>WPIO01000009.1:775000-1375000 GCA_009760855.2 Cristatella mucedo
GTGCTTCTTCTCGGTGCCACTCAGCGGGTGTCGTCGTTGACTCAGAGCAGCCACATCTCGTCGGGATGGACCCGGACATTCTCAACACGGGCATCATCATTTACAATATTAAGGTAAATGTCACGTGCTGAATATCATGCAATCGCAAGTGCCGAGCTCGGTTTACAAGTCAGCTTAATGTAGCTAGAGATTTCTGGCGATTGCTACTTGCACTTCTCCACGGGCAGCACTGCTGCCTCGACAGACGTAGCCGTGCTTCAAGCAGAGGTTAGCCGTAGCCCTAGCCGTGCAATGGGCCGCACAACCAGGACCGGCAGGACGGCAAATATAGTTTTCACTAAAATTTATTCAGTTTGCCTAGCCTTGGTGCTACAATTGCTCTTAGAATGTTCAAGCTGTTGCAGTCTTGGCTGTGCTATACATCTTCGGCCAATGTGTTGCAGCACTCGTTCCATCGAGGTGCAGGTGCATTAAGCATTCTGACTGTGACCTTTTAGCGCAGATTGGGTCGATCGAATTAAACTTTATGCATGCGATGGTGCGGTTGCATTAGCGTAGCCCGGTTCGTTACTAGAGCGGAGTGACGAGCGTAGGAGGAGCGAGCGGCGCCGACGGCATCGTGCCCGACCTTGCCCTGGAAGGACCGGGCTTAGAGGCAGAGCACTGCGATTTGGAGTACTCGTCTGGCCTCGAAGCGGGCAGCAGTAGCGGTGGCAGCAGCAGCGGACTCGTGTACCTTCGCCCACGCCCCGGTGCAGCGTGCAGCATCAATGGACTGCCGGTGACCGAACCCCAACGCCTATGCCAAGGTCTGCACGCTTTACGAGCCTCCGCTTGGCTGCGCTGCTTGGCTCAATGGCTCTGTGTGCACGCGACAGAGATGCTCACCAATTTCCCTAAGGGTGCTGCTGCTGGTCTGCTGTCTTGCCAGGTGACGTCATACAGCTCGGACAGTCGCGGATGTTCCGTTTCAACCATCCCAGCGAGGCAGCCGAACTAAGGCGGAGACGGCTGGTGAGTTCAGTGCTGCTGCTACCGTTGTGGCGACGAGGTGGCAGATCCTTCTGCCGCCTGCCAGTTTAACTGTGTTTCACTGGGACAGTGGCCCTCTGGGGTCTTGTCGCTTTCGTGTGCAGGCCTTGACATTTGTTTGCAGTTGGCTGCCGACGGCTCACGGGTAAAGAGATGGACATCAGTTGTTTTAGCTTCTCAGCTGCCGTGGATGTTAGATCGCTTTCGTAGCGTATGACATGCTTACAGCTGCCCCCCCCCGTCGTGCCCTGTGCGTTTGTGCAGCTAGCTTTAATGCATCCTTGCTCTCAATGTTTATGCCACTCTTGCGAATACACGTGCATGTTCCTGTCACTGCAGCATTGCTTCGCCGCCAAGCGATGGGGAGAAGGCACCGTGCCAGCTCGCTGCATTCAAATATTTTGACCCTTGACCGTACTCTTTACGCTGCTGCTATTACTGCTGCTGCTACGAGTCTCCTACGATCGCTGCTCGAGTCAAGCTGCTTGTCTCGATGTTTTTTCCCAAGAAGTGACTGGCGCCTTTCTCGGCTGCCAATACTAATGTCGGCGCCAGGTGCTCAATGCCAGCGCGGCTGCGTTTGCTGTGGGGGCGGTGGCGCCTTTTTTAGTGACAGATGAGCGCCGACCCCTTAAGCAGTCAGAAGCAGTACGTGCCTTGAGTGCTGCTGCTCAGCTTCCGTTTTCTTTTTTCTTTTTACCCATGTCGCCCAAGGTTTCTGCTTTACCTCTGGGCCGAAATACTGCACTTTTGACATCGGCGCTTCGTTGCTTTTGCCTCGCTGCTACAGAAGCTATTTCTTCTCACATGCCGCTGGTGCCGAGGGATCGCACTTCGTATCAGCTGCTGATCGCTTTGCTGCTCGTGAGCTCGCTCAGAAGCTAGCGCGACGCAGCCAACGCGCATCGGCAGCTGCCCGATGACAGTGTGCTGCCACTCTCGGTCGGCTTGATCGAGTGGCAGCCTCATTTAAGCCAATGCCATCAGCCTGGCCGGGACGTCTGCCTGTTCTTGTAGTCGCTGGCAGATCTGAGCACTCCGCTAAGACGGCACCACAGCGACTTCGAGCTCTTCTTCCAGCGCGGTGCTCAGACCACTGCCCTGTCACGCTCCGACAGCTTCAGCTCCGTGCTGACGAGTGGCATAGACTGCGAGTCGCCATCGCCAGTGGGTGGCTGCAGCAGCCTCGCGCAGGACGGAACCAGCAGCGACTGCTGTACTCTCTGGTGTGTGACCGCCGGCCGGGCCGGCGGCAGCTGTGCGCGCTACTTGATTTTCGGTGGCAGCCGTGCGACAATTCGGCGCTACTGCCGTCCGGTTTTGCCCGGATGTAGTGTGGTGTGCAGAACAGTTTGGACCCGCAGAGTTATGCAAAAAGTGGTAAAAGGCCGTCAACGGGCCCGCGGTATTTGGATTGACCGGAACGGAAAATGCAGGCCTCAAAAAGCAGCGAAGGAAATGTCAGTGTTCAATGAGATATTGAATCTTGTTTGCCTTTTCTCGTAAACGTTTTGCTTGCTTTTATCAGTTTTACAATGCTTTAATATATTGGCTATATTCTGGCAAATTTGCTTGTTGTACTACGCACCTAAGAACGGATTATGTAGCTGTAAAAGAAAAGACGGCTGTATCGAGTCGTCCGTGAGAGTTGAACCGACGTCCTCTGAATCAGTGGTGGGCATATACATTTGAGCAACTCCCCTACCGAGCAGGACATTTCCTTTCTTTACTGTCGAATGCCATGTCATCCCAGTGATGGGGTTGTGCTACACAATTCATTTTGTCGGTTGTGACACATTTCTATTTATATGGGTAAGCAGCCAGAGGCCCCCTCGAACATCTTTACGGTAGTCTTGAAGGCTGGCAAGGTCGTGACATGCCCAGCATGTCACGAAGTTGGGTTGCACATTGCAGTCACAGTTGGAGGAGAAATACCTGCATAGCTTTGCTTGCAGGCCACTGTGTAGTGCAGCAAGCAGCTGACACTGCCGACCAGACACACCTGAGTGAACATCCTAGGCAATCTCTGATCACACGATCTCTGATCACACGAGACATGTGTGAGTTGAGCACCCCATTGGTCGTCGTATTTACGCAGGTTTCAGGGAATTTCCAAGCTATAGCTTTGTGTGTAAGATATAATTATTACAGCAGTATGTTTGCCATTGATATCCTAGAATTTAATGTTAAACCAGACAGTATTCTCTATAAGGATTTTATATCTTGGATGCAAATGAAAGTGCTGCAAAGAAATGAGCAGTTCTTGCATGATTATTGAGAATTTTCTTATGTGTAAATGTGCCACCCATTGCAAACGCATGCATACATGCAAGCTAACGATTTTTCGATTCATGTTGCACATAGGTGTCCAAGTAGTCCATCGCATACGACAGCTGAAGATGACAGCCTGACCGAGACCAGGTACGATGTTCGGCAGCGCTGTGGCAACGGTGAATGCCCACCGTGCACGAGTAACCGCTGCATTCACATGCGTAGCTAGTAGCTGTATATATTCTTTGAAGATGTAAGCATGAATTTACTTTGATATTGTATCCATTTCACAAATATCTGCAAGCACATGTGGGTATGAGAGACCTGTAGGTTCGGCCAATCAAAATTTGTAGTTAAGCAAGGAAAGACAAGCTTTCGATGCTTAAGTGGATATTATGTTGAATTGCTGCATTCAATTTGCTTCAAAATTGTCCAGCCTTGAACCATGTATGACTTCGAGAAAGCTGCTCGTGTTCAAGATATAAATCAGTTGCTGAATGTGCATGGACTTCTATCGTGACACTCCTGACAGCAGCCTAAACTCACCGACGAAAGCTAAAAATAAACAATTTCAATGCTTAAGGCTTCGAGTGTTTTGTTTGACGAAGGTTTGTAGAAACTAGCATCTATCACTCTAATAAATACTCGATGACTGATCCTACAAATGTGAGTACAGCCTGTTGCTTAATAATGCGAATAGATTGTAAGACTTGTAAGCGGCAGCAGCATTCAGTACCCCACCAAGCACGTCATTTTTCAGAGACAGCCTGCTATGTGGTCATTCTCGGAAAATAGGAGAAAAGTGAATAAGTTACATGCAGATCCAGAGCTAATGTTATTAGTGTGCCGAACCACTGAAGTAAGGCTAGCAGACCCATTCCCCCTGTGCAGTGTTAGCCACTCTCTAGCTGCAGGGAGTTAACATGCCCTGACATAGCCAAAAGGCTGACACTCGGAGCAGTTTTATCGGATTTGAATGGCTTCGACTGGCGCATTTATGCTGCTTTGTGAAATTAGCCGGAGTATGTTATGTCATGCGCTGCTCTTCTGTGACTATGCGGTCGGTCGACTTCGAGCCGGCACCAGGGTTATCTGCACGTCTTTGTTTGAAGCAGTGCCATATCTTTCTACTCATTGTGTCGGCAGCTATGGAGCAGAGTTGTCGCAAGACTCGAGCTGGCCTCACCTGCCATCGCGAAAGCAGTCAGCTGCACTCTGGCGGGAGGAAGGTCATCTAGCCACACTGGTCCGACAGGAGCGCCATCTGGCGGCACTCATAGCAGCTAATGAAGCACTCCGAGACAGAGCCAGGCGGGAGGTGGCAACTGCCAGAGACAGGCTCGAGGCTGACAGACAGAAGCGTAAGCATGCCAAAGCAGCTTCCGCCACCCCATTGCCGCTGACCCATCGCCCTGCTCCCGACTTTCATCTCAGGCACTGAGGACTTGCTTCGCTCTGGAGCGCATTATTTTTATATGTGCGCACCGTTTTGTGCACTAATGCCCCGCAACTTTGAAGCTAGGCTGCTTAATGCCAGCTGCCTGGTGCTAGGCTGCTTAATGCTATGTGTGGATGTCTACTGAACCAATTGCATTCCCTATATAGATTCCGTGCAGGTTCGGAAGGACTTACAGGCCATTATTACTTTGCGGCAAGGCTACATGTCGACTTGCAAGCAGCAAGGCAAACGATGGGACTGCAGCCGCACAAGTCAGACCGAGGCAGCTGCAGTCTCTTCTATCAGAGAGACGTTCCGAGGGACCCAAACTGAGGGCACGGATCTCAGACAAGGTTGGCACTTACAACGCGAGTAATATTACTATGAATACGGCAGCTTACACTGCTCTGCTGCAGCTTGGTATTGCACCATACACCGATCGATCCTGATAAATGTCGCTTCCGTTTGACAATGCCAATATTTCCAATGCAAGCAAGAATCCTAAATCAAGTTTGGGTGGGGTTATTACCTGTAGCAAGTCTTCATGTCGGCTGAGCTATGAGACAAACCCGAATGCCAAGGGACTCAGCTGATAGTCGGTCAAACTGGCCCAGTCCTTTGACAGAGCCCATAGCAAGCTCTGAGCAACAAGGCTACAGTGCAGCCAATGCACAGATCCAACAGGCTGTTCATGCATCCGCAAGCTTTGTTATCTGGTCGTGGGGTTCAGCTAAAGATCCGAACTTGCTCGTAAGGCAACTTGTGGCATTCTACCAGAATCCTGGATCGCCGGCAGTTATTTTGGATACTGCTATGACAAGGCAAGTCATGCTTCTCCTTCAGCCTTTGGTACGTTGCCACTTCCTCTGAATTCATTTCGGCAAAGTCTTATTATGGAATGGTAGTTCGAATGGTTGAACGTTTGACCTTACCTTAATGAGGCTAGACTTTCAAGGCTGTAGACCCAAATGCTAGCTGCACTTTAAGGTTGGCGACTCATAACTCTCAAGTATAGGGCATTTGTATGAATGGGACAACGCACTAAAGAACCCGAGAGAATTTTTCAACTTGCTAGCACCAGCCCCAACCCGAACCCCCAGCCCGAACCCCCAACCCGAACCCCCAGCCCGAACATCCAACCCGAACCCCCAACCCGAACCCCCAACCCGAACTTCCAACCCGAACCCCCAACCCGAACCCCCAACCCGAACTTCCAAGCCGAACCCCCAATCCGAACCCCCAAGCCGAACCCCCAAGCCGAACCCTCAACCTGAAGCCAATCCCATTAACACCATCAACACCTCAAGCAGTGTTGCTGCCTGACACATGCTCCAAGGGTACCTACCGTATAGCATGCCCACTCCCGGACCTGATACTTGGCCTATTCCCTCCACACGCAGGCAGATCTCTGCGTGATCAGCCTGCAGTTAGTCAACACCAACCTGAGCAGTATTTTATGGTGGGTGAGAATTACTTAATCTCATTATCACCACAGCACCGCCAGTCTCATGATCACCACAATACTTCATAGCACACCAGCGATTTTCGAGAGTACAAGCAGGTGCATAGCATGCAATCAAATTAAACTAGTGTGAGAGCACTCATAATCTTTGATTTCAGCTAAATCCTATGCTGCTCTTTAGTTACTATTTGATGGCATTGACAATATTGTAGACCAGTGTGTTACTTCCGGTGATGTGGTGGACCAATCCAATGCTGAGATGGCCGCGCAGCAGCAGCAGGCATGCCAGCTCTGGCAAGGTCGTTTAAAAGCAGCTGCTCAGAAAGAGCTCGTCATGCGAGTGGACGAGCTGATGCAGGAAAGCGCTATCAAATCCATGGAAGTGGCTTTCGTGCAAGATTTGAAGCAGTCCTACCAGGGCATTGTCGAGGTATGACACATCTTCCCCTCCTCGCTCGTGCATCACCCCTCCCCTGTTAGGGTAGCGGTCTCAGCCTGACCGTCAAGCCCATTGCCGCTGCTCTCTTTCTAAATGACTGCAAGTCACCCACACCACTTGCAGTTTGTTTTCCAAGTGAGCTGTCGGTCCTCAGTACTACCGCGACTTAGCCACATTGATGCAGGACAGAACAATGCACACGATCTCCAGCATTCAGCAAGGGCTGCACTGCCCGCGAAAGCTGACATCTCGACTTCTGGTGCAGTTAGGGCACTTTATTTTATCACTGTCGTTCTTAGGCTCAGCGGCAGATGGAAATACGTGGGGAGCCCTGCAGCTATATAGAGGAAGCAACTGCAGAAGAGGAGATAGTGCATTGGCTAGATCCTCAAGTGCCAGGAAGCGTAAGTCGGCTCTTGTCTCACGCAGCTGCTGATAAGAAAAGAACTCGATGGTGTAGGCAGTGCCTACTGCAAAGCAGATCAGCCTGCCAGTCGTTTTTTTTTTGGGGGGTCAGGTGCTCTTTTGCCCGCCACTAAGTGCCGGCCAACAGAGAAAAGCTTTTCTAGCTTGCTCGCTGAGCCTTGGTAAGCTGCATTTCACAGCACGGTGTCCCTACTCGAACGTCCCAGCTGCAGCCCTGTCCCTCCTTTTACCACGTCCTCTCTGTGTACGACGATTCTACATCACGGGCCATGTTCCCCTTCTCTTGTGCATGACAGCTGCTGGTCTTGTCTGGCAGACTAAACGAGATGCCTAACCACTGTTTACTTCTGATGAGCTAATTGCCGAAGAGAGGAAGTCGACAAGAATTTATGAGCTACCTGGTCGGTTTAAAAATGAAGATGCATCAACACACCCGAATGTCACAGACGACCAGAGGAGTAGAATTTTCAGCATATTTGCATGTCAAGAAATGTATGTCTAGAAATTTAGTACTGTTTGCGTGCCATCCAAATGTCTCATTATTATTATTGTTATTATTATTATTATTATTATTATACATTAAGTAATGTACATAAGCTTTTCGCTCACATCGACTCAGCTTGCTCGTTGGCTGCATTTCGTATGTGTCGAAGCCTAAACCGTCTGACGTAACAAACCGGTGTGACGACAAATAGAGACGTACTCATCTTGTTATTCCTTTCCCTTGAGGACGTTTTTGCTAATCATTCCTTCAGCCATCGTCAATGGAGGTGATCCTCTTGCTGAACGGAAGACGATTTAATATGCAATACCTTGAGATTTTGGATAGGCAATGGATTGCCAGATGTAGACTGGATGCTTTTGAAAATGCGTCTTAGCAGCTTTGTTTGATTTGGCATTGGGTTAGATACTCGTTACCCTACCCAGCAGATGGTGCACTGCAATACTACACACACTCTCTCACTCTCACTCTCACTCTCCCTCTCCCACTCTCCCACTCTCCCACTCTCCCACCCTCTCTCTCTCTCTCTCTCTCTCTCTCTCTCTCTCTCTCTCTCTTTGAGTCTGCACTATCCATCTAATCTAACAGCATCGCCGCCGGATTTAAATGTCTCTCCCTGATCTTTGCCTTTCACGGTGCCTAGCTGCAGGGACGTCGTAGGGTAGGGGCTGTCGCTGGTTGCTGGGCCTCGTCGGCAAACGTCTGAGGCAAAGCAGCAAGAAAGATGTCGCAGTGCATCGCAGTAGACAGTTTCTGCATCCACACCGAGATATTGGTGCAGAGCTTGGATGTAGCTAGCCGGCTGAGCATGCATTCGCCTCTGTTCCAAGGATAAGTATAGCGGTAGTCCATCACTGGCTTGGTGAGTCGAGTAGGAGTAGAATTGGTCAACAATGCAGCTGGTTCCCCTGTGGCATTCATGCATGCGTTTTCTCCAGACCTCGCGCCAAACAACTATTGATATCTCACTGTTAGCTATCTGGTAAACCCCTGTAGGACTCCAGCTAGCGGTTGGTCATTGCAGTTTCCAGCACGTGCTTGTGACGACCAGGAAGCAGAGGCGAATGGTCTTGAAAGTGAAGGCTTGCGATCTGCTACCGGAGGAGGGAGTCGAAAGGATTTCGTGGTCGCCGAAGCTGTCGCCGACACATCGACAGCCGCGACGCCTAGCACCTATCATCTGGCGCCTTTTTCGGCCAGAGTCACGTCGGGGCTCTATCCGATTGGAAGCGGCAGAAAGCAAAGCACCGGTAGGCGCAGCGATGGCTCGAATGGCAGGGCCAGCTTGAGCAGTGGTGGTGGAGCTGCTGGACCGTGCTTTGCCACAGGAAATCGTCAGTGGCTGGAGTTCGCCAAGGCGAAGCCTCAGGCCGCCACTACCGGACAGGGTAAAACCAGTGGACCTGGGTCGTCGCGAAAGACCCCGCCGGCGCCGGGAGCGCCGGCAGCGGTGGCCGGGCAACGGCGGTTTCGCACGGCTGCAAAGTCGGCACCGGCATCTGAAGGCGGCAGCCGAGTCGCCGCTCTTGCCGACTCTCGGCCGCCGGCGGCTCACCCGTCTGGAGCCTCGCCTAGCCCCAACTCTGCAGCTGCGTCAGGGGCGGTGGCGAGCAGAGTCGCCAGAAGTAGGGCGAGAGCTGCTTGGCTCCAAGCTGCCGCCGGCACACTTTCCCGACGTGGCAGCGGCAGACATAGCTCCCCAGCGCCGAAGCCTCGGCCAGCAGTCTGGGCTGCAGCTTCGGTGTCGTCGCAGAAGATCGAGAGAGGCGGCGCCGGCGGCGGCCTCCGAAGTGCAGCTCGGCGCTCGAGCAGCCTTCAGCCGCAGCCAGTGTTGGAGCGAAGGCAGACGAGAACGAGGCCGTTGATGGCGCGACGGGCCGCTAGTCTGTCGCCAGCGTCTCGTCATTCAAGCACAGTGGACTCAGGCCGCCCTGCGAGGTCGCTGGGGCCGAAGCTGAAGCCGGCAGGGCTCGGACGGCCTAAGGCCGCCCTGACCGCCGATAGCAACCGATGCCGACCGCGGATCGAGCCTGCTGAGAAGCCAGGGACAGAAACCGAACGAAGAAAGACGACGGGACGTACGGTGCTGCGTGCGAGTCCGAAGCAATCAAACTCCAGCCTGCCGAACGAGAAAAATGGTCGTTCCCTCGAACTTAGGGAGCAGGGAGTGGTGCGTCTTCCGTCTGTTCAAGCCGCCGGTTCCACCAGAAAGCGTAAGTATCTGTTCCAAAGTCTCTGTCGCTGCATTGCAAACTTGAGAGGCTGCATTGACAGGAAAGCAAAAATGGCGAGGAGGCAGCTGCACACATTCAGAAAAAAGTTATATTTCCGGCGGCTGCTAAATATTTATCGCCTATACTTGTAAACCAAAATCTTCTGTTTGATTAAAACCCCGCCGGGCATATTTGAAATCATGTGCAGAAATTTGGCTGGAGTCAACTATGCGGGCATGTATACGCGTATTAAATATATTTAAAGGTATATTCCCTATATATTCAGGTATGTATCCAGTGGCAGAGCCAGGGGCAGGGGGCATTCCCCCTACAGCATTACAGCGACTTGAGCCGCCCCTATTTCTAAGCTTCCGAGCGTAGCCAACTACAAAATTATTTCTCAATTCTACTCGATTAGCATCCACCGAGTTCGGATCGAATGAACAGTAATTTTGCAACATAATTTGTTATTAATTGCTGGTCTGGCCCGCTTCTGTGAAAATCATAAGAATCTTGTCCTTACATAAAAATTTGCTGATCTTGTCACTCCCTGATGAAAATCCTGGCTCTCCCACAGTATATATCAATATATGCGGCTAGTAACCTGCATGTTAGTTATAATCGTCAGCAGCTATTATTGCTTCGTCATCGTAGATCAAATGCATTCCTAGATATTAATGCCGTTGGTAAGATTCATTAACTATGCATTAACAAACAGAAAAGCACCCGGAGCCGCCAGCTCAGACGCCGCTGGTTGGGCGGGAACTGCGAGCAGAGTACCTGCTCGTTTGTTATTCCTATCATTGTCTCAAACCGCTCAGCACGCTCCCCCACGTGCGTCACTGTGAATCTCTTTTAGTGGTCATCAGGCCTGTTATAACTCCATCAGCCAGACTTAACGCTTGCTTTTGGAATCCTCGCTCAATGTGCAATAAACCTCTGGTAATGAGCGACCTTATTTCTGAAAATGGTATCGACCTGCTCGCCCTAGCTGAAACTTGGGTAAATCGATAAACTGCCCGACAATTAAAGATCCTACCCCATCTGGTTTCTCATTCTTTCACATCCCTAGATCAATCAAAACTGGAGGTGGAGTTGCTATTATCGTATGCGCGAAATTCAACTGTACTGCTCCTACGTTGCATTGATCTGCTGCTGCCATGCATAACTAACATAATTAATATGTCATTAGCCTCAGGTCATGTCCCAAAACCTTTCAAAAAAGCTGTAGTCAGGCCTCTTCTCAAGAAAGCAACACTAGACCAAGATAACCTGAGCAACTACCGCCCAGTCTCCCTTCTACCATTCCTATCAAAGACACTGGAACGGGTCGTGGCAGACCAGCTGAACTCATATATCGAAACCTCACACCTTGCTAGTAAGTTCCAGTCTGGCTTTAGAGCTAATCACTCCACAGAGTCAGCATTACTTAGGGTATACAACGACCTACTTAGGAATGCAGATATACGTAAAGTGTCTCTGCATGTTTTTTTCGATCTCTCGGCAGCTTTTGATACTATCGATCACAAAGTTCTTCTCGAGCGCCTCTCACCTCGCCTGGGAATCACTGGCAGGCACTGATCTGCAATGGTTCAGGTCCTATCTCTGCAGCATATCTCCTGTTGAATCAGCTCGAAATCTGGGTGTCTCGTTCCCAAGTGACCTCTCGTTAGACGACCACATCAGGTCCACAGTCAAATCTGCCTACTTTCAGCCAGATAATATTGCTAAAATTCGGGCTGGTTAATGTCAGGATACCACGTCTAAGTTGGTCCATGCAGTCGTGACATCCCGTCCTGACTTGTGTAATTCACTGCTTGCTTGCCTACCGGCATGTGCAATCAGGCGATTGCAGATGGTGCAAAATTCTGCAGCTAGGCTTGTCTGTCGTGAGCGTTGCAGTGGCCACACCACACCACTTCTCGCCGATCTGCATTGGCTACCAGTCAAGCAACGGATTGACTTCAAGGTTTTGTCGCTCACTTTTAGGTCACTTCATTCTATGGCTCCAGCCTATCTCTCAGATATACTACCCCATCAGGCCAAGCATCGTACCATCCGCTTTTCAGAATCCAACAGTCTACAAATACCTCGTACAGACCTTGAATCCTTAGGAGACCGTGCATTTAGTTTGTATGCTCCCAAAGCCTAGAACTCCCTCCCGACCTGCGTCAGAACATCCCCTGACCTGACCACATTTAAAAAGAGCTTAAAAACACACCTATTTAGGACAGCATTTAGCGGGTCCCTGCGATTCGTCCTTCTTGTGCTTATGCGTGATTGAAACTGGGCATGCTGCCACTAACCGAATTTGCATGCTGACCTTGCACGTCACCCCTAACCATGTTATTCGTGTTGTTTATCAAGCTTGATATTACTCAGCATTCAATCGCGTTTCCCTTTGCAGCAAATGCAAAGCGCCTAGAAAGAGATTGAGTTCTCTGTGGGTGCTTTATCAAGTGCCTTATTATTATTACTATTACAGGCGAATAGGAACGTATGCTTGTATGGCATGCGTGCATGTAAATTATTATATGTATATGTACTAGTATATATATATATATATATATATATATATATATATATATATATATATATATATATATATATAGAGAGAGAGAGAGAGAGAGAGAGAGAGAGAGAGAGAGAGAGATCGAGAGAGAGAGAGAGAGAGAGAGAGAGAGAGAGAGAGAGAGAGAGAGAGAGAGAGAGAGAGAGGAGAGAGAGGGACGCATGGACGGAGAAGAAAGAAGAGTTAGAGACCAAAACTCAGTCACAGAGAGTGATGGGAGGTGCAGCGACGTATGGATAGAGACACAGAGTGTGATGCACACAGAGAGAGATGCAGACAGAAATGTCGTCAGCATCGAGGCAAAACAGAGGTAGACGGTGCAGGCGCAAAGTATGTCCGAACTCTTTTGGCCGGCATGGTCTCGGAAAATATCTCAGGCTTCGAATTAGCTATAGCCTGTTTCTTTTTATATCGGCCAGTGCTGTCATGCTGGCCGAGAATCAGACAGTATCGAACTCATGTGAGGACGACGCTAGATGTCTCAGTCAGGAAAAGTCGGTTTCTTTTCTGGAAGCCACTAAGCTAATCTTGGTCATACGCATGATATCCTGTATCAAACGAGGGTGCACCCTTTGCAAATAATTTATCTGCCAAACAACCGTGGAAAGTCATTCATCACTGTCATACAAAACTCACTCAGATCCATTGATACATCCGATCGATCGCTCCAATCCACACGTCTCTCCTGCAGCGTATAGTGCAAAAGTAGTTCGCGATGCTATTCAATTTATTTTGTACGTACTTCTGTTGGGATAACTTCCATACACTTGGATGCCAGCGAAGCAAAGAGCTCTGCCTTAATTGAAGTAGAATCGAAAATTCTGAGGAAATTCGTACTGCGGTCCGCCGTCACGGTACGAGATACAGGTGCTGGGCAGATACATCGACCTGGGACATTGCCGACATCTCCATTTTGTTTGCACATCTGCTGCACACGGCGGCCTGAGTTGCCCTGACGACCCTCACACGTTGGATTCTCATTGTAGGTCAGGGAAAAGTGAAAGGAAATGCCACCTGCCGGGACGTCTCAGCATTTAAAAATAACGCACCTGTCAGCCCAAGCTCGAGGTACAGCGAACCAGCAGCGTCTGCATCTGCTTCGGAAAAGGCTTTCACACCGTTTGATCTGGTCTCTCTTGTGGTCAAGCCTGACAGTGCATCTCTTTATCGTGAGAGTGCATCTCTTTATCGTTCGTCAGCCGATAAGAGGTAAGATCGGTCAGCCTAACACGTAATCTTTATTTAAACTGGCGACTTCATTAAGGCTGCATAGAAACGAATGAGCGTGTTGCTTTTTGATCGAGTGCTTGCACTGTTAGAGACGCGGAGAAACGCTCGCACGCGGTAGTGTAAGAAGTATCGACAACGGAAGGGTGGGGTTTGCTAAAGCCGGGCCGTTGATGGTGTAATGCATTAATTAGGCACGTGCGCCGAAAAGAACAACAGCCATAATTTCTTAAGGCAGTAGCGTTTACTTGACGAGTTCGTGAATTTGCCTCTGACTGAAAACAGATGCGTCACAAATTGTGCTATTGCAGTTACTATTCGTTCCCGGAAGCGACAAGCGGGACACACGAGGACTGCCGCGGGGACAAGAATGTTACGAGCTTATATTCGGGGGAAACTTCGGAGAGCGACGCGTCATTTTCAGATGACTCGTTAACGGGTAATCATGCAGCCGTCGTTCAGACGTACGCCTGCCGAACGAAACGTTACTAGATGCTGAGCGGGTGCTTTTAATATTTGCAAGGAAGTAGTTTTGAGCTTCATCAGCAGCTTTATATATCGTTATACTTCCGTTTTGCAAAGAGAACCGGAACTTATTTATTTTCCTTTTAGAATGCGATTATTCAGATTACAACGAGGTTCCACGGTCGCGGAGAAAATCGAAGCGTCATGCAATTGAGTGCCATTTGACATGCAAGTTGAATACTGGCCATAGCTGCATGCAGAGAGACACTGAGAAGGAACCGCTTAATGCTCAGGATGCTACATCTCTTTCGGCTTCAATAAAGTCGGTACGTAGGTCTGCAAGTTGCTTTTAAGGTTCGCTTAAACGATCCAGCTTGTATCTGACCATCTCTCCAACTAGCAAGATCTTCAAAGAAATGTGGCTAAGGGCATTAGCAATCATCATAATAATCGGAGGAGCTTCCCAAGTTTGCCATACAAACGTCGCACAAGACTTTAATGTAAATGTAACTTCCGAAGAGTCAAGGGGTGGCGATTTGCTTAGTTTCTCTGATTCTCATACTTTTTATGGGAATCAGATAAGCATGTGCTCACTTATCAGTCACTATGAGAGTCCATTATGTCAGGTAGGCTAACGTGAATAATATGCTATATCATAACTTGCTCTTGGTGGCAGCAGTTACCCAAGAAATTGCAGAGGCATTATGCTTCTGATTAAAGAACTATAGTTATAGTTAAGAATAGGAAAACTGAGGGTAAATTACTTTGAATAAATTATTGAAAATAACTGAAATCTGTCCAGAGACATTAAAAAGAGTAGCTGAAAAGTGCGGCCGAGGGCCTCCGCATTTGAAATTGGCGATTACGAACAGAGGATGTAACCGGGTCAACTGCCAAAGAAATTGCTTCATGCTTAGGACACTTGCCGTTCTGGCCTCATTATGCATAGGACCGAAAGGTTAGAAGGAAATGACAGCCAACCAACTCAAATATGGCTACATACAAGTGAAAGCCAGAGTAGAGGCACAATGCACATTATACTACTTTTACCGATGATGACCACTCTATCAAAGAACACTGGCGGTAGCAGAGGCAGCATTTTGTCCGGCAACTTTGCAATTCCACATCTTAAGATCAGATCAATGAGCACCTGCCAGTTAATAATGGTAATGATAATAGTACATATGTATAGCACCATAAGCGAACCTATTCTCTTTCTAGGCACTTACATATGCTGTAAGGGATGCATGATCGAATGATTAGAGGAAGCATGCTCCATGTCATCAAGAATAACATGGTTAGAGGTGACATGCACAGGGCCGGCATGCAAATATGATTAGTGACAGCAAGCCCAGTGTCAGCCCGAGTGAGCGCACAAATAAAAGACGCACTAAATGCTGCCATAAAAAGACGCGTTTTTAACTTCTTTTTAAATGTCAAGTCAGGGAATGTCGTGTAGTCACTCGGGAGTGAGTTCCTGGCTTTGTTAGCATACGGATTAAAGGTACGATCTCCAAAAGATTTGAGGTTCGTACGAGGTGTAACTAAACAATTTTAATTCAGAAAAGTGGGTGTTACGAGGCCTTGCCTGGTGGGGGAGTAGTTTTGATAGGTTGGCTGAAGTTAGAAAATGAAGGAACCTAAAAGTGAGTGACAGAACTGTCCTTGTCAATGTCGGTCCTGATCGGCTTGATTGGGAGCCAATGCAGGTTGGCAAGAAGTGGTGGGATGTTGCAACTGTGCCACTAACGTCAGAGAAGCCGAGCAGCAGAATTTATTTTGCACCCATTGTAAGTGTCCCCATTGCACACACCGGTAGATCAGCAAGCATTGACCATGAAACTAGCCCTGTACAGGTATGGATGGAGATTTCCAGGACTTTTAATAATGGCTAACATTGCTTTCCATGTGATGCAGTAATTCTTCTCTGGACCACTGAGAACTTTACTGAAATAAACCACCACCTGCTTATGCCCATCCTTGAACTGGGAATGCCCACTGTCATTCCCATAGTTGCCAGCATCGATGTCCGGTATATAAGGAACGGACTGGTCCTGAAAATTCAGGTCACACATAGTTGCCAATGCTTGCATCAATTGTTTGAAAGCGGTCAGCTGATGTCGAGAATTCTCACATTGCACCATTTTCCATAAGATGATAAAAATAATGCACTTGATAAAGCGCTCTCAGAGAACTCAATCTCTTTCTTGGCGCTTTACATTTGCTGTAAAGGAAACACGATCGAATGGTGAGTCGTACATTGCTTGATCAACAACACGGATAACATGGTTAGGGGTGACATGCACAAAAGTCAGCATGCAAGTGTGGTCAGTGGCAGCATGCAACAGTGTCAGCACGCGTAAGTACAAAAAGGGCGAATCACAGGGACCCACTAAATGCTGCCATAAATAGGTGCGTTTTTAATTTCTTTTTAAATGTGGCCAAGTCAGGGGATATCTTGACAGAAGTCGGGAGTGAGTTCCAGGCTTTGGGAGCATACGAGCTAAATGCATGGTCTCCAAGGGATTCGAGGTTTGTACGAGGTATTGGTAAACAGTGATGGAGGGGAGAAGCTATGGAAGCCAACCCCATTGCAAGACGCCGTTTGTATATGGTTAAAACCGAAAGCTATGCACCTGTCCTGCATGCCTCAGTGTCGGCCAGTCAAATACAGCTGCTACCTTATCCTTATCTGTGTAGACGTGAAAGCCTAGATTGTGCGATCACATCAGCAAGAGGGATAGTATAAACCGTAAAAATAACCGAACTAAGTACAGAGCCCTGAGGTACACAGTACTCGAGTGACTCGTCAGATGATCTTTTTTTCCATTCACATCAATGCTCTCCTGCTGAGATAGGACCAGAACCACTGTTGTGCTGTGCCAGTGATGCCCAGATGTGATGAGAAGCACTCACGAAGGACTTGGTGATCGATAGTATCAACAGCTTTCGAAAGGTCAAGCAAAACAAGCAGAGGGACTCTACCCAAGTCTTTATTCCTAAGAAGGTCGTTATGCACCCGAAGCAATGCTGACTCAGCGGAGTGACTGTCTCTAAAATCAGACTAGAAATAACTAGCGAGGTTTGAAGTTTCAATAAATGAGTTCAACTGGTCTGCCACAACTCATTCCAGTCTCTTTGATAGTAGCGATTGAAGGGAGACTGGGCGGTCATTGCTCAAGTTCTCCTGATCTAGTTTTACTCTCTTGAGTAGCAGCATTGACTACAACCTTTTGGAAACGTGCTGGGATATGAAGTGAGGCTAATGACGTATTGATGACGTTAGCTATGCATGGCGCAGCAGCAGATCTTCATCGTTGAAGCAGGGCAGTGGGTATATGGTCTAGTGGACTAGTTGTCTTCTTCCATTGGAATATAAACTTCAGGCTGAGGTCATTTTTTTCCTCCTTGAACCTAGACTCTACAGAGAATTGAGGGACAGGAGTCCAGAGGTGATGCTGGACTCTCTGATCTTGCCTATCTTTTTGACACAGAAGCTAGAGTAGCGATCAGCTAGATCACTGCAAGGATCACTAGGTGAGGACCTAACCTTGGAGCGATTGAGGGGATGGTTGATCGGAGATATGTGAATTTTTAGATTGTGCATCTAGGATTCAACAATATTTGTATAGAAGCTAGACTTGACCTTTTCTAGGATAGATTGGTATGATTTACAGTAATGTAATGTATCTCCGTCTGTAACTCCACAAAGCCACAGAGACTATGTGGGTGTTACATAGGAGAGTTTTGTATAGCACACTCACAGCCTAAGCTGTAGTAGTCCTCATATGCCTGTCAAAAGTCGGTCAGTCCAGATCGTTTGACTGCTTTTTCAAGCTCCCGCTTCGTAGACCTAGCTAGCTCTGTCTGCTATATCTGCTGTAAACCACAGGCTGTCTAGGCGAGGACGCACAGTGTGCTCAATGGGAGGTAAACACTCATCAATCGTATTAGCTAGTGTGTCGAGTTGTAGCATTCTACCAATTATGACAAGTTGGAAGGAGGATCGAGCAGCACGGGCGAAGAAGATATTCTTGCCCATACAGTATTGATGTCAAGGCTCTTGAGGTTTCGCGATTCACAGGTGACTTTATGTTTAGAGGATGGCACACGCGATAACCTGTATATGAGATTTGCATGTGGTAAGATAAGCAGAATCTGGTAATATTAGGGAATGATAGCATGCAGCTGTAGGAGAAAATTTTGTCGAGTGTGTGATCCTTGATGTGGGAAGGGTCATGTACATTAACCACAAGAGAAAATGAATCAGTCAGTGGACGAAATTTGGTGCTGAAGACGTCAGATAAGTTATCAAAATGAATGTCGAAATCACACGTAACGAGGTAAGATCGATTTCTTGCACGCAGAATCGAAATGAATAAGATGAATCTGAGATAAAGGAAGACTTGGTACCTGGGGAACTGGAGACCACCACCACCATTAGTAGCTTGTTGTCGGGTGAACTCAAAACAATAGATTCGAAAGACTGCTTCGAGGGGACTGCAAACGGCTTGAAATTGAAGGATGGACGAGCCTGTAATTATAGTGACTCCATCTCTAGTTTTGATTCATCTAGGGATATGCCTGCAGCTTGCTGATGTTACCACCAATCATTTGGTAATGCTTTCTATGCAGCATCCGTAAAGTGCCTAGAAAGAGATTCAGTCATCTGAGGGTGCTATACAAATATATATTATTATTATAATGAAAGGAGAAGCTGTCGCAGCCTCCACAGCACCATGGACGAGCGAAACCTGAGCACGTAAGAGCTGCATGAAAATCTCCGATCTTGCTAGTGTTCCAATAGCTTGCTTATTCGTTTTCTCCTATGAATCGGAACAATCATGTGCAGTCTACTAAACTTCAATACACTCAAAGAGTAGAATGTCGCCTAGACTGCCTCGAAGTGGAAGTAAGCAATATTTGATTACAATCGGCACACGGAAATATTAGGCGGTGACCAGGACTTAACTAAGGAGAGGGTCACGTCTTGACATTTTTAGAGGCAGCCGATTATAAGAGGTCTGAAAATGCACGTGAGACGGCTACCTCTCGAAAGCCCCTTTGAGATAGGTCCGCCGAGGGAAGGGTCTACTGCTGATATGGCAGGTCAGGTCCTCCTTATGCCTGTGTGGTTAGCGACGCAGGAAAATGGAGAGCCGAAGAATCAAAACGATTAAAATAACATTTTAAAATAAGTAAAGCTGCATTTTTAATAATAGTAAGTTTTCTGTCATTGTTTTTTAAAGTTCATGGACAAAAAGGTCTGCTGTTCTGCTCATCGCTAAATTTGTTACCTCGAGGGGCGTGCAATCTCGACACCCAGAGGCAGATCTGGAAGCTTTTTAATGTAAAGGGTAAGGACCAGCAAGTAATGAACAGTTATATCACAGAATAATAGTGTTGATTCGATACGAATTCGGCGGTTGCTCAATGAGTTAAAGTGGGACATAATTTCGTCATTAATGACTTTGTGGGGCATGAATAAGGAAGGGGCAGCTTAGATCGAAGCTTCGCTATAGGGAGACCCTTGCTCAGCAACTGACTCGAGCACAGGTTTTTGTGGGCCAGTGCTGTCCCGATTTGGCAAGGGTCTGTTTCACGGCACTCAAAACAGGCCTAAAGCTATAAGCTGTATGACAATTGCATGCTCGAACCAAAATCTCTGTATATAGCGTGACTTCAGTGTATATTGTAATTGTAGTTGGGTGCCGAGCAGCAACAATATTGCCTGCTTCGGTCGTATCGGCTCATACCTGCTGGTCTTTTGTATTCAAGTCCAAGAGCAGGGAATAACTCCCACTCAAGCGGTCTGCCCTGGTTTTGCAGCTAATGAATCTTGTCTCAGTTTTCTGTACCGTAAGAACTGTCGCTGTAACCTTAGCGTCTACCGATCGCGAACAGTCTTTTTAGAACCGCTTTGCTAGACTACCGGGCCACTAAGCTATAAGTACCCACAATTTTGGTATGATTACTTGACCAATGTAATCTGATAACTGGCGAATACCCTGCTTGCAGGAGTACTCGAAAGTTTGTCAATGTGAAATGACTGTATAGCTCTTTACTGTTCATATGCAATGATATATTCTGTGTACACATATGCTGGAAAGGAAGCGTGCATTATTAACCCCGTGCACAATTTTAGCATGCACGAATGCACACAGAACAACTCACATGGGCGTAGCAATGGCTTTGAGATACAAGTGGAGTTTTAGCTTTAAAAAAAAGATTTTCGAGTCAGGGGCTGTCGTGATTTCAATCGGTAGTGAGATCCAGGCTTTAAGAGCATGTGAACTAAAGGGATATTGTCTAAAAGATTTGAGATTTTTAGAAGCATAGCCAAGCGATTTAGTGTAATCAGTCGATATAAATATTATGTTATTCTCCTCGTCTTCTTAATGGGGCTACGAAGTATAAAGCTTTTTAGGCGTGCAGAGGCAACCATTAATTACAGGTAAGCCAGTCCAAGTAGAAAAAATAATGCCACAGACTTTGGTAAGTACTTTTTCCAAGAAAACTTGTCAAATGTTATTTACACAGGGAACACTACTCATGAGCTCCGTTAGGTAAGTTTAGTAAGCACTTATAATAGTTAATGTCCGATCGTTAATTCGCAGTTGGAGGAAGCAGGTGAGCATCAGATGCTACTGATCTCATTCTATCCGGTGGTTTAACTGCATAGATAGGGCTGGATAGAAGCTGTCTGATAAGTTTGTTCTTCCTTAATTTCAGCTCAATGTTCTGATGAACTGTAGTAGAACTGCCACTCGTAGAGCTTTGCTATGGTACTCTAGTGTACACTGACAGCTGGTTGTTCGTGATGCTTACTGGCTACGTATTCTGTAGGCAACAGTACTTGCCACGCTACTCGTATAAACTGTGATGAACGCGAGCATGCAATGGAAGTAAAGATTTTACATTTTTAGCACCGTGAAGGGCACGTTCGATCGTCGTTCGACTGTGACAGCGAGTCCAGCACAGTGAAAGAAGACTCGGCTGCTGAGACCTGCACGTGGAGCGACGATCCAACGATAGAACCAGGTGCACGGCCACAGGCCATCCCATTGGAGATGTCGAGGGCGTGTCGAAGTTCTTTCTCTGCTGCAGGCGATGGCAGTGCAGCTGTGGTGGCTGACGATGGTGCCAACGGAGTTCGTTCAGCAAGCATTTATAGCTGCTCCTCTTGGGAGAATTCTGCTGCTGACCAAATGTCTTCCCCAAGCCTGACGAGCATGCAGCAGGATAGTCTTCGTTTAAAGATTGATGTGCTCGAGTCGAACCAACCAATCGCTGACGAAAAAGCATGTGACAGCAGCCTAAGCTGCTGCGAAGCTGAGCTTTTGGTGCTGGCCAACGTGTCCGATGTCCTTCCTCCCAACACCATTGGTGTCGAAGAATCGTCGCCAAAGCGCTTACCAGTCGCTGCCCTGGAAACCGGTGCCGCAGTTTTACCTTCAGCGGCTCGTTCGGCAGATGCAATTGCTGGAACTGACGAAAAGGCGGCCGAAAAAAATCACATACAGATGGAGCACTGCAGCGGTGGACCGCCGAATATTGAAACTGCTGTTGCGTATAGCAGCGGTAGTGAACATACCGTATACAGTAAAGACAGTGAGCCTGGCGAGCTTGGAAACGGGAAGGACAATGACGGTGTGCCTATGCTTACCAATATTGGTATACGACCTGATCGATCTTCGGAGGCTACTATCTCGGCAACAGATGGCACCTCGCTTGCTTCGTGTACGGGAATAGAAATCGTGGCTTCTTTCGATTTTAAGGCTGCAGAGACAAATTGCAACACAATCATTCCCCATGAAAGAAAATGTTCTGCTGAAAGATATCAAGTGGAGCGACTCGCCTCCGTGGAATACCGGAATCTAGTCGACCAAGACATTCCGGACATGCTGACTGAAAAATCAATAGAACCGGACGCCGTGAATAGGTTTGCAGGGAGTATGAATTCCCTACCTACCTCTGAGACTGCGTTCCATTGTATGAACTCCAAACGCGACGAGTCGTTCTGTGACTTAAATTTACCGAGCGAGGCTATTGGAGAACCAGAATCCAATTTGACTGACCCAGGGAGCTGTGAAGCAACCTTAAAAGCCAGCGTATTGCTAGCCTCTGACCAAAAAACTCTGATTTTGGAGGCGGTCAACGATAAAGAGGTTGTAACAGGTGACGAAATGAGTTCGGAAAAGTTGCAAAGGGTGCTAAAAAATGACAATCATTCGTACTCAGAAGAAAGAAGGGCCTGCAAAATTTTAACTGCTTCGGTACCTACCGATGCTGTTACCTCAGCGAACACGCTTGAAAGTGATAGGCAGGCTTATAGTGTCGGGCGTACTGGTAGCGAGGTCTTGGCGAGCAGCGATTCAGAAAAGATTCAGCAGCATTTAGCGGCCCTAAAGTCGCATGTTCGCATAGGATTTGTGCCTGACTTTGCAGACGACAGTGCCAGTGCCGACGTAGTAAAGCTGGTCAATGGCAACCATTCATTCGCTAGGCTTGGTGCCAATAGCAACGAAGTCACAGCTCGTTCTACGATTGTGGAGTGCAGAGTATGTACAAGCAGCTTCGAGAGTGAAGGCTGCCGTGCTTTACAAGGCGATGGAGGAAAAACTATGCACTATGACGTCACATCGGAGGTGATAGCAAGCACCGCTGCTGACTTCGGCTTGCCTCCATGTAGGTCTGAAGACGCAAAGCATTTGTCCAATTATGGAGGATCTCATAACTCGCCGACGGCCAGTCGGCAAGAGCCTAATGCACCGGAAACGCAACACGATTTCGCGGCTTTAAGCAGCAGAATTCAGCAGCTTCTGTTGGAACAGCTGAGTAGGGTTAGAGAGAGTCCAATCGCTGATGGCTTTCTCGAGGCTGACGGAAGTGGACGTGGGTCGCTTTTGCAGGTGTCAAGTGAGCATGACCTCATTCGATCCGAGTGCAACTTCGGCTTGCGAAGATGTATCTCTTTAGAAGTGCGTGAATGTTATGGACACAACTCTCGCGAGAATTACCCAAGGGAGCTTGAGCTCACGCTTAATCATAGAGGCTCTCTCGATTCGATAAAGCCGCCGTGCAAAGTTGTGGGTGATGACCTGAAACCAGATAACAATGCAGCGATTGATTGCCTCCGCACGGATTCGCCGAGGATGCTACCATCTCCAACGCAATCGGAGTCGTCCGGAGACGATCTGATTTTTGTATTTTTGGACCACTCCGCTGCAGGCCACCGCACGGCCGGCGAAGGAGCTACAGTCTACTCGACAGGCTGTACTCGTCCCCGTGTTCGACGTTGTCGTCGCTCGTCGACCGCGCACCGAGCTCGTAGAAGCCGACAGTTGCGACGGTCGAGCGCTCGCAGGAAGGGTGAGTGCTACGTCCATGTATGCAGATACAAATGCGATTTGCCTAGGCTCTCTGTTTGCACAGTCGGCGCTAAGACTGGCAGTCGGGCTCCTCGAGTCAATTATTTTTCAAAGAGGCTTTCTATCCAAAGCGAGAAATCGTTCAATGCCGTAATTAGCACAACGAAGGCGGGTATTTTGAGCACGAAATTAGCTGACCGTTCGGGACGCAGCTATTTGCAATTTGATCCCGTCGGCTGTGGCCAGGAGCCCACTCTTCCAAAAGAACCTAATGTCGACGGTGCATCCGTGATTGCGACGGCAGACTTTCTCAATAGCATCGGACAGCCCGATGGTGCAATGGCTACCAAAGGACATAGGCAGCTTTTTGTTAGAGATAATTTAACTCAAGTGGACAGTGTCTCTTCTGCATTGCATAGCAGAGCGACAGCGAGCATAGAACTATTCAGTCCGCCGGATTTTGTCATCGAAGCTGCTTGTGAGGACGACGATAGGCATCTACCGAAAAACCAGCGAGGCCCGCCCTGCTTCTCAGCCGGGCAGCTGAGCAAAATTCCGCCTCCTATACCAGACGCATCTTGCTCGAGTCATGGACGACAACAGAGCGAAGATCCAGTCGATGAGACATCGAAGAGAGGGCAAGGCCGTTCAGCCGAACAGTCAACCAGCGTGCAGTGCGACTACGCTGAGATCAGTGGCAACCTATCTCTGATCTCAACAACTTTCGTGGGTGAAGCGTTGCACCCGAATCATGCTGGTAGCCTTAGAGGCTTCTGTTCGCATGATCACACCGTCACCACTCGCGACAGAATAGCATCGCCCAGTTCGAAGTTGATACCTCTGCTTAGCAGCCACGGTGGCAGCGATGGAAAGGCCCAGCAGGCGTCCACCGACGGGGTAGATGAACGCTCCGTTGAGGCATCCTTTGAGCTGACGTTCGACATGCAGACCGACACGTCGGACTTCTACTTTGGCAGCGAAGCAAGTCGCTCTATGTGGCCGACAGTGACCGACAAAGGCGATCTGGCTCAGAGTGGCGCTGGACGAAGCGATGGATGGCACTCATTAGGTCGCCTGACCTTTGATATGCAAACCAGCACAACGACCCTGACTGCTGTCGCAGGTATTGGCAAGGCCTCACGACCGCATCTCGGGACCTCGATGCCATTGGCTCATGCTGACTTGGTGGCCAGGGAGCGGAGCTGGCTTGCAGCAGGAGAGGGTGTCAGGAATGCTACCGCTCTGGCGTCCCGGTCGAACGAATGTACTCAAACTTCGCCGCCGCCGCTGCGGCCGCCACTCGACAGTGCTACCGATTTCGCCTTTACCTTACCGCAACCGATCGGAGCAGCGAACGACGACGACGACGCCGCTGTCGAAGCGGAGGGTTCGCTCCAGCAGCAACAGCGCTGCACGTCGTCCAGCCCGAGCCCGGCGCACAAGCGCCGCACCGCGAGCTCCGGACCGGCGCTCGGTGGCCGCCGCCGTCGTGGCCGCCGTGGCTCTCGGCAAAGCAACGCTGCCGTCTTGCTGAGGATCCTTCTGTCGGCGGTGAGAAAATCGAGCAACGCCCCGGCGGCGGCGCGAAGCGATCCACCGCCACTGCCGTCTTCAACATCTTCACCGTCGTCTTCATCGTCTTCGCCGCCGCCGTCTTCACCACCGCCGGCGTCGCCGGCCGAAGGTGCTGATGGCACCTTGTTCCGTAGAGCCGACGCAGCCAGCGCTGCCACTGCGTCACACCGTACGTGCGGCGCCTCATCCGACCGCTCCTCGTGCGACCGCAGTCCGGACGAGGAGGCGGCGGCGGCTTCACTGCGGCCGCCGCTCGATCGAGCGTCGGCGCCTACGCTGCCGGCGAACCCTGCTAGCGAACGGCTCGCAGGGTTCGAAACCACTGCTGGCCTCCTCCACCGCCACCGCCGCAGCCGCCGAAGTAAACTGACAGGTGAGGCCGACGGTCGAAGGAGCGTCTCGCGCGTTCGTTCGGCTCTTTTTTTAAATTATTAACCAGCTCGGCAACTCAAATCGCACTCTGCTATGTTCCAGGCGCTCTGCTCTCGCCCGTCGAGACGAATTCAAATCGCGACGACGCCGATACTGCTCGAAGCACTCGGCAGGCAGACAAAGGGCGCCAATCGGAGGGGGCGGCGGAAGTTTCTCGCCGCCACGAAGGAAGGATGTTATCGAGCGCCCCTGAAAAATCTTCTGGCATAGACCGGCTGCCTGGACGGGAGTGGAATCGCAGACCGACAGCTTCTGACGAGATGAGGACGTCAACGCCGCCCTTGCCGTCTGCCCAAACGTGGCGTGCGAGAGCGGGTGCCGAAAGCGAACCTGGACATGAGCAGCAGCGAAGCAACGCCGTACACTTGGGCCTAACTGGCTCGTTCAGCAGCCCTTCGGCGAGCGAACACTCGAGGCAAGCGCCGGTGGCGGCTTCTCGCGAGGCGCGTCGCCAGGAAGCGAAGCCAAATGACCGCTGCCTCGACGCAGCGGCAGCAGTAAGGAGCAGCACGGTCCACGAAAGCCGCCGCGAAGAGCCGCGCTTGCCGGCGGACGGCGGCGGCTGCGAGCGGGACGGAGCAGCCACGTGCTGCAGCCGGGATGAGTCGGTCGAGACCGACGCGTCGAACCCGGAGCTCGAGCGTCTCCGCAAGGAGAGGCAGCGCATAGTGCAGCTGCTCGCTCAGGGACATCTGCCGTCGCGTCTCTGGCAGGAGCTCGCCGAGGCGCAGCTCAACTACGCGTTCGGTCAAACGGACGCCCTGCTGGAAGCTCTCGAGGACGTCGCGTCGTCGAACGGAAGCGAGGACGGCGACTCGGCCGGCGACGCCGCGCTCCAGCTGACGGTAGGAGGCTCGCCGTGGCGGCGCGGCCGCAGCCGCGGCTGCCGCGGGGGCACGCGCGTCTTCGGCGTAGCGCGCGGCGGCGGCGGCGGCGTCTGTCGGGGAAGCGACCGTACGCCGACGTCGTTTCCGCTCGCTTTAGCTCGGCGCCGACCGCGACCGCGCCTTGGCCATCGAGCGCGAGTATCGGAAGCGCTGCAGCAGCAGCAGCAACGCGCTGGAAGTGTCGAAGAGACGCATCGAGGAGCGAATTCGAGTTCTCGAAGCCGAAGCGGAGCGGAGCAAGGCCGAGCGAGCCAAGGCGAAGGGAACGCTCGAAGTGCTCAGAATGAGGCGTCGAGCCGAGATAGAAATATTCAAGCTCGAGCGCTCTCGCGAGATGAGCGTGTCGTTCGCTCGAAGACGCAGCCTCACCGGCGGCGCGAACGGCGACAGAGACGCCATCGGCGGAGCACAACAGAGCAGCCGGACGCGAGCGTCGTCCGACCAGAACGTCCTGGTCGGGCCTTCGCTGACTCCGACGATTCATTTGCGTCACCTAATGAAAATCAGGAAAAGTCTGGTGGCGGGCTGCGGATTCGCGCTAGGCGACAATAACGACGCGAAAGACGAGCGAACCGACATGGCGTCACCTCAGCTGCTGATCGGCGCAGGTGGGCTAATGGCGTATGCGGCCCCGTGAAATATTGGGCGAGATATTGAACCCGCCAGCGAAAATTAATATGCTGCGGTCGCTTCTCATCATTATACCGGAAATCTACTTTATTGCAGGCCTAAACGAAAAAACTAATATGATCCATAAAAGTGCAGACATTACGAGAGGATCCTGGTATCGTGCCCGGTTGCTCGGCAATGTTGGGGCCTGCTTCTACCTCGAGGCCCCACTGAAGCGTATGCGTGCCTAAGCAGTTACAGTTGGATTAGTTAGATTAGTGTTCGAGATTATTAATGGTTCCGGAATGGCAACGGCTGGGTACTGGGCGCATCTTGATCTGTGGTTTAGACGGTATCAAAAGCCCAATTCAAGAGGTGGCTTGGCATGTGCACTCCTCGAGCCCGGATAGCTGTACTTAGGGCATCAAAGTGTGAGTTGTACGCAATGACTGGTGCTGTATAGACGTGCCTCTTTGTCTCTCTGGAATCGACGGAATCCACGCTAACTGCAAGAGACTTGCTATAACCAAGTACTTACTCAGGCTTACTTAGGCAATTTTTGTACAGGGTTAGTGCTGCAGTGAAATCGCTTTGAAGTTGGCGACCGTTGTAACGCATTTGAATTATTAGCGGTTGATTAAGGCAGAAATATTGCTGAGGCCAGCAAAGAGGAAGCGACGCAATGAGTTGACAGCTGACAAGCTGAGCGATGAGAAAACCTGCTGTGTTGGCACAGGCTTACAGTAGAGAGCATGCAGTCAAGAAAAGAGAGCAAAGAATGACTCGTGTTGTTAATAATTACAAATGATGCAATTAAAAGGAAGAATTTAGCTCTATTCTCAAAGCCGCGCAAAAGCAGCTAAACTGCCGGCTCGCAGAAAGCCCCTTGTCGCAGAGCCGCATCAGGAGCGGCCGGTAGAAACGCCAGCTAGATTTTTTCGACTGTCCAAAATGGCCGAATGTTGATTCTCATGCAGTTGAACTATCAGCTGGACTAGGTCGCATTGTGTGCAACGCTAAGGCTCCAGTGCTGCTCGCAGCGAGCGAACAAACTACTGCGGCGAGCGCGTAGCGTTCGCGCGGTCCCTCTCGTTCTCTCTCTCTCTCTCTCTTTCGTTCTCTCTCTCTCGTTCTCTCTCTCTCGTTCTCTCTCTCGCTCTCTCTCGTTCTCTCTCTCGTTCTCTCTCTCTCTCGTTCTCTCTCTCTCGTTCTCTCTCTCTCGTTCTCTCTCTCTCTCGTTCTCTCTCTCTCGTTCTCTCTCGCTCTCTCGCTCTTTCTTCTTACGCGAAAGCGGCCAAACGCCAGTGAACGACTATGCCTACCGCCGCCGTTGCAGATCTTAGCTCGCAACTTTCAGGAAAGGTGGAAATGCGGCTTTCAGCAAAGGCGGAAGCGTCGTCGGGTGAGTCTGCACGCCTCGGGCTAGCGGAGGAGCCGGCTGTGGCGAGTCTGCCCTACGAGTCTGAGGCCGAGACATCCGAGAGCCGGACGAGCCGCCACGAGCCGGACGAGCTGCTCGCCGTCCCAGAAGCAGTCGCCAAGTCTTTGCATCTGTGCGGCGGCGGCGGCGGCGGCGCTGCGAGCCGACGTGAGGACGGCCTGTCGGGCGCCGATGGTGCTGCGGCGGCGTGGATCGGAGGCGACGCGTCCGGCTGCCGAGCGGCGAGGCTGCAAATGCCGGACGGATTTGTGGGCCAGCCGCCGCGCCCTGGTGCCCCGGCGGTGGCGGCAGCCTCTCCTCGCAGCCCGGACTCCCATCGACTCGGCACAGCGTCGCCTCCGGTTGATACCGAGAAGGCGGCGGAACCGGCGGCGGCGAGAGTGCGAGCGTCGTCGTCGCCGCCGCCGCCGTCAGAAAGGTCAGCCAGCAATGCGGCGCACGGCCGGCCCCCTCGCCCCCCCCGCCGCTGTCCTCGGAGCGGTCCCTGCTTTACCGACTCGTCGCAGGCTCGTCGTCGCAGGCTCGTCGTCGCAGGCTCGTCGTCGCAGGCTCGTCGTCGCAGGCTCGTCGTCGCAGGCTCGTCTTGCTCCGGTCGGCTTTGCTTTGTTCGACTGCACCGCGTCGCGTTGCTATTGCCAGAGTAAAGGGCGAGACGCGTGGGACGTGTACATTTGTACGACAGGGAAACTAGAATTACCGATGAGCACTTGCGGCGATGTCGAGAATGTCGGCTCGCATATCCTGCGGCTTCTCGCATGCCACCCGCTGGAAGCCCGTTCAAACGAGGCGTCGGCGCCTGACGTCACTCGACGATTTCTTAATCGTTCCGATGCGACGACGGTCCAGTGAGAAGCTGCCGGTAGCGGAGCCGGGAGGGCAGCGGTATATACTCCTGCACGGCGGGTAGCGACGACCATAGCCCATCTCCTATTCCCTACGCCATTATCTCCTATTATCATATTATCTCCTATTCCCTGCGCCACCCGAACGTCACCAAATTACGTCACGAAATGACGTCTCAATTTTATTCGACGAGCGGCCGCCGCCGCCGAGTTGGCTTTAAATAGACTTTGCGCTATAATTCTTCTTCAATCGCACGTCCACCCCCGCCTTCATGAAAATGTTGCGGGTCTTGCCCCCTTCCCCCCCGACGAAAATCCTGGCTCTGCCGCTGGGGCTAGCGCTTGCGCGAACCGAGGTTTCGCGGCGGCCGGCGCGCGGCGCTAGCTCTCCGCGGGGCGCTGAGAAGCAGTCGAGTGGCGGGTGCGAAGCGCTGCTGAGTAAATTTTGATTTTGATTGAACTATAGTCTTGACAGAATTCGCCGTTTGCTCAAGCTAGGTCCTAGACCTCGCCGCCGCCACGTGACCGATACAAGCGGCGGAACTCGTGCGTCTAAGCGCGGGTGACCAGTTGGTTGGTTGTAGGAAGCTCAATCAGACGTACGAGCAGGTAGATGTCAGCCGACGGTAGCACATCGCGGCGGCAGTAATTAGTTGGTCAACTCAATAAAAATGTAAGCTCGAACGCTCTCTCTGTAGCTGTGTGTGAGGGCCGCATCTGCCCGCAGAGGAGGTATGAAATAAAACTAACGGCTTTTGTTTCTCCGCCGACGACACTCTGCTCTAACCACCCTTCGACTCGTCCAAGCCTTGCCTCGCTTCCTAATCATTCAAATCCTGTTCAGCTCGTGGCGACGTAAAATTCATTCATAATGGCCACAAAATTCTCGAAACTTTACGACGGTGAAGCCAACATTATTGCTATGGGCAAGCACAGTGTCTTCCAAAATTTAGAAGACCTCGTCATCAAGTTTGGTTCATCTAGGATCACTCCAATGACATCTGTCCTTTATCTGGCTACGCTGTTCTAAAGTGACGTCATTTGTTAAATTATTGCCTAAGCTGTGAAGTCAGCCTTCTTCAAGTCAAGGAACATAGCCAAAGTCAGGACCTGCTTAGACAACACACCAGCTTACCCACCCGACCTCGTTGCTTCACCAGTCACATAGTCTCGCATTACCACCACCCAGACTTCATGTGATCTCTCCGTTCCTCGCACTATATTGAATTCTTTGGTGATCGAGGCTTCAGTCCCGATGCAGAGAAAGTCTACAATTCGCTTCCGGCTTCTGTCGCCACCTATAAAGAACTTGAATAATTTAACTCTCACCTAACGACGCACGTATTCAACTTATTTTTTCTTTGCCCAGGGAACTTGTCTTCTATGTTTCTATTCGCTTTGCGTGCCTATTCGTAATTCATTTTCCTATTAGCTTTGCGTACCTATTCGTGATTCAGATTATATAACCAACAAGGGATCCTACTAACCGATGGTCCTGTCGGTCTCCTTGCTGCTTTTAGACGCTTGTCTAAGTATGACCGTAATACGATTTTTCTTGCTTGTCTAAGTGCGGTACCGTACATATCATTAATCCTCGGTTGCTAATTATCTTGCAGAAAGTCGTAAAGCATTTGGAAAGGGATTTAATTTTCTTACAGCGCTTTACAAACGATACTTCTTAGGCAACTACTCTCCTGCTGCCGACTATGGCTCATCGTTTTTAGCGGTCCTGAGCTGCTAATTCCATGCTACTCACTACCTCAAATGCTCTCCTGACTCTGCTATGCTTCCCACTTTCTCTTTGTTGCACGAGACGAAGTCTGTTGGCTACCGAATGCGCACCGAAAGCCGCTTGGGCTGCGAGTGCGCTATACAAAACTCTCCTGCGTAACACCCACATGGTCTTTATGACTTTGTGGAGTTACAGACGGAGATACATTACATTACAATACATATATTCGTATCCTTGTAATCACTTCGGTGGATGTCATTCGTCGGTCAGGCATTCGTACTTCGTCACCCAGATCGCGGGTTCGTGTCCTGCAATAGGCAATTCTTCTTTGAGCTCTGCTTGGGAGTGAACGCCGCTAACCCATTTTTACTGGCTAAATATGTATATACGATAGTGCCTAAATATGATAGTGTCAAACTTAATAGATTTAACAGCAGTTTTATATACAAATATAAATATAGGTGTAATTCAATAATGTACAGCATCAAATCAGCTGATCGTTACTTTCCCTTTTGTATTCAGATTTGCTTCTATAAAAATTAGCCACACTATGGGCCATTTCGTTGAGCTAATGATTATAACTTACTAACCTGTAGTATTTCTAGCATCTGTTATAACCAGGCTGATTTAGCCTACCAACGCTTTAATCGCTCATCTGTAAAGGGTAAGACATGAATTGATAGCCCTTGTCTGGATGATATTTCGCTGCAATGAGATATATCGTGACTAGTTGGACGTTATCGTTACGCAACGCTCCATGCTTTGCAGCCAAGTCAACTCGACAGTGGCAGTCCCGGAAGCTAAGTGTATTATGGCTGATTGCTGCCAGTCGCCGGGTGCCACCGTTTTTTCTGGCGATGTAACGGAGGCGTTGTTTTGAGAGTAATTGGAAAGAGACAGAGTAACGCCTCATAGGTCATGGGTATATATCTGCACAAACTGCATGTCTGTGCTTTCCATAACCCAAGTATAGCGGAGCTTTGTTCTTTAAGCAGGTTACCTGAAGCTTTATTATTGACGGAGTGATTAGATAGTAGATAGTGTCCGGTGACTTCATTGGACCAAATAAAAAAGTCTAGCTGATTTAACGGCAGAAGTTCGTAAAAGGCTATCACCACCGCTTGCAGCGGTAGTAAGAGATCGCCCACCTCAGAATTCAAACCCGAAACCTCGGGACCGAGGTCGTGGAAAGAAACAGTTTTACCAAGTGGGTCAATGCGACTCACCGTCACCGACCAAAGCTAGCCTCTTGGCTCAAAAAGAGGCTCGGTTGCTACGAACTGCATGTGGCTGGTGGTGACTCTCGTGGGCATCCCGAGCTATTGTCGCAGAATATGGCTGGACGAGCTGCCGTAGGACACGGCGCTCATTGATGAGCTTTAATGGCTCACTGTATTGGAATGCACAGCCTGATGACTAGTCGCCGGTGCGGTAGGTGATCTCGAAGTAAACTCAACAGTTCCCATCAGCACTGGGAGGACAATAGCTCGAGGCAGTAGTCAGTTATGGCGTCAACTTGTCTGATGTGCAGAAGATGAACGACGTCTTATTTGCCGCAGCGTACCGATACGTAACCGTGTCCTAACCTACCGCGAATGACATAACCGCTTAGAGCGACAGCCAGCCTCCAAGCGATCCATCCCGACAACCCGACTTCGTCGCCTACGTCCCGCTCGTGCCATCCGCCGCACGGCACGCAGCTGACGAGTCGTCACGCCGAGAGCCTCGGCTCTAGCATATGTCTCGCCGTCTCCGGACGTAGGCCATCGGCTCTGAGCCAAGTTCAAGCTTCGCGGCCCGCTATCAAGACGAGCGCGGAAATCGAGCGAGAGATCGACGCTGAAATTGAAAGGCTACGAGAGAGCTTCGTCGTCGTCGTCGTCCATCGGCCGCAAGAGGAAAGGTATCGTGTCTGTCTGTCTGTCTGTCTGCCAGCTGACTGATAAGCATGATTCCTCTCACCGGATGCTTTCCAGCGGCCATCCATCATGCGGACTAGTGCCGATTATGGGCCGTCGTGAACTGACATGACTGCATGCAAGCGAAGATCTTTCTTTCTCAGGGCGAGAGGGCACTCTGTATCCCTCTATTCATTTCTCTTGGAAGTGGCGGTTGAGAAGGCATCCTCTTTGGGAGGGGTGCTCTACATTGTTTTCTTTCTGTATTCGGCCGCTCATGTTTGCGTAGCCCAACTGGAAAATAGTTATAGCGCGAGACTTTATCACCCGAGGCTGCGGCTATACGCCCGAGCGGCGTCCTGATCTAGTTAAATATTAAGTGAAACTCTGTTGAAAAGGGAAACCCCCTTAAAATCCGGTGCTATTCCCACCTGCCGGAATTAGCAATGTTCACCGGTCGGTATTCATCGTAGGAAGCATTCGTACTAAGTTTCGATCAAGTTCCCGTCTTGATCTTTAGCTGGCTGAGTGGTTGACAGAAGTTTCCGTTGATTCATGCCAGCGCGGCCGATTGTTGCCTTTGGAGTTATTGCGCTAAATAAGTTGGATAGTTGTGCTGCGTCGGAGGCATGAAACTGCGAATGGGAAAATAAATATCATGATTCCTTTGTCTATTGCAGCCTTTAACTTCAGTCGGACTCAATTGTGGACGCTGCGGGAGGATATAGCCCAAGCACCTCCAGACCGTGCGGTGGACGCTTTACAGATATTGGAGGCCTGACAAAGTTCCGAGCACTTTCGAAGCTCGCAAACCATGGTTTCTTAGATCCGGCGACAGTTTGTCAGGCGATGCTTATCTGATGCGTTGGTCAGACGGGTAGCCACCTGGATTGGTGATCGCAGCACCTCAATGAGATACATGAGCGCCCGCATGAGACCTCTCTGTCTGTCTGTCTGTCTCTCTCCCTGTATCTCTCTCTGTCTCTCTCTCTCTCTCTCTGTGTCTCTGTCTCTGTCTCTCTCTCTGTGTCTCTGTCTCTCTCTGTCTCTCTGTCTCTCTCTGTCTCTCTGTCTCTCTGTCTCTCTCTCTCTCTCTGTGTCTCTCTGTCTCTCTCTGTCTGTCTGTCTGTCTGTCTGTCTGTCTGTCTGTCTGTCTGTCTGTCTGTCTCTCTCTCTCTCTCTCTCTCTCTCTCTCTCTCTCTCTCTCTCTCTCTCTCTCTCTCTCTCTCTCTCTGTCTCTCCCCGTCTCCGTCTCTGTCTCTGTCTCTGTCTGTCTGTCTTTCCCTGTATCTCTCTCCCTTCTATTCCACAACGCTCGGCACTGATGTTGACGGTCGCGACTTACGATAGTGTGAGCCGCCAGCTCGAACACGAGCAAGAACCACAAAAGCACAAATTCTGCCTGCTGATGGTGAAAGTTTTGGAGCAACATTTTTGCTTCCTCTTCCGCCGGACCTTTTAGTCTTCCGAAAGCAAACCCGTACGTCGAAAGAGGCCGTAGATTAGATCGCTGCTGTGTCCGAACTTGCTGAATTTCCGACTACTCGCACATATGTACTTGTGTTGAGTCGTTTATTGAGCTGACAGTTGCACTTTATTGTACTTGTCGGGAGGGCACTTTGGACTTTGGCTAATGGTGCAGCTGAAGCCCGATTCCATTTCGCAGGTCATCGCAACGAAATAAGCCACAATTAGCCATTGAAGTTTTCAGCTGCTAGATTAATCATCCGTCCACTCACAACCATGAATACTTATATATGCTTTTGATATTATGATATTATATTTTGACAGTCTGCACGAACAGTGTGGCCGAAGTATGTTTTCAAGTAGGTTTGGAAGGACTTGACATGGCATGCTTCGTTGATGACAGAAGCAGATTACATTGACAGCGGCTCATTAGGTCGAAACTGTGAGGCTCAGTGCTGCCATGAAGCCATTCACCAGTCAATGGTCGAGAAGATTACAATAGCTTAATAAAGCAGCCGACAAAACAGAACGTGGACCATTTCAAATACGAACAAAGAATAAGCAAAAAATGGGTCCAATATATAGTAGTCTTAAATGATTACTATTGGCTGAGCAAGCCATAATGCTTACTAATCTTAATACTTTTGGCTTCTCTTCATGATCACGCTCTGATCAGCCCTGATCAGCAGTAGCCGATGTGGCTTTGGCAGAGGCCTATTGGCCTAGGTACACGTGATATGCAGCCAATCAGCAGTGGCCTGCAGTTCCGGAAATAGCCGTGGTGTCCTGAGCCAGTCAGTGCTGCACTGCAGGTCAAGGTGAAATTCCCCGGCGAAATATCTGTGAAGCGGACTCTCCCAACAGAAACTTTGTTATATTAACTGTTATTTAAATCTTAATACCGTCAAGTAATGTGCGACAATAGTAATGATACACTTATATATCGCCCTCGGAGAACTGAATCTCTTTTTAGGCACTTTACAGATGCTGTAACTAACTGCAAGATAACTTAACCACCTCACATTTGTTAACCTATCTGATTCGATGGATCCCAATAAGCTTTCGCTAACTGAGTCTGTAAGCTTTCTTGTTACCGTTTGAGCAGCTACGCTCGGTCGCCTCCCCGTTTTCCCTCCTTCATGCCTGTCTCGATCGAACTCGTCGCTCACTTTGTCTCCCACTCTAAAAAGACCACCAGTCTACTAAATCATGTACCAAATGTTCTCCTTAGTAGATACTTTGACATTTTGCTGCCCGAGAGTACAAATACTGTTAATGTGTCCCCGGTAACTGGCGACGTCATGTTCTTTATAAATAAAAACAGCTATTTTAGGCCACTCATTAAAAAGCCTACCGTATTGCACGTGAATTTCGATATATTTCATCTAGTCTCACTCGGTATTCTTATCCCAGACACTAGAACGAGTGGTGGCATTACGATAACACGATTGCATTTGTTCATCAAATTTTGCCGCCAGCAATTTAGAGCTAACCATTGTGTCTATCAGGCCAAGGCTTCTGTGAAGGTATAGCTGGACCAATCACCAGCGTTTAATACTGTTGACCAGCAGACTGTTCTGGATTGCCTCGCAACACGCGTAGGTTTTACTGCTATAGTGCGGAACTTGGATATGCTTTACTTCGGTGAGAGATTTTAGAACGTAGATATAAACGGCCGTCGGTCCATCTCATGAGCTCCTAAAGTATGGGATCCGCTCAGGGTTTGGTCTCAGATCTCTTTCTTTTGCTATCTACACACTCTAATAGCCGATGCCATCGCCTAATCTCGGCTTTCATTTCTGTGCCGGTGACACTCAGCTCTGCCTCTTCGTCAACCCTTGTGTAAGCCTTGTGCCGCATTCGACTCAATTGCCTTGCTGCCAGCATAGACGGCATTCGCACTTGGATGGACAACAACTTTCTGAGGCTTAACTTCAATAAGATGAACCTTGTGATAATGGACAAACCTAGTATTATCCGAATGTTAGAGGACCTTACCCGCACGATAAATATGACTACCAACACTTCGGAGAACAATTCGCGACCAGCAAACTTGTGGACATATATATGACAAAATGTTCTGTAGAAGCTCTACTTGCACAAACATTTCGAGCAGGCGACAATTCCATCCTGCCGACCTGTCTTCAGAATTGCTCTCGACATTACGGAAAGAGTAGATCAGCAGTTTTATCTGAGCGTCTGATGGATTCTGCATCACAGCACTGTGACTTGCATAGGCGTCAATTGTTACGATCGAAGTTCACAGGTCAACTATTGTTAATATAGCAGGTTTTCTCGTCGGTAGTTGGACTGCTAGCTCTCTTAAAATTAGCGAGCTACTCTGAGAGGATAGCCTCTATTTTAGAGGTTCAATTATTTTTTATTACCTGCTCTTATTTAACAACCAACGCCACAATTTAGTGATAGGTTAAGGATGCCTAATCCTTCATTAGCAATACGACCTAAGAGCACCTTTAATAGGCTTATCCAATTTCTTAGGAATTGTGCTTGCGTGAAAGACGCATCGTTCATTAGACGATTCACCATTTTCAACTACTTGAGCACCAGTAACCGTCGAGTATATATGCCGGCTATGAAATTAATTAAACAGATTGCGAACGGTGTGTGAATTTTATTTGCATAAATTACATTTCAGCAAATAGCCTTGGCTAAACTTAATCTAAAAGCTACTTAATGCCAATTCAACTGAGTCAGCATACCAATTCCTAAGAGCACCCATTTTATATACAGCTTTGCTACATGCTCCGTACTCGAGCGTTTCGACAAAAGACACCCATGTCCTCACTACGGAGACTGGCAAACTCGAGGACAAGCGTGCCGGGTCACCGGGTAGCTGAGAATACGAGCATTCGCTGTTTGATCCACCGACACTGTACATATCGGCCTGCGCTAGTCTTGAGCAATAGAAAGAATCGGGATCATTCTTCACACTTCGCACTGTCCCCTCCATCTCTGTCTATGCAGCAGTGCCAGAGGCGATTTGTTGTGTAACGGCATCTCCAGCGGCGGCTGTTCTAGTGGCAGTCTCACGGAGACACAGCGGGCGCACGTTCGCAGTAAACGAGACTCTGCTTTATTCCTCTCAGCAGGCACGTATATGAGAGCTCGATCAATCGCAGCAGACGACACGAAATACAACCTGCATTAGTGGCCTTACGCTGCTGCTGCTTCAATGGCTTAACTATTGGCCGCAGCTGAGACATGTACACTAGTGTCGGGCGCTTCGCTAATTACAGGCGCACATCACAGATTCAGCTGTTCTTTGATGATAGTAAGCTTCTTGCTGATGTCGAAATAAACAATCTCCTCAACCGCTCGCAGATTAGCTCCTTACCTGATGATCCTAATGATGATCTAGCCGATCGCTTCTCTCGATTCTTTGTGCCGGAGATAGACAAGATCAGGGAATCCATCCCTGCGATGACAACGTCCCCACTAGAATGCTGTTCCTCGGTTCCTGGCTGCACCTCAATGTCTGCATTTAAGCAGGTCACTAGTGATCTAGTCCTAAAGTTCGCATCTCAATCAAAGAAGACAACAAATCCTCTGGACCCTATTCCAACTGTCCTGCTCCTACGTTGCATTGATCTACTGCTGCCATGCATAACTAACATAATTAATATGTCATTAGCCTCAGGTCATGTCCCAGCACCTTTCAAAAAAGCTGTAGTCAGGCCACTTCTCAAGAAAGCTACACTTGACCAAGAGAACTTGAGCAACTACCGCCCAGTTTCCCTTCTACCATTCCTATCAAAGACACTCGAACGGGTCGTAGCGGACCAGCTGAACTCGTATATCGAAACCTCACACCTTGCTAGTAAGTTCCAGTCTGGCTTTAGAGCTAATCACTCCACAGAGTCAGCATTGCTTAGGGTATACAACGACCTACTTAGGAATGCAGACATGGGTAGAGTGTCTCTGCTTGATTTGCTTGATCTTTCGGCAGCTTTTGATACTATCGATCACAAAGTTCTTCTAGAGCGCCTCTCATCTCGCCTGGGCATCACTGGCACTGCTCTGCAGTGGTTCAGGTCCTATCTCAGTGGGAGACTCCAGAGTATTGACGTGAATGGACAAAGATCATCTGAAGTACCTCTGAAATATGGAGTACCTCAGGGCTCCGTGCTAGGTCCGGTTCTTTTCACGGTTTATACTCTGCCTCTTGCTGATGTGATTGCCATGCACAATCTAGGCTTTCACTTCTATGCGGATGACACTCAGTTGTACCTTTGCTTTGATCCCCCCAGCCTTCGAGCACCTCAAATTCTCTCAACTCACTAGCTGCATGCATTGATGACATCCGCACATGGATGGCAGCAAATTTTCTAAAACTTAATGATGATAAAACTAACTTACTAGTTATCGGCAAACCAAGTGTGATCCAGAGATTGGACAGGCTGACTCTCAAAATTGGCTCTGCCAGCATATCTCCAGTTGAATCAGCTCGAAATCTAGGTGTCATATTCCAAAGCGACCTCTCGTTAGACGACCATATCAGCTCCACAGTCAAATCTGCCTATTTTCAGCTTCATAACATTGCTAAAATTCGGGCTTGTTTAGATAAAGATACCACATCTAAGTTGGTCCATGCATTCGTGACGTCCCGTCTCGACTTCTGCAACTCACTGCTTCAGTGGCTTGTAAAAAATTTAACTAGCTCTTTAGTTCTGTCTCGGCTTGATTATTGTAATTCCCTTTTGGCTGGGCTACCAAAGAAAGCTATTATGCCACTACAGCGGACTATGAATATGGCTGCAAGGCTGGTCGTCAAGTCCCAGCGGTTTGAGCACGTGTCACCTTTGCTGGAAGAGCTAGGATGGTTGCCGGTTGAGCAAAGGATACAGAGCAAAGTTCTTACGCTGACCCACAAGGCCCGCCACGGTTGGCTCCTTCATACCTAGCTGAACTACTGCATCAGTTTCAGCCTGTTCGCGCCCTCAGGTCCTGTGTGGACGATAAATTAGCTGTCCCATTCCTCCGCTTAAGACAGTTGGTGACAGAAGCTTTAGCTCTGCAGGTCCTAGACTGTGGAACTCACTTCCACAATTCTTACGCAACGACATCTACTCTCCAACTGCCGACTATGGCACATCTTTTTCAGCGGTCCTGAACTGCTACTTCTATGCTTCTCACTACCTCAACTGCTCTCCTAACTCTGCGCTGCTTCCCACTTTCTCTTTGTTGCGTGAGACGAAGTCTGTTGGCTACCGAATGCGTACCGAAAGCCGCTTAGGCTGTGAGTGCGCTATACAAAACTCTCCTGCGTAACACCCACATGGTCTTTATGACTTTGTGGAGTTACTGACGGAGATACATTACATTACATTACTGGCCTACCAGCATGTGCAATCAGGCGATTGCAGCTGGTGCAAAACTCGGCAGCTAGACTTGTCTGTCGTGAGTGTCGCAGTTGCCACATTACTCCACTTCACGCCGACCTGCACTGGCTACCAGTCAAGCAACGGATTGACTTCAAGGTTTTGTCGATCACTTTTAGGTCCCTTCATTCTATGGCTCCAGCCTATCTGTCAGATATACTACCCCATCAGGCCAAGCATCGTACCACCCGCTTTTCGGAATCCAACAGTCTAGAAATACCTCGTACAAACCTTAAATCCTTTGGAGACCGTGCATTTAGTTCATATGCTCCCAAAGGGTGGAACTCTCTCCCGACCTGCGTCAGAACATCCCCTGACCTGACCACATTTAAAAGGAACCTAAAAACACACCTATTTAGGACAGCATTTAGTGGGTCCCTGTGATTCGTCCTTGATGTGCTTATGCGTGCTGACACTGTGCATGCTGCCACTAACCACATTTGCATGCTGACCCTGTGCATGTCTCCCCTAGCCATATTACTCATTTCGTTTGTTTTTCAAGCATGATTTTACTTACCATTCAATTGCATTTTACTTTACAGCAAATGTAAAGCACCTAGAGAGAGATTAAGTTCTCTGAGGGCGCTTTATCAAGTGAATAAATATTATTATTATTATTCTTGGCAAGTTTAGTCCGTAGAAATTAGAAATGCGCTGAGAAGTGACGACGCATGATTGCAGAGAATTTATAAGGAGTACCCGAACCGCAGTACAGCACTGCGCTCCTCGTCACAAGTGAGCGAGCTAAGGTAAGAGCTTTGCTTCTACTGGCTTCCGGTCTCGAGTAAGTTCAACTAGAAGCTAGAAAATCCTGCCAGACGTCTGCCAGATTGCGCCATTTCAGGGAATGTCGTAAGAAATTAGATGCAGCGGATGCTCTGATTCACACGCAGGCCCTTTAGACTAGCCGCCGAAAAATGCGGTCGAGCAGCGTCCTGCATACGTGGTCACTCTAGGTTCTGGTAATGATGGATTTTTACCTTTTCCGACATCATGCAATTTTTGTCCATCCTCGGTTTCACCTTCGGCTGTCCAAAAATTTCCCGATATCGTAAAATGAAAAAATCCATCATCACGGAATTCGTGTTACCTTCTTTTTTAATCCGATAGACTTATAATTATTAATTTATTTCAGCAGAAATATTATTACCTTATATAGCATGATTTCAAAATCGAGTCAACAAAACTCTTTTCTTTTTGAAACTAGAAGGTTAATGAATATTGATTTTGATTTTTCAAGTTGAAAATATGTTGGAAAAAAAGGAAGAATTAATAAAGTTGGCTTTACAGAATCTGTTGTTACTGGAGGTGGTAATACTTTATCTTTTGCTTATAAAACAAAAAGAATATTTTCAGATTTTGAAACACTAAGAGAGATGATAAGATATCCAGCAAAGAAATTACTTTTAAGTTAGAAGTTCTTGGTCTTTCATTAGAGTTAGTTTTAAAGTATCATTTGATATGAAAATGTTTGATGATGGAGCAATAGAAAAAAGAGGTGCACAATCTAAATCAACATTAACAATGGATAGTGAACCAATAAATACAATTTATGAGAAAATAATGATTTCATTAGAGAGAAGTTCCGAGTTTTTAATAGAAAATAGTGTTGGTTCAGGTTGGTTGTTTATTGGTTTTCATTCATTTTCAGTTGTTATTACTAAATACAATCCATTGAGCGGAGGATCTTATATTGAAACCCCTAAATATCTCATCGATAAAAAGTGTATAATTAATTTAAAAAATGAAAAAGATGAGTTTTGTGCATTGTGGTGTGTTTTAAGAATGTTAAATCCAGTGGAAAGAAATAAATGGAAGATAAATGACTTAAAAAAGATACTATCTTTTAAATATTACCACTTAATTAGTGATATCGAATGGCCTTTAAAAGTCAAAGATGTTGATAAATTAGAAAAAGGCAATGAATGTTAGTATAAATGTTTACACGTGTGGGAATAAAGAAACTAGAGTTTCACCGTTAAGGGTTGTAAAAAAGTCAGATGAGAAAGAAGGAAGACATGTTAATCTTTTATTACTTATTAAAGGTGATACAGAACATTATATGTTGATTAGCAACTTCAATTCATTATGTAGACCAACTAATTCTGGCGGAAAACAGCATTATTGTCATAGATGTTTAAATAGATTCTTTGATAAAAAACAAGCAAACGATCATTTAGAACAATGTGAAAGTATAAATTCTGGAACAACAGTTTATGTAATGCCTGATGAAAAAAGCAAGTTGATTAAGTTTGATTCTTTTACACATCTTAACACATGTCCATATGTTTGTTATGCAGACTTTGAATGTATAATTGAAAAGAGAAAAGATGGATCAATTCATACTCCATGTTCTACTGCTTTTGTTATTATTGATTGGAAAGAAGAAGTTTTCGAAAGGTTTATGAATGTTGGATCTGATTGTGTTGTTAAGTTTTTACGAAGATTATTTGATTTATCAGACTTCTTAAAAAGTAAATTGACTGAAAATAATTCAGAAAACAAAATGGATGACTTAACTGAAAGTGAATTCGATGAATATGAAAATGCTCTTTTCTGTTGAATGTGCAAAGAACCATTCAATTAAAGAAATAGTGATTTAAGGAAAGTTCATGATCATTGTCATTTAACAAATAAGTACAGAGGTGCAGCACATCATATTTGTAATTTAAAAGCAGGAATGAACTATAAAAAATGGAAACTTCCTGTTATATTTCATAATTTTAGAGGATATGATTCACATATAATTGTTAAAGCACTTGAAAATTTTAGTGTTGAAGCAGAGCCAATTGCAAATAATCTTGAAAAGTATATGATGCTAAGAGTTAATAATTTAGTTTCAAGGATAGCGCTCAATTTATGCTTAATAACAATAATAATAATATTGCACTTGATAAAGCGCCCTCAGAGAACTTAATCTCTTTCTAGGCGCTTTACATTTGCTACAAAGTGATACGCAATAGAATAGTAAGTAAAATCATGCTTGAAAAACAAACAAAATGAATGGGTCACTTGATAGTATTGCATCAACTATGGGAAAAACAATTGATTGTTTTCCAATTTCTAAAAAAGTTTTAAGTGAACTTTATCCAAACAAAAAACTTGATATGTTAGCAACAAAAGGAGAATATATTTACGAGTAAATGGATTCATTTGAGAAGTTTTTCGTTACTTCTCTTCCAAAAAAGGAAGATTTTCACTCAAGTGTTTACATGTTTGATATATCTGATGAAAGGTATAAAAAAGCAAATGATGTTTGGAAATAGTTTTATTGTAAAAATATGTTAGATTACCATAATTTATATCTTTTAACTGACGTCTTATTACTTGCAGATTGCTTTGAAGGTTTTAGAAAAGGTTTGATTTCAAAACTAAAACTAGATCCTGCAAATTTTGTCACAACACCAAACTTTTCATGGAGTGCTGTATTCTGGTTTTCAGGAGTAACGATTGAGTTGTTGACTGATAGAGATAATTATGATATGATTAAAAAGTCGATTCGTGGTGGTATAAGTCAAGTGACTAGAAGGCTAGTTAAAGCAAACAATCCAATGGTTCCTGGATATGATAAAGATAAACCAACAACATGGGTGTCTTATCAAGATGCAACAAGTCTTTATCCTACTGCAATGATGGAACTTCTTCCACAAGGAAAAATTGAGGAAATTTACATGAAGGTTGGAATAATGACAGTATTCTTAAATTAGCAGATGAATCAGACACTGGTTACTTCTTTGTTGTTGATACTGAATATGATCCAAAAACTAAAGAGTATTATCATGATTTACATAATGAATATCCATTATGTGCGTGCATTAGAGTTGTTGATTGCTGTGAATATTCTAATTTCCAAAATAAATTTAAAACAGGAGCAAGTAATGTTTCAAAATTGATGTGTGATTTTCTTCCGAAGAAAGACTATTTACTTCACTATAGATATTTAAAGTTCTACTTATCACATGGTATGACATGTAATGTAAAGAGAGTCTTTAAGTTTAAACAATCGAGATGGCTCAAATCTTATATTGAAATGTGTGCTGAAATGAAAGCATTAAATTCAAATAAAAAGTTTTTAAGAAATCTTTGGAAACTTATAATGAATTCATTCTATGGAAAAACGTGAGGATGTTGAAAAAAGAGTTACAACTTTCTTAGTTAGTGTTATGGATGAAATTGGAAGAAATAAATTTAATCAAAGGATAAGAGATCCAAATATGGTTAATTTTAGAGACTTTGTAGAATCATTGACAATATTCCAAATGAATCAACCAAGAACCAAACTAAATAAACCAATATTTTTTGGTAGTGCAATTCTAGATTTATCAAAATTACATATGCAAAAGTTTTATTATGATGTTTTAAAACCAAAATATGGAAATAAAGTTAGTTTAATCTACACTGATACTGATTCATTAATTATGGAAATTGAAACACCTAATTTTTACGATGATATGAAAGATATGCCTGACTTCTTTGATGTTGACACAATTGGTAAGTTTAAAGATGAAACAGAAGGAAAAGTAATTTCAGAAGTATGTGCTTTAAGACCAAAATTATACTCAGTAAGTATTGTTAATGCTGAAAGAAAAGCAGCTGCAAAAGGAGTAACAAAAGCAGTAATAACTAAAACAATGGGGCATGATACTTTTGTTAGCTGTTTAACTGATAGCATGAAAGCTTTCAATGGTAAAACAATTGATGGATTTAGTGAAAAGCAAGTCAGAAAGTTTCATAAAGTAGTTTAAGATAAACATGAATGATTTACTAATGAGTTAGAAAAAGTAGCACTATCAGCATTCGAATCAAAACATTACTGGCTAGACTGTGGTTGTTGTAGTTATGCATACGGTCATTACAAGATTTCAGAAGCATTAAGCAATGGTACTAATCCCGGCCACTGTAAAACTTGTAATATTAGTATAGATGCCAAAAAGGAAGAAAATTTTGAGAAGAAAAATTGAAGAAAAAAGAAGAAAAAAAGGATTGAAAATACCAAACCATTACCAGTAAAGAGAGTTAGATTTCCAAATAAAAAGAAAAAGCAAGACGATAAAAAACTAGTTGATATACAAGAAGAAGTAGAGCTATACGAGTCAATAGAGAAATCAAATATATACTAACAAAACTATTTTTACTATTATAGGATAGATCCCAAAGAAATCGATATTACCAGTTCTGATAGTGAGTCAGAGTATTCAGAGGATTCAATTGACGATCCAGATTATCAAATGGAAACAGAATCTGAATCTGAGTCTTATACTTCTGAAGAATCATCTTACATTGAAACAGATTCTGAATCAGAAGAGGGTGAAGATCTAGAAGAACTTCTATTTGGTAAAAAAGATCTAACTAAAAAGGAAGTAAAAGAATATGAAGAGTATCTTGAATCATTGGATAGCTCTGAAGGCGAAGAGATTTAATTTCAATTAAATAAAATTTTATCTTCATATATAGAAAATGGATGTCTCAAGAATTTTAAGTTGTGAACAATCTAGAGAAATGGCAATAAAAATCTGTCTTCAAAAACTTAAAGGTCAAGATCAACGTATTGTTAAACATTCACTAGACAAACTCATTCCAGATATTGATAGTTCTTACATTAGTATTCTTATAGATATATGTGATACATGTGATAAACTAATGGAGAGTCGTAGTAAGATAAATGAGATGCTTGAGGAAACAAATAAAAATCTAAAACACCAAAAACAAAACCAGGAGTATTAATTAATTAATTTTATTATTATATAGGAAATGGATCCAAGAATAGCAAGAATTGTATGTCATGATTATGTTAAAACCTATGCATATCATGTTTGCAGAAGTATTTTTAAGATTGATAAAAGTGATAAAAAGGTTGTATTCTTATATCGCTAAACTACCTGATTCAATTATTGGAAACCTAACTAGAATGGGTGATCTTTATGATGAAATAGAAGCATGTGAAGATCTTATATCTTCTATTTACAATGGTATTTATAGTAAGTTTTAATTTATTTTTTATTTTTATATAATGGATATTGCAAGAATACTAGCTAATAACTATGGAAGATTATATGCATTTTATTTTACTATTAAATTTTTTTAGAAATTTTGATAATAACGATGAAAAACAAAGTTATTATATCAATGAGTTACCTGTTTCAGTCAAACAAAGGTTACTTGAAATATGTGACATACTTGATAAAATAGATAAACTTGAAAGTCAGATATATTCTATTTATGAAAGCATCTAAATAAAAAATTATTATTATTATATATGTCTACTGAAAGAATAGTATCTAATAACATGGGAAGAACATATGCACATAGAGTTTGTGTTAGAATTTTTGATTATTTTAGCGTAAGTGATGTAGAAAAATTAACTCATTATATTAATAATCTACCTGTTTCAACTATACAAAAGTTACTTGAAATATGTGATATCTCAGATGAAATTGATAAACTTATGGAGCAAGAAGATTCTATTTACATGAGTGTTCTCCGTCAATAGTTTATATGTATTTTTAATTTTTTTATTGTTATATAGGAAAACGGAAGCAGTTACTGACCCAATGCTAGCAACTTCTGCAATGGCACTTAAATCTTACGTTGATTATCTTGTTAGGTCAAGAATGACAGCATATGATGAACAAAAACTCAGTTATGATATTTCAGTTATGACTGATACATCTGTTAAGAGATTCTATCTTGATGAAGCAGACATTGAAGCACAAAAGATTATTACTGCAGGTCAAAGTGAAGTTCTATCAGGTCTTGAGGAAAGAGTTAGATCTAAAGTTGATGCTCTTCTCGATGATCCTAGTGAGATTGCTGATTATACGACTTGGATTGCAACACAACTTCCATCAATGTCTACAGTCATATCTGGAGTACCTGGTGTTAAACCTGATATCACTGGAATTGTTAAAGATGAATGTTACGCAATTCTACTAAGTATTACTGATGGTAAGAGTGCAAAACAAAAAGCCGCTGAGGCAGCACTATCTCAAGTGTAGTTTAATTAAATTAAATAAAATGTAAAAAGAATATATAGAAGATGAGCATTGAGACAAGAAGTAAAGACTGTCATGAAGAAGCACAAGGACAACAACATTCAAACTTTAAAATCTGTTCTTATCCGATGGGTAGAATTGAAGACATCAGATCAACTTTGTTAGATGCTGTAAAACTAGTATTAGAATATAAAGCACTTAGAATTAATCAATCTGATCCAAAAATAGAAAATATATTTGTTAAAATTAGAGATGGTTCAATATTTGAAGAGTTCCTTAAAGACTTAATGATAGAAAAAATAAATAGTATGAGGACTGAAGCATAATCAAAGAAAAATAATAGAACTAACTAAACAAATGAAAGAAGTAGTCAGGTTTGATAAGCCTGAAGAATTGATTAAAGAGACTATGGATTGGAAGATTTAAATAGGTACGTCTTCCGCAGGATTATATCCAGTTGTAGGAGGACTATCAACTGCAGGTTCTTCACCTTCAAGTGGTTCATTAGTTACAGTTTGGATAACTGGATAAGGATTAAAAGGAGCACTAATAAAAATTTTAACTTCTTCCTCAGAAGTTACTGTTTCACCTGCGACCCGTGATGCAAGTTCAAAACGATTTTCATATTTAGCAAGGTCAGAATAAAAGGATTCTGAGAAAATTACTCCATTTACTAATAAAATATAATCCAAATCAGTTGGAGTTGAAATTGTACCAAAATTTAAAATAGGATAAACAAGATTAAATACAACTGTTTTTGATAATGGAGTATCAAAAAGGACGTTAAAACTAGATATAGATTCACTTAATAGTAACATATCATTACTTTCAAAACCATAATGTTTAATGTCAATTAAACTAGGTAGATATAGATTTTGAGAATACAGTTTGTGGTTATATTTAAAAAATATAATATCACCATTTATTTTATTTATACTAATAATGATAACAACTACAGCAAATTTATAATTTACTCAGGTTCTATTATCATCTTTTAATAAAAATGATTTGGTAGTATAACCTTTTTTATAGACTGAATATCTAATATTATCACCAATAGAATTATTTCTTCCTATAACTGCAGCATTAATATCTTTTATTTTTATTTGAATTCATGAGTAAACTGGTTTTTTTATGTTAATATCTGATAGCTTTGCTAAAACTTGTTGACCATTAGTAGAAGAAGAATAAGATTGTGTTGGTGTTCCAATATTACTTACACTGTTTGTAGTTAAATTACCCAAATATCCAATAAAACCAACATTATTAATAAATGTTCTAACAAATGGTAATCTTCCACACTTCAAATAGAAATGATGTATGTACTTATTAGCAATTACATCAGTTGGAGCATAATTAGCAAAATTATGTTCTCTTCTATTCATTATTATTCTTTCAACACTTACATTTCCAGTTACTGTATCATCTTGTTTATATATACTAGTTTTTGTATCAACATATTATTTTGTAGTAATATCTCTTCCATTGACAGGATCTGATATTCTTACATATTTTTTGAGTTTGTAGATAAATTACCAGTTATACGCTGACCTGAAACTGAATCTTTTCTTAGATAATTTTTATCAGCAAACAATTTATTAACTGCTTCTAATGTATCAAAAGTTTGACCAACATTAATTATTCTATTTGAATCAAAGTTCAATGTTCCATCCATTTGTAAGTCTTTTCTAGAAAGCATTTTAGGACAGTGCTATATAGGAAGTTAAAAATACACTTCGTTCAGTAAGAAAATCTTTTGAACAAATAATTGGCACATCATTTATCAGTCTTTTTTGTTCATTAAGAATAAAACTTCCAAATATTTGAAATTTATAATTAGGATTTATTTCTGCTGTTGGTAGTGGAGCAAGCATTTTCGTTTTTGAATCAGGCGTTATATATGTTGTTGCAATCACATATAATCCTTTAGAAAATACAGCATTAGATATGTTATTAGAAATTTTTATCATTCCTTCATATTCTATTTCTCTAATTTGTGTCTTTAATGTTGAATCAATAGCAATTAAAAATTTTATTCTTCCAACATTTCTATCTGATATTTTATTTAGATAACCAAGGTTTACACCATCATTTGGATTAACAGGATCATTTACAATTCTAATAAAATTATTTTGCATGTCTAAATTACCATTAACAGTTCCACCATGTAAATTAAGAAAGTTATCATCGATATACTTTTTATTTGATACTGTATAATCTAAGTCTGGATTTCCACCATCATATGAAACATTAGTTCTAATACCACCATTTACAACTAGATTTCCTCTAATTGTCCCACCATTAAGTGGAAGTTTAGTATCAGTATAATCCTTCGTTGCAGCATCACTAGGATTTATAAGATTAGCAAGATCTACAATTCTAAAATTATTCATATCAATACCTCCATCACTCGTTGTTGATCTAGAAATCTTAGTAACAAAATTCGTATCTATATACTTTCTATTTACAGCATCACCAGCATCAACAGGATCACCTAAATTCTTTATAAGATTATTACCCATATTTAGATTTCCACTGAGTATATCACCAGTCTTCTTAATACAATTCTTTGACGTCTTTCCTCTACTTCTTTTTCCTAACATTTTCTATACAATACTAACAATAAAATCTATAAAAATAATTCCACTAGCAACTGTAAACTTATCGATAGCATATCTACATGTACCATCAATGTTAATTATTAAAACTACTGTACAACTTACTCCATAAGTATTATCACTAGTTAACTCAACATAAGAATTAGTTTTATTAGTTACATACATAATATTAGACACCATACTAAAATTAGGTAACACTACTGGAAAGAATGTTTTAAGATTAGTATTGTAGGCAATAACTTTTCCAGTAGCTGCAACAACAGGTATATCACCGGGCGTAATTTGTTGAGGTTGAAATGCATTACCTGTACTTCCATTAGCAGTAATACTTAGACCTAACATATCAAGATAGAATATACTTGGATAAGTACCATTCAAACCTAAGTATTTAAATGTTAATTTTTTGTTTGTATCAACGTATTGTTTTGATGCTACATAAGAAACTTTTACATTCATAATATTCTTATTTCCCATGTCAATACTTGCCATTGCTTTACCTTGAAACACTGCTTTCATACTTTTAAGTAATCCATAGTTTATTACTTTATAAGGCCTTAGATCTGAATTTTCAGTTCCATCTGCAGATTTACTAGATATACCATAAACATTATTACAATTCAATTGTGATTTCATTACTGCATCTTTTTTAGGTAACAAATCAGTTAGAGCTGATACTTTTGCTATTTCTCCTGAAGGATTACTAATGACATTGTTACCAGCACTTGAAGTAAGAGCATAATCTAGTCTTATAGCATCACCACTGTTAACAGGAAATCCTAAGTTAGTTATTCTATTATTATTTGCATCAAGATTAGTATAAATATTAACATTAACTTTTCTAACTTTTTCCATTACATAATATATGCCGAAAAAAGTAAAGTAAAGGTGTTTCAGATTTAAAAGAAGGGACTAAAACAACTAAAGAAGTGTTAGAAAGTGTTAAGACTGCTACAAAAATAGGTGAAAAGGAAGTTACAAAATTATTACCAAAGTTAGCAGCAAGATTATCACTTCAAGCGTCTAAAAAGATTGCAACAGCTGTTCCTAAAGTCTTAAAATCTCTTAAAGTTATTGTAGCTGGAACACAAGTTTTGGGAGGATTCTTATCAGGTTTTACAGGATTAGTTGACCTAAGTTTATTTATCAAACAAATAGTAGATGATATTACTAGTGGTAAATATGGACAAGTGTTTTGGAAAATAATGTCAGAAAAAAAAGGATTGCAAAAGATGATTGAATCACTAGAAATAGGTCTTGCAATTAATGATGTTTTACTTGCTGCAGAAAAAGATAATTACCCTTAGCAATGGAATCCTAGTCAATATTTAAGTGAAGTGTTTGGAATGGAAGTAAATTGGGACGAAAGTCAATTAGATCCTAAAACTTGGTCAAAGAATTTCTTAGAAGTTAGGTCAGGAGGTTTTCTTCCTGCAATCCCAGCACTTGTTGCGGCAATTGCTGCAGCCATTGGTACAGCAGGAACAATTATTTCAATTGGTGTTACAATAGCAAGTTTAATAAAAAAATTAATAGATCAAACTTTGTTCACTGGTAAAAGTCCACCTATGAAGACAAAGGAGCAAAGAATGGAGGCATTCACTTTGCAATAAGAAAGGTTAACCAATGCAATAAATGATTTGAAACAAATGGTAAAAGCAATTGATAGAGGTATTGATATTGATGTATCGGGAAAAGTGCAGAATATTGAGGTGAAGAATCGTTTAGATTACAATGAAAAAGGAAGAGCACTTGTGGAAAATGGAGGTGTGAATTTTTCACCAGACCTAAAAAACGCAATAAAACAAGTAGAAGCGAGTAAAGTCGGAGGAAAGAAAACGTGCGACTATAAAAGTGAGAGTGCAATGTTAATGTCTAACCTCTATGCAATGGGTGCTACTCCAGAAATAATAAAGAAGTGTTACAACTTTTAGCAGAATTAAAACAACGTTGTACAAACTAATAATCTGTATATCTAACTAATTTTTTATCTTTATCTAATGTATAATTAAAGTTTAGTCTTGCAAACTGTAAGTGAAGACGAATAGTTTCTAAATCTCTTGCAACAGCTGCATCTTCTGGGTCATCACATAATCCCAAGTGATATAAATGTTTTTCTATTCGAATTTACGCTCTATACTTATTTAATCTTATATCAAAACTAACTCCTATAAAATCAGAAATGTTATTTCTTTGTTTTCCTTTATTCATTTGATTTTATGAATTAGTAGCAAGTCTTAAATTACTAATTCTATTATCAGTCCTTATCCCATTAATGTGATCTATTTGAAAAATAGGCATTTCATTTTTGCAAATGAGCCATACCAAACGATGAATTTTGTATATCTTTCCATCGATTCCTATATTTATATATCCAGTACTTTTATTGATTGTTCCTGCTTCACTTCCTGCTCTTGCAGTCCCACCTCTATCAACTCCCCAACGGAAGACTCCAGAATAAGGATTACAATCTAACAATTCTAGAACTCTCTCTCTCAATTGAGCAGTCTCATCAGTTCTAGTAGTAAGAACTTCATCTGTCATTTTTCTTATACAGTGTTTTTAATCTGTTTAAATTATTTTATTATTATGTAGAAATTATGTATCATGAAGCAAAGCTATCATTGTCAGAACATCAAGTAAAACAAATACATAAATCAACAAAACCAATTTCTATTCGATTGAAACATCAAGACCTTTCTGGAAGTATTCTTTTACTTGTTACACAGACTCAACTTAATAAAATAGAAAAAAGTAGAAGTACTAGTAAAGGTTTGCAATTGAATATTTCTCTTAAACAACTAAAAGCAAATAGAAAACAAAGTTCTGGAATAGTAAATATTATAAACAAGTTATCTGTTTATTTGAAACTTCCGAAAGGTGTTCAATCAGAAAATATTCCTGGTGGTTCATTCAATAATACTGGCGCTTACTCATATGTTGGACCGGGTACGCAGTTTAGAAAAAGAATGGATCAGGGATACACTGGAAATAATGATTTAGATGCGAGAGCACTCATCCATGATAACGATTATACCGAGACAAGTAATTTACCGGAACCAAAAAGAACTGAAATAAGAAATTTATCAGATCTTGTTCTTGCTGAGAGTGCTGCAAGAATAACATTAGATCCCAAACAAGCTGCTTACGTTAGAGAAGACGCAAAAACGGTGGCTGCTATTATTAGTGCTAAGGCTAAACTTGGTCTTGGCATTGGTGCTTCTATTCTTGATAGTAAGTTTGCAATAGACTTCTTAAAAGATAAAGTACGTAATCCAACAAGTATTAGTAAAATAACTAATTATGCAAAAATATTAGTTGACAAAATGTTATCTATAAGGAAAAAAAGATATAATCTAATTTTTGTTTTGTTTTATGTTTATTTTATTTGTATTATAAATGTTTTTAGTATCTAATAATCGGAAGGATTGAATTTATCCTGTGATTGTTTTTTATTTATATTATAAACTTTAACTTGATCAATCTTCAATCTAAAATTAAGTCTTTCTTCAAAATTATAAACTTCTTTAGTAACATATAAACCGTCTAGAATTCCAGTAACAGCAAAGTCATTTCCAAACTTTTGAATTATCTCAGCAACACTAGTATATTTAATTTGTTTGTTCTTTTGATCAAAGAAAATAATTGGTTTATTTCCAAATGAAATTCTAATACCAATAGTTGAACGTATAAAACTTCCACTGTATTCAAGTTTCACACTTGCTCTATTATGAATTTCTTCAAGTACAGGTTTCAAATCTTCTGTAATATACATCAATGCATTGAAGTAAGGCTTAGAATCTTTACTAATTTTCTCTTCAATGTGAATACGTGCTTGTTTTCATTTAGGAATTACTACTGCAGCATTTTCGAGTACAACAAATTTTTTTTCTCCGTTTCCATTTCTATACAAGGGAACGAACATGTTTAAATTAAATTAATAATTCCATTGTCGATCCAAAATCCGATTCTTGCATTAGTTTTAAGAAGATTAGAACCTTCTTCCACAATCTGTTTGATTGTATTCTTGTAACTTAAATGTCTGAAATGTTGGTATAACACCAAAATCTTTTATTACTTCTGGCATTGATGGTGCACCAAATGAATCAAAGTAAAAACATTTGTTTCCTTCTTTTTTAAGTGCTACCCAGTGATATATTACTTTTTGTGAATCACCAGTATTACAAATAAGACATTCATTTCTTAATGGTTTTGTTAGTTCATCTCTTGCAAAGACACCTCTAAAGTTTTTTATATCTAATTCTTTTATATAATTATTTATTTCTATATCAGTTAAAGGTGATGATTTTACTTTTTTAATTGTTCAATAGTCTTTTTTAGCTCTGAAATCATTTGTTCTTTATCTCCTAAACCACTATATCTTTCTTTACTACCAGAGCATTTTTTACTAAGTGTATTTGATATTGCAGCAAATAAAGTAGGAGTTGGAACAGATTCTCCTTTACTTACCTGTCTTCTACCTGCACCTTTACTTACTTGATTTCTACCTGCACCTTTACTTACTTGATTTCTACCTGCACCAACTGTCGTTGACTCAGATCTCAACTTAACAAACTTTGACTTCTTACTATCACAAATAGTACAAATAACTTTAAGCAATCCTCTCATTCCTTTCGTACTATCTACTTCTACATATTCTTCATGCATAGTATCAGTTTGTTTTTTACACTTCAAACAATATATTTCCATATATTATAATATAGAAAAAATGTCTTTGAAAGTTAAACCTTTCGATTGTGGGCAGAATACTGTTACTGGACACCAAGAACCATTACCTAAAGTACCTATTAGAGCGTTAGTTTTAGGTCCAAGGGGATGTGGTAAGTCGCAGTTAGTAATGAATTGGATATTTTTAGGAAGATTAAACTATGATATTTGTACTATTATCGTAACAAGTTTATATCAACCGCTATATCGTGCATTTATAGATATGACAAAAGATAGACCTGCTTACGTTTGGGTTAATGGAGTAGATGAAATACCAGATGTTGATTCGTATAAGAAATGTAAGAATGTTGTTGTATTAGATGATCTGATGACAGAAGATCAATCTAAGATATTAGATTATTTTACTAGAGAGATTATTTTACTATATATTTTATCTTGCTCAAGGTTTTACTAATATTCCTAGAAGAGATATAAGAAACAATATAAATATGATAATAATCTTTAAACAGAATAATACTGTTATAGAATATATACGATATTCATATGTTGGTGATATAGATAGAAAGCAATTTAAAGATTGGGTAGATTCTAGTACAAGGGAAAGTTTTGGTTATTGTGTTATAGACCTAACTAAGACTGAGAAAGAAGGAAGATTTTGGTCTGTTGATGAAGAAGGTAAACAATTAATACAATTTTTTAATTTAATATAGGAGAAAATGATTAACGGTAAAATATATGCGAGTAAGAACAGACCTTACAGAGGAAGTGTTCAAGAAGCAATAGATTTAGAGAATAAACTTGTTAATTTAGAAAGTTTACGTGTTGCTGAAATACTTGATAATGCTCAAGAGATACAAGAGATTGAAGCAGAAATGCAAGCAAGAGATAGAGTTGAACAGACAGTTGGCGACAGAAGCTTTAGCTCTGCAGGTCCTAGACTGTGGAACTCGCTTCCACAATTCTTTCGCAACGACATCTACTCTCCAACTGCCGACTATGGCACATCTTTTTCAGCGGTCCTGAACTGCTACTTCTATGCTACTCACTACCTCAACTGCTCTCCTAACTCTGCTATGCTTCCCACTTTCTCTTTGTTGCGTGAGACGAAGTCTTTTGGCTACCGAATGCGTACCGAAAGCCGCTTAGGCTGTGAGTGCGCTATACAAAACTCTCCTGCGTAACACCCACATGGTCTTTATGACTTTGTGGAGTTACTGACGGAGATGCATTACATGAACTAAATGAACGTGCTTTAGAGAAATCAACTGATAACTCTGGTAATATTGTTATTAGTAAATTAAAAAGAATTAGACCATCACTTGCAGATCAAATAGAACAAAAAGAAGAAATACAAAAAGCATTGGGTTATGATGTTATTGAATATGGTGATAAACTAAAAAGTTTGATGAATAGTATGAATTTAAATTATAACGACCAGTTTAAAAATATGATAGAATTTAAAGAAGAAATAAAAAAGTATTAGATGAAGCAAAGAGAGCTATTGAAGAGAAATCAACACCAGATATCTCAAGAGCATTTTCAAGAGCAGTTACTGCTTTCAATGAAAAAAATCCAAAAAAGCACTTAATTTTATTAATGGTGCAATTAAAAATGCTCCTAATGAAGAAACAATGAAATAACTTAAAGATACTAGACAATGTATGGCTATGATGAATAATGTTAATCCTTCTACAGGAACTAAAAAAGTAAAAGGAGTTAAAGCAACAGTTGTTGAATCTGAAGTTGTTGAACCTCTTGCAATAGAAGCTCTTAAAAGTGAGAAAGAAGTAATTCTTAGTATTACTAAAGGTAAGATGAGTAAAAAGTTGATAGAATCAATAAACAGTCTTAATGATAGTAACAAAGAGTTGTATGAAGGAGGTCTTTTCAATGTTTATACTGAATTATATTCTAAACCAAACAAATCACTTAATGAAAGTAGGATTGTTGATTAGCTTTGAGATATATTCAATCCAAAACAAGGACAAGGAGTAGAAATAGTTCCATTGTTTGTAAAATCTGAAAAAGAAATACTTGATAAACTTGATCTAGGGTTAAGTGAACTTGCTGCTGGAAATAGAGGCGTGATACCTTCAATAAGTGCTGCTGTTGATTACCTTGCTAAGTCTCGAAAAGCACCAAAAAATATTTTGCAAAGATAAACAATCTTTTATTTAATATATAAAAATGAGTGACTTGATAAAAATTGCTAGTGAAATATTAAAGAATCTTGAAAGCATTAGAAAAAATAATCAAGCAAGTAAAGAAGAATATGTTTTTAATGTAACTGGAACGACTAATCCAATAAGAGCTAGGGTTAATACACCAATATTACTAAGAGGTAAAAACTTTAAGATCTGTTTTAAGAAATTTGCGCAACTAACTCTATTAGAAATATAACTGAAACTAATAATACATTTGTTTATAGAGTTACTGGTGGATCAGAACAAACAATAACATTAAGACCTGGAATTTATGGTGGTACAACTGATGATATAAATGTTGGAATTGCTGATACAATTAATAATTTAATTACCCAATCTGGAGCAACAACTGATAAGTTTCAAATGTGTCTTGATAAAGCAACTTCAAACTCATGGATTATGTTACCTACTGGTTGGTTTTCTTGCAAGTAAATCAACTCTTTCTACTGTGTTAGGATTTACTGCTGCTGCTTATACTACACTTTCTGCTTCTGACTTTGCTAAGATGTATCCAGATATTACATCTGTTGTTTGTAAATCTAATATTAAAGTTATTTCTGAGAAAGAAGTATTTGTAAATAATACTAATTTTATAATTGTAAATTGTAATATGGCTGCAAGTGGAACTAGTTTTATAAATGGAAAAGAATCACAAGTATTGGCTAGTTTTCCTTATGATGCTTATCCATGGAATCTAATGGTTTATGAACCAAAAACTATTGAGTATCATAATGCTGCTAATGATTCTATCTCTGATGTAGTAATTACTATTGCTGATCAAAAACAAAATCTATTAAATTTTAATTCTAAAAATATTGCAGTTGCTCTAGAAATTCTTGAAGTTTAATATAGAAAATGTCAATAAGATTAACAGGAACTAGTAGTTCTGAATCAAAAACATTACATCCACCTCTTATACTTGGATCTGATTCAGGTTACAATAAAATTGGATTACGAAGAGTAGAATTCACTTATACTAATAAAATAGTATTAAATATACTTAAAGATATAAATGATAAACTTTGGTTTAAGTGGTCAATGACTGATCTATCACCTGTTTATATCACAATTGCTCCTGGTTATTATGATTCAAATAAAATAACCGCTGCTCTAAATAGTGGACTATCAGATCCACAGTCAAAAACTATTGTTGGTCCAAACGGATTAACTTCAACAACAGTTGGTGCATTTTATGATACAACTAACAGAAATAGTACAGGCATAACATTTAGTGTTGATACAGATGATAGAATACTAATGCAAACAGTTGGTGATTATGTTGTTCTACTTGGAAGTAATTGTAATGTTGCTGTGAATTCAATAGGTGATACTCTTGGTTTTAATTCAAATCAACAAGGAACATTTGATAGTGCTCTTGTAGGTGGAACACCATATGAAGCAATAGAAAAAGCAATGTACTTTGCAGGTATCTTTAAAGCATGAAATAAAATGTTATTACCAGACAATAAAGGAATACGATGGATAAGTGTTGATTGCGATTTAGTTGATCCTTTTAAGAATTATGTAGTAAGAAGAAAAGGATTCTTAGAGCAATGTACATCTTTATATATTATAGATATTGATGATATTAGCCCAGGTGAAAAGGTTGATCTACACATTCCTAATGTATTATATTTACCAACACGTGGTGATGTAAATGGAATAAGTAGTTTTAAGATAAGTTTAACAGATCAAAATGGAAATTCTGTAAGTATTATTAGTGATGTAGTTGCAACAATAGAAATTTCAAAGTAATATAGAGCAATGGGTAGCTATGCAAGATTTGGTCATCATAAAATACATGGAGGTTAATATCGTGGATCTGGAGCAAAGTTTGATAATGCTCTTAATATCTCTAATCAAGTTTTAGGTACTACAAGTAAAGCTGTTGATGCAGGATTATCGATTGCAAATAAAGGTATTGAAATGCATCAAGCAAGAAAACTTACTGAACTTCAAACTAAAAGAGAAAAGTTACATCAAGATTATGCAATGAAACAAACAGAAATGCAAGATAAACTTGAAGAAGAAAAAATAAAGAAAGAACTTGAATATGAACTTGAAAGAAAAAGAAAAGATGAAAATTTTGATAGAAAGATGAAAGAGATGGATCTTAAACTAATAGAAGTTTTGCTTGAAAAGGTTACTGAGAAAAAATCTAAAAAAAGTAGAAAGGCAAAGATAGAAGAAGATGAACCAGAAGTAGAAAACTATTCAGAGACTCTTAAAAAGAATCATCCTAAAGCATATAAAGAAGCAGAGAAAGTAATTAATGATAAAGCAGTTGTTCCTTATGTTAGTCCTAGGATTGATACTTATGGTGGAAACATAAAGAGAAAATTAGGTGCTGGATTATATATTCAAAAATAAAATTTTAGTTTTTTATATAGAGAAGAAAATGGCAAGTGCAGATATTAGTACTATACTCAAACTTGGAATTCCTGAGTTTCTTGAATATAAAGTTAAAGATTATCAATTTAGAGAGTTTTATCAAATTAATGGAAATGAGACTGATAATGTTACTAGTAAATTAGTTAGTTTCATAATTCCTGGTGAACAGCAAACATGTTCTATCTGATAGTTATCTTTTACTTGAAGGACAAATACAAGTCCAGACTGCTGGTGGTGGTGCATATGGTACTCCTCATAGAAATCTTGCATTCAGTCTTGTTAATAATGCTGGTGCATGGATGTTTAGTAGTATGAGAGTTAGACTTGGCACTGAAGAGATTGAAAGTCTCCCACTAAAGGAAGGAGTTGGAAGTGTTTCAACACTAATGGGTCTTCTATGTTATCCAGAGAGTTATAACAGAATTGAAGGTCCTGCTACTGGATGGAGAAAAGATGAGGCAGTTGGAATGAACGATTTAGCTGAAGGTCTTACTTCTTATGTAAATCCTAATGCTTCTCTAGCTAGTGATTAAAACGCTGGATTTGTAGTTAGAAGAGGAATTATAAATACTACCATTGATGAGTTTGGAAACTTCAGTATTTCATACCTCTAGCAAGAATCTCCGGTTTTGTGCTGATATGAATAAATTTTTTTTATAATATTCCATTTACACTTGAAATGACTCGTGTTGGTGGATTTGATATTATGACTGAAACAAGCGGAGCTGCAAATGATACAATAAATACACTTGATGGAAAATCTGTTAATGGAGTTGTAACACCTGCAATAGTTAATGGGCTAGGTATGTATACTGCTTTTTGAACTGCGATGTCAAAAATGAGACTTGTTGTAGCATGTGTATCGCCAAAAGAAAGTATTCAAAGAGCACTTGCAGATATTTCAAGTGAGAGATGAAAGAAAATTAGAGTAAAGACGTTATGAAAACATTACTGTAAATACTTTCAATCAAAATCTTAGATTTGTTAAAACTTTATCAGTTCAAAATACAATTAAGAAAGTTAGATGGTTGATTGTTGCTGCTCAAAATGCTGATAAATATGATAGTTACACTGGTAATCCTTGTACTTACAATCATTGTGATATTAAAAGTGTTTCAGATCTTGCTAATGGATCTAACCAATATCCTGCAAATCCAAGATCTACTTTGGCAAAAATTGGTAAGCATTCACCTGAATTTATGGATTTCACAACTTTCAGAAAACAATATCTTGGTGTTAATGAGATTGCTAGTCCTGATCGTGTTTCTTTTACAGAATGAATGTCACTTTATCCTATTATGTTATTGACTTGCAATACAATAATGAACCTCTTAGAATTACTTCTGGACTTGATGTAACTGTTGAATTCAATAGTGCTGTGCCTGCTGGAACCACATTGATAATCCATTACTTGACTATTTGCGATAATAGTGCTGAGCTAATTTCTAATGGAAGTGGTGCAAATTTCACTTGTAGTAGAGGAACGATGATTTATGATGGAAATGATGTTTAACAAAATTATAATAACTAAGTATAATGCAATTTTTTTTTATTCAAGGGTCTGATGAGTGGAAGAGATCTATGAGTTTAAATATAGGTGGATCAGGAGTCTATTCTGTGTTAGAAAATGATTTGGTTTTTGGTAGTCAAACTGATTGTGATATTGAATTAATTGCTAATAGAAAACTAAACAAATTTATTGCTAACTCTCAACCAATGAGATTCGCACAAATGTTATTTGGTAAGGTATTCGAGCCAATAGCTGCTAAATATTTAGAAAAGAAATTAGATAGAACTATTGAAAATGCAAATAAATGATTTGTTAGTGACGGTGTTTATAGATATTCCCCAGATGGAATTATTGATGAAGATACATTAATAGAAATAAAATGTTTATGGAGTCTTAGTATTGTGGAAGATTTTATTTCAAAACAATACTTGGCTCAATGTTTATTAGGATTGCATGTACTAAAATTAAGTAGATGTTTTTATAGTGAATTTGAAATCTTTGTTCCTGGATTGAATTGTGATGATGTACCTAAAGATTTTGTTGCTGCTGGGTCAGTAAGAATCCCTACAAGTTATATTTTTGATATGCCAATAAAAGAACCTTTGTTTATGTATTTAATTAAAGAGGAGAAATACTTTGATTTTGAATTTGATATAATAAGTGATTATGGTTGTTTTAACAATAAGAAAACTTTCGGTTTTGATATTAAATATTATATAAAAAAAGTAGAAATACAAGTTGTTGAAGAAGAAGACCCATTTAGATTTGTAAGGATTGTACCAATTGTAAGAGAGGTATTAGATAGAAGTAAAATATTAATCAATGAATATATAGACAATATCCAAGTTTCGTGATGAAGATTTCGTATCAAAAGTTAATGGTATTATACTATTTGATCTTAATGCAAATGGAAATCGAATTATAAATTTATCAGATCCAATTAATGATTCTGATGTTGTAACAAAATCTTATGCTGATTCTAAATTTGTCGTTAATACAGGAACATCATTGAATCTTGGAGGTAAAACAATTACTAATCTCGCTCCAGGTGTTAATCCTACAGATGCTGTCAATGTTAGTCAAGTAAGTAATTATGTTAAAAAAACAGGAGATACAATGAGTGGAGATTTAAACATGGATGGTAAAGCTATAACATCTACTTATTGGAACTCAGGTTATACTAAAACCAGTAGTATTAAATGATGATTTTTGTGTTACATATGGTGGAATGAAACGAGATGTTTTACTTTAAGAATTTCTTTCAACAACAAATATTGATATGGGTGGGCATTCAATAACAAACGATGCAAATCCTGCTAATCTTCTTGATGTTGCAACTAAATCTTATGTTGATAAAACAGTTAAGAAAATAACAGAAGTACTAGCTCTATCAATGGATCTCAATGCAAAGAACTCAATACTAAATCTATCAACACCTTATTCATGGACAAATAAAACTACACCACCTATAATGATGTTAAATGTTATGGTTGTTGGAGCATCTAATTGTATGTTTCTAAAACCTAATACTGATACAACTGCGGTATCTGGAGATGTAAGAGCAATAAATACTTCTCCAACAGGTGTGGATTAAAAATATTATGTATATTTTACAAGATTACCGACAGAGTATTACTTTATTGATACAACTGGAAAACTAAGAGTAAACATCTTGGTCAGTTATGTACCCACCTGAATAGTATAAATGATATATTAAAACTATTAACTCTTTTAACTTTGTTGCTTTACGTTTACCTTTAAGAATAGGGAATAGTTTTCATATAGAACAAATAGCTTCATGGTCTAAACAATGATGTAATAGAGTAGAGCAACATTGTTTTTCAAGTGTTTCTTAACTAATGAATATAATTTAGTTGGTCTCTCTTTCTTAAATGAGTTAGTATTTATGTTACAATATAAACAAATTATAATTGCATCATTGCGCATAAGACTAGAATCAAATTCTGTTTCTTGCATATCTTTATCGCAGATATCACAACGTATTTCATATTTCTTTTTGGTCTCTTTATTTCTTGATGACAGTAAGGATGTTTTCCTTCTAGATAATCAGTTTCATTAAATGTATTTAAGCATGTTTCACAAAATATTTCCATTCTCTATAGAATGTCATTTTTAACTCTAAATGAAAGAAAAAAGAAGGTAAATTCAATCCTGACTCAGATATAAGTCAAGTATTCAAACCAAGACCTAAAAAAATTCCAAAAGGTTTCTTTAACATTGTTGAACCAAATGAAAATCATCAAGCAGACATTTTATACATGCCTAATGATTCTGGATATAAATATGCACTTAGTGTTATTGATGTTGCTAGTAGATATAAAGATTCCAGAGCTCTTAAAACAAATTCTTCTAAAGAAGTAACAAAGGCAATATTAGATATTTACAATTAAGGTCCTTTGAAACGGCCAAAGAAAATGACAGTTGATCCAGGTTCAGAGTTTAAAGGAGAGTTTGCTAAAGAAATGAAAAAAACATGAAAAATATATTATTGAAGGTACTAGTAAAAAAAGTGTTGCATTAGTTGAAATAATGAATAAAACAGTTGCTGAGAGAGCATTCATTGCTCAGTATGAAAAAGAAATAGAAAGTATCAATTGAGGAGAATATACTAGAAACAGAGAGTGGATTGATAATTTACCAAAGATTATTGATTATCTAAATAATAGTGTTACGAAAGCAATAGGTGAAAACCTGTTAAAGCGATAAAAAAGAAAAAGTATAACTAAAGAAACCAAAATATCATAGAAAAGTAAGAGAACAAGAACCGTTATTAGAACTTGAAATAACTGTTAGATATTTATTAGAACCTGGTGAAGGAGAAGATGAAAAAAGAAGAAGAGCTACAGATGCGATATGGAGTTTAACTAAACATACTATTGTTAGAATAATGGTATTGCAAGAACAAACTGTTAGATATTGGGTAAATGATGTTAAGTAAAATTTTGTTAGAGAGGAATTACAAGTTATTAGGCCTTAGAAGAGTCTTGATTTTCTAATGGTTCAATTAATATTTCATCAAATTCTTCTTTTGTTACTTTATCATCGTCTAATGCATCAACAATCTTTGAAACTAAGTTTTGATTTGCTTGAAGAGTAGATCTTTTTCTTCTATCAATTTGTGATATTGTACTATCTATTGAGATTATCATTGTTGATAGTGCACCTAATACCATTACTACATGAGAAAGCTCCTCATGTTTTTAATAATAATAACAATAATAATAATGTTTTTGAATGTAAGTACTGGTTACTGTAATTGCAAGAGATAGTAAGATACCTAAAAATTGAAAAACATATTTAACTCTTATTAATTTAGTTAAGCAACCTTTAATTCTATCATTGTCTAAAAGTATTTGATTATACTTGGTATTTGCGTATTTGGTTCGAAGGTCTGACATTGTCAAATATTAATAAAAATGTACTTCCATGGTCTTCTACCTGTAGTATAAGGTTCATGATGACACCCTGGAAACATACAATTACATCCAAGAGGAACATGATCATAATCTGTTATTCTAATCTCTGGTAACATAATTTTTCTAAGCTCTTCGAATTCTCTCTTATAATCATAACAAGATTTCCAAGAATTTTCATCTTCATCACAGAAACATTTATTAGTATCATGTTTACAGTGACTACAATCTTTACATTCTATTCTTGAATTAAGTAATAAAAGCTCCTTATATTTCTCTACCCAATTCATCCTTTTAGAATCTGATATCCTTTTTCCTTCACATTGTTTAATATGTTTAATTACACGTATTTTTTCCATGATATAGCCTTTTTAGTAATACAATATAAAATATAATCAAGACTTTATTATCTATGCATTCTGTCAAATAAACATGTATTATTTTCTAAAATAGTGTACTTTGTAATAAAAATAGTAAGTTCTTTAGCATTAGTAAGTAGACCAGAACTATTGAAACAATATTTATTAAATATACTTACAACTCGTTTTTTCCATCTAGCTGCATGTTTTCCTTTCCTTCTTAACAATGTCCTAGAAATATATGACAATGTCATTTGCTATGTAAGGTTTTAATATTTCTGCTAAAATAAATTAATTATTATAAGTCTATCATCTTGGAAAATAAAGTAACACAAATAACCGAATTTCGTGATGATGGATTTTTTCATTTTACGATATCGGGGAATTTTTGGACAGCCGAAGGTGAAACCGAGGATGGACAAAAATTTCATGATGTCGGAAAAGTTAAAAATCCATCATCATCTGGTGCTAATTTTCACAGTTTAGTTCTCTATCCGTCCACTCAGCGAATGCATGAATGAATAGCAAGATTCTGGTCTGCTTCGAAAGTTGAGGATTAGATAATATTATTAAAAATAAATTAGCAAGGTAGCCTCAAAGAACCTAATACCTAAGCCGTCTCTTGCTAAGTCCTTGACATATGCTATAAAGGAAGCATGATTGAATGGTGAGTGGTTGCATGCACAATGTCAGCAAGCGTAACATGGTTACAGGTGACGCGCACAATGCCAACATGCAAATATAGTTATTGGTAGTATGAACCGTGTCAGTACGATTAAGCACACTAAGAACGAATCATAAGGACGCACTAAATGCTACCATAAACAGGTGCGTTTCAGCTTCTTTTTAAACGCCATCAAGTCAGGGAATATCATGGCTTTAGTCGTGAGTGAGTTCCAGGCTTTCGGAGCATACCAACTGTAGGCACGGCCCCCAAAAATTAGAGGTAAGTACGAGATATAACTAAACGATTTGATTCAGAATTCAGCGGGTGAAATGGTGAGTAGAATGATGGGGAGTTGTTCTGATAAGTAGGCTAGAGCCAGATAGTACATGGACCTAAGAGTAGACGACTTAACCTTGATTCGACACGCTACTTGATTGGGAACCAGTGCGGATCAGCTAGAAGTGATGTGATGTGGCAGCTGTGATGCTCACGACAAACATGCCTAGCTGCAGTGTTGCATCAACTGTGAGTGCCTGCTTGCCCAGGCCGGTAGACCAGGAAGCACTAAGTTACAGAAGTCGAGACGGGTTTCACAAATGCATAAAACAATTTGGGTGCAGTATCCCTGTCAAAAAAGCTCGAATTTAAGCCATGTTATGCCGCTAGAAATAGGCAGATTTGACTGTGGCGCTGATGAGGTCGTTTAGTGAGAGGTCACTTTGTAGCAGGACACCAAGATTTCGTGCAGATGCAAAGGGAGAGATACTGACAGAGCCGATTTTGAGCCCCAGTCTTTCCAGTTTCTGAATCGCACTTGGTTTGTCCATATCTAGTAAATTGGTTTTATTGTCATTCAATTTGAGAACCTTTTTTCCAAGCACGTGCGAATGTCATAAATACATCCAGCAGGGAGTTGAGAGAATTTGACGTGCTGGCAGACTGAGAGGGATAAAAGCAAAGGTACGACTGAGTGTTACCTTCATAGAAGTTAAAGTCTGGATCTACGTTGGCAATCGCATCAGCAAGACGAAGAGTGAAAACTGTAAAAAGAAGCGGACCAAGCACAAAGCCCCGAGGTACTTCTTCTTCAGTGATTCATCGGATGATCTCCGCCTGTTCACATCGACGCTCTGGAATGTTCCACTGAGGTAGGAACTGAATAATTGTTGTATTGTACTAGTGATGCTCAGGCGAGATGAGAGGCACTTGAGAAGGACTCGGTGATCATAGCAAGCGCTGCCGAAAGATCAAGAAAAACAAGCGAAGAGACTTTAGCTAAGTCTACATTGCTCCCTCTATCGAGTGATTAGCTCTAAAACTAGACTGAAATTTACTTTTGGACCGAGTCGCAGTAAACAACCAATTACAAAAGAATTCCCTAAAAGATTATCCATCGCATTTTAAGGAAGAATTCCAAATTTCCCCAGAGAAGCTTAATTTATGTATATTTATGTATGTGTAAATTAACAATTTATTTCGTTGCCCTTTGTGTGCAAGCTAATATTTACGAAATTGGTTTGAGTTTTGCAACCAATTATCGAGCCTACGGGTTTCCTTTCAGAATTTGTTGCTTAAAATTCGGAATTCAGGGTATGTAAAAGTTATGAGTCTCAAAGGCTCTGAAACCGAGTCACATTTTATTTTAATAGTTGCATTCATGTTATAGGCAAGAAAGGATGTACATATGTGATACTATGGTGACACCTAGAATCGCACCAGTAAGATGAACCATCGATGGGGAAGCACAAGTGATCTAATGAAACTATTAAAGAAAAATTTAACAACTCTAGCAAAGACAGTTGCTGTCCAACAATTTCAGAGCACTCTGACTTACGATATTCTCGCCTTCATCTGCTCGGACGATGCATTCTTAATCCAGTCGCATATCGTTTCCGTGATAGCTCTTTTATCAGTCGAAACTGATCGAATATGACCTAAAAGACCTCAGGCTATTGTGATAGCGAATGCCGTAGAGAATGCGATACAATGCACGAATCACAGGTTAATACCCCAGTTTCTTGTACGGAGTATGCGGTCTACTCGACTCTTAGTGTGAGGCCAAGAGAAAGACTCCGTACTATCTCGGGGAGAGATGTACAAGTATGGTTTCAGGTTTGTGTTGGTCATTTGGAGAGCCTTTAAAGCCACCGGGTACCTCAAGATTTGCTGGAAGAATGGGGCTTGACTTGGAAGAATGGGGCATGAGGTGGAAGAATGTGAAACGAGGAGGATGAATGGCGCTGGTCTCGATAGATACTAAGCGCCATTCTTCCACCTCATCTTGCCCATTTCATGGCTTTCAGTTCTACGCTAATGGTACTCAGCTGTAAATATGCATAGACCCTTCTAATCGTCTGCTCCCATCCGGCCCACTTGCCTTCTGAACCGAAGTCATTGTGCTAGGAAGGCCAGTAAATTCCTGAAACTTGACGACTATAACACAAACCGTATAGATATGGGTAAGCTTAGTGTACCCTTGAAGTTGGATGACCTTTACTTTATAAAATGGTATAATGGTTCATATAGCATCACTTCAATGACGTCTTCCCGTAATCTGGGATTGCTATTACAAAAATAATTCTCATTGGATGAGTACATTGTTTCTACTGTCAAGTCAGCTTACTGTCAGCAGAGGTAAATTTCCAAAATCATGGCTCGCGCGAATAAGATTACAGAAGCCAAACTAGTCCATGGGTTTCTGACGCTGACGACTCCCTGTTAAGAATCAAATGACCTCAAGATCATCCGTTGGACTTAAGGGTGTTTTTCTAAAACTAAATGATGATAAAACCAACTTATTAGTTATGGGCAAACCCAAAGTGATTCAGAAATTGGAAAGGCTGAGGCTCAAAATTGGCTCTGCCAGCATATCTCCTGTTGAATCAGCTCAAAATCAAGGTGTCATGTTCCATATCGACCTCTCGTTAGAGACCACATCAGCTCCACAGTCAAATCTGCCTACTTTAAGCTACATAAGATTGCTCTAATTCGGGCTTGTTTAGATAAGGACATCACGTCTAAGCTGGTCCATGCATTCGTGACTTCCATCTTGACTTCTGCAACTCACTGCTTACTGGCCTACCGGCATGTGCCAACCGGCGATTGCAGCTGGTGCAAAACTCCACAGCTAGGCTTGTCTGTCGTGAACTTCGCAGTTGCCACATCACACCACTTCTCGCTGACCTGCACTGACTACCAGCCAAGCAACGGATTGACTTCAAGGTTTTGTCACTCACTTTTAGGTCACTCTATTCTTTGGCTCCAGCCTATCTCTCAGATCTACTCCTCCACCAGGCCATATCGTACCACCCGCTTTTTGGAATCCAGCAGTCTACCAATGCCTCGTGCAAACTCAAAATCTTTTGGAGACCGTGCATTTAGTTAGTATGGTTCCAAAGCCTGGAACTCCCTCCCGACTTGCGTCTCAACATCCCCTGACTGGACCACATTTAAAAAGAACTTAAAAACACACCTATCTAGGACAGCATTTAGTGGGTCCCTGTGATTCTTCCTTCATGTGCTTATGCGTGCTGACACCGTGCATGCTGCCACTAATCACATTTGCATGCTGACTCTGTGAATTTCACCCCTAACCATGTTATTCATGTTGTTTACCAAGCATGATATTACTCACCATTCAATTGCATTTCCTTTTGCAGCAAATGTAAAGCGCCTAGAAAGAGATTGAGTTCTCCGAGGGCGCTTTATCAAGTGCATTATTATTATTATTATTCTCTCGCTTGTAACAGAATACCCATCCGAAATCCTAGCCCTTCCAGTGTGCAATCGAACCGTGTGCTTCTCGTCTTCCCGTATTCTCAAATTTCCTCGCACTAAATTTCTTTTAGTAATCGGGCCTTCAGGTCATTACCAAAAAACAGGAGACATGATTCTAGCTTTGGTCATCGCACGGATTGACTTTTCGTCCGTACTAAAGGCGAATCTGTACTACGCAAATTTACTTGTGAGCCAGTGAACTTGTCTATTTAGTTCCTAGGTACTTTGCACGCTTAATTGCCTATGGTTCCGTGCATGTTACTAATCAGGGTTCGTACTAATTGGTGAGCCTGAGCGTACTCCTGTGTGATTTTGCGTCCTGATCTATGCATGATACTTATGCAATTTTGTGTGCTTGTCTAAGCATAATATATATATATATATATATATATATATATATATATATATATATATATATATATATATATATATATATATATATATATATATATATATATATATATATATATATATATATATATATATATATAGACTGGCAAACTCGAGGACAAGCGTGCCGGGTCACCGGGTCACCAATTGCGTTTGTTTAACCTTCGTAATGGTTTCTCTGGTTGCGAGTTTAGTTCCCTGAAGGTCAAGTAAACGATATATTATTATTATTTGGGGTGTTAACCTAACAAACGGATATGGCAGCTTCGTGAAACTTTTTCGGAAACTTAGTGAACCGTCAATGAAGTCGCAGAAACACACTGAAAGTAGACCAATAAACGTATTAGCTTAGAATACATGAGCTATGTTGTCCTTCATCAGCTATCCCGTTGCAAATAGGTTACTATCATATAAGAACATTCCTAACAAGCTTTTTTTGTTTCAGTATAAAACACATGAGGCTTTCTAAAGTAAATAAGTAGTGTACAGTCTCGTATGAGGTACGTATGTTTTGGTGCTAAGAAGACGTCGACAAAGGGGTATTCTTACAAAATTAAGGGCTGTGGGATCAACCTTATCTTGGGTGTACCTGAGAGTACAGGGCCGTTCTTCTCCTACCTGACCGTGACCATGGCCCCAGCAATTGGGTCCTCGTCTGATCAACCGACGAAGAGTGTGTCTGAAAAGGACCGGACTGAGCTGACTTTTTGACGTCAATCACATTTGGTAGGTAAATTAACTAACTTTAGAATAAAAATAATCAAGTTTATGACAAAACCGATTTCCTTGATACATTTCAATATACAGTACAAGGTAGCCTGAATTTAGTAAATGCTATGGATATCCGCCTAAGAAGGGCTTACTGCCGACGAAAACGAAAAGCTTAATGCTGACCCATATGCAGTAGAGAGTCTTCACGTTTTTACAAGGAGCAAGAGAACTAGAAAATTTTTCTAATCTGTTAGCTTAAAAACCAATCTGATAACTAAAGGGTCCTTTGGGTGGCGCGACATTAAGACGAAGACTCGCGATATATCGCTAGAGGTTTTTCCTTGAAGTACAACCATGATTTGATGGTATCAATCTAAATAAATATAAATATAATTTATTTATATAGCGCACCAAGAGAACTTAATCTCTATTCAGGCGCTTCACATATGCCTCGGGGCTCGAGCCCACGACTTCAGTCAGACCTTGGTCGGGGCGAGCATCTTAACCGCTAGACCAAACCAGCTCGGCATCTAAAGAAGGTCCACTTCAGACCAAAGGCACACTTTTGACGATTTTGAGGTGCTAGAAGCAAGGGAAAATGCAATGACCGCAGCCCCGGTGGGCAAGGCTTATCGACAGCAACCGCCGTCACTCAAAGCCAATACTTAAGAGTTGAATGACAACTGGAAAACGGTTGCCATTCAAAAAGTACTAATTAGTGTACACAAGTGCTTACAGTCCTCCCGCGTCATTCGGTTAATGCTGACATCGCTTCAAGCTAATAATTGCAGTCTTAATACTGAGCTGAAATCAATTAACAGCCATGAACAGGGAGTGCGTTCGACGGTAGTGTTCTGCTGTGGCGTCCAACAACAGAACAAGGACATGAGGCGTCTTTGGCTCGAGGCTGCAAAATTCAGAAGTGTAACTGATGATATATCTCAAGATGACAGGTTGAATACAATAATTTTCTAATAGATTGACCATTGATCCCTTACGTCTTTAAATGCAAGAGAAGCTCCGATATCTGACCTATAAGTGCACGATCGATCGTACCAAGTTGTTCAGGATAGTTGTACTGGTGTGAAGCTTCCATCTGCCCTAGCGCACTTCTCTTGGTCTCTTATCTTGGTTGGGTTAAATATGGTTCTGAAACTAACACTAGTGATTGAATAGACACCAGTAACTGCAAAATTTCAACATCGAATGGATAATATAAAGGTCTAAGAAATGAAATACAAATACGGTGACTGCACAAGCCCATGCAGCTAGTCATGACAAGTCACGGCAAGTCCAATTCGAAAGTCGGGCTAATTCAGACCACACGAAGTGAGTACTACGATAACAGTATATTTGGACCGTACTCCCAGACAACTTAATCTCTTTCTTGACACTTTAAATATTCTGGAAAGGAAGCGTGATGAAGGTTAGTTGGTATTAGCCGCATGCAATCTATGAAGTATTAAGATTGTTTGGGAGTTGCAGTTATTGCACGATACCCGCCAATCTGTTCTGGATCTTATAAAGAATCTCAAGTAGCTCAGGTGAGCAAGGACCACACATTTGGAGCGCGAGATACTGAAAGTAGAGTTGCCTGTACACCTGTGCCCAGGCTAGTTTCGGTTGGCTGGGACAGGACGGCTGTAACGTGGTAAGGGTCACCGGCTAGGCCGCGGTCTGACCTATGGGTATGGCCGGAAGCGCGGTGACGAGGGGTCACCGGGGGCTTGGGTAAGGGAAGTTGGCGGAGTAAGTCGTGGTTTTAAAGGCTTCCGGTCTCGCCGAGTATTGCACCTGGATGGGTGCAGGCGTGCTGCAGTGATGCGGTCACGCACGAATGGCGACGAGCACCCAAGGTCCGAGAGGAGCTGGATAGCACGCTGCTTGTCGTGACTTGTATATTCCGAGTTCCCCCGTGAGGCGTGTTCGTGAGCTCCCCCCATGTGAATTGGCGTCTTTCGGCGGAAGTTCTCGACTGCGGTAGACGTCGACTCTGACTAGCCAAGCAGTTACTCAGCTAACCGGATCTTTTACGGAGTACGCTCGTACGGTTGGAACGGAGTCGGTTAAACGGCCGGACCAAATAACAAGTTTGTTCGCGCTTTCGGCGTCATCTTGCGCCCCTATAGTGTACTTTGTATAGGACTCTCCCTGTAGACTTGTTAAGTACCCCTGTTGTTGTTGGCGCATGTCGTTATTATAAAGAGTTTTAACCTGACGGTCGCTCGTCTTACCCTAGCTCAGCGGCATGCCGAGCGGCGAGGCAGGAGTATGGTGAGGCCTGGCGGGAATTAGCCTCTGACCCCTGGAACTTGGCTACGCACCCAATGTAACCAGATGGTCAAACGCCATTACCGGACAGCGTGACAAAATTCAGCATGAATGGGATAGCCCACAAAGATTTCGGACGGATGTTGGTAATGAAGCTTGAAGCTTGTTGAAAGCCATCTACTGGAAAGCACAAAACGTATCAAAGCACAGAACAGCTAAACTTTATCTGCATACCAGCAAAAGCTTGGATTTTGCTTAGTATGGTATCTGCCTGATTATAGTACAGATTTTGCCAATATTATTCCCAGAATAAATTATTTGGGCAGCTACAGTTCAAAAGCTCACCGAATGACCTCTAGCGATTGGTATATTATTAATAACCATATTAATGACAACAATATGCAAAGAAGCGCAGCTCGATTAGACATAGCTGCCTCCTTCAGGTCAAGGGGCTTTGCTTTTACCAAAGCGGCTTGGCTCGAGACGAAAAAGATAATGTCGGGAATAAGGCAAAGGTGGTTAAATGTGGCTAATAATAATAATAATACACTTGATAAAGCGCTCTCGGATAACTCAATCTCTCTCTCTCTCTTTATATATCTCTAGGCGGTTTACGTTTCCTGCAAAAGAAGCACGATCAAATGGTCAATGGTGGCAGGCTCAATAAACAACATGAATAACATGGTTAGGGGTGACATGCACCGGGTCAGCATGCAAGTATGGTTAGTGGCAGCATGCACAGTATCAGCAAGCATAAGCACATAAAAAACGAATTGTAAGGAACCACTAAATGTTGTAATAAATAGGTGCGTTTTAGTTTCTTTTAAGTGTGGTTAAGTCAGCAGGTGTCGTGACGCAAATCGGGAGGAAGTTCCAGGCTTTGGGAGCATACGAACTAAATGCACGGTCTCCAAAGGATTTGAGGTTTCTACGTGGTATAGGTAAACAGTGAGATTCTGAAAAGCGGATGGTACGATGATTGGCCTGGTGGGTCCGTAGATCTGATAGGTAGGTAATGAAAGCGAGTGAAAAAACCCTGAAGTCGATGCGTTGCTTGACAGGGAGTCAGTGCATGTCGGCGAAAAGTGGTGTGATGTAGCAACTGTGACGCTCACGACAGACAAGCCCAGCTGCGAAGTTTCGCACTGGCTGTAATCGCCTTATTGCACAGACCGGTAGATCAGCAAGCAATAAGTTAAAGAAGTCAAGACGGGATATCACAAATGCATGGACCAACTTAAATATGGTATCCCAGTCTAAACAAGCCCGAATTTTAGCAATGCTATGCAGTTGAAAGTGGGCAGATTTGATGGTGGAGCTGATGTGGTCGTATATGAAAGGTCACTTTGGAACATGACAATTAGGTTTCGTGCAGTTTCAGCAGGAGATACGCTGGCAGAGGCAACTTTGGGCTTTAGCTTTTCCAGTTTCTGAATCACTCTTGGTTTGCCCATAACTAGTAAGTTTGTTTTTATTAAAATTCAATTTAAGAAAAATTGCTGTCCTTTATGTGCGGATGTCATTAATAAATGCCGCAAGGGAGTGGAGAGAATTAGACGTGAGGAGGGCTGGGAGGGATCAAAACAAAAATACAACTGAGTGTCATCTGCATGGAAGTGAAAGCATAGACTGTGCATGGCAATCACAACTGCAAGAGGAAAAGTATAAACCGTGAAAGGAACAGGACCAAGCACGGAGCCCTGAGGTACCCCATATTTCAGATGTTCCTCGGATGATCTGTGTCCATTCCCATGAATACTCTGGTCTTCCACTGAGAAAGAACCTGCACCATTGTAATGCATTGTCAGTAATGCCTAGGTGAGATGACATTTTCTCAGAAAAGACTTGGCGATCGATAGCATCGAAAGCTGCCGCAAGATCGAGCAAAACAAGCAGAGATACTCTACTTGTGTCTGAATTCCTAAGTAGGTCGTTGTACACCCTAAGCAATGCTGACTCTATAGTGATTAGCTATTAACTAGATTGGAACTTACTAGCAAGGTTTGGAGTTTCAATATATGTGTTCAGCTGGTCTGCCTCGACTCATTTCAGTGTCTTTGATAGGAACCATAGAAGGGAGACTGGGCGGAAGTTGTTAAAGCTCTTTTGGTCTAGTAAGTATACTATTTAATCCTGAGGACGTTTCTTATGACTCACACTTATTACTGCTTGATATCACCTTGGTTATGTGGGTATCGTATCTAACCCGAGAACTGCCCTAGTGTGGTAAATGGCCCAGCCATGAAAATGAGCAAACTTGCCGATGTCAGATGCCATAAAGGGTTTGACGAGCTGGTTTGGTCCAGCGGTTAAGGTGCTCGCCCCGACCGAGGTCGTGGGCTCTAGCCCTTAAGCATATGTGAAGCGCCTGAATCGAGATTAAGTTCTCTTAAGACATTATACAAATGAATTATATATATAAATAAATAAATATATGCTATATATATATATATATATATATATATATATTGCAGTCTGTAACTGAATGAAAACTTAGCAGTGCAATGGACAGCAGCTTGAAAAGGTAACATTGCCAGGTAACACCTGCAAAAGAGTAGACTGAGACTTCCATCGCTCCTCAAGTTTTCCTCCCCACGTGTTCAGTAAAGAGAGGCAAGCCTAAATACATGCATTTGTTTGCATACTTAATGAGGCCATTGACTTCTCCGAGTCGTCGCACAGAGGTTCCAGAATATGATTGCATCACCAAGGCACACTCTCATTCTAATTGAAGCTTACCTCGCCATTTGCATGAAAGTTTTGTTAACACGAATTTTTCCTCCGCCGGTTGTCGGTAGGTGAAAAAAGACCGGGCTGAGAAGATAATCTGAAGGCAGCATAATGTCACATTAATAATAATAATAATGTACTTGATAAAGCGCCCTCGGAGAGCTCAATCTCTTTCTAGGCGCATTACATTTTCTGCAAAGGGAAACGCAATTGAATCGTGAGTAATATGATGCTCGATAAACAATATGAACAACGTGGTTAGGGGTGACATGCTCAGGGTCAGCATGCAAATGTGGTTAGTGGCAGCATGCACGGTGTCAGCAAGCATAAGCACATGAAGCACAATCACAGGGACCCACTAAATGCTGTCCTAAATAAGTGTGTTTTTAGTTTCTTTTTAAATGTGTTCAAGTCAGGGGATGTCCTGACGCAAGTCGGGAGCGAGTTCCAGGCTTTGGGCGCATACTAACTAAATGCACGGTCTCCGAAGGATTTGAGGTTTGTACGAGGTATTGGTAGACTGTTGGATTCCGAAAAGCGGGTGGTACGATGCCTTGCCTGGTGGGGGAGTAGATCTGAGAGATAGGATGGAGCTAAGAATTAAGTGACCTAAAAGTGAGCGAAAAAACCTTGAAGTCAGTCCATTGTTTGACTGGTAGCCATGCAGGTCGGTGAGAAGTGGTTTGATGTGGCCACTGCGACGCTCACGACAGACAAGCCTAGCTGCAGAGTTTTGCACAAGTTGTAATCGCCTGATTGCACAAGCCGGCAGGCCAGTAAGCAGCGAGTTACAGAAATCAAGTCGGGATGTCGCAAATGCATGGACCAATTTAGAAGTGGTATCCTTATCTAAAAAAGCTCGAATTTGAGCAATGTTATGTATTACGTATATTTATTTATGTATATTTTATTTTATTGCATTCAATATTGTGCATATTCAAAGCATCCATAAGCATACGTTGTGGCCACGCGTCCTGTGATAAGAGCCTACAAGCGGTCAAAGCATTCGCGAGGGTCACTAAAAAAATTAAGGTAACTGGCGAAATGTAAAATAAAATCTGGGATAAATGTGCAACAACAGAAGGCTCTCAGGAAACGCTTTCTCGAAAGAGCTTAGGCTACACTGTTGGTACTGCAGCCCCACCAATGCTCCTGCAGCTTTATTACCTCTATTCCCCAAGAGCGAACTCTTTAGATCATCCGATGTCCATTGACAGTTTCCGGATGGCTAACGGGCATATGGGGATGCGGTTAGGATTGAAGGGCAGCTCTAAATGCATGTCGGACGGTGCACGCAGTTCCTAAACTGTTTCTCCCGAGGTTATTAATATTGTCCAGATGAAGTGGGTGCATCCTGTTTAAATGGTCAGGCAAGGCCTGCCAGACAGCATTTGCCGTACACAGCTTCACGCACAGCCTTAAATCCCCCGAGGGGCCAATTAATTTCTTCTTGAGAGTTGGCTGGATAAAGCCGTCGGGTAGCGTACCAGCTTGGCTCAGCCTGTCTCAACTAAACGGGTGGTACTCAGTAATTTCTACGGAGGCTGTGAAGAGGCTTCAAGGCTGCGAGCCTTCGGCACAGATTCTGTCCATAACAAATGGAAGATTCTAATTTTTATATTAGCTGTTAAAGAGCCGTTACCATGGTTACATCCGATGCACCTATTCGAGTTTTCCTTTAGAGAAGCCGAAAATTGGCTCTAGAGAGGTACGTATGTTTTATTAGTTCGCTAAATCGGTCATGGTGTTGGCTTACCTGTACTGCTTTAGGGTTTGTTTTTAAAGAAGGTCACTAGCCCAGTGGGAAGGTAGACACTGTAGGGAGACTTGTTTAGAACCTGCTGCTTGAGGGCGGGATTTGAGAAACAGTGAAAGACGCTAAAGAGCCTCCCTTGGTGCTCTAGCTCAGAATCGTTCGATAGATAGTAGGCGTCTTCCTGAATGCCCCCCATCAACATAATAGCTTACGACATTTTCCCGTTAAAATTGGCTATCGGCTCGCTGTAAGGACAAACAAACTAACACTTCCAGGAACTCGGGATCATGACTACTAAAGGTCATATTTCACTTGTTTTCTGTCCTTATTGCCGTTTAGTGGGTTTTTCTGATTGCATTGTTTCACCGTTTGACTGCCTCTTTTTTCGACTGATATTTCGCCTAGACTTTCGGTAAACTTATTTGTGACAGAATGACTAATCGGTAGGTGGGTTCCCCATCCTTGTGATAAGTGCTTCTAGCAAGGCAGGCCGTGGCCCGGTATGAACTGGCATGGACTGGACGACCAGCGAACGAAGGCCAGTAAGTGTTATCGAGCACGGCCAAGGAGGCCGCAGCTTGCATTCCAGCCCTACAATCGCCTATGCCCGGCGATCGCCTATGGTTGAGCTTTCGGGTATGAAGCTGCGAGCTCCGTCCGACTCCTGCTTAACCACAGAGCCGGCGGCCTCACAGCATCTCAAAAAACCCCATATCAGTACTGGAGCCAGTTCAGGCATGAACTCTCGTTCGACCGAAATCCGTCGCATCGCTAGGGCAATGGAAGAGACAGTAGACGCCGTGGAAGCAGGGCTGTCACTACGATCGGTGACCTAAACCCTTTACCAGACGTTCCTTTACAAGCAGCGACGACCCGACCATGCAGCACACTGACAAGCAAGCTGCTGTAGCTGCTTCGGGCAAGAGCAAAGAATAGTCCACGCCCGAAGCTGTACCTGCTAGGGTATCCTCGGTTCCCACTACCCTCCTGTGCGTGGTCGTGACAGCGGTCCTATCGCCCATACTCTTGGCTATATCTGGGACAAGAAAGCACCCACTTACACTGACACTGACTCACAGCCCTGACTGGGCAGGGAGGCAGCGAGTTCATACTCCGGGTAGGCAAGCTTTGGAGGTGGGTGGCATCTATTGGACAGCCCAGCCAAGACAAAGTCAGCCTCTGCCTGAAAACAAACCATTTCCTCCCTAGAGCCACTTACTTTTCACCGGCCTCAGACTGTGGTTCCTGGCATACCACTTTCTCCACCGATCCGGCCTTGATATCACAGTCTGGGCTGCAATGTGGTGGCTCGCTCTCATACCCGGGGCTCAAACTATTACCAGCTGTGTGGCCGCAAGCTCGAATCGGTCTACCACACATGTAACACTGCCAATCCAGTGCAGGATGCACTAACTGACTGACGCAATGATGTACGAAATGCCAGGGCCACCTGATCAGCCCTCCTCGGGAGCCTGTGAGGGGCATCGTGTCAGTAGCCCGATGCTCTCTAGGCTCTCTAGCCTTCTAATCGTCAATGGCACGGAGGCTGCCGTCGTCGAAGCCATGGTCCCATACGATAATGACCCAGGCATCATTGCGGTCGCAGCCCAGGTGAAAGTGGACAAATACCGGGTCGGTCACCACTAGCGCTCTGCTGACCTAAGTTTATAGGTCGGCCATGGTCTAAAAAAAGAAAAAAAAATCCTAGCTGATTAAACAGCCTCTTTTTGTATAGCGACAGAAGAGCCTTTATGGCTATCACCACCGCTTGCAGTGGCGATAAAGAATCGCCCACCGCAGGAATCGAACCCACGACCTCGGGACCGAGGTCGTGAAAGCAACCGCCTTACCCAGTGTGCCATCACAGCTCACCACTGTTCGTAACCGGCATACTCGGCTGCTGGTTTCGGGGAATGGCTGCCACGTAGATACAAGCACTGCTCAAAGCAAGCGAACTGCACTTCGACAGTACCACGTCTCAGACGCGATGACCGGCTCTGAGACTGCTTGTTCCCCCGTCAGCCGAAAGTCGCCTCTGAGGCCTCTACCTTAGGGAGAACCCCGGCTTCCAAGAAAGTAATACATTATGTTCATTCTCGAGTTTAACTGCCTAAAGCCTTTTGCTTTGAAGGTAATAGCCACCTGAAGCTCAATCAGGCACCTGAATTTATTTGATAGACACACTACTTGTACTCCAAACTCACAGAAGATTTTCTTGTTAAAGACAGCAGAAGGACGAACATTCAACTGTATTTGTGCGACTTACTGTGTTCAAGTGTTAACTTTGCAACGGCTTAGGCTTGACCTACCTTTGGCATGTCTATCCTCTTATTGTCGGTGCCCACAAATATGCTAGTCCTCGAGTCTACAGGCAGTGAGGTTAAAAGATTGAGCACTTCCTTGACGATTCGTCGCGTTCGTGCCGGTGTACGGCCTCCTGTTGCATTAACCATCACCGATGCAGCTTCAAAATGAATAGATACGACACGTTCAACGCGAGCGTCGTCGACTTCGGAAAAGTCGCCGAAACCTGGAAAGTAAATGGCTGGTTGACAGTAGACGAAAGTAGCGTCCAATTATTTGTATCCGTACACACACCAACAAAGACGAAATCTGTGCTAAATCATGGCCTGCAGTAGGCAGTATTGGCATCCTCGTTCTTTTCTCGTTCGTCTGCGACAGGCAGATCATTCAGAGGTCGCCTTTGTAGCAGCACCGGCATCCAAGTAAAGAATGCACTAAATATGACTGATTTCAGCCAGAAGTCTTTCGTTGGTGACAAATTCTTTGTCACAGTCAGAATAATAATAACAATGATAATATTGCATTTGATAAAGCACCCTCAGAGAACTTAATCTCTTTCTAGGTGCTTTAAATTTGTTGCAAAAGGAAATGCTATTGAATGGCTAGGAATATCATGCTTAATAAACAACATCAAAAACATAGTTAGGAGTGACATGCACAGGGTCAGCATGCAAATGTGGTTAGTGGCTGCGTGGACAGTGTCAGCATGCATAAGCACATAACGGACGAATCACAGAGACCCACTGAACGCTACCATAAATAGGTGTGTTTTAAAGTTCTTTTAAATGTGATCAAGTCAGGGGACATTCTGAAGCAAGTCAGTAGTGAGTACCAGACTTTGGAATAATACGAATCAAATGCATGGTCTCCAAAGTATTTAGGTTTGCACGAGGTATTGGTAAACTGTTGGATTCCGAAAACTGGGTGGCACGATGCCTGGCCAGGTAGGGGAGTAGATCTGACAGGTAGGCTAGAGCCAAAAATGAACTGACCTAAAAGTGAGCGACAAAACCTTAAAGTCGATCCGTTGCTTGACTGGTAGCCAGTGCAGGTCGGCAAGAAGTGGTGTAATGTGGCAACTGCGATGCTCACGACAGACAATCCTGTGGAGTTTTATACCAGCTGTGATCGCTTAATTGTGCATGCCGGTAGGCCAGCAAGCACTGAATTACAAAAGTAAAGACGGGCTGTCGAAAATACAGGGACCAACTTGGACGTGGTATCCTTATCTAAAAAGCCCAAATTTTAGCAAGGTTATGAAGCAGAAAGTCGGCAGATTTTATGGTGGAGCTGATGTGGTCGTCTAACGAGAGATCACTTTGGAACATGACACCGAGATTTTGTGCAGATTCCACAAAAGATTCCACAAAAGATATGCTGTCAGAGCCGATTTCGAGCGTCAGCCTTTTCAAGTTCTGAATCACAGTAGGTTTGCCAATCACTAGTAAGTTAGATTTGTCCACGTTTAGTTTTAGAAAATTTGCTGCCATCCATGTACGAATGTTATCAATACATGCAGCAAGTGAGTTGAGAGAATTCGAGGTGTTCGAAGGCGGCGAGGGATCAAAGCAAAGGTACAACTGAGTGTCATCCGCAGAGAAGTGAAAGCCTAGTTTGTGCTTGGCAATCACATCACTAAGAGGGAGAGTATAAACCGTGACAAGAACTGGACCTAGCACGGAACCCTGAGGTACCCCATATTTCAGACGTACCTCGGATGACCTCTGTCAATTCACGTCAACACTCTGGAGTCCCCCACTGAGATAGGACCTAAACGATTGCAGAGCAGTACCAGTGATGCCCAGAAGAGATGAGAGGAGCTATAGAATAACTTTGTGATCGATGGTATACAAAGCTGCCAAAAGATCCAGAAAAACAAGCAGAGATATTCTACCCATGTCTGCATTTCTAAGTAGGTCGTTGTATACCCCAAGCAATGTCGACTCTGTGGAGTGATTAGCTCTGAATCCAGACTGGAACTTACTAGCAAGGTTTGAAGTTTCGATATATGAGTTCAGCTGGTCCGCGACGACCCGTTCCAGTGTCTTCGATAGAAATGGTAGAAGGGAGGCTTGGTGGAAGTTGCCCAAGTTCTCTTGGTTTAGTGTCGCTTTCTTGAGATGTGGCCCGACTACAGCTCTTTTAAAAGGTGCTGGGACCTGACTTGAGATTAATGACATAGTAATGACGTTACGCAACGACAACCACTCTCCTACTGCCGACTATGGCACATCTTTATCAGCGGTCCTGAGCTGCTACTTCTAAGCTACTCACTACCTTAATTGCTCTCCTGACTCTGCTATGCTTCCCACTTTCTCTTTGTTGCGTGAGACGAAGTTTGTTGGCTACCGAAAGCCGCTTAGGCTGTGAGTGCGCTATACAAAACTCTCCTGCGAAACACCCACATGGTCTTTATGACTTTGTTGAGTTACAGACGGTGATACATGCTAGTTATGCATGGCAGCATCAGATCAATGCAGCTTAGGAGCAGGATAGTGGGAATAGGGTCCAATGGACTTGTTGTCTTCTTTGATTGGAATATGAACTTTAGGACTAGATAACAAGTGACCTGCTTAAATGTAGATATTGTGGTTCACCCAGGAATCGAGCGACAGCTTTTTAGGGGGGTCTTGTCATCGCAGCAATGGGCTCTATGATCTTGTCTATGTTGTGCCCAAAGAATCAAGAGGCGATCATCACAAGGATCATCAGGTAAGGAGCTAATCTGGGAGTGCTTGAGGAGACGGTTGATCGTTGACATCAGCATTTTTGGATTGTGCATTTATGATTCAAAGCTGTCGTTTGTTCGTACAGCAGAGAGCCAGCCGATGCCCAACACCGACCGTTTATTACCAATGCACGGAGCCGAAGAGCGCACGGCTCCCTTCGGCCCCTACTCCCGCTCGACTCACTCCTCCACTCCTCCAGTCCACAATCTCGCCACCAGCAGGTTACTATCTGGTGTCCACACCACATTATAAGCGGACTACAGCTGTGCACCGGCCGACTCAGATGGCGAATCCACCATCTTGCCACCAGCGGGTTACTGGCCTGTGTCCACGCCACATCACAGGCTCGTTAGAGGAGCCGGCATACAATACATACATACACACGTACATACGAAATACACGCCCCCCTTGACCTTAAGGTCACAATCAGGAGGCGGCATAAAATACATACATACATACACACGTACATACGAACTACACACTCCCTTGACCTTAAGGTCACAAGTCAGGAGCCGGCATACAATACATACATACATACGTACATACGAACGACACGCTCCCTTGACCTTAAGGTCACAAGTTTGCAGCAACAACACGAATGGTCACGAGTTTGCAGCACCAGCACATGTAGCTGCATTGTACAGAGCAGCAATGAGCAAGCCTATTTGCCTCTGCCGATTCTTCCGTCGCGTCTCCGACATGCTCAGCTGCTTCTCCAGCCTGCACATCCTCTCAAGCCTTCCCAGTCTCTCCATCCTGTGCAGACTATTTGGTCTGTACACACTCCGGCCCTAGGCCACGTCATGGCCCACCGGCTGGTCGCTGGCCAATGTCACCGTAATGCTTGCTCGGCATCGCAGGCCGCCGACTCTGTCGCAGGCCACTGCCGACTCTGTCGAAGGCCACTGCCGACTCCGTCGTGGACGCCGCCGCCCACCTCGCGGACGCCGCCGCCTTTCTCGGGGACGCCCCCGCCTTCCCCGCGGATGCCGCCGCCCTCCTCGCGGACGCCGCCGCCTTCCACGCGGACGCCACCGCCTTCCTCGAGGACGCCGCCGCCTTAACGAGGACACTGCCGCCTTAACGAGGACGCCACCGCCCTCCTCTGTGAGCAGTCTCACTGTCTGTCGCCTCGCACAACGCAGCTGCTTCCCAATGAGCAAGAACAAGTGCCACTCACTCGGTTCATAGCCACTTTTCTTGGTCTCCCTCTCGAAGTTCAGCAGCCTGTTTACACGGGCAACAGTCGCTTCCGCCGAGAAGCTAGACTTGGCCTTTGCTAGGATTGATTGGTACGACCTACAGTAGTTCTTGTATGCCAGTCGATGGAAGTTAGTCCTAATCTTCTGTATGTGGTTTCGAGCTTGTGCTTAGTAGACCTGGTTAGTTTAATGTCTGTGGTAAATCATAGGCAGTCTGCACGAGGGTGCACAATGCGCTTAGTCAGAGGTGCAAACTCGTCGCGCATGTCAGCTAGTGTCGTGTTGTAGCTATCTACCAATGATGACAGATCGGAGGGAGGACTAAGCAGCAGAGGCGAAGCAGATATTCTCGCACGGACAGCATCGACGTCAAGAGTCTTGAGGTTTCGCAATTCACAGGTTCTTTCAGAGGAGGAGGTGGGCAAACACTTTAGATAGAACGAGATCTGCACGTGGTCAGATAATGAGTTTTATAGTTAGTACTATAGTAGTATAGTTTGGTAATAATTGATGATGACAAAGTGCAGTTGTATGAGAAAATCTGGTTGAGTATATGACCATGGAATTGAGCAGGGCCATGCACATGAGCCACGAGAGACAACGAGTCAGTCAATGCACGAAATTCGGTGCTGAAGGTGTCAGATAAGTTATCAAAGTGACGTTGAAATCACTTATAACGATAAAGGATCAATTTCATGCACACAGAATCGAAATGAGGTCGGAGAAATCTGAGATAAAGGAAGATTGTATACCTAATGGGCGATAGACTACTGCCACCATCGGTAGCTTGTTTTTGGGTGATATCAGGACAATCGATTAATTTCAATTTCAATCGATTGCAATCGAAATCAGTTCCCACCAAACGAGCAGCGTCTGAGCTGGCAGTTCCGGCAACCACGGCGGCTCTGGGGTGTTTTTCTTTTGCTAATGCATAGTTTACGAATCTTAGCAACAGCATTACTATCTTGGAGTGCATTTCATCTACGATGATGAAGTGATAACAGCTGCTGACGGTCATAACTAGCAGGCAGGTTACAAGCCTTCGGCGCAGCTAAAGGCATCCGCCAGCGTGGGAGACCATGATCAGAACTTTCAGGAGCATGACCAGGATCACTGCTGCTGAAAAAATTGCGTTTCTCAACAGTGTAACCCCCTACTCCCAGAAATGGCAAAATGACTCGTTAATAATTAGCCTAAGCTAATTGTTAACGCACGAGCATTATGAAAAAAGCTAGCACAATTAATGTAAATCAGCAAATGTAAAGCGCCTAGAGAGATATTGAGTCCTCTGAGGGCGCTTTAGCAAGTGCATTATCATTATTATTATTAGTAGTACATGGAGCTGGCATACTCCAGTTTGTGCATATCTTGACCACTGATTTCGATGTAAAGGCTTGTGAGACGGTCTAACTGAATAAGCGAACTACCACGATAAACATCTCGTTTATTTCGCACAGTTCGGAATAAATAAAATACTCAAGAATCCACTATGAATGCATCATTGGCAGACTGAAAAACTCTACGTGCGTAAGGCCATAGGAAAATTCTTCCCAGTCTATAATTTATCGGATTCTAGAGCCATTGGCACGGTTTAATGGGATTTACATATGCAACTTTCTTGCTCTAAATTCGATAAAGGAGGCACTACTCACCAAGTTATCTTGAAGATAAATCGTTGAAAAATGCTTTCTTTGATAAAAAGGTATAGAATTTCACCTTGTCCTCAGGTTTTAAATTTAGGATATAACTTCAACTTGTTTTTAACCAGCAGAAACCATGAAATTAGGTCAAAAAGGCATTGAAAATTTGCTTATAAAACCTTGAAATTTCAAGCCATTGGAAGTATAGAATCTATTGAACGCTCCGAAAAGCACATGGGGGTAGTCGGCTCTATGTAGGGAAACTGGTAGGGGCACAAGCTCGAGTCCAATCTTGAAAAAAGCTCCACAAAATCTGAGGAACACATCCGACTGTCCGCGGAGGGAAAAAATTGTGTAAAGCTGCTATATATGTCTGGTTTTAGAAAATTTGTTAAGAAGACTGATCCCACCACAAGCTATTACCTTCGATCCCTATCTAAGATTAAGAACTGTCTTCTACGGTGGCTAGCAGAAAACTTAACTAGTACCTTAGTTTTGTCTCCGCTAGATTGTTGTATTTCCGTTTTGGCTGGGGTACCGAAAAAAGCGACTAGGCCACTATAGCTGGCTTGAATACGGCTGCAAGGCTAGTTAGCCAAGCCCAGAGGTTTGACCCAGTGTCTCCTTTGCTAGAAGCGCTAGGATGGCTTCCGGTTGATCGACGGATAGAGAGCAAAATTCTTTCGCCGACCCATAAGGCCAGCTACGGCTTTACTCCACCATACCTACCTGAACTGCTGCACCTTTTTCAGACTTCTCGTGCCCTGAGGTCCTGTATGGACAATAAATTAGCTGTTTCCTTCCTCCGCTTTAAGACCGTTGGTGATGAAAGCTTTTGCTCTTTATGTCCTAGACTGTGGAACTCACATCCGCGATTCTTACTTAACAACTACTCTCCTGCCGCCGACTATGGTGCATCCTTTCCAGCCGTGCTAAGATGCTACACCTATGCTACTCATAACCTCAACTGGTCTCCTGACTCTGCTATGGTTTCTCTTTTTTTGCGGGAGATGATGTCGGTTGGCTACCGAACGCGTACCGAAAGCGTAACACCCAGATAGTCTTTGTGTCTTTGTCGAGTTACAGACGGATGTACATTATATTCAATTAATTAAAGGTGCTATGATTTGATTGAATTGTAGCTGTATAATAATGACACCATCTGTGCATGCTGCCAATTACCACATTTGCATGCTAACCCTGTGCATGTCACCCCTAACCATGTTATTCATTTTGTTTGTTTTTCAAGCATGATTTTACTTACCATTTAATTGCATTTCCCTTTGCAGCACAAGTAAAGCGCCTAGAAAGAGATTAAGTTCTCTGAGGGCGCTTTATCAAGTACATTATTATTATTATTATTACCATACTTATTATTAGCATATTATCAGATACCCGAAGCCGATGTCATTACTCATGAACTTCCGGTCGTCCATCCTAGAAACAGGCTCCCACTCGAGAATGCCAAACTGGTTTGTCTAGAATGCTTAAAATTAATAAGGCTACCTCAATGCCTAGTACAGACGATAGTTTTTACGAGCCAGAAAACGTGCCCGTTCGTTTTGCCTCGAGCTTTGAACGACAGGCTAACGGTCGCAAACATGACAAACATTAGAAGCATGTACTTGTTACTCCGAAGGCTCGGCGGGGTAGGCTTGACCTGCCGCTCACCTAGCCGCGTAGCCTTGCACCTACTGCCGTTCGGTGCGCGCCTACGCGCAGTTAGCTGGCTGCTGCGAAACGAGCGTTTCTGGCGCTGACCTGCTTACCGTTACTAAAGGGGGTCGTGAGTCCGCGGCGTGAATTGGAAAGCGAGACACACAAATTGGGGATTTTACTGAACTTTATTCGCAAGCGCACAAAGTCACTGCGCGTCTAGTTCAGTTTAATCTCCACACTCCTCGCACGTTCCCAACAGCACCAACACTCTCGCGGAGGGAATACTTCTCCACACTGAGGCGGGAACCGGAGCCTAAATCCTAACCAGAGAACTAGAACTCGGTTTCCACAAGTGTGGCAGGAATACTACACACACGCCAACTCAAGCACTCCTGTGGAGGAAACACGTCTCCACACTTACGCTACTTGCATCTATACTGGGAAACGACCCAAATAGACGGAGCTCAAATTGGAGCCTAAACCCTAACCGGAGAACTAGGACTCCACACACGCCAATTACGCCTAGCTCGCACCGGCAAATCCCTATGGCGAGACCACGTGCTAGTGCGCACGCAAAAAACACAAAAGAATCACAAAATGCCAGCTCGGGCGCGATACGACCGTATTCAGTGGAGTCCACCGAATCCTCCTAGCACTGTCTTGTCCTGTTCCGTCCATCGTCGGTGGACAGCCCGCCCTCCTCCCTCGCTTTCAGAGAAACGAGTGCGACGGCGTCGAAGCCGGACCAAAGACAAAAGACCGTAAGACCAAGAGCGAGCGTCGCTCGACTCTTAAATACCTAGCTGAAACAATGGGGCAAGCGCCTAGTGGTATTGGGCCCATTACGGCAAGGAATATAGGCCACTAGAAGGGCCCCTCTGTCCAGCTTGAATGGCGAATGGGTTCCAGACGATTCTTCCTTGGAACGAGTGAAGGTGGAGGTTGACAGGCCGGCCAACATCAACCAGCCGCTTCCGCGCGTACCGGACCAATTCTAAAGGCCGAATCGCCACCGCTCGTCTCACAGCTTCCTGGCTTGCTCTTAAGCGCTTCATCTCTGGCTCACTGCTTCAGGACAAAGGAGCTCTAGCCCGCCGCCGAACAGCTCTTGTTCGCGCTAAAATTCAGCCAAGGCCAACAGGGCGCTACATACTGGCAAATCTGGAAAGCCTGTCTACTAGCATTCTATTAAAGCGCTCTAATAGCCCATCAGTTTGAGGACGATACGGCGATTTGCGCAGTTGGTCGATAGACATCATGCGACACATCCGCTCGAGCATTCGAAACCTAAAGTTGTCCTCGCGGTTAGAGAGGACCTGATCTAAATACCTTGCCGGCATCTAGTCTCTTCCATGAACACTCTAGCTCAGATTAGCTCTGTCTGTTCCGGGATCGCTCTAGGCGCTGGCCACTAGGTGAAACATTCATTCATCGTTAAGATGTACCGATTCCCCGAATGCATTAGTGGCAGCTCGACAATATCCATGGCAACGAGAGTTGCCATGGTCGTAGGGGGGGGGGTTCGTTGCGATTCAAACGCCCAACCACAAAAAATGAGAGAAAGATAAGAGAGTGAGTATGGGAGACAGTATGCACCGAAACGATATGCACCGAAACCCTTAGTATCCAATCGATTCAGTAATACACGGTACAGCGTTAAAGTTTCCGCCTGCTCAGGAAATACGAACTAAGTACAGCTTCGGCAGTTTGGAATTCTCTTCCTCCCACGGTTACTATCTGCCGTCAATTTGCGTCTTAGTTATCTCCGTTAATCCAGAACTAGTTCCGCTTAGAATTCGCTTCACCGTTGATAATTTGTCTTTTCTAATCCGGTTTCTGCGTCCCTACGGAGCATAATTCAGGTAAGGTGAGCGATTCCTGCTCGCTAGATGCAATTTTTTGAAAGATATGAGGAAATTGATTAAATGTAATTTTTAATGTACATAATTTTGTCATGTTTGCAAGCTATTACAGTGAGAAAAGAGAACTCGTGCGAAGTTTGTTATTCCAAGACCTTGGTAGGCACTGGCTGAACACTCACATTAATGTTGCTTGTGTATGGCTTACCCTTCCAAACGTAGAACTACCCGGAACGGGCCTCTCATTGCAAAAACATCTTTTTGGTCTATTCGAGGTCTATATATAACGTCTCAATGGAACAAAAAAGTTCCAATGTGCACTATACAATGATTGGGTCTAATCGTAATGCGAGTTTTACTATGATCAAAAAAATCTCGTCCGCTCTCTATTCTCTCAGGTCACTCACTGCAGTGTCAGCACTTTCCTTTCAGTCCCTTTCTTTCAACAGTGTCCCTAAAGCACAATCCTGTATATTTCCATGAAATATCGATAAAGATAATACATGCTGCTTTGTGATGTTTTTGGCAATGTAAGGACTGCAGAAAACCGGCTCCTGCATAGTGATGAAGTGGCCGACCATTTAAGGCAACTTTAAGAGCAGGGCATAGGTAAGTTTTGAAAATACTGTAGCCGAGTCCCAGGGGCAGAGGATAGTTTCTTCCAAGCCCCGCCATGCTCAGGCCACGCCGCCGCTCACCATGCCGCTTAGCTAGGGTGAGGCTAGCGGCCGTCAGGTTAGACCTCTTTAGAATATCGCATGCGCCAAAAAAATTAAGGGAACTAACCAAGTCTACAGGGAGGGTCCTATGCAAAGTTCCCAGTTCACTGTAGGGTCGCAAGACGATGAAGCCAGCTCGAACAAACGTGTTAGCTACTATTAGGCTTAGGCAGTCCCGTCTTTGTAACGACTCCGTTCTAACAACGCGAGCGTACGCCGTAAAAGAACCAATGAGCTGAGTAACTGCTTGAGTTGGCAGAGTCAACGTCTACTACAGTCGCGAGCCTACGCCGAAAGACGCCAGCTCACGGGTGCCACGATCACGCTACAGCGGAAAGCGGAATATACACATTAATTTTATTATAGCATAAGCTCGGCAAAGACCCTAAAATTCTACACTATAAGACTACAGAAATACCCTGAAGCGACGTGGGAGAAATGGGAAAACCATGCATCCGGTTCCGAAAACATAAGCTAAAGTTGAGTCTCAGGAACGAACACAATCCGTACTTGGACGGAATTTGTAACCGGAGTCTTGGGTACCACGTACAGTGATTTCCGGCAGGGTAAGGGAGGAAATTTGAATTCGTTCCCAAAGAAGGCTAAAAATCATCCCTGCATTAATAAATTAGTCAGTCATCTCGGAGGTTTAGTCCTATACTAATCCGAACCTTGAGGTGTAATGACTCACCGTTGGCGAGTCGCGATGGCCCGCAAGGTAAGGCAGTTGCTTTTCACGACCTCAGTTCCGAGGTCGTGGCTTTAAATCCTGCTGTGGGTGATTATGATTATTTATTTAAAATAAAAGCATTGGCGACAACCGTAAAGGCTTTTCTGTCTATACACAAAATACGCTGTTGAATCAGCTAGCATTTATTTGCTATTTTAATAATAAAAATTATTATGATGCATTTGATACAGTGCCCTCAGAGAACTCAATCTCTGTCTAGGCACTTTACAATTGATGCAAAGGAAGCGCGATCGAATGGTTAGTGGTAGCGAACTCAATAAACAACAAGGATAACATAGATAGCGGTGACATGCACAGTGTCAGCACGCATAAGTACATAACAGACAGATCACAGGGACCTACTAAATGCTATCGTAAAAACATTTTTAGTTTCTTCTTAAATGTGGTTATGTCAGGAAATGTCGTTAGGCAAGCAGGAAATGAATTCCAGGCTTTGGGAACATAATTGGTAAAGGCACAGTTCCAAAGAATTTGAGATTTGTACGAGGTGTGGGTAAAAAGTTAGATTCCAAAAAGTGGGTGGTAAGATGCTGAGCCTGGTGGGGGAGTAGATCTGGTAGATAGGCTGGAGCCGAAGAACGAAGTGAAATAAAAGTGAGTGACAAAACCTTGAAGTTGATGCCTTGCTTGACTTTGAGCCAGTGCAGATTTGCGAGAAATGATGTGATGTGGCAACTGCACCACTCACGACAGATAAGCAAGCCTAGCTGCAGAATTTGGCACCAGGTGTAAGCACCTAATTGCACAAGCCACTAGACAAGCAAGCACTGAATTACAAAAGTTCACGTGGTATGTCACAAATGCTTGGACCAATTTAAATGGGGTAACCCTGTCTAAACAAGCCCAAATTTTAGGAACGTGGTGTAGCTGAAAGCAGACAGACTTGATTGTGGAGGTGATGTGGTCGTCTAATGAAAGGTCAATTTGGAACATGGCACCTATACTTCGTGCAGATTCAACAGGAGATATGCTGACAGAGCCGATTTTGAGCGTTAACCTTTCCAATATCTGAATGAAATTTGGTTTTACCATAACTAGTAAGTCGGTTTTGTCATAATTTTGTCGCTCACTTTTAGGTCCCTTCATTCTATGGCTCCTGCCTATCTGTCAGATATACTACCCAATCAGGCCAAGCATCGTACCACCCGCTTCTCGGAATCCAACAGCCTAGAAATACCTCATACAAACCTTAAATCCTTTGGAGACCGTGCATTTAGTTCATATGCTCCCAAAGGGTGGAACTCTCTCCCGACCTGCGTCAGAACATCCCCTGACCTGACCACATTTAAAAGGAACCTGAAAACACACCTATTTAGGACAGCATTTAGTGGGTCCTTGTGATTCGTCTTTGATGTGCTTATGCGTGCTGACACTGCATGGTGCCACTAACCACATATGCATGCTGACCCTGTGCATGTCACCCCTAACCATATTATTCATTTTGTTTGTTTTTCAAGCATGATTTTACTTACCATTCAATTGCATTTCACTTTACAGCAAATGTAAAGCGCCTGGAGAGAGATTGAGTTCTCTGAGGGCGCTTTATCAAGTGAATTATTATTATTATTGTAATGCAATTAAAAAAAGCTTGCTTCAACTATTAGCACTTTTGAGGGTCTATTTAGCGCTTAAAAAACATTTCCATGAAGTTTTTAGTCTTGCTGTGCTTTTTTTGGAAACCTACACCAGATCAATGAAAAATAAAAATTTCAGAAGTCATTATATAATTTTTAATTTCTGGAAATTAGCCTTTGGAAAGACAAAGTTGGAAGTGAATTAAAAAATAAGCACGTAAAGAAATGCACAACATAAATAAACGAAACAACTAAAATAAATAAAAATAAAGCAAATAAACCGATAAAAAGAAAGTTATAAATGCAATCCCATGTTTTGGTGAGTGACAAGCGATCGGAACGTAGTAAATAAAATTCTAAAACATGCCGTAGGGTTTCACTTTCTTCGGAAGCAAGTTTTACTTCTTTGGGAGTGACTTTAACCTATAAATCATGAGGCGCTCTTGTCCTTTAGAAAACATCTCCAGTTCCGGCTTAAAAGATTGACCAAAAATAAGCACATCGTTAAAGCCGTCTTACAATGTACACGTACTAATGCTACCTCCATCAGCCGCACAAATGTTGCTGATGCGTTGCATAGACCAAAAGGCATAACTGCTAATATCACCCTTGCCGGAATGAGAAAGCCTTTTTATTTATAGAATCCTCAGCCAGTTTTACTTGACGATACCCAGCTTTCAGATCGAGTGATAAGAACCTCTTGGCACCTGACGGTGCATTTGGGGTATCTGCAATCCTTGGCATTTAATACAAATCCTTCTTCATTATGTTATTAATCACCCTAAAGTTTATGCAGCACCGCATAGTGCCATTTCTTTTTAAAATGTAATGTAATATAATGTATCTCCGTCTGTAACTCTACAAAGTCATAAAGACCATGTGCGTGTTACGAGGGAGAATTTTATATAGCACACTCACAGCCTAAGCGGCTTTCGGTACGCATTCGGTATCCAGCAGACTTTGTCTCACGAAAAAAAGAGAAAGTCGGAAGCATAGAAGAGTCAGGAGAGCAGTTGAGGTAGTGAGTAGCATGTAAGTAGCAGCTCAGGGCCGTTGAAAAGGATGTGTCATAGTCGGCAGTAGGAGAGTAGTTGTCGTTGCGTAAGAATTGTGGAAGCGAGTTCCACAGTCTAGGACCTGCACAGCCAAAGCTTCTGTCACCAACTGTCTTTAAGTGGAGGAATGGGACAGCTAATTTATTGTCCAAACAGGTCATTAGGGCGCAAACAGGCTGAAACTGATGCAGCAGTTCAGCTAGGTATGAAGGAGCCAAGACGTGGCAGGCCTTGTGGGTCAGCGTAAAAACTTTGCTCTGTATCCGTTGCTCAACCGGCAACCATCCTAGCTCTTTCAGCAAAGGAGACACGTGCTCAAACCGCTGGGACTTGAAGACTAGCCTTGCAGCCATATTCATAGTCCGCTGCAGTGGCCTAATAGCTTTCTTTGGCAGTCCAGCCAAAAGGGATTTACAATAATCAAGCCGAGACAGAACTGAAGAGCCAGTTAAATTTTTACAAGCCACTTTGGGAGACAGCTCCTAATCTTGGATAGGGATCGGATGTGATGGCTAGCTGTAGAAGCAGTCTTCTGAATGAAGTTTTTGAAATTGAGGCAGCTATCAAACACGACACCTAAATTTCGAGCACGTGGTGATGGTCCCACAATAGCATCTCCTATTAGAACAGCGAATCCTTTACGGTTTAATCCAGCCACACGATTTGGGTGTCCTATGAGCAGCAGTTCGGTTTTATCATCATTTAATTTCAGAAAGTTTTCCGACATCCAGGATCGAATATTGGCAAGGCAAGCATTCGGTTTCTCAGTTGCCGCACTAAATTCCGATGGCTTGAATGACAAATACACCTGAGTATCGTCAGCATAGAAGTAATATCCTATTCCACGTGCCCTAATCACTTTTCCCAGAGGTTGTGTATAAATGGAGAACAGCAAGGGACCGAGTAAAGACCCGTGAAGGACTCCACGGGTGACCCTTCTCGTGTCTGAGACCTGGCCCCCACACGACACGGATTGAACACGACACGGATTGAACAAGATCAGACAGGTATGATTTAAACCACGCCTGTGCTTTGTCTGCCAGACCAATCATTGTTCCCAACAGTTAAAGCAGAACTAAATAACACTACAGGAGAGAACCAGGGGTTTGATGATTTTTCTACTACGTTTTGCTTCACATAATCGTCCGTGACTTTCTGCAGCTGTTAACGGTGCTTCGGTGCTATGCGTTTAGGGCGCCGCCTAATCGGTGCGTGGTTGCATATATTAATCGGTACTAACCATGCTCTGCACCAAATCAGTGGAACTCAAGTTGCGATTGCCAGACAAAAAACAGATAAGCGTAACAAGCCATAAATCTAAGCTACAAAGATTTTTCTACTGGCAAGTGAGCGGTACTTCTACTGAACATGACCTCAAGGTAGTTTGGCAAGATGCCAAAAATAGCATGGCAGCCGCTTTTTGTGCTACAACGCAAGTTAATAGAACATATTTCCCGCTTCGATGTTCGCAAGAAACATTAACTAACCTGCACCTGTTGTATAACAGTGGCTCTGGCGGTGGTTGCTCTTGTGGGAGTCTCACGGAGACACAGTGGGCGAATGCGAGCGGTTAATGAGGCTCTACTTGTTACTCTCACGCGTACATAAATGAGAGCTCGGTCAATCACAGCAGGCGACAAGAAATATAACATGCATTAGTGGCCTTACGCTGGGCTGCGTCAATGGCTTTACTATTGGCCGCAAGTCAGGCATGTAGATTAGTGTTAGGGCGCTTCTCTAATTTCGACAGCAGAAGCCGTAGACACTCACAACATCCCCTCCAACATAAACAATATATTTCATAGCCCACCAGTATAGCTGAGAAGAGGGCAGCCCGCACGACTGGAAAGTCATGTAGCCATTGGTTTACGGCACTCTCCACTACTGCCTGCTCAGGCCGTGCCCTGTCTTGTGGTATGTCGCTCGGGCTCTGTCAGGAAATTAATTTAAGCATTAACGAGCTCCGACATGTTGAATGGGGTGCAGGCCACCTCATAGCCACTCAGCTCTGCCCCTCGCGAGCAGCCGGTCATAGATGCTTCTCACCTTGAGGCAAAGCTGGGACACTCCCACTGTCAGACGGTTCCCGAATGTCGCCTCCAAGCGAGCCTCGATGGCCGTTTTCACGCGCTCGTCGGCGGTCGATCCCGCCCTGCGAAAAGCACTCCGGCTTACTATGGCCTTGTAGGTCTCGGATTTCTCCTTCGCCGAACCGATCTCACGGTTGTGCTGCTCTGCACTTTGCATCGAGACGCTAGTGCGGGTGCTTTCCGCCGCTACGACACTCTCGCTGCTGCACTTCGCTGGTGAGGCGTCGCTCGATCGGGCCACCTGAGCATTATTGCTGGCTACTAAAACCCATCGCCAATGACCACTACCCCCTCGCCGTTGCAAGCAGTAACATGCTGCCCCTCCTTCGTCTCCGGCTGGGGCCGCTGTACAATTACTTTGTTCTGGCGCAGTTCGGCTGTTGTGGCTACTATGTTGGAAGCGGCCCCATAGCCACTTCCTCCATCGGTATTTCAGCCGGATACCTGCGGCAGCTGAGTGAGTTCCGGTCGTCTGCCTGGCAGTTGACGGTGGGATTGACCGGTGATGAAGCTGGCTTGTCCCTAGCTTTGTCACGGTCTCGGCTCCGGTGAGCTGCTCCTGCTTCAGCCGAAATCTCTCGGCCTCAAGCTCGGCCTCCTCATCCGTCAATCACCGGAAGATCATGTAAAGCACCTAGAAAGAGATTGAGTTCTCAGGGGGCGCTTTGTCAAGTGCAGGATTATTATAATTATCAGAATAAACTCATTTCGCAGCTTGTGGTAATCTTGCTTTACGTCGGCCGGCTGATCACCCCAGCTGTGTATCACGTTATCTCCCAGACACACTGGTACATGTTTTAATAGCATCGCAGTCTTTAGCCTTGCTATAGCCTTCTCAAGCGATAGAAGCCAAGGCATATAGTGCGCTCCACCACTAAGCATATCGTGCAGCCGCATAGGCATCCTATGTAGGCAATAAAAATAATATTAATAATAATAATAATAATGCACTTGATAAACCGCCCTCAGAGAACTCAATCTCTTTCTAGGCGCTTTACATTTGCGGCAAAGGGAAGATACACGGTCTGCTACTCTTTTCGGCTCGAGTAAATCACTCTCTAATACTAGTTGTTGTATAGCAGTGGCTCTGGCGGTGGTCCATCTTGTGGGAGTCTCACGGAGACACAGCTGTCGAACAAGAGTAAGTAAGTGATTTTTTTATTACTTTATTACTCTCAACGCATATATATGTCAGAGCTCGATCAATCGCAGCAGACGACACGAAATATAACATGCATAAGTGGTCTGACGCTTTGCTGCGTCAATAGCTTAACTATTGGCCATAGGTGAGGCATGTACATTAGTGTTAGGGCACTTCGAAAATTTCAACAAAAGAAGCCACAGACGCACGCGACACACAATTTCTAGTCTAGAATTAACCAAACCCCGTCCCATAACTAAACCGGGTGCTAACAATTATAGCCCCCCCTTCGCGACCTTTAATATTCCACTAGGTCGCTCTGTTACTTGATCGGTTTGTACCCCGTGTAGTTGGGTTTGCACATCAGAGAGCCAGCCGATGAACAATGCCAACAATTTATTCTACTACTCACAGAGTAGAGGGAGCACTTCACTCGCCCCTCTCTTCTACTCTAGTCCCTTCTCCTCGACTCCGGCTGTGCCTTGGCCGACCCCGATGGTGAATCCACCATCTGTTCACCAGCGTGTTATCGGCCTGTGCCAGCGCCTCATTAGAAGTGGACCACAGCTGTGCACAGGCCCCTCTCGAGGATGCTCCCACCAGCTGTTGAGGATGAGAGGGGTAGCAGCCCCCAGCCCGCATGCAATCGAACTACACCCCGGACCATTTACTCTGATCAAGCTAATTTAATTACTGCGAGTGAATGTTTAGCACGACTACTATTTGCCTTATCGACCCCTAGATAGTCAAAGAGATGCCCGTTGACTTTCCACCGAAACACCCTTAGGTTTACCCTAACCGCACGGGCACCACATGATTCTAAGCCCAGAATGCACGCATCATTAATGGTGACGAAAGAAAAACCTGGTGGCATTCGGTCTGGCCACCGCTGCTTAATTGAACCTACTTAAGGCCTCACACTTTATTACATATAATGTCCCCAGAACCGAACGAATGCTTCAATGCCTCTTTCATTGCGTCGGGGATCGTGAAATTGCCACTGACAACCACTAACTCCGAGCCGGTGTCAACTACCGTCCGCATTGCTTTTCATTAGTTCAATCCTCGCACCAACAGGGCATTTGCCCGGGCGCATGTCCGTACGACTGATGGAAGGAACCACACTCGTTCGTGCGCATCTCCTTACTAGTGAGGGAGAGGCTAACACATTTACAATTATTGTCCGTCCCGTGACACCAACCATTAATCTTTTCCCGACTCCCTATTGCTGTTATCCCCCTGACAGCGGATTAATATATTCGAACGATGTCTTCTAAATTGACCCATTTTGCCACATTCAAGGCAAGGATAGCTTTTTCTTCGACCTCAATATGGGAATATGTCATTGGGGCCTCACCCTTTCATGCGAATCTGAACGTAAATTCACGGACTCATTTTTTAACCTCCTAGGTAATCTACATTTCCATTGAAAGTGCTACAATTTATTGCAATTAAAATAAGATACTCTGGCTTCCTGTTTTGTGCCACTACTCTTCGGTCAATGCAGCCCGTATCGGTACTTAGATCTCCTTACTATTTTCCTTCTCTCATTGATTTCATAACCTATCCTATTGTTAAATCTGTAACCTCAGAAACTATCCACAAATTAACTTCCCCTAGCTAACGACTCAGCGAGAATATAAGGTTTTTTGCTGGTATGTACTGTTCCAGAGACTGGTCGTTCAGAGGCCCAATTAAAGAATACTGGGAGGATGTGCAGCAGCGCATTATCTGTGGCTGATGGGTACGCCATTCATTTTCGCTAGCATCTCTCTATCGAATGCCGGCTAGATCAGTGTCTCACCCTTCAGCCCAACCCTTCTAAACAATTCCTCATCACACTGGTTTCCCTTAGCTTCACGTCCACAGAGTATTCAGCAGGTAAGCAAATTTGTGTGGTCCCCAATATCCAATAGTGATAGCACGTTCATCACTTCAACAGCAGAACAATTTAAACCGATAGCAAGATGTAAAGCTGCGTCTAAACGGCAGACTTTTCTCTTGGTCAGGGCAGTTACTGTAGTATGCGCCTGTGGCTTCTCGGCCGTGATGTATGCCCCGCCGGCGGCGGGTGGCTGAGCCTTTGACGTAGGCATGTGGCCCATCACAGAGGCATTCCATTATCTGTGGTGAGTCAGTCAGCACCCAGCTCGTATATGGAGCCGCTAGGGAATAAAGACGAGAATCTCGTTCACTGCTTGAATTCGCCCGCTCGTGTCTTCGTGTCTGTGTGAGACTTGGCTAGCACTGCTGCCACCGGAGAATCAGTAACGTAATAACACGACAGATTTATTCCCGCCAAAGACAGATTCGATGGCCGACTTAATCCCGCCACCAGGCGGTGTTCTAATTTGGTAGGCTGGTATTAAAGGGTGTTTCCCCGGAGACGCCGTGCCAACAAAGGCAGAAGTCGAGTTCGCCGCTGCAGTCATTGTTGCAGAGTAGTGTGAAACAAATATGAAAAAAAATAAATAAATAAATAAAAAGAAGCTAGCAATGCGAGCGAAAGAGCGTACGCACTGGTGCAGTGGCCGTCGGGCGTGCTGCTACCGAGCATGCGGTAATAAAAGAGAAGAGAGTGGATAGCGTGCGTACCGTACAACGCACAGGCAGAAAGTGAATTTCGCAGCAAGGAGCACGTCACGTGCGGGCAAGGAGCTTGCCCGTTGGGCGGACGGAACGTCGGCTGGGGGAGAAACCACATGATGCCGATGACCCACACGAGTTTGTTGATAGATCTGATAAACAGACCTACGGCGTATGCTACGTAGAAAGGCTGAAATTTTGGTTACAATGCATAGGCCTCCCATATTCAAGGATTTTCTCAGAACACCTCAAAATAACTAGAGCTTATGAACGTCAGCTATTTGAACTTGAGCCGTGAGGGTGATGAGCCCGGGTTTTGATTGGCCGGCTGGACCAAAAAGTGGAGACACATCCTTTTGCTAATGAGGCTTCAGACTCGGCTGCTTACCCCGAAATTGTGAGAAGGAATATGACGTACTAGCTTAAATCTGGGGAAAATTTGTCTAAAATATGCTGGACAGTTTGTCGTGTAAGCGCAGCTTTAGGCCTTCTTAAGCTCAGACCAAGCCAAATGAAGCAGGCTCGTAGTCACGTTGGTTTCATCAAGTCACCTGCTTTGCCGTGCCATTATAAGTAGGTTTAGCTACTTTGGCTTTCTTTAGTGGCTGCTGCCGAAAAAATAACTCTTTCGCCACAAGACCTGCTGCCGGAAAATGTGCATTCTCGCCTCCTGACATAGAGCGTTCTAACGTTCGTTTGTGTTCGTTGAAGAATTCTTCCGAAAACTGAAGTTCTTGCGAATATCTTATACGGAAACGATACAGCTAATACCTGTTTAAAGTGATTCTGATTGTTATTTGACCGTAGCTCGTAAGAAATTACGTACCAATGGATGTCTAAACGCTTATCTCTTCGGGCTGCTGGGTCTCCCAAGCCGGCGGCTGCCTTAGCTAAGCCGGCGGCTAGTAACCTGCTTGTTAGTTATGATCGTCAGCAGCTGTTATCGCTTCGTCATCGTTGATCAAATACATTCCTAGATATTATTGTTGTGGCTAAGATTCATGAACTATGCATTAACAAAAGAAAAGCACCCAGTAGCCGCCTCGGTGGCCGAAACCGCCAGGTCAGACGCCGCTCGTTGGGCGGGAACTGCGAGCTGAGTACCCTCTCGTTTGGTATTCCTAGCATTGTCTCGAACCGCTCAGCATGCCGCCCCACATGCGTCACTGTAAATCTCTCTAACTTAGTGGTCATCAGGCCTGTTGTAACTCCATCGGCCAGACTTAACGCTTGCTTTTGGAATCCTCGCTTAACATGCAATAAGCCTCTGGTAATAGGCGACCTTATTTCTGAAAATGGTATCGACATTCTCGCCCTAACTGAAACTTGGCTAAAATCGATAAAATGCCCGACAATTAGAGACGCTACCCCATCTAGTTTCTCGTTCTTTCACACCCCTGAAACAATCCAAACTGAAGTTAAAGTGTCTATTAACGTGCACTCCAAATTCAACTACAAGCCATTTGCAGAACCCTCGAAGCAGTCTTTTGAATCAATTGTCTCGGTCGCATCCGAAAAGAAGCTACCGATAGTGGCAGTAGTCTATCACTCAGCAGGTACCGACTCCTCATTTATCTCAGATTTCTCCGATCTCATTTAGATTCCGTGTGCAAGAAATCGATCCTTCCTCGTTATGGATGATTTAAACGTTCACTTTGATAACTTATCTGACGCTTTCAGCACCGAATTTCGTACATTGACTGACTCATTGTCTCTTGTGGCTCATGTGCATGGCCCTATTCACATCAAGGGTCACACACTCGACCAGATTTTCTCGTACAACTGCACTTTGTCATCACCAATTATTACCAAATCCTGCTTATCTGACCACACGCAGATCTCATTCAATCTACAGTGTCAGCCCACATCCTTCTCTAAAATAACCTGTGAATCGCGAAATCTCAAGATACTTGACATCGATACTGTCCGTGCGAGAATATCTGCTTCACCTCTGCTGCTCAGTCCTCCCTCCGATCTGTCATCATTGGTAGATAGCTACAGCACCACACTAGCTGACTCGCTCGACGAGTTTGCACCTCTGACAAAGTCCACTGTGTGCACCCACCCAGACGGCCTATGGTTTACCACAGATATTAAACTAGCCAGGTCTACTAAGCGAAAGCTTGAAAAAGCATGCAAAAGATCTGGACTGACCGGCCATCGACAGGCGTATGAAGACTACTGCAGGTCTTACCAATCGATCATAGAAAAGGCCAAGTCTAGCTTCTTTAAAAACATTATTGATATACAGTTGCACAATCCAAACGTGTTGATGTAGACGATAAACAATCTCCTCAACCGCTCGCAGATTAGCTCCTTACCTGATGATCCTTGTGATGATCTATCCGATCGCTTCTCTCGACTCTTTGTGCAGAAGATAGACAAGATCAGGGAATCCATCGCTGCGATGACAACACCCCCCTAAAATGCTGTTCCCCGATTCCTGGCTGCACCTCAATGTCGAAAATTAAGCAGGTCACTAGTGATCAAGTCCTGAAGTTTGTATCCCAATCAGAGAAGACAACAAGTCTTCTGGATCCTATTCCCACTGCCCTATTCCTACTCTGCATTGATCTGCAGCTGCTGCTGCCATGCATAGCTAACATCGTTAATATGTCATTAGCCTCAGGTCATGTCCCAGCACCTTTCAAAATAGCTTTAGTCAGGCCACTTCTTAAGAAAGCGAAACTAGACGAAGAGAACTTAAGCCACTACCGCCCAGTCTCCCTTCAACCATTCCTATCAAAGACACTGGAACGTGTCGTGGCGGACCAGCTGAACTCATATACCGAAACCTCGCACCTTGCTAGTAAGTTCCAGTCTGGATTTAGAGCTAATCACTCCACAGAGTCAGCATTATTTAGGGTATACAACTATCTACTTAGAAATGCAGACACGGGTAGAATATCTCTGCTTGTTTTTCTGGATCTTTTGGCAGCTTTGTATACCATCGATCACAAAGTTCTTCTATAGCTCCTCTCATCTCTTCTGGGCATCACTGGCACTGCTCTGCAATGGTTCAGGTCCTATCTCATTGGGAGACTCCAGAGTGTTGAAGAGAATTGACAGAGGTCATCCGAGGTACGTCTGAAATATGGGGTACCTCAGGGTTCCGTGCTAGGTCCAGTTCTTGTCACGGTTTATACTCTCCCTCTTGGTGATGTGATTGCCAAGCACAAACTAGGCTTTCACTTCTCTGCGGATGACACTCAGTTGTACCTTTGCTTTGATCCCTCTCAGCCTTCGAGCACCTCAAACTCTCTCAAGTTACTTGCTTCCTGTAGTGATGACATCCGCACATGGATGGCAGCAAATTTTCTAAAACTAAACGAGGACTAAACTAAATTACTAGTTATTGGCAAACCCAGCGTGATTTACAAATTTGAAAGGCTGACGCTCAAATGTCTCTTTATCTGTTTCTCTGTCTCTCTCTACCTCTCTCCTCTCTTTCTTTCTCTATGGCTCTCGTGATAAAAGTAATAAAAGAGGATTTCACTAGAGTCACGTGGTATATGGCTGATATATAGCGACGATGGCTGGGAAGTCACTGTAAGCATCATAATGATTTCTTTACTAATGGACGTTAACGGCCATTTCAACAAGTTTCCTTGTTTTCTAAGCCTGAGAAATCGAGCACATAAAATCGAACTATCATAATAGAGATGGGCCATAGCAGATCGAGGTTTTTGTAGGAGACACCAACTGGGAGCCGCCCTAGCTACCAGGAAAATGGGAAGGCGCCGATGCTACCACTGCTGACCAAGTGGTGCCTCATCAAGCAATACGTATCGGCTCCAAAAGTGAGTCAGTAACTTTCAATTACCTTATAATAATAAAAATCTTAGTAATACTTTTGTTCAATGTGTCTTTAAACAGATATATGTGAGCGGCGGTCAAAGTTCGTATCTTTGTCGAACCACAGATAGAGAAGATTGTGGGATGTAAAAAAATTCGCTAAGTGGCTTTACAGAACGAAGAAAACGGCTTGCAGCAGTTTTTTCACAATGGTTCGTGGCTCTCTGGATTAAAATAATGAAAATAACTAGCAGCTAGTGCAAGCTCTCCCACTACTGGCGGACTTACCCCCTTAAAGAACTATGTCAAAACAGGATACCAGGTATCCCTCAAAGTCCGAATCTGTAGCTTTTATGGGGTAAAACTCAGGAAGAGCACCCAGGAAGAACCTGGGAGCTCACCCTTGGGAGCATTGCGAATAATTTCGACGGGATATGCTGGACTTAGAACGTATTTCCCAAAGAATGAATGACAAGAATATGAGGGGATACAAAAGAAATACTTGAGAATGTTGACTAGTTCTTAATTCGCTGATTATTTTGACAAAGTTTGAACCATGGGATCCATGTATGTCATTTTTTCTATCGGAATTTGTTTATCTCATTCAAAAGCGTTATACATAGTGCGACAAAAAGTCAAGATACTACCACCGTAGTTTGCAGTTGACAAAAAAGAATCACCTACTGCAGGTCTCGAACCAACGACCCGAGTCGTGAAAAGAGGGCACCTTACCTTTTGGGCTAAAACCCAGTGACATAGCGATGTGAACACTGTGAGTTGAACCTAAGATCTATTGTCTGTAGTCAAATGCTCTACCATTGTGCTCCGGATTAATTTACATTTTAACGTATAGTGCCTATCGACTTTACTTCTGAAGCATAAATAATGGGACATAAAGCTTACTATGCACGGAGAAAAATTAGGTTGCATAGATGCTTTATTATTATTTTTACAAGCACGTGCCTCTAAAAACGTATCCTAAGAAGCGGCTTGAAAAGATATGCATTACTTAAAGCACGCAAATCTGGTGCATTTAATTGAGCTGAGAACGTGCACACCGTTATATTTTCTTCTTCGTCTAGATCTGTAGCCGTGTTAGAGGCACTCCAGCACTTCTTTGACGCTGCCAAGCATCGTGGAAAGTTTACTCTGTAAAGATAACATATTTAAGAGATTATGCATGACTACCGAGGCTTCCTGAGCAATGCATTAGGAGTTGTAGTTCCGCACTGTGCTCCTCGCTTCTGCAGTGGTTCAAACGGATGGGGTGGGCAAATTAAAGTGCATGCTCTGTTTGCAATAACTTTCGGTTGAGAGCCGATTAGCTTATAAGCTGGAAAATTTGAACGGATAGTTTTACTTCTCTTAGTAACATCCTACAAGATAAGATGTTTCACGTCTGCTGGCTCTCCAAAAACCGCAATTCAGCCAGTCTTTGATAGAGGAAGACACATGTAATTGTTTCGCACACTAATGCCACTGCTTCAGTGTAAATTACAATGAGAGGTTCACCTCATCTGCTCTGAACCATGCTATGCAATAAAATTTCCAATTCCGGTCTGCTTCGAAAAATGAAAGTTGTAATGCATAAATACGTTAAATGCAAGTTGGAATGCCAAATGCACGTGATAGAAAAAGGCTAAATAATTCCTAAACAAAAATGAAACCTCACATGTAAACATCATTGAAATTTGCGCTAGGAGCTTGATTTAAACACTCGAAAGCGTTACTTTGACCACGCTTACAGGCTTGCAATCAATGCAGTTTTTTCCGAGCTAGCTACGGTTTTCCAGGCACCAGCATCCCCTGCACACAATCCTTTTAATCTATCACTTACTGATCGTACCATTCGTCCCAGTAAGCCTGTCTTTTTGATACTTTATGCTTTTTGATACTTTTGTGCGTACTTAAGTGTGCAGGAGTAAGCATCCAATACTACCCAGAGCTATCAAATTATGGTGGCCCTAACTGTTTACTTGCATGGTTTTGCATGCTTGCCTAAGTGTGATACTTGTTTGCTTTTTCATAATTTTTGGAGACAGTGTGCACGTTGCTAGCAATTGGTAATAAGTTGTCTTACAAGAACTGTAAATCATTATAATCCAAATTTCATCCTGTCATACGGCTATTCAAATGACCTGATAAAAATTATGCTGCATATACAAGTATAGAAAGGATTTACAGTTTAACAGGATCTTCGCTTGAGGATCATTTCAATTACAATCACGGTGAACATGAAAAGTGGCCAAATAATTAAGTGCATAATAAATAATATGGCAACAGCTAGAACCAGAGTGGTAAAACTAATCGTCAATCGAGTTAAAGAATTCGTGATTTAGCAAACAGAATGTCAAGTGTTCTGGGAAATGTAACAAAGCAGAAAATGCAGTGGCTTCAAACTGTTTAGGAGCACTATTTCGCAACTCGTTCCTACCTTTATTTGCTCCGAAGATGCCTCCGTAATCCAGTCCTGTATTTGCTCCAATATGGCGTTCTTCTTTAGCTGAAAGTGATTCTTTATGACCTAAATCACAACAGGATGGTAGGATTGCCATAGCCCAACACAAACCATTCAACACAAATCAGTACCACAAACTCCTATTACTGCCTGCTCGTTTCCTGACCTGTAAGAAGCCGAGTTGACTGCATGTTACCTGGGGCGGCATCTTACTACTAGGAGGCGACATCCTTGGGCTAGTATTCACCACCGGCGAGCCACGCAGCAGCAAGTTTGTTATCCTCTTGCGCCTGCTCGACGGAGGCCGGGTTGATGTGATTCGTTGAATAGCCCATAGCTTTCTTGTTGACAAAGGGAGGGGTGTGGGTGATACCCCACGGCAACCACTTGAAATCGATGTTTCCAAAAAAAACTGTCCCTTCTCGGAAACATTTTAAGCCCTCTGGTACAATTTTCATGCCGACGAAAATGTCCTAACTGTCGTTTAAAAATAAAAAGACCTAAAGGCTGACTGGCACGAGACTAGGTAGGGTACTGTGTTCTTTAAAATGGCCATAATTCATAAGTCTCGGCCTTTAACCTCTCGCCAACAAAGCTATTGATGCGAGCAAAACGGTGCTAAATATCTAAAGCAGCATAAGAAATCTCGTGATATAAAATGAACAATAAAAAAATTCACGAATAAAAGAACTGAGAATTTACTCATTGGAAGGAATGACCAGCAGGTAATGACGAGGTAAGCAGTGTTGTAGCTAATGCAGCTGTTCATTTACCTAGGCTACTTCCTGCTTCGTCACGCTGCGGTCGCAATTTCTAAAATAGAGACCCAGCCTAATAGAATACTGCCATTTCTGATTTATGATCTATTTTGAATGAGATCCCGAATGGGCATCCAAGCACGACCAAATTTAGAGCCCTCAGTACGACGCTTCAAAGTGTTCCTTAAGTGGGGATCAACTTCATTTTTAGCTTTGACTTAGAGTCAGGACGGCTGGCAATAGAACTGCAACATTCTCGCCTCCTGACATAGAGCGCTCTAATGTGCGTTCTTGTTCGTTGCAGAATTCTTCCGAAAACCGAAGTTCTTGGGAACATCGTATACGGAAACGATACAGCTAAGACCTGCTTAAAGTTATTCTGATTGTTATTTGACCGTAGCGCGTAAGAAATTACGTGCCTATGGACATGTAAACGCTTATCGCTTCGGGCTGCTGGGTCTCCCAAGCCGGCGGCTGCCTTAGCTTTGCCGGCGGCTAGTAACCTGCTTGTTAGTTATGATCGTCAGCAGCTGTTATCGCTTCGTCATCGTAGATCAAATGCATTCCCAGATATTATTGTTGTGGCTAAGATTCGTGAACTACGCATTAACAAAAGAAAAGCACCCCGTAGCCGCGGTGGTGGCCGGAACCGCCAGCTCAGACGCCGCTCGCTGGGCGGAACCTGCAGTGGTCATCAAGCCTGTTGTAACCCCATCGGCCAGACTTAAAGCTTGCCTTTGGAATCCTCGCTCAATGTGCAATAAACCTCTAGTAATAAGCGACCTTATTTCTGAAAATGGTATCGACCTGCTCGCCCTAACTGAAACTTGGCTGAAATCGATAAACTGTCCGACAATTATAGACGCAACTCCATCTGGTTTCTTGTTCTTTCACACCCCTAGATCAATCAAAACTGGAGGTGGAGTTGCTATTTTCGTGGGCTCGAAATTCAACTTCAAGCCATTTGCAGTACCCTCGAAGCAGTCTTTTGAATCAATTGTCTTGATCTCACCCGAAAACAAGCTACCGATAGTGGCAGTAGTCTATCGCCCACCAGGAACCAAATCCTCCTTTATCTCCGATTTCTCCGATCTCATTTCGATTCTGTGTGCAAGAAATCGATCCTTCCTCGTAATGGGTGATTTCAACGTTCACTTTGATAACTTATCTGACGCTTTCAGCACCGAATTTTGTGCATTGACTGACTCATTGTCTCTTGTGGCTCATGAGCATGGCCCTACCCACATCAAGGGTCACACACTCGACCAGATTTTCTCATATAAATGCACTTTGTCATCACCAATTATCACCAAATCATGCTTATCTGACCACAAGCAGATCTCATTCAATCTACAGTGTGTGCCCACATCCTCCTCCAAAATAAACTGTGAATCGTGAAACCTCAAGACCCTTGACATCGATACTGTCCGTGCGAGAATATCTGCTTCACCTCTGCTGCTCAATCCTCCCTCCGATCTGTCATCATTGGTAGATAGCTTCAACACGACACTAGCTGACACGCTAGACGAGTTTGCCCCTCTGACAAAGCGAACTGTGTGCACCCGCCCAGACGGCCTATGGTTTACCGCAGACATTCAACTAGCCAAGTCTACTAAACGAAAGCTTAAAAAAGCATACAAAAGATCCGGACTATGCGTTCATCGACAGGCGTATGAAGACTACTGTAGGTCGTACCAATCGATCCTAGCAAAGGCTAAGTCTAGTTTTTATAAAAAAAAATTGTTGAATCACAGATGCACAATCCAAAAATGCTGATGTCGACAATAAACCATCTCCTCAACCGTTCCCAGATTAGCTCCTTACCGGATGATCCTTGTGATGATCTAGCCGATCACTTTTCTCAATTCTGTGTGCAGAAGATAGACAAGATCAGGGAATCCATCCCTGCGATGACAACCTCCCCACTAGAATGCTGTTCCTCGGTTCCTGGCTGCACCTCAATGTCTGCATTTAAGCAGGTCACTAGTGATCTAGTCCTAAAGTTCGCATCTCAATCAAAGAAGACAACAAATCCTCTGGACCCTATTCCCACTGTCCTGCTCCTACGTTGCATTGATCTGCTGCTGCCATGCATAACTAACATCATTATTATGTCATTAGCCTCAGGTCATGTCCCAGCACCTTTCAAAAAATCTGTAGTCAGGCCACTTCTCAAGAAAGCTTCACTTGACCAAGAGAACTTGAGCAACTACCGCCCAGTTTCCCTTCTACCATTCCTATCAAAGACACTCGAACGGGTCGTGGCAGACCAGCTGAACTCGTATATCGAAACCTCACACCTTGCTAGTAAGGTCCAGTCTGGCTTTAGAGCTAATCACTCCACAGAGTCAGCATTGCTTCGGGTATACAACGACCTACTTAGGAATGCAGACATGGGTAGAGTGTCTCTGCTTGATTTGCTTGATCTTTCGGCAGCTTTTGATACTATCGATCACAAAGTTCTTCTAGAGCGCCTCTCATCTCGCCTGGGCATCACTGGCACTGCTCTGCAGTGGTTCAGGTCCTATCTCAGTGGGAGACTCCAGAGTATTGACGTGAATGGACAAAGATCATCTGAAGTACCTCTGAAATATTTAGTACCTCAGGGCTCCGTGCTAGGTCCGGTTCTTTTCACGGTTTATACTCTGCCTCTTGCTGATATGATTGCCATGCACAATCTAGGCTTTCACTTCTATGCGGATGACACTCAGTTGTACCTTTGCTTTGATCCCCCCAGCCTTCGAGCACCTCAAATTCTCTCAACTCACTAGCTGCATGCATTGATGACATTCGCACTAAAACTAACTTACTAGTTATCGGCAAACCAAGTGTGATCCAGAGATTGGACAGGCTGACTCTCAACATTGGCTCTGCCAGCATATCTCCAGTTGAATCAGCTCGAAATCTAGGTGTCATATTCCAAAGCGACCTCTCGTTAGACGACCATATCAGCTCCACAGTCAAATCCGCCTATTTTCAGCTTCATAACATAGCTAAAATTCGGGCTTGTTTAGATAAAGATACCACATCTAAGTTGGTCCATGCATTCGTGACATCCCGTCTCGACTTCTGCAACTCACTGCTTACTGGCCTACCAGCATGTGCGATCCGGCGATTTCAGCTGGTGCAAAACTCTGCAGCTAGGCTTGTCTGTCGTGAGCGTCGCAGTTGCCACATTACTTAACTTCTGGCCGACCTGCACTGGCTACCAGTCAAGCAACGGATTGACTTCAAGGTTTTGTCGCTCACTTTTAGGTCCCTTCATTCTATGGCTCCAGCCTATCTGTCAGATATACTATCCCATCAGGCCAAGCATCGTATCACCTGCTTTTCGGAATCCAACAGTCTAGAAATACCTCGTACAAACCTTAAATCCTTTGGAGACCGTGCATTTAGTTCATATGCTCCCAAAGCCTGGAACTCCCTCCCGACCTACGTCAGAACATCCCCTGACCTGACCACATTTAAAAGGAACCTAAAAACACACCTATTTAGGGCAGCATTTAGTGGGTCCCTGTGATTCGTCCTTGATGTGCTTATGCGTGCTGACACTGTGCATGGTACCACTAACCACATTTGCATGCTGACCCTGTGCATATCACCCCTAACCATATTATTCATTTCGTTTGTTTTTCAAGCATGATTTTACTTACCATTCAATTGCATTTCACTTTGCAGCAAATGTAAAGCGCCTAGAGAGAGATTAAGTTCTCTGAGGGCGCTTTATCAAGTGAATTATTATTATTATTACAACATTGGGCAAGCCGACGTTTATAGGGGGCTAAAGTATTGTCCTGGTTGGAATCCTTTTCGCACGCCTAACCATAATATCAAAGAAGCCAACCGTCTTCGTTTTAAATATTGCTCCGGCCGCCTGTACGAATAACTATTTAGAGCGTAACTTCAGGCTTTCAGTATGGGATTAATATTCGGTTTTAGAAAGACCGCATAGGCTTCGAGAATAGCCCTTTCATCGACAACCTTCACACATAAAAAGCCGGGTTATATCAATATTTTAGAGGGCTTTAGGGTCCTTGACGGCGGCATGACTTCAATAATAAGATTCGTGGTACATTGCCAGTAAAACCTGCGATCGTTTTCTTTAAGTGCAAAAGGGATTTTCTATTCTACCAATCCCAAGAAATTATTTTAGAGGTTAAGAATTAAGGTGGGTTTGGTACACGAGCCTTTGACGTCAATAAACTGTAATATACTTCATATCAGCTTCATAACATTGCTAAATTTGGGCTTGTTTAAATAAGGATACCACATCTAATTTGGTTCATGCATTCGTGACATCCCGTCTCGACTTCTGCAACTCACTCCTTACTGGCCTACCAGCATGTGCGATCAGGCGATTGCAGCTGGTGCAAAACTCTGCAGTCAGGCTTGTCTGTCGTGAGCGTCGCAGTTGCCACATTACTCAACTTCTGGCCGACCTGCACTGGCTACCAGTCAAGCACCGGATTGACTTCAAGGTTTTGTCGCTCACTTTTAGGTTCCTTCATTCAATGGCTCCAGCCTATCTCTCAGATATACTCCCTCATCAGGCCAAGCATCGTACCACCCGCTTTTCGGAATCCAACAGTCTACAAATATCTTGTACAAACCTTAACTCCTTTGGAGACCGTGCATTTAGTTCGTATGCTCCCAATGCCTGGAACTCCCTCCCGACCTGCGTTAGAACATTCCCTGACCTGACCACACTTAAAAGGAACTTAAAAACACACCTATTTAGGGCAGTATTTAGTGGGTCCCTGTGATTCGTTCTTCGTGTGCTTATTCGTGCTGACACTGTGGGTGCTGCCACTAACCACATTTGCATGCTGACCCTGTGCATGTCACCCCTAACCATGTTATCAATTTTGTTTGTTTTTCAAGAATGATTTTACTTACCATTCAATTGCCAGACCCTTTGCAGCAAATTTAAAGCACCTAGAAAGAGATTAAGTTTTCTGAGGGCACTTTATCAAGTGCATTATTATTAATATTCGTATGGCGCCCTAATAGTACTTAACTTCTATTCAAGCTCAGCAAATCTTCCATTCAGCAATGATAGCGGCAATGTCATTGCACAGGCGCTGCTAGATCCACCAGCTGATTTCGACACTATTGATCACGATTTTCTTCCTAAATTATCTGATTCATAAGCTTATTGTTAAGCTGAGATGCCCTGATGTCAAGGCCTATTGCATTTTAGTGACAACATAATTATAATAAACTCATCAAGTCATCGCAACACTTTGGGAGATTTTGGTCTCATTTAATGAAATAAGAAAGTCGTAGTTATAAAAGTTAAACGAGCCTTCGAGTTGCGTTTTGTTGCAAGATGCTGAATAAAGCTGCAAGCTATTGTCCGAGGAGGATCGAGTGAGGGCTTCATGATGAGTGGATACAACCGATACTCTCACATAGTGAGTGGTGATTTCTTCAATGGAGGAATACTCACCAAGATGCCGTGGTGAGTCTTGCCTCTAGGTACGGCCATCGAAATCTCTACCATTGGCTGCCACCATAACCTAGCTACTGCTGTACACCAATAGACCCCTGACCTCAATGATTGGCTAGCCGAGCGACTCCTGAAAGTTACACGCACAGCACGCTACAGTAGTAGCTGCTACCATACTTTGGCTGCTGTACTTCGGTCGGAGTACGCCACAACACGCCCTTCTCTGACGCTACTGCCGGCTTGCTACTTGCAGCGGAACAGGATAGATAGGCAGCTCCCGACCGGGAAGCAAAGTCTGCCTACGGCCCAAGGCATGACTCTGAGGTGCAAGCAGCACGTTCAAACTGCAATAACCACAACCCAGGTGGGCTAGACTTGTCGAAAGCTATCACCGCGGCTCAATGCTACTTACTCCTTCCCAACTGAATGAACTCTGGAAAACTGTTGCCGTTCATGAAGCAACAATCTGGGTACATAATTGTTTTTAAAGTCATTCAGCCTCATTCGGTGAGTACCGGAATCGGTAAATTTAATAGTTAAGTCTTAATGCCAAGCTGGACACCAACTAACAGCCTTCAACAGGAAACACGTTTTGTAGTAGTGATCTGCTATGGCGTCCAATTACTGAACAGGGCTAACATAAATCGTCCCTAAGACTGCATATTTCAGAAAATCAACTAATAGAATGCCTCAAGAAGAACGCCTTAATAGTGAAATTTTCGAATCAATTGATTATTGATTACTCACGTCTTTAAATGCAAGGGAACCTCCTTTGATCTGACCGATTATTGCATGGTTGATCGTACCGAGTTGCACATTATAGCTGTACTGCTTCGAAAGTAGCATATCGCATGGCAAGTTCCTGTGAGATTCAAATCCTGGTTCATTGAAATATGGTTCTGACACTAATACGAGCGATTGAATAGACACAAGTACCTGCAAAATTTCAGAATCGCATGGAAAACATAAAGGGCTAAGTAATGCAACACAAAAATGATGACTGCACAAGCCTATTGAGCAGGGCAAGCGAACACGAAGGTCAGGTCAATTCACACAACATGAACTGCATATTGCAGTTATAATAAAATTACACTTTCACAGCATCCTCAGAGAGCTTGATCTCTGTTTCGGCTCTTTGCATATGATGGAAAGAAAGCACGATCAAATGAACTGTGGTCACTCTTCGCATACAATTCAGAACGTCTTGATAATAATAATAATAAATCTGAAATAGCCCCCTCAGATAAATCAGTTTCCTTCTAGGCACTTTATTTTGGCTACAGAGGTACCACGATCGAATGGTTAGTGGTAGCATGCTAAACGACAACAAGCATATCGTGGTTAGGAGTGAAATGCCCAGGATAAGCATGCAAATATCGTTAGTGGCCGCATGCAAAGTGTGAGCATTTAAAGAATGAATCACATTTCCCCACTAAATATTGGGATAACTATATGCTGATTTCCAGTCATTGCACGATACCGAATGTAGTCTAAATCTTTGAAAAATCTAGATTCCAGGCGAATTTGTAAATGGAAGCTTCAAGTATGTTGAAAGTGGGATACTGAAAAGGATTAGAGTTATCAAAGCACTGAAAGCCAATCGCTATCTGCATACAAATTTGGTCAAGATTGTGCTTAGTGATGACATCTGCATGATGAGTACAGATTTGAGCTAGATTGTACTAGCACATATTATTAGGGTAACTAACAGTTTAACAGGTCACACAGTGACCTGTGGCTATTATTCTCATAAAGATAATAATAATGCATATTTCTAGCAACCTCAGAGAATTTTATTATTTTCTAGGCACTTTAAGTATGCTGTTAAGGATACACAGTCGTACGGTTATTGGTAACATTCACATGGTCAACACGAGTAACATGATTAGTGGTAAAGTGCACATTTTCACAATGTAGGTAAGTTTAGTAGTAGCATTCACAATGTCAGCATGTGCAAGCACACAACGGACAGGTCACAACGACCCAGAGAATGGTGCGACAGACAGGTGCATTGTTAGCTTATTTTAAAAGTTGCCGAGACAGGGAATGACACGACGTCAGTAGGGAATAAAATCCATGCTCTGAGAGCATGCATACTAATGAAACGGTCTCTATAAGATTTCAGATTCGCTTGAACTATACATAGCTAAACCATTTGAGTCAGAAGAGCAGGTGGTACGATGAGGAGCCTGATTGGCGAGTTCAAGGTAGGCTGGAGCGAGAGAGGAAAGTTATGGAAAAGCGAGTGACCCCGACTTAAAGACGACAAGCTGCTTGATAGGGAGTCAAGGCAGGTCGAAAAGAAGTGGTGGCAACTACAATTCTCACGACAGACATGCCTTCATAGTTTTCCAATTTAGGTAAACGCTCAATTGCTTACGCCGGTAAATCTGGAAGCAGTGACTTACAGAAGCCGAGCTGGGAAGTTACGAATGCGTGAACCAACTTGAATGCGGTATCCCTGCCTAAGCCGACCCGAGTTTTTGCAACATAACAGAGCTGAAAGTAGCCAGGCTTGCCGATGAAGCTGGTTCGGTAGTCAGTTCTACTGTTAACGGGGCACTTATATCATGTTCTTATTCTAGTGGAAATATTCAGGCAGAGCCACATTTTAGCGATAAGCTTTCCAGTTTCTGAATATCACTACATTTTCCCAAAATATCATTGTGCAGATGTCAGCAAAACATGCAGTAAGAGAGTTCAGTTTGACGTCCTCATAGTGCTGGGAAGGGTGCACTGGGAATTGTAAAAGCATATGTACAGCTCTGTGTGGCATCTTCATAAAAGTGACATCCTAGATTGCTACTGGCAATCATATCAGCAAGGATATGTGGTCATACCGCATGCGTGGTAAAAAGAAGCGGAACAAATGCAGAGCCTTATATATATATATATATATATATATGCATGTGTGTGTGTGTGTGTGTGTGTGTGTGTGTGTGTGTGTGTGTGTGTGTGTGTGTGTATGCATGTATCTCCGTCAGTAACTCCACAAAGTCATAGAGATCATGTGGGTGTTACGCAGGAGAGTTTTGTATAGCACACTCACAGCCTAAGCGGCTTTCGGTACGCATTCGGTAGCCAACAGACTTCGTCTCACGCAACAAAGAGAAAGTGGGAAGCATAGCAGAGTTAGGTGAGCAGTTGAGGTAGTGAGTATCATGGAAGTAGCAGCTCAGGACCGCTGAAAATGATGAGCCATAGTCGGCAGCACGAGCACAGTTGTCGTTGCGTCAGAATTGTGAAGCGAGTTCCACAGTCTAGGACTTGCTGAGCTAAAGCTTCTGTCGCCAACTGTTTTTAAGCGGAGGAACGGAACAGCTAATTTATTGTGGTCCACACAGGACCTGAGGGTGCGAACAGGCTGACACTGATGAAGCAGTTCAGCCCGGTACGAAGGAGCCAAGCCGTGGCGGGTCTTGTGGGTCAGCGTAAGCCTTGAGATATACCGTACTTTAGTGGCTCCTCAGATGATCGCTTGACAGCTACATCGATACTCTGTAGCATTCCACTTTGAATGGAGCAAAACCATTGCAGTGCGGTGCTAGTGACGACAAGCGCTCAAGAAGGACTTATATATAATTCATGAATTATGTATATATATATATATATATATATATATACATATACATATATATATATATATATATATATATATATACATATATATATATATATATATATATATATATATATAGTATATATATATATATGTATATATATATATATATATATATATAATTGCGTGCTGACACTGTGCATGGGTCCCTGTGATTCGTCCTTGATATGCTTATGCGTGCTGACACTGTGCATGCTGCCACTAACCACATTCGTATGCTGACCCTGTGCATGTCACCCCTAACCATATTATTCATTTTGTTTGCTTGTTTTTCAAGCATGATTTTACTTACCATTCAATTGCATTTCACTTTGCAGCAAATATAAAGCGCCTAGAGAGAGATTAAGTTCTCTGAGGGCGCTTTATCAAGTGAATCATTATATATATATATATATATATATACATACATATATATATATATATATATATATATATATATATATATATATATATATATATAGAGTGCTATATATATATATATATATATATATATATATATATAAGAAGTACTTGTTGATCCATAGAATTAAACACTTCCGTAAGATGTGGCAAAACGAGCAGAGAGATTCTACCTAAGTTGTCATTCCTGCGAAGGTCCTTATATACCTTAGGGAATGCAGACTCTGTGGAGTGATTATCTCCACAATTATAATAGAACTTACTAGCTCGTTCATGGGTATTTGATAGGAACAAGAGTAGCTAAACAGGGCAAGAGTTTCCAAAATTCTCTGGATCTAATGTTTCTTTCTAATTTAGCAGACTGCAAACTGCCTATTTAATAGATGTGGGACAAGATCTGAGTCTAAAAACACATTCATTATGTTAGTTACCGGCATGAGCAATCAGCAATCAGGCACTTATAGCTGCCGCAAAACTCTGCAGCTAGGCTTGTCTGTCGTAAGCATCGCAGTTGCCACATCATACCACTTCTCGCCGACCTGCACTGGCTATTTCGCTCACTTTTAGGTCACTTCATTCTCGCTTCTACTACTTTGGCTCGGTGCTTTAAATACTATATTAATATATTATATATTATATTAAATATATAATATATAATGTATAATATATTATATATTATATTAAATACTATCTTAATATATTATATATAATAATACTTCATTCTCGTTTCTATACTTTGGCTCGGTGCTAGAAAAAAAAGCTAATGCCGGCGATAGAGCTACCGGGCCTAAGAAAGAGCAAATAGGCCGGTCCAAGATGCCATACAGGGTACTTACAAATAAATAAATGTACATAGTTCATTTGCATAGTGTCCTAAGAGAACATAATTTCTATTTAGGCACTTCACGTATGCCACTGGCTTGAACCCACTACCACGGCCACACATTGCTCGGCGTGAGCACCTTAACCTTTGGGCCGAACCAGCGACTGTACATCCGAGAAAACTCAGCAGTGCAATGGGCAGCAGCTTGAAAAGGCAACATTGCCAGCGTACCTGCAGAAGCGTAGACTGAGCATTCCATTTCTCCTCAGGTCTTCCACTCCATGTATTCAGTATAGAGAGGCACACCTAAATACATGCATTTATTTGTAAACAAACGTGGTCACTGGCAACAAGTCGGCTCAGATAAATTCCAGAATATGACTGCATCATCGAGACTCACTCTCGTTCCACATGAAATGGTGACGAACTCATATTAGCTTACCTTGCCGTTTGCATACAAGTTTGGGTTAAAACGAGTTGTCCCTCCGCCGGTTGTCAGCAGGTGAAACAAGGGCGGGCTGAGAGGATAATCTGCAGGTAGCATAATGTCAAATTCAAAGCATCCGTAAGCATACGGTGTGCCCACCGGTCCTGTGATGAGAGCCTACAAGCGTTCAAAACAGTCTTGAGGGTCACTCCACAAATTTAGGTAATTGGAAAAATGTAAAATAAAGTCAAGGATTAATGTGCGATGACAGAAGACTAATAGAAGAAGGCTCCGCGAAAGAGCTAAAGTCGCATATTCGTATGGCAGCCCCAGAGTGTTGCTGCAGCTGTTATTTGCCTCTTTCCAAAGAGCGAACTCTTTAGAGCACCAGATGTCCAGTGGCACTTTCTGGATGGCTATCAGGCTTACAAGGAGGGCGTCAGGATTGGAGGACAGCTCTAGATGCAAGTGGGACAATGCGTTCAGTTCTTTGGAAATTGCTCCAGAGGGTCGTTATCCCTGTTCGGATGCAGTGCGTGCATCTTTATTAAATGGTCAAGCAAGGCCTGCCAGATAGCATCTGCCGTGCACAGCTTAAGGCACAGCCAGACATCTTCTGAGGGGGCAATTACTTTCTCCTTGAGAGATGGCTGACTAAAGCGGCCGGGCAGATTGCCAGCTTAACTCAGCTTGTCTTATCTAAACAGGTAATACTCGGTTCTTCATATTGAGGCATCCTTTTTTCCATTAGCTGTTCAAGAGCTGTTTCCACGGTTAGCTCTGGTGCACATTGTTCGAGTTTTGCTTTAAAGAAGCCAATAATTTGCTTTAAAGAAGCAATCATGTTTTATTAATGCGTTAGGTAGTCATCGCGTTGGCTTACCTGTTTTGCTGTAAGGGGTACCTGATTTACAGAGGGCTACTAGCCCAGAGGTAAGGTAAAAAGACACCCCCCTTAAAGAGAGCCGCTATCCTAGTAGGAACACAAAAAGACAATGTGGGAGAGACTCTAGTTTAGAACTCGTAGCTTAAGGGCGGGAATTGAAGGAAAGTGAGTGGTTGTAATGGCTCCCTTTGGCGTTCTTGCTCTGAACTGCTCACTGAATGGTAGATGTCTGCGTGATGGCCTTCCTCGACATATTAGTTTATGACGTTTTCCTAGTCAAAATCGACTATTGGCTCGCCATAAGCACGAACCGAGTAACATTTGCAGCAACTCCAGATCATGCCTACTATAATCTTTCCTTACGCTTTCTTTCTTCCTACCTAGGTCAATGGAGATGGAAGTACGAGACTTGGAAGCAGGCCTGTCACACCCGTCAGTCTGTTGAATCTGCCACTGGACGAGACAGCCCGGTCAAAATGTTTGATACCACAGTTGCCACAGGTGATACAAAAGCTGACACAGGTGATACCACAGTTGCCACAGTTGATACCACAGTTGCTCACCCCCGGCAGCTTCTGGCACCGGGCATCAGTTCTGGCCGGCGGCCAATACCATCTTGTGGTATGATTCAGCTATTTCTACGCCGGCAGCTGCGCCTGGTGCTGGCAAAGAAGAGAACTTGCTCAGTGCCTCTGCCATCGAGGAGAACTCGTGGCCACCGAAGCTTGCCCCTGGCCATGATAAGTTCTGGCTGCACCAAAATTAGCTCAAACTTAATCTGACACCAGGCATGGAGGCTCGGAAGGACCGGGATTACCCTGTGGGGCAGAACCCTAATGTAAAGCACAAGTCCAAGATTTTCAGCGAACCTACTACTGATGCTCTGGCCATGGATAAAGTTTCATGTCACACCCTCAAAGCCACTGCCTGAAACCACTGCCTAAAATCACTTCCAAATAAGGTCACCACCACGAGCTTCGGCAAAGCAGGTAGGTGGTGAATATTAACACTTGCCTTGACAACCTCCAGCCGTCTGGCAGGAGGTGAGAATAGTACTTAAACGGCCATACTGCGTCAGTTTTTATCATAGATGTGGATGGGTTTTCGGCTGAGTACAAAAGTCAGCCTCATGTCTGTACGAACTGCATATCTAGCTACTATCTGCTTACCAGGAGCTACAAGAAGGCTACATAAGCTCGGTATGTGTACTTCCACCCCATGTACAATAAGTGAGGCCTCACCGGCCGTCGTGCTCGGCATTTCAGAGCTCTCCAGCTATTGGTCAGGGCAGCAGGCAGCAACTCCTGGCTGTCCAAGCTGATTAGCGAGACTTGCAGAGCTCAGCAGCACCGGCCCTTCCACCAGCAAGCCAGCCATTTGCCCAGGGCCACACACCACTTGCAGACAGAGTTCCACTCGACTTTGATTTTAAGTTCCCTGTCAACTTCCTCTCACCCCAGCAGATGTCTTTGATCTGCCGGGCTCCAAGGGCCCCGAAGAAATTCCCTCACTACCAATGCCTCAACGAGGTATGGCCCTGCGACCGGATGTCCCTTGCTGCTCCCCCTACAAGCCATGAAGACCTGCCCAAGCCACCCACTGAACCAAATGGAACAAATACCGAGTCGATCAGCATCAGAGCTCTGCTTCCAATGTCTATAGCTCGGCCATGGTTCGACTTTCATAACCGGCGAACTGCTCAGCTGGTTCCCGGGGAACAAAGGCTGCCTCACAGACAAAAGCCATCAGCGAAGCAAGCGAACTGCCCTTCGAGTGTACCACGTCTCAGATACGATGCCGAATCCGAGGCTGCATAGCATGCTTGGTTCTTCCACTCAGGCGAGAGTCGCCCCTGAGACTCCTGCCATAAGGAGAAACCCGACTGTCGCGTATGTAATAAAATATGTTCATTCTTGATCCATCGATTTTAACTGGCTAAAAGCTTTGAGGGTAATGAACACATGGAGCTTAACCAGGAGCCTGGATTTATTTGATAGGTACTCCACCGGTACTCCAGAATTACTGAAGCCGTTCTTGTTAACATTTGCACAAAGACAAGCATTCAGCTGTATTTGTGCAACTTGGTTTGCTCGAGCATTAGTTTGGCCAAGGCTTAGACATGACCTACCTTTAGCACGTCCATCCTCTGATTATCGGTGCACACAAATATGCTAGTCCTCGAGTCTATCGGCAATGACTTTGAAAGAGTGAGCACTTCCTGGGCGATTCGTCGCGTTCGTGCCGGTGTGTGGCTTCCAGTTGCCTTGAACCCTGCCGAAGCAGCGTCGAAATGACTAAATACGACGCGTTCGACACGTGTATAGTCACCTTCCGAAAAGTCGCAGGAGCCTGGAAAGTAAAAGGCTGGTTGATAGTATACGAAAGTAGTGTCCAATTATTTGCGTCGTACGCAGGGCCAATACATACGAAATCTGTGTGGCATCATGGCCTGAACGTAGGCAGTATCAGCATCCTCCTTCTTTTCCCGTCCATCTGCGAGAGGCAGATCATTCAGAGGTTTATCGGCCATTGTATCAGCGCCGGCATTCAAGTTAAGAATGCATTGAGTGCGACTGATTTCAGCCAGAAGTCTTTTAATTGTGACAACTTCATTGTCACATTCACAACTTTCAGGAACATGATCACGCCCGCTGCTGATGAAAAGAAAGGACGTTACTGGCATCATTCTCCACTTAGTCCCAGCTAAGCAAAAGTCCTCGTGAATATTAGCCCAAGCAGTCGCAAAAGCACGGTGAAAAGAAGTCACCTGCATGTAACCAAAGCCGCCTAAGTGAATCCTGCAGTCACTTTTCAGCCAATTTCAGTCACTTTTAAGCCATTCAGTCAAAATACAAAAACGTCAACTGCTAAAAAATATCAGCTTACCTAATTCGACGGTAATACTCCGTCATTAGGTCGTACATTCCCTTTACGACGGTAGTGATTGAGCGGCCGTTTCTTGATATCCGGCCGATCACGAGGTCTCTAAAGAACACTTCGAACGCGTTGCCGTGAAGAACTCGATCCACACTTTCGTGGATCGAGCGCAAAAGGCGTATTGATGACATGCGTGCCTCAACATTCATGTCTAATTCACACAGCGACTCATTGCCCAGCTGTTCAAACATGAAGTCAACAACGCAAGACCGTAATGAATCCAACAGCAGAGCTGTGCTCATCGCATCTCCACTAGCACAAAGCTCCTGCTGTCCTAGAGCAGCCGTCCGTTCTTTCCTCGCTACCTTTTTAGCAAGAGGAGAATCTGCACCAGGATTCACAAATCCTTGAAAGAGCTTGACGAGCCTGGAGAGTCGTCGCTGCGTGATTTTCGTCTTCCGAACCATTACGCTCGAATCCCACACTGAGCAAGTGGAGCCGCTACCGTAGCCCACTCCTTCACCAGCCTTAGGAACTCCACTATGTGCTTGTGAAAAAAGATTCTGGTACTGTGCAACATTCTTCTTTGCCCGACTGATGTGAGCCTTATCGTCTTGCTTCTTTTTAGTGGGCAGGTTAATCGCCGTCTCGAGGAGAAATGCAATTATCTAAATCACGAGTTAGTGTTTTTAACGAATACACCAAACGACTTGCTTAAGCAAGCGAACTTCAATGGACTGACGTTGACAATGAGGGCAATAAACTACAAACAGAGTGGAAGTGGCACAACAGTATTCAACGCAATAGATTCCCTAGCAATACATTATCGATAACGTTTTAGCAGCAGTAGTTGAATATTCCTAATATTGCGATCCTACCTATGAATTCTCTGCATCTTATGTCGTGTATACATGAAATCTCGCTGTCTTTTTTTCAACCTTTCTTTCTCTCTCCCTTTCCACTTGCCGCAACGTGTCTGTTCCTTTAACTATAAACTACAGCTAGTAATCATGCCGGGCACACGATCGTATCTGAGACCGGCAATTAGGGTACCAAACTCTGCTATAAACTATTTTTACTGCATGCCGGTATATACTCAACATTACCTCTCGAGCGTACGCATGCTGAGGGGCAAGCGGTACGCTGAGCGGACGATCTGTCGTAGCTGAGAGGCATGCAAGAACGGCTGGCAGAATGCCGACGCTGGTCAGTTGCCCAAGCACCTGCTTGGCGCCATGCTGCTCCCAAGGGCACGAGTCGAGCAGCTCTTGCAAGACGTCCAGCGGCAGCTCTAGTAGACTCGGCAGAGAATTAGAGTCTTGAGCTGACGAGCAGGGGACAGAGCCACCTGCAAATAGATGCCGCATGATAGCTCAATCTTAAACGGGCCGAATAGCTTAGATTAATTGCAGCTCAGTAAATTCCAACTTTGGTAGTGATAAGTGAGTGCCACGTACGGCTAGGTTCGTTCTGTAGTGTTTTTCGAGTGCAGTACCGTATTGCATAACTGACCCACGGTAAAAGTCTATCCCACAGTCGTGCCAGGGCTGAGTTATAGCCAGGAACCTCCGACATTAAACCGAGAGCTGACAACACGCACGGTAAGAAGGCCGCAGCGTGCTTCTGACAATCTTCGGCAGTTTTGGGCATTCCAAAGGACAAAGAAAGTCCGTTCAGAGCTGTGCCTGCTAGGGCAATGTCGCTCAGGGACTCAAAATCTGTAAAACAATGTACATAATAAAGAAGCTAAACTATCCACAACATGGCAAAGAGTGTTCAAAAGTTTTCATCGATAATCCAATAAAAAAATCAAAGCATAGATATAAAGTACAAAGCTTACCGGAGCATTGCAATGTTACCAATGTCGGTCTATGACGTAGATTGAAAACTCCATCTAAAAGTCTAATATGCAGCTGCACGGCATCCCGCAGCTTTCGTTGATTCATGTCTTCGTTGCTGTCATAATAGGTGGCAACTTCATCCATATTTACATTTTGTTTGTTTCGATCATTGGTAAGATTCTGCAGGCACATCTTTGTAAGCAAATCCATCCCCTTTAGAGCTACAAAGCATTGACACGAATAAAATGACAGTGCTCATGCGCTCCTGCCAGGATTCGGCATTTAAAGTGACTGGTGAAAGCAAAATTCGAGCTGTTACTCACAAATAAAATGTTGCACTGCATGCGAGAGTGGAAAGATTTGGCTGACTGGGTGTGCAGTTGTAACACCAACTTCTGTCTCCTTCGTGTCCGCAGCTGATTTGGTGTGCGAGAACCAAGACGGAACCAAGGCTGTAGGTGACATGGGCTTTTTCCAAAAGTAAATAACTACAGCAGGCTGCAATTCTTCATCGATTCGGCAAGCTTTGTTTTCCACTGCCGCTTGTTGGAGCTTCTTCAGAGTTGTGTTGAAGTCATGCACGATACCTATTGAGTATTTAACGTACAAAAGTAACAAATCTTCTTCCTGATTGCAAACACAGCCAATTGCAAAGCAAAGTTATACGCAGATACCTGTGCCTATTGAGAATGCTCCAAAGTAGTTTGATATTGACTTTGCATGACTTTGCATTCGACTTTCATTCGACATTCGACTGCAAATGACTTTGCATTCGCTGGCACGAGCTCGCTCGTATTTTTGCATTTTTCGAAAGTTGTCACCTGCCCTTTCTACCATCGAACAAGACAAAAAACTCGTCGTCAACTAATGTTCTTCTACTAATGACCATCACTACAAGTCATCGCGTATCAAGAGAAGCACCAAAGCGCAGTGTGGTACGACAGCTTAAAGGACTGTAATGGTTTCTGACAGCCACTTTAAAGTCAACAATGCAGCTATATCAAAATAAACTAAATGATCATTCATATTTTCATACCTACAAGCAATTCTCAAAACTGTTAGTTTTTCAGGATCCAGCAAATGACTACTAAATCAGTCAGCCAATAATGCGGGAAATAGCCGCCTGGAATGACAAAATCAACCAAGGGCGCAAGATTTCACTCTCTGCTCGACCAAAACTATTGTTATAAACAAAGCACGATTCCTAGGCTACAATCGTACGGGCTTAACCTAAGAAGGGGCTGCATATTTGCCGAAGAAACCTACCACTGAGGGCAAGAAGAATCTTCCATCGGCTTAGGGAAGATGAGCTAAAGGGATCCCATCAAACACCTTTCTACGTGCCTCGAGTGAATGTTTTTGACCTAGGCCTTCGGTTTTGGCGCTCGCACCGTGAACTTAAGGATTTTGGTGCAAAATATCTTTACGTATGCCAGTACTGTCCTTTGATTTTTTTATCACTACATAAATACAAGTAATATTCACTATGCGGTTTTGTTTTTGACGAATGCTTTGACTAAAGATCACCAACTTGAGTGATTCTACGGTCACGATATTTATTCTTTAAAGAGTCCTGCTTTATAGGTCTCCTGACATCAAAAAACGCATCTTGACATAGCAGTTGAGCACTCGAGTTGACCCACGGATATGTTAGTACAGCAGTCTTAGAACTGAGTTATACGGGTGTTACCATAAGTCATCCACAAGATTTCACTGACTGTGAGACTGCCTCCAAAATCCTCAGTCCAAAGAAAACCTTCTTCGTTGTTGGCAGAGACTTCTTTGCTTGGCGGTCCGTCAACGTAGTGCAAGTCTAGTCTAATAAGTCCGTCGCCTTTAAAAAGTACTCGCCTCAACAGCTCGGAGGTGACCTTATTAAGGCGACAAGATGGCTCTACAAAACACATTGCAGCTGCTCAAAGATCGCCGGCCCCATTGCAATCGACGCCAGCGCTGCGAATCAACGCAGGTTAAGATTACTGGCGAGGCACAGAATTTATTGAAAGCTGTCATTGATAAACACGGCGAATTTATATGCAACATAAATTATTTCGACATTTTAAAATCAGTGACGAAATTATTCTGCCCATATGAATAATATACTTCAATCTTGTCGTTGATTTCAAACTATGCAGAAACTGGCTCTTATAACTCTAATCGCGTACCTGCATTGGCAGCCTAACAGTCAGTGTGTCGATTCCTAGATTGTCACACACTCTTAATTCGCTTCAAACTCTTTCGCCGACCTTCATTTCTGAAATTCTTCGTACTTTGGCTTCCGATCATACCAATGCTCAAGTATCTGCTGTCGGCCTTTAGTGAACCTCAAATCAATTTGAATCACTGCAGTCATGTAATTTGCTTCCTTAGCCTGGTATTGACTCCTCACTTCAATTGCGACTGACAATTTAAAAAAAAGAAGCTACAACCCACCTGTTTCTCCAAACCTGTGCACCATCGTTGAGACTTGCTTTTACTTACGCATGAATGCTGCTTCTTGGCATAGTATCATAAAATAATTGAGGTCGTTCTTTTTCAGGACATTAAGAGTGCTTAGGAAAGATTTGGTTTTCTTAAGGTGGTATATAAACAACATATTACTATTAAAAGTACTAATTAATGAGTTTTGCTAGGAAATATTTGTATTCTATAAATCCCGACCCGGTTAGGTGCTTGAAAAATTAATAATGTCTTGCAAAAATAAATTAGTTCAAAAGATGCAAGGCAATTTTGTTGATCCGCACGCTTACATGATAGAAAACGTAAATTAGAAATTCGCTAGAAGAACGCATCTAGTGAGTTTCCGATCTAGGCATAAACTAATAAGAAATTAAAAGTGAACGTAAAGCTTAGAAACGAAAAGAAACGTTAAACTAAAGAAAAAGGTGGTTATATGTTTATAGCTACTTTAATAAAACACGCAGTACACTCAGTAATTTAAAGCACACAAATTCTGGTGACTTTTAATACCTTGTTTCCCGAAGAATGAGACGTACACCGAAAATAATCCCTAGCATGCCAATCATGCAGTGGGGAATGAAATGTAAAACGCTCTCGTCTCATCTCTTTTGCCCAACTTCACCCTCAGATAATTTCACCATTTTCATTGCCACCCTGTCTCGTAAGTCTTCAATTATGATACAATAACACTTGACTAAATTGTCGATTATAGGGAATAATATTTTGACCCCCAGGCAAGATTAGTGCTAAAAAAAAGAGCCATACTGGAGTACAAGAAAGGAATCGTGGGGAACTCCCACGGCAACAGTTGGAAGACTTTCTGTAAAAAGAAGAAGTTAGATCTCAGAAAGGTCTCAAAAGGAGAACAAAGTACGGTTACCTTAGTCAACAGACAGATAAGGATAATGCTGAGAAGCGCAAGTGTTGATCAGGCCAGCAACCATTTTTTCCTGAGCTGGAAGCCATCATCAGCGAATAGATTGCTGACAGAAGACCAAACGCTCTGGTTGTGGGCAACGCCAATATTAAATAATTTGCCCTTGCAATGGCACCACAGATAGAAAATTCACAGAATAATTCAAAGCATCACAACACTGGGTCGATGGCATCCTTCAGCATTATGACCTGTATATAAGACGATTAAACAAAACTGTACAAGCTGGAAGACAAATAGGTTGTTAAACTGACACTTGCACTTAAGCTCTTTGCTGTTAGCATACAGTTTACCTATGATAGCTGAACATGAGGTTCGTTCATGATCTTGCTGTGGTTTACGTATTTGAAAGCACTTCCTATGCATGCTTCCCGGTGAACATTGCATATCCGACTTTGCTCATTTAGTTTTCACTCCAACCTAACCTCAATTCGTTTGATTGCCACACATTTACTTTGTATGTTACCAAATCCTTGGACACAACTTCGACTAAAATAAAGATCGGTTTGGTTCGACACGATTGCTTTTGAAAAGGCTAAAAGCCACTAGTGTTTTCATACCTTTGCATGGTCAGAATTAGTCGTCCTTTTTGCTTACACGTGCTGAAACTTTCGCGATAGCATTAATCGATTGGATTGATTTTTCAGTCAATATAATTACATACAACAAGATCTGGCTCTCTTTGAGGGTGCTAATTACTTTTTGTTAATCATTATTACAATCAATGAAGCAAGGCAAAAAGAAAACTGCCTTCTTGGCGCGTAGAAATAATCTGAGCAAGTGCCTGCACAATAAATAAATATTTGTTCAACGTTTAATCGTGAACCCCAGATATTTGTTGGGATACTTTCCTGGCTAAAATACATTGTGTAGAATAAAATTAAGCACGAGGAGCACACAGATCATAACTTCATTGTGAGTAAACACAACTAATTATTTGATCGTGCTTTCTTTGCAGCAAATGCGAAGTGCCTAGAAATAAATCGAGTTATCTGGGGCACTAGAACAAATACTTTTTGTAACCCCCTGGCTTAGTTTACTAATATGTCAGCTAATTATGCCAACAATCCCACAGGCAGCACATCGTACAGCGAAATACAATCACAATTACAGCAGCGATTATCATTACCCTACTGCCTTTAAACAGCTATGCATTGAAAGGCTTGATTAGTGACATGCATATCATTGATGTAGCACCATAAGAGAGCCTAATCTCTATGCCGGCTCTCCTCACATATTACTAGGCTTGAGCGCATGACCTCTGCCATCGAAGGCGAATGCACTTAACCGTGTAACCAAACCAGGGCGGTGAAGCGAGTCAGTAACGAGAGGTACGGACAAGATTCATCAACATTGACGTATTAATTTTCTGACGCTCATTCGAAGGCATTCACGACTATGCAGACCTATATGAGTCCTTGTACTGCTTGCGAGCTTTAGAACAAAGTTCCACGCTCACGCAGTCTGGTAAAGCATCAAACGGGATTTTAGCCATACCAAAATTGACCTCTTCTTGCAGCACCCGATGCATCGCCACCGAGAAAGCTTTCTCATTCTCTTCATGACTTTCCGTCAGCACCGTGAACAGTGACAACAAGTTTCTCTCCAGTGGGCTAACGTAGTTCTTGAATCGGCGACCTGTCTTGCCATCCATTTTCTCTGCTTCAAAGCTTATTTCAATGAGCTGTCTCGTCAACTGATTCCATAATGTGGGTCCACCTCCTTCGGAGGAGCCCAACCAATCTTTAACAGCTGTTGAAGTCCAGGCTGCATTATAGAGTGACTCGGCCAAAGATGCCGCTCGCTCGACAACTGGCTTAATGACGGCTGCATGAGAACAAAGCAGAACGATCAAGCTTTATCAAGCACGTTTTTTCGCATTAAGTCAAACGCTTTCAAGAAAGCCATTTAAAAAAATAGACAAATAAATACAATAAAAAATAAAACCACGTAAAAATACCAGAATCGCGTATCTCCTCAATGAATCCGTTCTTTAAATAGCACTAATATATGAATTTCTGCATATGTACTTACTAGGAGCACTTTCTCCCTTGATCTGACCGGTTTTCTCTAGAAAATAAGTTCTCAGTGTCATGCACTGGTCTTGCAACGATCGCAGATTCTCCTTCGATGTTTCGAGACTCGGCTCCATTCTTCACCACTTACAAAACCAATTGCACCTAATGCCAAAAGTATCAAGTTATTGAAAGCAGCAGATTAACTTGCATCTAAGGTAAAACACAGTTCGACTAATAATCATAATTAATGTACCGTGAAAACTTGCCATCGTATATAACCGAATAGACAGCTCACTAGGATATCCAGATACGACTGAAAAAAAACTTAATAGTTACAGACAATCGTAGAATTTACGTGATTAACCAACTAGCATTTTATTTCCAAAATATGCCAAGTTCCTACAAATAAATATGGCTCTCTTGAAGTTTTGTGTAAGTTTTCTTGTGATTCTACTTTTACCATTTAACCTATAGACTACAGCCTTCACAACGAGGCTGGAATTCCGTCATAGATTGTGTATGCAAGACAGGGTACCCGGGAAATTAAAAATGCATCTGCAGTGATTTATAGTAAAACTTTCTATAGCAGTTTTATATTTTCAGACGTACGCATTTGCTAGCACGCTCCAATATAGATAGGGCACGGTTTTCCAAACGGCTATCTGTCATATAAAATATACGACCAAGTAACGAGCAGCTGTCGCGGAGGAATACGTATTTATGCAGCCCAGTTTTACAGTTGCTGTATTCGTTAATGCTGTCTACGAGGAAGCTAAAATAGCTCAAAGACCAGTAGCCAGCTTCCTTACATATGAGAAAGCAAAAAACCTCGAATATTTAGTCGCCAAAGACCCCCAAAAGTTCTGATAAAGTCGTCTAGCGAATTGAATGGTATTTATTCGAAATAAGGCTCATGCGTATATCTTGAGAGGCTAAGTTTAATTTCCATTAGCCTAAACCACGGAATATACAACATCAAGATTTTTTCCTTAGCCTCAGCCATGCTGCGGTCAACCCAACCGATTGGGTAGCATGGAAGTAGATTACACCCGACCTTTTTCCAAAAGCTGCGGTCTTTTTGTTGCACCTCCACCCTGTCTAGTTTAACTTAAATACAAATTATATTTCGGCACGCCAGAATAAACTACTCGCGCTAATAGGGGTGTTAAGAGAGCAAAGTTCCCACATGCTTAGTGAAACGAGTCGAATCCTAAGGCGAGCTTTACTTGAATAAACAAGTTCTTGTCCGCTCCCTCCGTCTCATATTTTCTCAGGTCACTCATTGCAGTGTGAGCTTTTTCAATTGTCTCCATATAATTATATGCCGTGTATTTCCACGGAGTGTCGATAAAGAAATACATGCTGCTTTATCGTGCTTTTGGCGAAGTGTCAAATTAAGAAAAACCGACATTTGCATAATGACGGAGCGGCAGACCTTTGTGGGTACCTTTAATAGCAACCTATAAGTCAGTGCACGAAATGAAATTTTCCTAATGATAAATCTTCAGACTGCAGTAATACCTTTAAGCGACGTGAGAGAAAAAGAAAGTGTACATTTGGTTCCGCAAACAAAATACAGTTGGTTCCCGGGTTACGAACCCAATCTATTCTTGGACGGAATTCGTAATCCGGATTGGGATTTCAAATACTCTAATAAGATGAATTTTAATTTGTTCCCAGACCCTACGAAAAAGTGTCCATACATTAATATATTAGGAAAAACACACATACTTACGAACGCTGACTCTGCTCTTCACTGGTCGCGGAAGTTTTGCCCTACACTCAACCAACCCTTGTGGTGCAATGACGTCGTTAGCACTTTCGATGCTGAATTTAGCACTAAATAAATTTTCATGAATTCTTTCGTCTTGCCGTGCTTTTTCAAAAAGGTTCCTACAGCAGAATTATTTAGCGGCTTTATTAAGCCCCGTATATATTTAGAACAAAATATATGTAATACATAATATATATATATATATATATATATATATATATTATATTTCTATATTATATATATATATATTATCATTATGTAGTGTATCCAAGTTAGTATATTTACAACAAAACTATTGGCTTCGGTGAGTAACCCGGAGCCGGAATCGTAACCTGACTGATTTTCCCCATGAACTCGGGTGCCCGTCTCCAAAATGGTTCTTTTACCGAGGCGTTCGTAACTGAGAGCCCAACGATGTAACTTGGTACCAAATTTGACATTTGTGAGGGGTTTTAAGCCCAAGCGCTTCACGAATCTTGAGAATAGTGCATTTTAATGCAAACACTATTATTCTTGAGATCTCCGGCTACCTTTTTGGAGTTTGACCGTTGCCGGTCATGTAGAGGTGCTAATAAGCAAGCAACTTTTCGGCTTTGCCAGCCCCTGATCCGATTGAATGGTCTCTTAATTTGTTGGCATTTAAGTGTATGTTTAGTGTAATGCTAGTTTGAGTAAATCTTTTATAAAATATCAGGTTAACTTGTCTAAATCTGTAAACAATCATGGGAAACGCCGTCTTTTGTAATGAAAGCAAACCTGATTACTGGCTTACAAAGCTGATGAGCCAGACCTATTAAATCAATCTTGCGATCTTGCAATGCAGTTTTTTTTCAATGTTTCGAACTCTTTAAAGTTGAAAAATGACTAAAGCATTCAAATCAAATTAAGGTTCAGTTACATGATAATGTTAATAAAATCTATTTTTAATGCACAATGCAGTGTTTAATTTGAATTATGAGAGTGCACAAAGTAGCTAATATGCAGATTTGTTGAATATCTTTACAGACATGCTTATCAAACAATAATTCTACATGTACACAAGGCGTGAAAAAGACACGTCGATAGCACGTCGTCAGCGATTTGTGTTAATGGACTCATTCATATTCAAAATCTTAAAGACTGTCTCTTGTTTAGAGTTTCATCAACCGTCACCATTAGGTTACCATTAGGTTTAAAGCTCTCCGAGCTATTTTTAAGCACATGCGTACTTACACTGTCTGCTATGCAAGGTTTCAGGCTAAGTGTTTGCGCCCATCTATAATAATGAGTGGCGTCCTTCTCGAAGAGTTGGATCTGTTCCTATCCCCTTTCATCGCACTACAGGAAATGCAAGTTTACCAGCTACCACCTCGATACTGCATAGCACCTTAAAGCACTGCTGCCTCCTTGATACTTTCTGCCACTGGCGAACAAATCTCCTATCTGCCTTTTGAAGGTCATGCGAACGGTCATAGTTTGAACCGAATCCGAAAAACCTATCCAACAGCAATCTCATTGCTGTAGTATACACGTATAAGTTAATAGTTTTATGATGCTCCGACACTAAAGAGAGTAATCGTTGACGATCATACTTTCTCATTAAGCAGGTAGCTCACTACGTACACCCGGTTTTCTCTAGGTGGTTAGATAACAATGCTGGATGCTGGCTGAGCTTTGGTAGGTCATTTTTCCACTCTTCATCCAACCGATAGCCAGAAGCCTTGTCCACAGTTATTAAAGCTTGCTTGTACGCTCATGCTATTTCTCAATTGATCCGCTTCATTTTCAGAATATGTGAAGTGCATACGAATTTTAGCCATCTCAGGTTGCCACGCAAGTGCTTTAATTATACCATGTTGCTGCTACAAGCCATTAACGGTAATAGCATGCATCTTATAGATTAGACATTGTAAATATGGAATTTGTATTATATCATAAGAGTTATTACAGAGTCATTATAGTCACTTTATACATGCTGAAAGAAAGCTTTACAAAAGCTTTTTCACGCGTACAAGGAAGGATGTTGAAACTGCAAGGCGAGCTAAGTTGAGGTATCGCTGATTTTACCAAACCAATTTTTGAAATGTTAGCTGATACATATTGGAAAACCTGAATTTCGAGCTGAAGTTGACATCTAGTAAAATTTTGCTTAGGAACATGATATAAACTTTATGCATATGCTCCAAGAGATGGTGGCAGAGCCGATTTTGGGTTTTATGCTTTTTATTTTCTGAGTAATATGATTTTTTCCTAAGCTAGTACTCAATTTGCGAAAGTTTACTCTCATCTAGTGCAACTACCAGAAATAAAGGCTGAAAAAATGAGGAGACTTCAACATGGCAACAGGCAAAAGGCAAGCAAAATACTGTTGCCTGTCTTCTGCATGCACAAGAATATTTTAGTTTGCACTTATTGATTACGTCTGCAAGAGGACCACTATAAAACTGAAAAGAGTAAATCTAATTCAAGATCAGGCTGTACTACTGGTTTTTGACTTTTCAGAATTCCCTCTCAAAAATCAAAGTTCTTGCGAACATCGTATACGAAAACCGATACAGCTAAGACCTAGTTAAAGCGTCTCTGTTTATTGTTTGACCATTATGTGTAAGAAAATAAGTTGCCTATTAAATTCAAACGCTTACTGCTTCCGGCTGAGTTATAATGTTCCTCGGCCTACCCCACCAGGCGGCCGGGCTTTAGGTTCAACGACAGCTAATTATAATCTGCCTTTTAGTTACCATTGTGCCTGCCTTTTACCATTAGTAATTAATGGGGATTTTTTTATATCGCAATAAGAAAAATAAATCTCTTTATAGGCCATCTATATATATATATATATATATATATATATATATATATATATATATATATATATATATATATACTATCAAGGAACCACGACCTAATGATTAGTAATGCCATGCACATAGTCAACAAGGACGACACGGTTACAGGTAAAACGCACATGGTCAGTAAGCAAAAATAATTACAAGCACCACGCACAATGTCAGCATGCCCGCATAAGCACACGTAGGATGAGTCACAGAGGCCCACTCAATGCTGATATAAATCGTTGCATTTTTAGCCATTTCTAAAGTTAGGGTCTGTTGTGACGTCAGTCGGAAGTGAGCTCCATACTTTGGAAGCATACGAACTAATGCTCAGTCTCCAAATGATTTGAGGTTCGTACGATATGTAGCTAGATGGTTTGATGCAGAAAAGTGGTTGGTACGACGTCGAGCCTGGTGGGACTGATAGGTTGGCTAGAGCCAGAGACTACTGGAATCTAAAAGCGAGTGACAGAACCTGGAAGTCAATGCGGTGCTTGAATGGGTGCCAGTGCATGTCGGCAAGAAGCGCTGTGATGTGGTAACTGCAACGCCCGCGATAGAGAAGCCTTGCTGCAGAAATTTGTACCAACTGCAATCCCCTGATCGCCCACACTGGTAGATCAGCAAGCAGTGATCTTTAGCCTCGTACAGGTATGGACGAAAATGTCCCAGGTTTTTAATAATGGTTAACACTAATTTTCTCGTGACGCAGTAATTCCTCTCAGGACAACTGAGACCTTAATGAATGAAGCCACCACTTGCTTCTGCCGATCCTTAGACTGGGACAGCACCCCAGGGGGCTGGCGTCGCAGTACAATACAGTAGGGAACAGGTAGGTTCGTCAAATTCAGGACAGGCACCGTTGCCAAGGCTTTTTCAATTGTTAAAATATGGCGTCAGCTGTTGCCGACCATTCTAACCTTGCACCAATTTCCGCAAGGTAATTGAGGGATGCAGCTATGAAAGCAAGGGACTGACCTCGGCCTTTGCTCTTACGGGGCCGGATTCTTGGCTAGGCAGCGCCTAGCTCGATAAATCAAATGTCAGTACATCCGTGTACACTAAGGTGCATGAGGGGAGATGCTTCCTCGCATCTGCAACGGTCCTATGTGTGGATGCGTCGTCCAACTGCCACAGAAGTTGCACTCTTACCTTGGTAGCTCACGAGTTTGACAGCCAAAAACCGCGATTAAAAAAGCTATTACTGCATAGCGCTTTAACATGCTAATCTAAAATGTTCTCTCGGATATAAGATGAAATCCAGTTCAAGTACTGTGGTCACTCCTACCGAGCTAGTGGGTCGTTTTTCTCTCTCTGGGCATTGTCCTTGTGCAGTGGGACAGAAGTGTGCTTTGCCGCTCCGTGCTAGGTCCAGTTCTTCTCACGGTATATCTTCACTCTCTCTTTCCGATGTGATTGCCAAGCAAAATCTAGGCTTTCACTTCTATGTGGATGAAACTCAGTTGTACCTTTGTTTTCATCTTTCCTGGCATTCGAGCGGGTCGAATTCTCTCAACTTCCACGGTGCATGTATTGATGACATCCGCACATGTATGGCGGCAAATTTTCTAAAACTAATTGATGATAAAACTGACTTGCAAGTTATGGGCAAGTCAAATGTGATTCATAAATTTAAAATGCGAACGCTCAAAATCAGCTCTGCCAGCATATCTCCTGTTGAATCTGCACGAAATGTAGTTGTCATGTTCCAAAGTGACCTTTCGTTGAACGACCATATCAGCTCAGCAGTCAAGTCTTCCTACTTTCATAGCTACATAACATCGCTAAAACTCGGGCTTGTTTAGACAGGGATACCATATTTAAGTTGGCCCATGCATTTGTGACATCTGGTCTTTACTTCTGTAACTCATGGCTTGCTGGCCTACCGGCAGGTGCAATAACAATAATAATAATAATAATGCACTTCATAAAGCACCCTCATAGAACACAATCTTTTTCTGGGCGCTTTAAATTTCCTGCAAAGGGAAATGCAATTGAATGGTGAGTAATATCATGCTTGATAAACAAACAAAATGAATAACATGGTTAGGGGTGATGAGTGTTAAGGGTCTCGAGGTTTCACGATTCACAGGTTTTTTTAGAGGAGGAGGTGGGCACACACTGTAGATTGAATGAGATCTGCACGTGGTTAGATGAAAGTAGGATTTGGTAATAATTGGTGATGACAAAGTGCAGTTGTAGGAGAAAATCTGGTTGAGTGTGTGACCCATGATGTGAGTAGCGCCATGCACATGAGCCACAAGAGACAATTAGTCAGTCAATGCACGAAATTCGGTGCTGAAAGCATCAGATAAGTTATCAAAGTGACCGTTGAAATCACCCATAACAAGGAAGGATCGATTTATTGCACACAGAATCAAAATGAGATGGGAGAAATCTGAGATAAAGGAGTATTTTGTAACTGGTCGGTGATAGACTACTGCCACTGTCGGTAGTTTGTTTTCGGATGAGACCAAGACAATTGATTCAAAAGACTGCTTCGAGGGACCTGCACATGGCTTGTAGTTGAATTTGGAGCACACGATAATAGCAACTCCACCTTCAGTTTGGATTGATCTAGGGGTGTGAAAGAATGAGAAATCAGATGGGGTAGCGTCTTTAATTGTCAGGCAGTTGATCGATTTTAGCTAAGTTTCAGCTAGGGTGAGAAGGTCGATACCATTTTCAAAAATAAAGTCGCTTATTGCCAGACGTTTATTGCATATTGAGCGAGATTCCAGAGGCAAGCGTTAAGTCTGGCCGATGGAGTTACAACAGGCCTGATGACCACTAAGTTAGAGAGATTTACAGTGACGCATGTGGGGCGGCATGCTGAGCGGTTCGAGACAATACTAGGAATACCAAACGAGAGGGTACTCAGCTCGCAGTTCCTGCCCAACGAGCGGCGTCTGACCTGGCGGTTTCGGCCACCGAGGCGGCTACTGGGTGCTTTTCTTTTGTTAATGCATAGTTCATAAATCATAGCCACAACAATAATATCTAGGAATGCATTTGATCTACGATGACGAGGTGATAACAGCTGCTGACGATTATAACTAAAATGCAGGTTACTAGCCGCCGGCGTATCTAAGGCAGCCGCCGGCTTGGGAGACCCAGCAGCCTGAATCGATAAGCGTTTAGATATCCACAGGTACGCAATTTCTTACGAGCTACGGTCAAATAACAATCAGAATAACTTTAAACAGGTATTAGCTGTATCGTTTCCGTATACGATGTTCGCAAGAACTTCGGTTTTCGGAAGAATTTTGCAACGAACACGAACGCACTCGGTCCCTACATTTTTGGTTCCATCCTACCTATCAGATCTACTCCCCACTAGGCTAAGCACCGTACCACCCACTTTTCGGAATATAACTGTTTACTTATATCTCGCATGCCTCAAATCCTTTGAAGGCCGAGCATTTAGTTTGTATGCTCCTAAAGCTTGAAACTGACTCCTAACTTTCGTTACATCTCTAGACTTTACCCTATTTGAAAAGAAATTAAAAACGCATTTATTTATGAAAGCATTAGTGGGTCTCTGTGATTCGTCTTTTGTGTGCTTATTCTTGCTGACAGTTGCATGCTGCCACTAACCATACTTGCATACTGACCCTGTGCATGTCACCCCTAACCATATTAACCATATTAATCATGTTATTTATCGAGCATGATACCACTCACCATTCGATAGTGTTTCCTTTGCAGCAAGTTTAAATCACATAGAAAAAGATTGCGCTCTCTGAGGGTGCTTGATCACGTGTATTGTTATTTTTTTATTATTATCCACGATGCATGATGGTCGAAGTCGAGATGATATCGCCCTACAATAACAGAAATAAAACAGCAAGACTGTGTGTTCAAGATTACACTTAATACTACGCATATGAAATCCCACAGAAAGTCCGTGAAACGGAAGTTGGACTTCAGCTGGTGCATGCTCTGCTGTGAGCCCACTAGGGTATCAGCCTGATCGTTTGGCAAGATAGTATTCTGTCCAACTCCCAGCGTTCGGTCGTGGTCAACTATAGGTGTCGCAGTCGATTCGGCCCGTAGCTCTTCCGCGTGCACTGCAGTGGCTGATGAGTTATCCCTGTTAGTTTACCCTCCATCCTCCTTATCGGAGGTACTTGGTGCCAGAAGTTCATCCTCAAGGTCAGCACAGGAGCGGGAAGTCCTGTGGCCCTGCTCCAAGCTGGCTTGTAGCGGTTGGTATGCACCGTGCTCGGCATGCCATCAGCATCGTCTTTGTCTACAACTCGTACGCTCGTGTCAGTACGGTCCACGATAATCAGGGTGCGGCAAGTTTGGCGAAAGACCCCTTTCACGGCCTGAGCGTATAAATATACACATAGTCTTACACATAGTCAGCTTCACACGGCTTGACCACAGACAACACTGTATCAGGGCTGGGCTCGGTTGGCTGGGACTTGAGATGGTGGGATCACTTGGGTGTGATGGGAGGTCGACGGCTGGGCCAGGGTCTGACCTGTGGTCATGGCCGGATCCGCCATGACGAGAGGTCACCGAGGCTCTTGGGAAAAGGAAGTTGGCCGACTAAGTAGTGGTGTTGGATGCTGCCGGTCTCGCTGAGAAATGCATCTGGAAGGGTGCAGGCGTGCTCCGGTGATGCAGCCACGCACGCAAGGCAACGAGGGGCCAAGGCCCGAGCGGAGCTGGATAGAACGCTCGTTGTTGTTGTGGCTTATATATTCCGCGTTCACCTTTTAGCGTGTTCGTGGCCCCCATGAGCTAGCGTCTTTCGGTGGAATCTCGAGACTGTGGTAGACGTTGACTCCGACTATCCAAGCAGTTACTCAGCTAGCCGGATCTTTGACGGCGTACGCTTGTACTGCTGGAACGGAGACGGTACAACGGCGGGACTCAGTAAGCCTACTGACCAGCTGCCACGTTTTTTCGCGCTTGCGGCGTCGTCTCACGCCCCTATAGTTTATTTTATGTAAGATCCTCCATGTAGACTTGTTTAGTTCCCCTGTAACGCAGAAGACTCGGCGGAGTAGGCCTAACCTGCCGCTTACCGAGCGGCGTAGCCTACGACCGAGTGCGGTTCGGTTCGCGCCTACGCGAAATAAGCAGGACGCCACAAAGCGAGTGTTTCTGGCGCTGACCTACGTACCGTTACTAAAGGGGGTCGTGAGCCAGCGGCGTGAGCTAGAAAGAGACTCACAAATCGGGGATTTTACTGAGCTTTTTTCGCTAGCGCACAATGTCGCTGCGCACCTAGTTCAGTTTTATCTCCGCACTCGTAATAAACTCTCAAGAGCACAAGCACTCTTGCGGAGGAAATACGTTGTCGCACTTAGGCTACCTACATCTATTGTGGGAAACTACCCCAAATAAGATTAAGAGCCCGAACCGGAGACAAGATCCTGACTGCAGAAGTCGGGCACCGCTTCTACCATGGTGGCAGGAATACCCCATACACTACACCAAGCCTTCTTGCGGAAGAAATACGTTCTCGCACTTAGGCTACTTACGTCTATAGTGGGGAATGACCCAAATAGACGGAGCCTGAACCGAACACTATACCCTGAATGGAAAACTAGGGCCCCGCTTCCACCTTAACGGCAGAAATATCTAACACACTACCTCAAGCACTCTTACGGAGGAACCACGTCTCTGCATTTAGGCTACCTACGTCTCTAGTGGGGAACGACCCAAATAGACGAAGAAGCCCAAACCAACGGAATATCTCACACACCACACCAACTACGTCTAGTTCGCACCGGCAAATCCTTATGCCAAGACCACATGCGAGCGCGCACACAGAACACAAAAGAAACACCAAATGTGAGCTCGGGCGCTGTATGACCGTATTCGGTGGCGTCCACCGAATCCTCCTAGCGCTGTCTCATCCATCGCTGGTGAATAGCCCACCCTCCTCCTTAGCTTTCAGAGAGACGAGTCCGACGGTGTCGAAGCGAAGCCAAAGAGAGAGAGAGAGAGAGAGAGAGAGAGAGAGGGAGAGAGAGGGAGAGAGAGAGAGAGAGAGAGAGAGAGAGAGAGAGAGAGAGAGAGAGAGCAGGAGCCGAACATATAACCAGGAGCGAGCTAAATACCTAGCTGAAATAATGGGACCAGAGCTTAGCGGTAACGGGCTAGGCACCGCGGGCAATTTCGGTAATGAATTAGTACCGGTGCTCGGCCACCGGATTGGCAACCCAGTCCAGCTTGAATGCCGAAAAGGTTCTAGACGATTCTTTTTGGACCGAGTTAATGGCCGAGATTGCCAGGCCAGCCAACATCAATCAGCAGCTCCCGCGGTCAGCAGACCAATTCTAAAGGCCAAATTTCACAGCTGGTCCCAGAGCTTTCTGGCTTGCTCTTAAGATCTTGCTTTCTAACGACACTGGCGCTCTTCTCTGGGTCACTGCTCCACGACATAGGAATTTTGTTCCTGCCGAAAAGCTCTTGTTCGCTCTAAAATTAGGCCAAGGCCAGCGTGGCGCTACACCCCTGTTCTTGTTGGTACATGCGTTATTATAAAGAGGCTTATCCTGACGGCCGCTCTTCTTACCCTAGCACAGCGGCATGGCAAGAGATCAACGTAGCCTGAGCATGGTGGGGATTGGCGGGAAATAGCTTCTGGTCCGGGATTTCGGCTGCAGCACTAAGCGAGCCTCCCGCTGTCGGGGCTGCAGGGCGTCGCTCGTGAAAGCACGTGCGGTAGGCCTAAAGCATGTACACTCTATGTAGGTTCCATTTTCGCTTATTCCTACTGACAAAAATGGAAAGCATGTCTACTAGCATTCTTTTAAAGTGCTCTACAAGCCCACCAGTCTGCAGGCGATACGGCAACGTGCAGTTGGTCGATAGACTTTACGCGACACATCCGCTCGAGCATTCGAGACATAAAGTTGGCGTCACGGCTAGAGAGGACCTGATCTAAATATCTTGCCGGCAGATAATCTTTTCCGCGATCACTCTGGTGCAGGTCACTTCTGTCTGTTCCGGGATCGCTCTAGCCACTGGCCACTCAGTGAAGCAGTCGATCATGATTAGCATGTACCAGTTCCACAAATATATTAGTGGCAGCTTGACGATATCGCATACTATGGCAGCTGAGTGAGTTCCGTTTGTCTGTCTGGCTCTTTCGAATAGTTGACGGTGGGATCTACCGCTGATAAATCTGGCTCGTCGCCCAGCTTTGCCCCGGTCTCGGCTCCGGCGAGCTGCTCTTGCTCGAGCCGAAACCTCCCGGCCTCAAGCTCGGCCTCACCCGTCAACCACAAAAACGTCAAAATTGAGAGGAAAATTGAAGATGTGGCCCGCCACATATGCACTCCCCCATCTTCGGCGAGTCAGCCAGCTCGTATACGTATCAGTTAAGAGATCAAAGATAGAGTTTCGTTACCGCTCTCGTCCGTGCTGTGTCTCCGTGAGACTCCACAAGAACAGCCGCCGCCGGAGCCGCTGTCGCACTAAAATTGGTAGCAGAGAATAGTTCACTCGTGCTGAAGAGTATCAGACCTTCTATGGCCTAGACGGGACGCCGATACTGAGGTGTAACATTTTTAACGGCGGAGAACACTTTATGCCTCGGGTCTTAACGTTAGAGAAGACTTAGAAGGCTACAAATTGCGACGCCGTTAAAGCATATTGTGCCAGTGTGTCTGGGTGATAACGCGATACACGTTTGGGTAGACCAGCCGGTAGAAGAAAAGCAAGACTGCGAAATGAGTTAACTTTGACGTTCTCGTGGTTGATGGATGAGGAGGCCCAGCTTGAGGCCGAAATGTTTCGGTTATAACTAGTATGGAGACTCGCCTGAGCGAATGCCCTGTTGGTGCGAGGATCGAACTAATGAAAAAGAATGTCGGATGGTAGTTGACACCGGCTCAGAGTTAGCAGTTGTCAGCGCTAATTGCATGATCCCTGACAGGATGATAGAGGCATCGAAGCGTTGGTTCGGTTTGCGGGACGTTACAATAAGATTTGAGGCCCTAAGTAGGTTCTATAAAGCATCGCTGGCGAGACCAAATGCCACCAGGTTTTTGAAGTTGCCTATCATGATGCGTGCATTCTGGGCCTAGATGATGTGGTGCCCGTTCGGCTTGGGTGAACCTGTGGGAAATGCAGTGGCAAGTCAACGGACGTCTCATTGACCACCAGCAGAATAATGGGGCAAATTGTAGACGTGTTAGATATTCAATCATAGTAATTATATTAGCTGGATCGGAGAAATGTGTCCAGGTTAAAACCGATCAAGTATCAGAGGAGCCAGCGGAATAATAAAGGGCTTGGGACTATTTTTCCTTCGAGTTTAAACCCAAAAACTTTAAAAAACCAGGGCTCCTTTTTTCATTAGAAAGCTGAATTCCTGCCAGTTGGACACTAAACAGATTTTTAAGACAGTAAACCATTTACTTGTCAATGCTGTGAGGTCTGACTCCCCAGATATTAAGGGCTCAGCCGAAACGTTTTCAGCCTTCTTTACTGAAAAAATGTGCACTTTCGTGCCTCCACTAAGCCCCCTCCGACCAAAGCTATCGCCGCTCTTCAACCTGTGACCTTTCTTCAAAGGTTCTTCGACGTTTCTGCAAGCGATGTGGCTGCCTTAATAAGGTCTAGCAAAAAGAGCTCGTCTCCTGAAGACCCTATACCTCCATCTCTGTGGTCTTCACTTGCAGACCAACTTAGCCCTGCCATAACCAAGACTGTTAATGCTTCTTTGGGAAGAGGGGTCGTCCCCAAGTCCTTCAAATCGGCAATCGATAGACTTATTCTTAAAAAGCCTGGATTAGACACTGAGGTCCTAGCAAACTATCGCCAAGTTTTCCTTTTTCCGTTCTTATCAAAGATTCTTGAAACAATTGTTGCAAAACAGCTAGTTGAACATATTGAAAACAATGGAATGTCAGAAACATTTCAATCAGGGTTCAAGAGGCAGCACTCTACTGAAACTGCTCTCCTCCGTGTTAGGAATGACATTCTACGTAGCAATTACGACGGGTATGTCACTGCCCTAGCTCTGCTAGATCTGTCTGCTGCCTTCGAAATCATTGATCACGAAGTTCTGCTTGAACGATTGAGAACAACGATCGGTCTGGCAGACGGAGCACTGGCGTAGTTTAAATCATACTTGTCGGATCGTGTTCAATCCGTGTCGTGTGGAGGTGAGGCCTCAGACACGAAAAGGGTCACCTGTGGAGTCCCTCAAGGGTCTGTACTTGGTCCCTTGCTGTTCTCCATTTATACACAACCTCTGGGAAAAGTGATTAAGGCCCATGGAACAGGATATCACTTCTATGCTAACGATACTCAGCTGTATTTTTCATTCAAACCGTCGTAATCTGCTGCAGCAACTGAGAAACTGAATGCTTGCCTTGCCGATATCCGATCCTGGATGTAGGAAAACTTTCTGAAATTAAATGATGATAAAACCGAACTGCTGCTCATAGGACACCCTAATCATGTGGCTGGATTAAAAGGCTTTGCTGTTCTAATAGGTGACGCTATTGTGTGACCTTCACCACGTGCTCCAAAATTTAGGTGTCGTGTTCAACAGCAGCCTCAATTTCAAAAGCTTCATTTAGAAGACTGCCTCTACAGCTAGCCGTCACATCCGATCCCTATCCAAGATTAGGAGCTGTCTCCCACAGTGGCTTGTACAAATTTAACTAGCTCTTTAGTTCTGTCTCGGCTTGATTGTTGTAATTCCCTGTAGGCTGGGCTGGCAACGAAAGCTATTATGCCACTACAGCGGACTATGAATATGGCTGCAAGGCTGATCTTCAAGTCCCAGCAGTTTGAGGACGTGTCTCCTTTGCTGAAAGAGCTAGGATGGTTGCCGGTTGAGCAAAGGATACAGAGCAAAGTTTTTACGCTGACCCACAAGGCCCGCCATGGCTTGGCTCCTTAGTACCTAGCTGAACTGCTGCATCAGTTTCAGCCTGTTTACGCCCTTATGACCTGTTTGGACAATAAATTAGCTGTCCCATTCCTCCACTTAAAGACAGTTGGCAACAGAAGCTTTAGCTGTGCAGGTTCTAGACCGTGGAACTCGCTTCCACAATTCTAACGCAACGACAATTACTCTCCTATTGCCGACTATGGAACATCTTTTTCAGCGGCCCTGAGCTGCTACTTCCATGCTACTCACTACCTCAACTGCTCTCCTGACTCTTCTATGCTTCCCACTTTCTATTTGTTGCGTGAGACGAAGTCTGTTGGCTCCCAAATGCGTACCGAAAGCCGCTTAGGCTGTGAGTGTGCTATACAAAACTCTCCAGCACAGCACCCACGTGGTCTTTATGACTTTGTGGAGTTACAGACGGAGTTACCACCCGGCTTAGTGGTGGGGCAGTCTGGTTAATAATAGACCGGAAATGGTGGAGGTTAGCTCATGTTTCATATGAGCATCTGAGCTGGAACTGTGTTCTTGGAACTTGAGTTGGAGCACACGAAGCGGCTGCCATGATGCTTATCGGCAGCTTGCCAAATTACCTTGAGGTCATGTTTGATAGGAATATTGCTCACATGCCACTAGAAAAACTCTTCCTATGCTAGATTTCTGGCTTGTTAAGTTGATCTTTTTTCGTCTGGCAATCGCGACTTGTGATCCACTTATTTGTGGCGCACACGATTAGTACAGATTAATACACGAAACCACGAACCAATTAGGCGGTACCCTTTAAGCTTAGCACTGAAGCACCGTTAAAAGCCGCAGAAAGTCGCGGACGATTATGTGAAGCAAAGCGTAGTAGAAAAATCCTCAAACCTGTGGTTGTATCCTGTGGCGTTACTTGAGAAAAAATGGCACTATGTGGTGATGCATTGACTTCAGGGTGGTTAACAACATAACGGAGAAGGATTTGTATCCATTAGCAATGTTTGCAGACACCCTAAATGCATTGTCAGGTGCTAAGTGGATCTCATCATTCGATCTGAAATCTGGGTATCATCAAGTAACAATTTCAGTAGAAGATATTTCATACCAGCAAGGGCTCTGGCTGTTTGCAGTGATGCCTTTTAGTTCAAGCAACGCATCAGCCACATTTGTACGGCTGATGGAAAGAGCATTCGTTGGTGTCCATTAGAAGACGAAACGATGTGATTGTTTTTGGTCAGTTTTTTGAGCAGGAAGTTGAGAGTTTTCTGAAGCTCGTGAGCACCTCATGATTTTTAGGTTAAAATCACAACCTAAGAAGTGACACTTGTTTCAGAAGGAAGTGAAGTACTTAGCGCATGTTTCATCATTTTATTTACTATTTGCCGGTTATCTATCACTCACTAAAACTTGGGATTGCATTTACTACTTGTTTATTCATTTATTTATGGTATTTATTATTTTTTTAATTTATTTTATTTTTCATTTTATGTATTTATTTACATGGCTATATGTCGATTTACTTGCAACTTAGTCTTTCCAAAAGTAAAAAAATTCAAATTCCAAAAACTTTAAATTGTTGGACCATTCTTGGCGTTTCCATTTTGGATAGATCTCGTGTAGATTTTCAAAAATCCCACAGCTAAACTAAGAAATTCATTAAAATTTATAGAGCGATACATAGAGCCACCAAGGTGGTAATACTGGTAGCAATTTTTCTTGAAATGAATGATGATAAAACCAACTTACTAGTCATACGCAAACCAAGTGTCATTCAGAAATCGGAAAGGTTAATGCTCAAAATCGGCTCTCCCAGGCACGAAATACAGGTGTCATGTTCTAAAGTGACCTCTCATTAGACGAACACATCGGCTCCTCAGTCAAGTCTGCCTACTTTCAGCTACACAACATTGCTAAAATCCGGGCTTGTTTAGAAAAGGTATACCGCATCTAGATTGGTCTATACGTTTGTGACATTCCGTCCTGACTTCTGTAACTCCCTGCTTGCTGGTCTACCGGCCTGTTCAATCAGACACTTATAGCAGGTGCAAAGCTCTTCAGCTTGGCTTATCAGTCATGAGCGGTGCAGTACTACATCACACCATTTCTCGCGAACCTGGAATGGCTCAAAGTCAAGAAAGATATCAACTTCATGGTTTTATCACTGACTTTTAGTTCGCTTTGTTCTTTGACTCTAGCCTATCTACCAGATCTACTCCCCCACCAGGCTAAGCATCCTGCCATCCACATTTCGTAATCTAACTGTTTACCCACACCTCGTACAAATCTCAAATCCTTTGGAACCGTGCCTTTAGGTAGTATGTTCCCAAAGCCTGGAATTCACTACCAACTTACCTTACAACATTTCCAGGGATGACCAAGTTTAAAAAGAAACTAAAATTGCATCTATTTATGATAGCATTTAGTGGGTCCTTGTGATTGGTCTTTTATGTGCTTATGTGTGCTGACACTGTGCATGCTACCACTAACTATATTTGCATGCTGACCCTGTGCATGTCACCCCTAACCATGTTACTATTGTTGTTTATTGAGCTCGCTACCACTAATCATTCGATCTTGCTTCCTTTGCAGCAAATGTAAAGTGCTTAGAAAGAGATTGAGTCCTCTGAGGGCACTATATCAAATGTATTACAATTATTAGTATTAATAAAATGGAAAATAAATGATAGCTTATTCAACAGCCTCTTTTGTGTATAGACAGACAAGCCTTGACGGCTGTCTGCACTGTCTTCAGTGGCAATAAATAGCTGCCCACAGCAGGATTTCAACCCACGACCTCGGAACTGAGGTTGTAAAAAGCAACCACCATACCTTCCGTGCCATCGCGGCTCATGAGTCACTTCACCTCAAGGCTTGAATTAGTGCATGACAAAGCCTCCGCGACGACTGACTAATTTAATAATGCAGGGACGACTTTTAGCCTTTTCGGGAACGAATTAAAATGTTCTTACGTTATCCTGCGGGGAAATCACGGTACGGGGTACAAATGACTCCGGTTACAAATTCCGTCCGAGTGCGGATTTGGTAGCTGAACCGGATGCGTGGTTTTCCTATTGCTCCCACGTCCCTTCAGGATATTTCTGTACTCTCATAGTGTATAATCTCAGAGTCTTTTCCGAGCTCATGATTTATCAAAATTAACTTGTGAGCTTTATCTTTGTCCTGTCAACGGTATACTACAGATTTATTCTTATCAAAATTTTCTTTTGCGCTTTACCTATTCCCTGCTCCTAAAGTTGCCTTAAATGGTCGGCTACTTCGTCACCATGCATGTGCCGATTTTCTGAATTCTACACATTGCCAAAAGCATCACCGCAAAGCGTTATGTATTTTCTTTATCAACATTTCACGGATATATACGGAATAGCGTTTAAGGGACACCGTTGAAAGAAAGGGGGTGAAAGGAAAGAGCCGACACTGCAGTGAGTGACCTGAGAGAATAGAAAGTGGACGACATTCTGTTGATTCTAGTAAAACTCGCATTACGATTAGGCTCGTTATATTGTGCACATTATAACTCTTTTGTTCCATTAAGAAGTTATATATAGACCTCGAATAGATCAAAGAGATGTTTTCGCAACGAGATGCCCGTTCTGGCTAGTTCTACGTTTGGAAGGTACAGCCGTGCACAAGTAACAGTTATATGAGTGGTCAGCCAGTGCCTATCAAGGTCTTGAAATAACAAACTTTGCACGAGTTCTCTTTTCTCACCGTAATAGCCTACAAACATGGCAGAATTATGTGCATTAAAAATAACATTTCATCAATTCCCCATATCTTTCAAAAATTGCATCTAGTGAGCAGGAATCACTCACCTTACATGAATTATGCTTTGTAGGAATGCAGAACCCGGATTAGAAAAGGCAAGTTATCTACGGTGAAGAGAAATCTAAGTGGAACTAGTTCTGAATTAACGGAGACATATAAGAAGCAAATTGATGGCAGATAGTAACCATAGGAGGAAGAGAATTCCAAACCGCCAAAGCTGTACTTAGTTCGTATTTCCTGAGTAGGCTGAAACTTCAACGCTGTACCGTGTATTGCTGAATTGATTGTATACAACGGGTTTCGGCGCACATCATTGCGGTGCATACTGTCTCCCACACTCAATATCAATCCTCATCTAATTTTTGTGGTCGGGCGTTTAAATCACAACGAACCCATGGCAGCTGAGCTGCCATATCCGACGGCAATACAGGCGGAGGAAGCAGGTATGGGACTGCTTCCGACATAGAAGCCGAAAGAGTCAAAGAGCAAATAAGCAAAGTAAGTGCACAGCAGCAGCAGCACTCGGAGACAAAGGACAGGAAGCATGTGACGGCACGCAACGGCGATGCGATAGTGGCCTTCGATGAGGCACACGGTGAGAGCGTCGAGGCGACTAAGAGCACCCGTGAGAGCCACCTCTCGGCGGCAAGTGCAGCGGCGAGAGAGTGTCTTAGCGGCAAAGAGCGGCGAGAGCATCTCGGCGAGGAAGTGCACCCGCACAAACGACTTGGCGAAAAGCGCAGAGGAGCACCGAGAGTGAGGGTTAGTGGTGAAGCGATACTATCAGATGAAGTGCAGGCGAGAGCGACGTCGATGCGCAGTAGCGAGCGTCATCGCCGCGCGCGGCGATGCGCAGCATCGAGAGCGCAGCGTTGCGGCGGCGAAGACCAGCAGTGAGAGCGTCGTAGCAGCAGAGAGCAACAGCACGAGCGCCTCCGTGCAGAAAGTTGAGAAGCACAACCGCGAGATCGACTGGGCGGAACTCCGAGAATGACGAGGCCATAATAATGAGACGGAAGGATCTTCGCAGGGCCGAGTCAGCTGGCGATGAGCTCATGAAACCGACCGTCGGGACTCGTACGAAGGTGACCTGAGGAAACTGCATGACTGTGGGAGCGGTGTCCCAGTTTTACCTAAAGGTCGGCAGCATCTATGACCTGCTCCTCGCGAGGAACAGAACTGAGGCGTGCCTCCTGCGAGTGGCTGTCACATAGCCTGCACCCCGGTTAAGCCGGTCGGAAGCCTTCAATGTTAAAATTTAACACCTGATAGAGCCCGAACGACGTAGTGCAGGACAGGACAGCAACTTGGGCTTCAGGGCCACCGACGGAGCAGACAGTAGGTAAGTGCTCGGGGAACTGATGGCAGCACGGTCCAGTCGCGAGGGTCGCCATTCCCAGCCAGTCGGGCAGGACTATGATATCTATTATCTATGGAGGAAGGGATGTTGTGTGAGCCTGCTGCTTCTGCTATTGTAACTATTGCAGCACTATTGGCCACTAATGTATGCCCAAATGTATCATGTGGTTGGGCAATTGACTTGGTGCAGCCTCTGGCCTTTGATGTAAGGATCTTGCCCGTCACAGAGACACTCCTCCATTTACGGTGAGTCAGCCAGCTCGTATATGTACCAGTTAAGGCGAATAAAGATAGGGTCTCGTTACTGCTCTCATTCGTGCTGTGTCTCCATGAGACTTCACAAGAACAGCCGCCTCTTGAGCCAATGTCGTACTACATCCTCTCCCAACTACCTATCGCTATTATCCCCCGGACTCGGATTTATATATATTTCCGAGCAATGTCTCCTAAAATGACCAATTAAAATGACCAATTAAGCAGATACGTAGTCGAATTGGTTTAGCAAGTCTCCCGCCATCATAAGTAGGAACTTTAGATAATACATAAGTATTTACATAAGTAGTACTTTGGCTGTCTCGTACCTGGCGGTTGCAGTAAAGTAAACTCTTTCGCCGCGAGACCTTCAGTAGGAAAATGAGTATTTTACCCCGGCGGCGCAATCAGTGGTTGGGCCAATTCCTGGTATTCAGGTTTTTCGGAACCTGCAGCCTGACCCAAGTGTGTCGAAGTCTTTCCACGCATCTAGCCTTACAGTTGCAAGTTTTAGGGGGCTTTCGTTACCAAAACCAACTCCCCATTTCCTACTTGTCTGGAATCTGTCTTGCAAACACCTCGTATGACTCATAAACGTCTTTGGTGCATGCTGAGCCGGAACTTGCATGTCCGGTCACCTCGTTGCAACTTCCCGTGCAATTCAATAACTTAATACCATAGCCTGGCTAAACTCTTTTATTTCTGTCACTTCGTTCTCCGAAAGTGTCGACTTTTTTAACCGCTACGGCTTTTAGGCAGTCAAATTCAAATCCATTTTACTAAAACGAATCTTTAATCGGACCGTACGAAGACTTTAAACCAACTATAACTTCTACGTGCATGCAAAAAATACCTGCCAACGGTGCCTCGAGTTTACTCAACTACGAGGATATAATTGCTAACCGAGTGCTAACGCAGTCAGTGAATAACCAATGTTTTTCTACATAATCGTCCTGCCAAAAAATGAGCCGCTGCATGCCAAATTGTCGTCTATATACCTTTTTGAAGCTAGCTAGCTCATGCTGGGTACTTTACTCAAATATCAAAGGACCAAGCATGGGGGAAGCAACTGAACAACTTTATCTTCTACAGTATGAGACCCAAACTGATCAGCATCCCTTGGTAACGAGTCTCATGTCAATTCAGAGTCTCCCGTTGGTTCTGACTGCAATTCAGTGCTTTGCTTTGATCCCTCCAAGGCTTCAAGCACATCAAATTTTCTCAACATTCTTGCAGCATGTATTGACGACATCCGAACATAGATGGGAGCAAATTTTCCTAAACAAAACGATGACGAAACTAACTTATTGGTAATGGGCAAACCCAGTGTGATTCAAAAATTGGAAAGGCTGACGCTCAAAAATGGCTCTGCCAGCAGCTCTCCTGTTGAATCAGCTCGAAATCTAGTTGTCCTATTCCAAAGTGACCTCTCGTTAGACGACCACATCAGCTCCACAATCAAGTCTACCTACTTTCAGAAACAGAACATTGCTGAAATTCGGGGTTGTTTAGATAAGGATACATCGCGTCTAAGTTGGTCCATGCATTTGTGACATCCCGTCTTGACTTCTGTAACTCACTGCTTGCTAGCCTGCCGGCATGTACAATCAGGCGATTACAGATGGTGCAAAACTCCGCAGCTAGGCTTGTCTGTCGTGAGCGTCGCAGTTACCACATCACACCACTTATCGCCGACCTGCACTGGCTACCAGTAAAGCAAAGCATCGACTTCAAGGTTTCGTCGCTTGCTTTTAGGTCACTTCATTCTTTGGCTCCAGCCTATCTCTCAGATCTACTCCCCCATTAGGCCAAGCATCGTACCACCCGCTTTTCGGAATCATACAGTATATCAATACCTCATACAAACCTCAAATCCTCTGGAGACCGTGCATTTAGTTCGTATGCTCCAAAAGCCTGGAACTCACTCCCGACTTGAGTCACAACATCCCCTGACGTGACCATGTTTAAAAAGAACTTAAAACACACCTATTTAGGACAGTATTTATTGGGTCCCTGTGATTCGTCCTTCATGTGTTTATGCGTGCTGACACTGTTGATGCTGCCACTAACCACATTTGTATGCTGACCCTGTGCATGTCACCCCTAATCATGTTATTCCTTTTGTTTGTTTATCAAGCATGATATTACTCACCATTCGATCGTGTTTCCCTTTGCAGTAAATGTAAAGCGCCTAGAAACAAACTGAGTTCTCTGAGGGCGCTTGATCAAAAGCATTATTATCATTATGTCAGCGACGGCTAACTTCCTTTTTTGGCTGCGAGTCACCGTAACAGTTGTCTTCATTCGGTCAGTGATTGCAAATGATGGGAAAAAACACAGAGCACCCATGACAAATAATTGAAAATTTAATTCCTAGCTAATGTCACCAATGTTCTGACAGCGCGACGCACCCTAGTTTGTATAGCAACAATAATAATAAAAATAAACTTGATATAGCGCATTGGGAGAAATCAATCAAATCAGTATCTTCGTCGAACCACAGATAGCGAAGATTGTGGGTCGTGAAAAATTCGCTAAGTGGCTTCACAGAACACAGAAAACGGCTTGCCGCAGTTTTTTCGCAATGGTTCACGGCTTTCAATGGTTCTAGATTACAATGATGAAAATAACAACCAGCTAGTGCAAGCTCTCTTAAAGAACTATCTCAAAATAGGATACCAGATATCCCTCAAAGTCCGCATCCGTAACTCTAATTGGGTAAAACTTAGGAAGAGCATCCAGAAAGAACCTGGGAGCTCATTCTTGGGAGCATTGCAAACACTTTCGATGGGATATGCTGAACGTAGAACGTGTTTCCCAAAGAATATGAGGGGGTACAAAAAAATTCTTGAGGATTTTGATTAGTTCTAAATTTGCTGATTTTTTTGACAAAGTTTGAACCATGGAATGCATCTATGTCAATTTTTCTATCGGAATTTGTTTAGCTCTTTCAAAAACGTTATACGCAGTGCGACAAAAAAGCCAAGAGACTGTCGCTATAGTTTTCAGTTGACAATAAAAAATCACCCACTGCAGGTCTCGAACCCACGACCCGAGTCGTGAAGAGCACCTTACCTTCTGGGCTAAAACCCAGTGACATAGCGATGTGAACACTGTGAGTTGAAGCTAAGATCTAATGTCTGTATTTAAATGATTTACCAATGAGCTACAATGAGCTAATTAATTTACATTTTCAAAGTGTCGTGCCAATCGACTATACTCTTGAAGCATAAATAATGACAAAAGATTGACTACACAAGGAGAAAAACTAGGTTTCATAGCTTCTTTATTATTATTGGTACAAGCACATGCCTCTGAAAACGCATCTTAAGGAACGACTTGAAAAAGTATATATTACTATAAGCGTGTAAATCTGGAGCATTTCATGGAATTGAGATCGTGCATACCGTTGTATGTTCTTCTTCGTCTAGGTCTGTGTAGCCGTGTTAGAGGCTTTCCAGCGCTTCATTGACGCCGCTAAGCATCGTGGAAAGTTCACTCTGTAAAGATAACATATTTAAAGATTATGCATGACTGCCGAGGCTTCCTGAGCAACGCATTAGTAGTTGTAGTTCCGAGCTGTGCTCCTCGCTTCTGCGGTGATTCAAACGGGCGGGGTGGGCAAGTTAAAGTTCACGCTCTGTTTGCAATAATTTTCGGTCGAGAGCCGATTAGCTTATAAGCTGAAAAATCCGAAGGGACAGGTCTGCTTCTCTTAGTAACATCTTACAAGATAAGATGTTTCACGTCTGCTGGCTCTCCAAAAACCGCAATTCAGCCAGTCTTTGATAGAGAAAGACAACGTGCAATTGTTTCGCACACTAATGCCACTGCTTTAATGTAAATTTCAATGAGAGGTTCAGTTCATAAGCACAGTGCCTTGTTATGAAATGAAATTTAAAATTCTGGTCTGCTTCCAAAAGTGAAAGGTGTAATGCACAAATACGTTAAAATGTAAGTTAGAACGCTAAATGCACTTGATAAAAAAGGCTAAATAATTTAAATACACAAATCAAAACTCACATGCAAACATTCAAGTTTCCACTATCAGCTTGATTTAAACATTTGAAAGTGGAAAGTGTTACTTTGACCACGCTTACAGGCTTGCAATCAATGCAGCTTTTTCAGAGCTAGCTACGGTTTTCAGGCACCAGCCTCCCCAGTACATAATCCTTTCAATCTACCATTTACTTATCGTATTCGTCCCAGTAAGCCTGTCTTTTTGATACTTTATGTTGTGCGTACTTAACTGTGCAAGAGTAAGCATCCAATAAAACCCAGAGCTCTCAAGATATGATGGCCCTAAGTGTTTACTTGCGTGGTTTCGATTGCTTTCCTAAGTGTGTTACTTGTTTGCTTGTTCATGATTTTTGAAGACATTGTGCACTTTGCCATTGTGCACTTTGCCACTTAACCATTGGTAATACATTTTCTTGCAAGAATTGCAAAGCATTAGAATCCAAATTTCATCCCGTCAGAGGGCTATCCAAATGACCCAATAACAACATGCTATATATATGAGCATAGGAATGATTTACAGTCTAACAGGATCTTCGCTCGAGCAATTACAGTCACGATGTACATGAAAATTAGTCAACTGATTAAGTGCATAAAAGACAATATGGCAACAGCTAGAATCACCAGAGTGGTAAAAATAATCATTGATCTAGTTACAGAATGCGTAATTTAACAAACAGAATGCCGAATGTTCAGGGAAACGTTACAAAAAAAGGCAGTGGTTGCCCAACCATTTTGGAGCACTATTTCACAACTCGTTCCCACCTTCATCCACTCTGAAGATGCCTTCGTAATCCAGTCCTGTATTTGTTCCAATATGGCTTTCTTCTTTAGCCGGAAGTGATTCTTTATGACCTAAAACACAACAGGGTGATAGAGAATGCCATAGCTCAACACAAACCATTCAACGCAAATCAGTACTACAAACTCCTATCACTGCCTGCTTGATTCCTGACCTGTAAGAGGCCGGGTTGACTGCATGTTACCAGGCGCGGCATCTTACAACTAGCAGGCGACATCCTGGTGCTAGTATACACCACCTCTAAGCCATGCAACAGCGAGTTTGCTCCCTTCTGGTGCCTACCCAACGGAGGCCGGGTTGAGATGATTCGTTGAATAGCCCATAGCTTTCTTCTTGAGGATGGGAGGGGTGGGGTGGGGATGATATCCCAGGCCAACCACTTGAAATCGATGCTTCAAGATAAACACTGTCCATGCTCGAAAACATGTCAAGCCACGTTGTACAATTTTCAGGCCGATGAAAAATTCCGAACTCGTTTAAAAGGAAGAAGACCTCAAGGCTGACTGGGACGAGACTGTGTAGGAAACTTTGTTCTTTAAAATGGTCATATTTCATAAGTCTCTGCTTTTAGCCTCTCACCAACAAAGCTATTGATACTAAATTGCTTTGCTTGGCGATGGGAGCAAAGTCTTAGCTTTAAATTACCTGTAGCACATTATAGCAGATACCCGACGTACTGCTTGAAGGGGCGCTGGTTTCACACTGTTGCACGAAAGCTCTAAGAGACTTATTCATGTTGGGCCTTTTGCGAAGGTTGCAAGCAAAACAGTGCTAAATATCAAAAGCAACATAAAAATCGCGTGATATCAAATGAACAATAACAAGAATTCACGAATAAAAGAACTGAGACCTTACTCATTGTAAGGAACGAAAAGCAGGTAATGACGAGGTAAACAATTTGGTAGCTAATGCAACTATACATTTACCAAGGCTGCCTCCTGCTTTGCCACGCTGCGATCGCAATTTCTAAAATAGAGACCCGGCCGAATAGAATACCGCAACTTCTGATTTTGGATCTATTTTGAAAGAGATTTCATATGGGAATTCAAGCATTACACAAACTAGGGCACCCAATGAGTTACTTGCTGAGCGTGGCACGTCAAAGCCTGCATCGTCGTGCACCAGGCTTGGCAGCGAAAGGTGACCGCTAAACTTCCATCTGATCTGCCTCTTTGCAGCACAGTCATGTAGCCATAGCCAGGCCAAAGGCAGAGTCTTTTCCGGTCTTTCGAGTGGCCTCAGATGATAATCCACAATCGAGTAGTGCGGTGTCTCTGTCCAGATATCGTCACCAGCCAGGAGCTCGGCAGCCAATGCTGGTGGCTCACGGCTCCTAGCATCGGCCTTCTTCTATGGCAGCTCTAGAGGTTCGTCTGTACGTCGGCGAGCCCTCGGTACAACACTGCAAAATGTTCCTTAACTGGGGACCAACCTTATTTTTAGCTTTGACTTAAAGTTGGGACGGCAGGCAATAGAATCGCAACACTGGGCAAGCCAACTCTTAGAGGGAGCTAAAGCATCGTCGTGTGTGGGACCCTTTTCGACGCCTAACCATAACGTCAAAGAGGCCAAACGTGTACCTTTTAAATTTTGCTCCGGACATTTGCACGAATAACTATTTAGAGCCCAACTTCAGGCTCTCAGTATGAGGCTAACAGTCGGTTTTAGAAAGATGCAGTAGACTTCAAAAATAGAGCTTGAGCGGACGAGCTTCAGACATATAAATCCGGGGTTATATCAATATTTTAGAGGGCTTTAGGGTCCTTGATGGCGGCATGACTTCAATAATAAGATTCGTGGTACATTGCCAGTAAAACCTGCGATCGTTTTTCTAAAAGTACAAAATTGATTTTATATGCTACCGATCCCAAGAAACTATTTGAGCTGTTAACAATTAAGGTGGGTTTGGTACATGAGCCTTTGACGTCATTCAACTGAAAAATACTTCATTCGTGTAATAATCCCTATAGTAATAATATAAAATACAATAAATAATAAATATAAATAATAATAACAAATAAATAAATCAAAATGATAAATTGATTTATATTTAATTAATAAAAATATATAATAATCCCTAATAGTACTTAATTCAAGCTCGACAAATCTGCCAAGCAGCAACGATAGCGGAATTGTAATTGCCCTAGTGCTACTAGATCTAACAGCTGCTGTCGACAATATCGATCATGATGTCCTTCTTCAGCTATGAGACTCAAAACCTTATTGTTAAGCTGGGAGGCTCTGATAATTTGGCCTATCGCATCTTAGTGACAACATAAGTACAATAAACTCGTCAAATCCTCGCAACTCATCGGGATATTTCGGCTGCTCATTTAATAAAATAAAAAAATCCTAATCCAAAAAATTAAACGGGCATTTGAGGTGTGTTTTGTCGCAAGATGCTGAATGAAGCTGTAGGCCATTGTCCGATGAGGATCGAGTGAAGGCTTCATAATGTATGGATACAACAGAAACTCACAAATAGGAAGTGGCAATTCCATCAGTGGAAGAACTCACTAAGGTGGCGAGTCTTGCCTCGAGGTACTAATATCTAAGTGTCCCTCATTGGCTGGCCCCATAACCAGACTGCTGCTGTACACTACTAGACCTCTTACCACGACCGGTCGACCTCCATGATTGGCTAGCCGCGAAACTCCTGAGAGTTACACGCACAGCGTGCAATAGCAATGGCTGCTACCATACTCTGCATGCTGTACACAGGTTGGAGAACGCCACGACACAACCTTCTTCGACGCTACGGCCACTAGCTCTTGGCAGGTAAACAGGATAGGTAGGCGACTCCCGACCGGGTAGCACAGTCTACCTAAAGACCAAGGCAGAATGCCAGTGACTCGGAGGTGCTGGCAGCAAGGTCAAACTGCAATAACTACAGCCCTGGTGGGCGAGACTTGTTGACAGATACTGTCATGGCTCAACGTAACTGCCCACTTCCCCAATAGAATAAGCTCTGGGAAACTGTTTCCGTTCATAAAGCAACAATTTGTGTACATTACTGTTTTTACAGTCATTCAGCCTCATTCGGTGAGTACCGGCATAGGTAAATCTAATATTTGCACTCTTAATGCCAAGCTGAACACCAATAGCCTTCAACAGGACGCACGTTTTGTGGTGGTGATCAGTTGTGGCGTCCAATAACTGAACCGGGCTAACATAGTTCGTCTAAGAGACTTTGCATATTTCAGAAAACCGACTAATAGAATGCCTAAAAAAGAACGGTTTAATAGTGAAGTTTTCTAATCAATTGATCATTGATTACTCACGTCTTTAAATGCAAGGGAACCTCCTCTGATCTGACCGATTATTGCATGGTTGATCGTACCGAGTTGCACACTATGGCTGTACTGCTTCGAAGCTTCCATAATCCGTGGCAAGTTCTTCTGAGATTCAAATCCTGGTTCATTGAAATATGGTTCTGACACTAATACGAGCGATTGAATAGACACTAGTACCTGGAAAATTGCAAAATCGCATAGAAAAAAACAGGTTTGAATAATGACACATAAAAATGATGAGTGCACAAGCCTATTGAGCAGGGCAAGTCAACTCAAAAGTCAGGTCAATTCACACAAACTGCGTATTGCAATTATTATAAAAGTGCCCTTGCACAGCATCCTCAGAGAACTTAATCCCGATTTTGGCTCTTTGCATATGCTGGAAAGAAAGCACGATCAAATGAGCAGTGGTCACTCTTCACACACAATCCATAAAGTCTTGATAATAATAATACATCTGAAATAGCACCCTCAGAGAACTCAATTTCTGTCTTGGCACTTTATTTTTGCTGCTGTTGAACCACGATCGAATGGTTAGTGGTAGCATGCTAAACGACAACAAGCATATCGTGATTATGAGTGAAATGCACTGGGTCAGCATGCAAATATCGTTAGTGTCCGCATGAACAGTGTCAGCTTGTAAAGGTATGTAAATCACATCAATCCACTATATGCTGTGATAAATATATGCTGATTTGCAGTCATTGCGTATTACCCGCCAATATCTGATCTGAATCTTCGAAAAAATCTTCTAGATTCCAGGCGAATAGTGTCAGTGCAAGCTTCGAGCATTTTAAAAGTTAAATTCATAAAAGGATCGGAATTATCAAAGCGCAGAAAGCTAATCGCTATCTGCATAAAAATTAAAGTCCAGATTGTGCTTAGCGATGATGAGTGCCTAATGAGTGCAGATTTGGACTAGATTGTACTAGCACATATTATTAGGGAAACAAATAGTTTAATACTCATTTTACGTATGCTGTACAGGATACACTGTCGTACGGCTAGTGGGAACATTCACGGGGTCAGCGTAATTAATATGAATAGTGGTAGCGTGCAAATCGCCAAAATGTACGTAAGTTTAGTAGTAGCATTCACAATGTCAGCATGCGTAAGCATACAAAGAACAGGTCACTACGACCCAGCAAATTATCAGAAAGGTGAATTGTTAACTTATTTAAAAGTAGCCGAGTCAGGGAATAACACGACGTCAGTAGGGAGTGAAATCCATGCTTTAGGAGCATGCAGACTAAAAACACGATCTCCAAAAGATTTCAGATTCGCTTGAACTATACCTGTACGATTTGAGTTAGAAGAGAAGGTGGTACGACGAGGAGCCTGGTTGGAGAGTAGTTGTTCTAGGTAGGCTGGAGCGAGAGAGGGAAGTTATTGAAAAGTGAGTGACACCGCCTTTATAGACGACGAGCTGATTGACAGGACGTCAAGTGAGGTCGGCAGGAAGCGATGGCAACTACAATTCTCACAACAGAAATTTCTGGCTTCATAATTTGCACCATCTGTAAACGGTCAATTGCATAATCCGACAAATCTGGAAGTAGTGAATTACACAAGAGGAGCCGGGAAGTTGCCAATGCGTAGACCAACTTGGATGTGGTATCCCTGTCTAAACAGATCCAAATTTTTGCAACGGAACATAGCTGAAATTAGGCAGACTTGCCGATGAAGCTGGTGTGGTAGTTAGCTATACTGCTAAAGGGGCACCTACATTTTGTTCTTATTCTAACGGAAATATGCTGGCAGAGCCACATTTTAGAAATAAGCTTTGCTATTTCTAAATATCCCAAAATTTGCCCAAAACTAGTTAGTCGGTATAATCCATCATTTACTGGCCAATGCTGTGAGGTCTGACTCCCCAGATATTAAGGGCTCAGCCGAAAAGTTTTCAGCCTTCTTTACTGAAAAGATTGTGCACATTCGTGCCTCCAGTAGGCCCCCTTCGACCAAAGCAATCGCCGTTCCTCAACCTGTGACCTTTCTTAAAAGGTTCTCTGATGTTTTGCCTGCGATTCGGCTGCCTTAATAAGGTCTAGCAAAAAGAGCTCGTCTCCTGAAGACCCTATACCTTCATCTCTGTGGTCTTCACTTGCAGACCAACTTAGCCCTGTCATAACCAAGATTTTTAATGCTTCTTTGGGAAAAGGGGTCGTCCCCAAGTCCTTCAAATCGGCAATCGTTAGACCTATTCTTAAAAAGCCTGTATTAGACACAGAGGTCCTATCAAACTATCGTCCAGTTTCCCTTCTTCCGTTCTTATCAATGATTCTTGAAAGAATTGTTGATAAGCAGCTAGTTGAACATATTGAAAATAATGGAATGTCTGAAACATTTCAATCAGATTTCAAGAGGCAGCACTCTACTGAAACTGCTTTCCTCCGTGTTAACAATGACATTCTACGTGGCAACGACGACTGGAATGTCACTGCCTTAGCTCTGCTAGATCTGTCTGCTGAATTCGACACCATCGATCACGAAGTTCTGCTTGAACGATTGAGAACAACGATCGGTCTGGCAGACAAGGCGTGGTTTAAATCATACTTGTCTGATCGTGTTCAATCCGTGTCGTGTGGGAGTCAGGTCTTAGACATGAGAAGGGTCACTTGTGGAGTCCCTCAGGGGTCTGTACTTGGTCCTTTGCTGTTCTCCTTTTATACGCAACCTCTGGGAAAAGTGATTAAGGCCCATGGAATAGGATACCACTTCTATGCTGACAATACTCAGTTGTACTTGTCATTTAAACCGTCGGAATCTGCTGCAGCAACTGAGAAACTGAATGCTTGCCTTGCCGATATTCGATCCTGGATGTCGGAAAACTTCCTGAAATTAAATGACGATAAAGCCAAACTGCTTCTCATAGGACAACCTAAGCGTGTGGCTGGATTAAAAGGCTTTGCTGTTCTAATAGGTGATGCTATTGTGCGACCTTCACCACGTACTCGTAATCTAGGTGTCGTGTTCGACAGCTGCCTCAAATTCAAAAGCCTCATTCAGAAGACTGCCTCTACAGCTAGCCATCACATCCGATCCCTATCCAAGATTAGAAGCTGTCTCCCACAGTGGCTTGTAAAAGATTTAACTAGCTCTTCAGTTCTGTCTCGGCTTGATTATTGTAATTCCCTTTTGGCTGGGCTACCAAAGAAAGCTATTATGCCACTACAGCAGACTATGAATATGGCTGCAAGGCTGGTCTTCAAGTCCCAGCGGTTTGAGCACGTGTCACCTTTGCTGAAAGAGCTAGGATGGTTGCCGGTTGAGCAAAGGATACAGAGCAAAGTTCTTACGCTGGCCCACAAGGCCGGCCACGGCTTGGCTCCTTCGTACCTAGCTGAACTGCTACATCAGTTTCAGCCTGTTCGTGCCCTGAGGTCTTGTGTGGAAAATAAGTTAGCTGTCCCATTCCTCCACTTAAAGACAGTTGGCGACAGAAGCTTTAGCTCTGCAGGTCCTAGACTGTGGAACTCGCTTCCACAATTCCTACGCAACGACATCTACTCTCCAACTGCCGACTGTGGCACATCTTTTTCAGCGGTCCTGAACTGCTACTTCTATGCTAATCACTACCTCAACTGCTCTCCTAACTCTGCTATGCTTCCCACTTTCTCTTTGTTGCGTGAGACGAAGTCTTTTGGCTACCGAATGCGTACCGAAAGCCGCTTAGGCTGTGAGTGCGCTATACAAAACTCTCCTGCGTAACACCCACATGGTCTTTATGACTTTGTGGAGTTACTGACGGAGATACATTACATTACATCGTGCAGAGGTCAGAAAAACACACAGTAAGAAAGTTTAGTTTGACGTGCTCAGAGTGCTGGGAAGGGTGTGCTAGGAATTGTAAAAGCATATGTACAGCTCTGTGTGTCATCTTCATAAAAGTGACATCCTAGATTGATCCTGGCAATCACTTCAGCAAGGATATGTGGTGATACTGCTTACGTCGTGAAGAGAAGCCCAACAAACACAAACCCTTGAGATGCATTAGTAGCTCCTCGGACGATCTCTTTGCACTTACATCAGTACTCTGGAGTCTCCTGCTGTGAATGGATTGAAACCATTGCATTGCAGTGCTAATGACGCCCAGGTGCTTGAGAAGGACTTGTTTATCCATTGTATTAAACTCTTCCAACAGTTATAGAAAAAGAAGAAGCAGAGATACTCTACCTAAGCTGTCATTCCTGTGAAAGCGGTTATACACTGTAATTAATGTTGACTATGTGGAGTAATTAGCTCTGCAATCAGACCGGAACTTACTTGTTAGTTTGAAGTTTCAAAGTAAGAGTTTGGTTGATCCGCCCCTGCCAGTTCCTGTGTCTTATATAGGAAACGGAGTAGCTAGACAGGGCAAGTGTTCCTGTATTCTCTTGGTCTAGTATTGCTTTCTAATTTAGTGACTGCAGACTGCCTATTTGATAGATCTGGGACAAGACCGGAGTTTAAAAACATATTTAGTATGCTAGTAATAATTTAGCATGTGCAATCAGGCGCTTATAGCTGGTGCAAAACTCTACAGCTAGGCTTGTATAGCTGATTAAACAGCCTCTTTTTGTATAGTGACAGAAAAGCCTTTACTGCTGTTACCACCGCTTGCAGTGGCGATAAAGAATCGCCCACCGAAGGAATCGAACCCACGATCTCGGAACCGAGGTAGTGAAAGCAACCGCCTTACCTAGTGTGCCATCACGGCTCACCGTCTGTCGAGAGCTTCTCAGTTGCCACATCATGCCACTTCTCGCCGACCTGCACTGACTACCAGTCAAGCAACGGATCGACTTCAAAGGTTTTTCGCTCACTTTTAGGTCACTTCATTATTTGGTTCTAGCCTATCTCTCAGATCTACTCCCATTATGCCAAGCATCGTACCACCCGCTTTTCTGAATCCTAGAGTTTACCAATACCTTATTCAAACCTCAAATCCTTTGGAGACCGTGCATTTAGTTCGTATGCTCCCAAAGCATAGTACTCACTCATGACTTGAGTCACAACATCACCTGACTTGACCAAATTAAAAAAGAACTTCAAAACACACCTATCTAGCAAAGTTTTTAGTGGGTCCCCGAGATTCATCCATCATTATGCCTGCTGACACTGCATGCTGCCACTAACCACGTTTGCATGCTGACCCTGTGCATGTCACCCCTAACCATGTTATTTATGTTGTTTAACAAGCATGATATTACTCACCATTCAATCGTGTTTCCCTTTGCAGCAAATGTAAATCGCCTAGAAGAGACTGATGGGGCTTTATCAAGTGCATTAATATTATTATTATTATTATTATGGCTATTATTAGTCATGCATCAAAGCAGCAGGTCCATGCATGGTAAAAGGAGAATGGATGGAATTATGGTCACGAGGGCTATTGTTTTCTTTAACTGAGAGATAAATTTTAGGATGAAGACATTTGTAGCAGCACTTAATGTTGACGTTGATATCTTTGATCTGGCAACTTAAAAGGAATCATGATCGCAGTTTATGTATTGCTTAGGCAGTAAGACCTAAGGTAGACGATGGAAACTCAAGAAGGTCTGGATATTCGCTAAAACCAAGCTCAAAATAGAGATCACCTAGAGCTACCTGAGATTTTTACAAAGTCAGCATTCCTAATCTGGTCAGCTAGACATTCAGCTGTACTATCCCTGTCAAGTTTAGGCCTACTGCCGACGTAAATTACACAGTAAGCTATTGGTTTGACATTTACGATTAGCTTCTCGGTCACTGATTTCTCAAGTAGCGAATGTGACAAACAAGCAGTGGACAATAAGCAAAGAGACACAGCTCGACTGGACGCAGCTGCGTCAACCAGGTCACGGGTTTTCGCTTCTACTACCGGGGCTCGGTGCTAGAACAAAAAATCTAATGCCGGCGATAAAGTGAAGATGGCTAAAAGTGGCTCGTAGTAAGTTCTGAGGACATTGCTTGTAACGTAGAGCCATTACTACTTGAAATCGCCTGTACCGAGTTATTAAATTGCCCGACCTAACAAGTAGCAAACAAGCCAATTCAAGATGCCATACAGGGTAATTATAAATAAATAAATAAATATACATAGTTCATTTGCATAGTGCCCTAAGAGAACTTAATTTCTATTTAGCCACTTAACTTATGCCACGGGCTCGAGCCCACTACCACGGCCACCCCTAGGTGTGGCTGAGCACCTTAACCACTGGGCCAAACCAGCGCTAGTACATCCAAGAGAACTCAGCAGTGCAATGGGCAGCAGCTTGAAAAGGCAACATTGCCAGCGTACCTGCAGAAGCGTAGATTGAGCATTCCATTTCTCCTCAGGTCTTCCACTCCATGTATTCAGTATAGAGAGGCACACCTAAATACATGCATTTGTTTGTAAACAAACGTGGTCACTGACAACAAGTCAGCTCAGATAAATTCCAGAATATGACTGCATCATCGAGACTCACTCTCGTTCCACATGAAATGGTGACGAACTCATATTAACTTACCTTGCCGTCTGCATACAAGTTTGGGTTAAAACGAGTTGTCCCTCCGCCGGTTGTCAGCAGGTGAAACAAGGGCGGGCTGAGAGGATAATCTGCAGGTAGCATAATGTCAAATTCAAAGCATCCGTAAGCATACGGTGTGCCCACCGGTCCTGTGATGAGAGCCTACAAGCGTTCAAAACAGTCTTGAGGGTCACTCCACAAATTTAGGTAATTGGAAAATGTAAAATAAAGTCAAGGATTAATGTGCAAAAGCAGATGACTAATAGAAGAAGGCTCCGCGAAAGAGCTTAAGTCGCATATTCGTATGGCAGCCCCAGAGTGTTGCTGCAGCTGTTATTTGCCTCTTTCCAAAGAGCAAACTCTTTAGAGCACCAGATGTCCAGTGACACTTTCTGGATGGCTATCAGGCTTACAAGGAAGGCGTCAGGATTGGAGGAGCGCTCTAGATCCAAGTCGAACAACGCGTGCAGTTCTTTGGAAATTGCTCCAGCGGGTCGTTTTCCCTGTTCGGATGCAGTGCGTGCATCTTTATTAAACGGTCAAGCAAGGCCTGCCAGACAGCATCTGCCGTGCACAGCTAAAGGAAGGAGCGGCCGGCGTCATGGCAGTCAATGGCAAAGGAGAAGGCAGTAGGAGTTGTGAAAGCCGGCCTGTCACTACGATAGAAGTCACACCGGTCGGCCTGTCGAGGCTGCCACTGCACAGGGCAGCCTGGTCAAAATGTTCGGTACCACAGTTGTCAGGCTCTGCCTGACCCCCAGCAGCAGTGGCTCGGGGCATCAGTCTGGCCGAGAGCCAATACTTGTGGTGCGATGCAGGTATTTCTATCCTTGTAGCTGCCCTGGTGCTGGCGAATACAAGGACTTGCACAGTGCCTCTGCCACAGAGGAGAGCTCGGGGGCCACCGGAGCTTGACCCTGGCCACGAAAGGTTCCGGCTGCACCCAACATAGCTCGACCTCCATCTGACGCCAGGCTTGGAGGCTCGGAAGTACCGGGATTACCTTGTTCGGCAGAGCCCCAACGTAAAGCACAAGTCCAAGATTTCCAGCGAACCTACTACTGATGCTCTGGCCATGGATAAAGTTTAATGTCACACCCTCTAAGTGAGTGCCTGAAATCACTGCCTAAAATCACTTCCAAATGAGGTTACCGCCATGCGCTTTGGCAAGCAGGCAGGCTGTGAATATTAACACTTGCCTTGACAACCTCCCGCCGTCTGGCAGGAGGTGAGAATAGTACTTAAACTGCCATACTGCGTCAATTTTCATCATAACTGTGGATGTGTGTTCGGAGTACAAAAGTCAGCCTTGTGTCTGGACAAACTGCATATGAGGCCACTATCTGCTTACCAGGAGCTACAAGAAGGCTACATAAGCTCAGTATGTGTACTTCCACCCCATGTGCAATAAGTGAGGCCTCACCGGCCGTCGTGCTCGGCATTTCAGAGCTCCCCAGCTATTGGTCAGGGCAGCAGGCAGCAACTCCTGGCTGTCCAAGCTGATTTAGCGAGACCTGCAGCACTCAGCAGTACCGGCCCTTCCACCAGCAAGCCAGCCATTTGCCCAGGGCCACACACCACTTGCAGACAGAGTTCTACTCGACTTTGATTTTAAGTTCCCTGTCAACTTCCTCTCACCCCAGCAGATGTCTTTGATCTGCCGGGCTCCAAGGGCCCCGAAGAAATTCCCTCACTACCAATGCCTCAAAGAGGTATGGCCCTGCGACCGGATGTCCCTTGCTGCTCCCCCTACAAGCCATGAAGACCTGTCCAAGCCACCCACTGAACCAAATGGAACAAATACCGAGTCGATCAGCATCAGAGCTCTGCTTCCAATGTCTATAGCTCGGCCGTGGTTTGACTTTCATAACAGGCGAACTGCTCAGCTGGTTCCCGGGGAACAAAGGCTGCCTCACAGACAAAAGCCATCAGCGAAGCAAGCGAACTGCTCTTCGAGTGTATCACGTCTCAGATACGATGACCGAATCCAAGGCTGCATAGCATGCTTGGTTCTTCCACTCAGGCGAGAGTCGCCCCTGAGACTCCTGCCATAAGGAGAAACCCGACTGTTGCGTATGTAATAAAATATGTTCATTCTTGATCCATCAATTTTAACTGGCTAAAAGCGTTGAGGGTAATGAACACACGGAGTTTAACCAGGAGCCTGGATTTATTTGATAGGCACTCCACCGGTACTCCAGAATTACTGAAGCCGTTCTTGTTAACATTTTCACAAAGACAAGCATCCAGCTGTATTTGTGCAACTTGGTTTGCTCGAGCGTTAGTTTGGCCAAGGCTTAGACATGACCTACCTTTAGCACGTCCATCCTCTGATTATCGGTGCACACAAATATGCTAGTCCTCGAGTCTATAGGCAGTGACTTTGAAAGAGTGAGCACTTCCTGGGCGATTCGTCGCGTTCGTGCCGGTGTGTGGCTTCCAGTTGCCTTGAACCCTGCCGAAGCAGCGTCGAAATGACTAAATACGACGCGTTCGACACGTGTATAGTCACCTTCCGAAAAGTCGCAGGAGCCTGGAAAGTAAAAGGCTGGTTGATAGTATACGAAAGTAGTGTCCATTTATTTGCGTCTATACACAGCGGTACTGCACAGTCTCTATGGAGGCACCCATTGGAAAGTAAAAGGCTCGTTGATGGTATACGAAATAAGTCTCATGCCAATACATACGAAATCTGTGTGGCATCATGGCCTGCACGTAGGTGGTATCGGCATCCTCCTTTTTTCGTCCGTCTGCGAGAGGAAGATGGTTCGGATATCTCTCGGCAATTGTAGCAGCACTGGCATCCAAGTCTGGAATACCTTGAGTATGACTGATTTCATCGAGAAGTCTTTCAATAGTGAAAAATTTATTGTCACAGTCAGATTTTTCAGAAGCGTGACCACCGCCACTGCTGTTGAAAAAGAAAAGGCGTTAGTGGCATCATTCTCCCCTTAATTCCAGCTAAGGCGAAATTCCAGTAAAATATTAGCCCAAGCAGTCGGACAAGCATTGTGAAGCAAGTCACCCGCACGTAACCAAAGCCACCTAAGTAAACCTTGGAGTTACTTTTCAGCCAATTTAAATCATAGCGTGGCCAAAAGTGTTAAGGAATGCGGACGGTGATGTACAGATTTTCTAGCGCCTTAGCGTTCAGTTCAAGCTGCAAATGCCAAACTTTACGTTCCCGGCCAACTACAATAGATTTTTTACCAACTCAGAAGGTGGGGCTTCTAAGTGCTGCCGAATGCACTTCCAAGCTTATGAAAGTGACTGGTTGAGATTGAACGCAATTTTAAGGGAGTTAGAAGCTGCTTTAACCAGACAATCGGTCGCTTCTCTTGTTTCTAGAGCTTCACGTGCAATAAATTCCACGTATTCATTCACTGTGACAATATGTATCAAATGTCCTAAACAATACAGGTCGATAATAATAATAATATACTTGATAAAGCACCCTCAGTGAACTCAATATGATAGGTAGGCGGGAGCCAAAGAATGAAGGAACCTAAAAGTGAGCGACGAAACCTTGAAGTCGATCTTTTTTTGACTGGTAGCCAGTGCAGGTTGGCAAGAAGTGGTGTGATGTTGCAACTGCGACCACAAACAAGCATAGCTGCAGAGTATTGCACCAGCTGTAAGCACTTGATTGCACACACCGGTAGATCAGCAAGCAGTTAGTTACAAAAGCCAAGAGGGGATGACAAGCAAATTCATGGATCAACTAAGATGTGGTATCCCTATCTAAGCAAGCCCGAATTTTAGCAATGTTATGTAGCTGAAAGTCGACAAATTTGATTTTGGAGCCAGTGCGGTCGTCTAACAAAGGGTCACTTTGGAACATGACACCTAGATTTTGTGCAGTTTCAACGGGAGATACGCTGGCATAGCCGATTTTGACCATTAATCTTACCAATTTCTGAATCACACTTGGTTTGCACATAACTACTAAGTTGGTTTTATAGTTATTCAATTTAAGAACATTTGCTGCCATCCATGTGTGGATGTCATCAATACATGCAGCAAGGTACTTGAGAGAATTCGACGTGCTCGATGGCTGGGAGGGATCAAAGCAAAGGTACGACTGAGTGCGCATTGAAGTGAAAGCTTAGATTGTGCTTCACAATCACATTGGCAAGAGGGAGAGTATAAGCCGTGAAAAGAACCGGACCAATCATGGAGCCCTGACGGATCCCATACTTCGGAGGTACCTCGGATGATCTATCACCGTTCACATAAATACTCTGGAGTCTTCCATTGACATAGGACCTGAATCATTTCAGAGCAGTGCCAGTGAGGCCCAGGGGAGTTGAGAGGCGGTCGAGAAGGATCTGGCGATCGATAGTATCAAAATCTGCAGACAGATCGATCAAAACAAGCAGACTCTACTCATGCCTCCATTCCTAAGCAGGTCGTTGTACACTCGAAACAATGCTGACTCTATAGAGTACTTAGCTCTAAAGCCAGACTGGAACTTACTAGCAAGGTTACTAGTTTCAATATTTGAACTATCAATGAAACGTAATAACTGTACTTGATCACAAACCTACGTTTAGCTGCAAAAATTGTAAAATAACTATAAGCTCTAAAATATCTTAGTTTTTCTAGACAAAGCATAACAAGTCTACTATTTGAAAATATCAGCTTACCCTATTAGACGGTAATACTCCGTCATCAGGTCGTGCATTCCCTTAATGACGGTACCGATTGAGCGGCCGTTTCTTGATATACGCCCGATCACGAGGTCTCTAACGAACATTTCGAAGGTGTTGTCGTGAAGAAATCGACCCACGCTGTCGTGGATCGAGCGCAGAAGGCGTAGTGACGCCACACGTGTCTGAGCATCCATGTCGAAGTCACAGAGTGAATCATTGCTCAGCTGCTCAAACATGAAGTCAGTAAGGCAAGAGCGTAGTGAATCCAACAGCAGAGCTGAGCTCATCGCATTTCCACTAGCACACAGCTCCTGTTGTCCTCGAGCAGCTGGCAACTCCTTCCTCGCTACCTTTACAGAAAAACGAGAATTCGTACCAGGATTTACGAACCCTCGAAAGAGCTCAATGAGCCTGGAGAGTCGTCGCTGCATGACTTTCTTCTTCTGGACTACTACACTCAAATCCCATGCTGAGACCGTGGAGCCGCTACCGTAGCCCACTCCACCATCGGCCTTAGGAACTTCACTGTGTATGTGTGAAACAGGATTAAGGAAAAGTGCAACTTCCAGCCCTGCCAGATTCTGAGCCTGAACTTCTTGCTTCTCTTCGTTGGGCAGGTTAATCGCCGTCTCGAGAAGAAATGCAATTATCTGAAACACGAGTGTGAGTTATTACTGAACACACCAAATTAGTGGCTTAAGCAAATGAACTTCGATGAACGGACTTCCACAATGAGGACCATAAAAGGCCAAACAGAGTGGAAGTGGCACAATAACATTCAATGAGGAAGCCACGGATTCCCTTGGCCATACATTATCGATAACGTTTTAACAGTAAAAAAAACATATTCTCAGTACTCTGACCCATTCAACGCATTCTCCTATCTCATGTATACATGAAATATCTTCTCTCTCTCTCTCTCTCTCTCTCTCTCTCTCTCTCTCTCTCTCTCTCTCTCTCTCTCTCTCTCTCTCTCTCTCTCTCTCTCTCTTCCACATACGCCAATGGTTCTCATCTTTTAGCTTTTAACTACCACAGCTACTTATTATGCCGGGCAAACAATCATCTCTGTGATAGGCAATTAGTGGTCCGAGCTCTTCTATAAACTAATTTTAGTGCGTGCGGGTATATTTCTCTACCAATATCTCTAACCAACATGCTTCACCTCTCATTCATGAGTCAATTGAGAAGCAGCTTTGATTGGGATCAGGCAGATGTCCTGACAAAATTATTAGAAGTGACTCAATATTACCTCTCGAGCGTATGCATGCTGAGGGGCAAGCGGTACGCTGAGCGGACGATCTGTCGTAGCTGAGAGGCATGCAAGAACGGCTGGCAGAATGCCGACGCTGGTCAGTTGCCCAAGCACCTGCTTGGCGCCATGCTGCTCCCAAGGGCACGAGTCGAGCAGCTCTTGCAAGACGTCCAGCGGCAGCTCCAGTAGAGTCCGCAGAGAATTGGACTCTTGAGTTAATGAGCAGGGGACTGAACTACCTGCAAATAGATACCACGTAATAGCTCAATCTTAAACGGGCCGACTAGCTTAGACTAATAGCAGCTCAGTAAATTCCAACTTTGGTAGTGATAAATTAGTGCTACGTACGGCTAGGTTCGTTCCGTAGGCTTTTTCGAGTGCAGTACCGAATCGCAAAACAGACCCACGGTAAAAGTCTATCCCACAGTCGTGCCAGGGCTGAGTTATAGCCAGGAACCTCCGACATTAAACCGAGAGCTGACAACACGCACGGTAAGAAGGCCGCAGCGTGCTTCTGACAATCTTCGGCAGTTTTAGGCATTCCAAAGGACAAAGAAAGTCCGTTCAGAGCTGTGCCTGCTAGGGCAATGTCGCTCAGGGACTCAAAATCTGTAAAAAAAAATACATAACAAAAAACATTAACTATCTATGACGTATCAGTGAGTGTTCAAAGGTTTTCCTCAATAATCCAATAAAAAATCAAAGCATAGATATAAAGTACAAAGCTTACCGGAGCATTGCAATGTTACCGATGACGGTCTATGAAGTAGATTAAAAATTCCATCTAAAAGTCTTATATGCAGCTGCACGGCATCCCGCAGCTTCCGTTGATTCATGTCTTCGTTGCTGTCATAATAGGCGGCAACTTCATCCATATTTACATTTTGTTCGTTTCGATCATTGGTAAGATTCTGCAGGCACATCTTTGTAAGCAAATCCATCCCCTTTAGAGCTACAGAGCATTGACACGAATGCAATAATAGTGCTCACGCACTCCTGCCAGGATTTGGAGTTTAAAGTGACTGGTGAAAGCAAAATTCGAGCTGTTACTCACAAATAAAATGTTGCACTGCATGCGAGAGTGGAAAGATTTGGCTGACTGGGTGTGCAGTTGTAACACCAACTTTTGTCTCCTTCGTGTCCACAGCTGATTTGGTGTGCGAGAACCGAGACGGAACCAAGGCTGTAGGTGACATGGGCTTTTTCCAAAAGTAAAAAGCTACAGCGGGCTGCAATTCTTCATCGAGTCGGCAAGCTTGGTTTTCCACTGCCGCCTGTTGGAGCTTGTTCAGAGTTGTGTTGAAGTCATGCACGATACCTATCGAGTATTTAACGTACAAAAGTAACAAATCTTCTTCCTGATTGCAAACACAGCCAATTGCAAAGCAAAGTTATACGCAGATACCTGTGCCTATTGAGAAGGCTCCAAAGTACTTTGATGCCTCTTCGCATTCGCTGGTGCTCGCTCGCTTCTCGAACCGTTGCTTCTTCCGTAAGTTGCCACCGTCACTTTGGTCAGATTCTACCATAGAACAAGATAAAAATCGCGTTGTCCACTAATTTCTTCCAGGAAGGACGATCACTACAAGGCCTTGCGTATCAAGAGAATTCCCAAAGCAGTCTGGCAAGATGACTTAATGACCTACGATGCTTTCAGACAGCCACTTTGAGGTCAACAATGGCTCAGTGATATCAATTTAAATTAAATGAATATTCCTGTTTTCATAACTACTAGCAATTCTTGAAACTGAAACTTTTGCAAGATCCGGCTTATGACTATTATAAAAGCAAATAATGTGGGAAATAGCATAGATCACAGAAGCATCCATGTGCACAAGATTTCAACTCTGTTCGTGCAAAATTATTTAAAAAACCGACATGATCCCGAAGTTACTACCTTAGGGCTCAACCTAAGAAGGGGTTGCACATTGGCCGCAGAAACATACCACTGAGAGTAAGAATAATTTTCCGTCGGCTTAGGGAAGAGGAGCTAAAGGAATCCCATCAGACACCTTTCTACGTGACTCCAGTGATTTTTTTTTTTTACCTAGGCCGTGGGAGCACGAGCCTTGAACTCTGAAGTTCGGGTGCAAAATGGCCCCTCGTTTGCTAGTACTTGCTTTGATGATTTTACAGCTGCATATATGCAAGTAATAGACGCTTTGCAGTTGGTTCTTAAACGAATGCTTTAACCACAGACCAGCCACCCAGAGTGATTCTACCGTCTCGATATCTATCCTTTGAAGCGCCCTGCTTTACAGGTTGCCTAACATCAAGAAACGCACCTTGATATAGCATCACAATACTAGAGATGACTCGTGGGTGTTGGCATGGCAGTCCTAGAACTGAGTTATATGAGCGTTACCCTTTATCATTCTTAGGATTTCGGCGACTGTGAGACTGCCATCAAAATCCTTAGTCCAAAGAAAACCTCTTTTGTCATTGGCCGAGACTCCTTGGCTTGGCGGTTCGTCGACGCGGTGCAAGTCTAGTCTAATAAAGCCGTCGCCCTTAAAGAGTAGTCGCCTCATCAGCTCGGAGGTGACATTTTTAAGGCGTCCAGAGGGCTCTACAACACACGTTGCAGCTGCTTAAAGATCGCCGGCCCGTATGCATCGTGTAAATAATCGATGCCACCAAATCGAATCAGCCCAGGTTAAGATCACTACTGAGGCACAGAATTTATCGAAAGCTGCCATTGATAAACACGGTGAATTTGTATGCGGCATAAATTATTTAGACATTGCGAGATCAGTGACAAATTTGTTGTGTCAATATTTATAATCTATTTTAGTATGGTTATTGATTTTAAACAATGCAGAAACTGGCTCGTTAAAACACTAATCGCGTACCTACATTGGCTGCCCGACAGGCATTGCCTCTATTTCTAGATTTTCACATACTCTTAGGTCTCTTCGATCTCTTTCTCCGGCATTACACTCTGAAGTACTTCGTGCTCTGGCTTCCTGTCATACCGATGCTCTACTTACTGCCGTCGGCCTTATTGAACCTCGAATCAGTTTGAAGCAGTGCCGTCATGTACTCTGCTCCCTTAGCCGAGTTGTGACTTCTGACTAACATCGCGACTGACAACATTAGAAAAGGAGTTGAAATTCACTTGTTTTTCCAAACCGCACCATCGTTGAGACTTGCTTTTTCACGCGCATGAATGCTGCTTTTTTGCACTGTATCCTAAACTAATTGACGCGGATCTTTTCATAATATTATAATATTATATTAATATCATAATTAATATTGTATTCGCATAATATATAAAATATGTAATATATATATAAACATTACACAATGTATATAATTAGTATTATATTATATAATATATATAGCATAATATTATAATTAATCATAGAAAAGATCTGATTTTCTCTTTAAATTATATAAACATGTTACTATTTATAATAATAATAAATGAACTATATTACGAAATATTCGTATTATATAAATCTCCAACCGGTCCGGTGCTTGAAAATAATTAATAGCTTGCAAGAATACACTCATTCAAAAGATGCAAAGCAATTACGTCAATCAGCACGCTTACATAATGGAGAAAGTTTAAATTAAAAATTATCTTGGGAAAAGCATCTAGTAGGTTTCCTAGCTACGCGTCAAATAAACTAGCAAAAAATAAAACCGCACAAAAAGCTTAGAAACGAGAAGAAATTTGCAACTAAAGAAATAAAGGGTTTATGTTTATAGCTGCTTCATTAAAACATGCAGTACACTCAGTAATTTTAAGCACCAAAATTCTGGTGAATTTCAATACTGTTTCCCGTTGAATGAGACCTACACCAAAAATATACCCCAGCATGTCAACTATGCACCCGAAATTAAAATCTATCGGCAGCTTCTCCGTGCAACGTAGCAGCCGCTGCGGCAGACTTTGGACAGTGCAGACACGAAAAACCTAGCGGCCGAGAAAAGGTTGGAAGCAGCCGAGGCGCATACAGCGGGATCCGAATAAGACACAAGTAGTGGTAATTATTTTTGTTTAACCAAATGCTGATAAGATTAAATCAAACGATTTCTGCGAAATTATTGTAGTTTTAGGGGGCAAATGGTGCTATGCATTTCGTGAGTGCGACACAAGGAGAATCCGTTCCCTACATAATATAGTGCCGTGCATTGCGGTACGTACGCTCGCACGTGTGGGCATATTCGGTACTCTCTGGGGACAATATATGCAGTATATTTGGTCGAGGGCACATATAATGTGAATGTATGCCCCACATACCGCAATAGGTGATGTGCATTTAGAGATACCATTTTGTGTGTTGGCGAATGTTCTTTTTGGGGAGAGAAGGCAATCAAAAGTTTTGCTGGAGAAATTGGCGATTTCTACGTTGGTTACACCTCGGACAAAATTGGGCAAACGAAACGAATCCCACTGTTTCTTCTCATCCCATCCCGTATTACTTTATCTTTTATTCATCTCGCTCACATCCTATCTTTTCCCCAACTTCACCCCCTAATAAATGTCATCGGTTTTGGTGCCACCATTCTCTCGAAAGTATTTAATTATGGGGACGCTATAACATATATATATTCTTTAACCCCAGACTTAGCTAATATTGTGAGCTTCGTATGCCAAAAATCCCATAGGCAGCACAACGTACAGTGAAATACAATCACAATTACAGCAATGATTATCATCACCCCACTGCCTTTCACCAGCTATAGATTGAAAGCGTTAATAAGTGACATGCATATCATTGATATTGCGCCATGAGAGAACTTAATCTCTATGCTAGCTCTCCTCACATATTACTAGGCTAGAGCTCACGACCTCTGCCATCGAAGGCGAATGCACTTAAACGTGCAACCAAACCAGGGCGTCGAAGCGAGTCAGTAAACGACAAAACGTCAGTACGGACAAGATTCATCAACATTGACGTATTAATTTTCTGACGCTCATTCGAAGGCATTCACGATTATGCAGACCTATATGAGTCCTTGTACTGCTTGCGAGCTTTAGAACAAAGTTCCATGCTCACGCAGTCTGGTAAAGCATCAAACAGGATTTTAGCCATACCAAAATTGACCTCTTCTTGCAGCACTTGATGCATCGCCACCGAGAAAGCTTTCTCATTCTCTTCATGACTTGCCGTCAGCACCGTGAACAGTGACAACAAGTTTCTCTCCAGTGGGCTAACGTAAGTCTTGAATCGGCGACCTGTCTTGCCATCCATTTTCTCTGCTTCAAAGCTTATTTCTATGAGCTGTCTCGTCAACTGATTCCATAATGTGGGTCCACCTCCTTCGGAGGAGCCCAACCAATCTTTAACAGTGGTTGAAGTCCAGGCTGCCTTACAGAGTGACTCGGCCAAAGATGCCGCTCGCTCGGCAACTGGCTTAATGACGGCTGCATGAGAACAAAGCAAAATGACCAAGCTTTATCGCGAACATTGACTCACCATTAAGTCAAACGCTTTCAAGAAAGCCATTTAAAAAAAATAAACAAATAAATGCAATATGCAATAAAAACCGCGAAAGAAATACCAGAATCGCGTATCTCCTCAATGAATCCGCTCCCTAAATAGCACTATTATATGAATTTCTGCATATATACTTACTAGGAGCACTTTTTCCCTTGATCTGACCGGTTTTCTCTAGAAAATAAGTTCTCAGTGTCATGCACTGGTCTTGCAGCGACCGCAGATTCTCCTTCAACGTTTCGAGACTCGGCTCCATTCTTCACCACTTACAAAACCAATTGCACCTAAAGCCAAAAGTATCAAGTTATTGAAAGCAGCTGATTAACTTGTATCTAAGTTAAGACAGATTCAAAAACGGCTTCAATTGTTGTTGTCTTATAGCACTTATAATCTTTATTTCCTTACAGTGAACACGTGTCGTGTAGGATATGCAGCGTGCCGGATAGGCAGCGCGAAGGCATCCAAAAATGATAAAAAACCGGCTTAATTAATAATTACGGGCAAATCTAGCCTTAGTAGAACTAACCAACCAAAATATTTCATTTAAAAATAGGTAAAGCGCCTAAAAAGAAACTTGACACTTGGAGTGTCGCACAAGTGTTCTTATACTTGTATTCTTGTCATATTTCTTTATTTACAAGTTAGTTTATTCTTTTCGTATTTCTTACTACTATTCTTGTCATTCTTAGTCACGTAACTATCACTTTCATAACGACGCTCGCATTCCTTAGCAGATTTTAGGCAAGAAAGGGCACGCAGTAAACAAAATATGCAGCCACAGGGATTTTGAGTATAAAAAGATACAAAGCCGTTCTATATTCTGCATTTGAGTATAACGCGATTCTGTATTCTGCTACGTACGGATTGGCTATCACTCTCCAATATGGAAAACCAAGGCTTGGGTAAGGTTAGCCAAACGCCTATTTACTACGCTATTTTAATGCCTACTAGCGACAGGTGTTATTTTGTGGGGCTGGCAGCAAAGTAGCCAAACGTCTGTGTCCAGGTCAGATTCGTACTCAGTCTAGGTGACTCACCTGTGTTTGCAAGGCTACTTACCTAGAAATAGAAGGACTAGATTGGAGAGCTGATAATCTTCAGAGAAAGGTTTTTTCAAACAGCAAGCAAATTTTCTTCTACGGTTTACCTGAGACATTTCGGCTACACCTGATTTATGATGCTATTGGCAAGGTGTGGAATGCAGATAAACCGGCACTCATAAGATGAAAAAGTGGCTGTAAACGTACCTTTAATAGTAGGGCTAAAGTCAGAGCGCAAAACTACATTTTTTTTAAATAAATCCGAAATGCATCATTTACAGAACTAACATAAAGCTCACGCATTAGTTTGAATGAAGAATGAGATCGGAATAATCCTGAAATCCCACACTATAAGACTAAAAAAAAGAATAAAGAAATATCTTTGAGCAAAGTGGGAGCAAGCAAAAGACTATACAGTCGGTTCCGAAAACCGGAGCTACGGTTGGTTCCCGGTTATTTATAAACCACCTATCTAATGCTATAGCTCCTTATTTCCTTGCCCTACACATGCTGACGCAGATGTGCTGGCATTGCCTCACAAACCGAAAGTGACTATTATTCGGCAGGTATACTACCGTTAAGGATAATGCATTGATAGTTAACTGCTACCCGGGTCTCGGAAAGTAAGGCCTCCATTATCACCGTACCGATTGTATCCTGAGACTATTGATAAGGTCCTTGCATAGGCCATTTGTGCCAGCTGAACCCACTGAATAGAGTGGTTTCTGTAGCCGCTCAGCGGCGTGGTGACTCCAATTGAACTAGTTCACTTAGAAACACTCTGCAATTGATTTTTCAATTACATTCAAGAGAGTTTTAGATACTTTGAAGTTATTATTTAGGCAATTCGTAGCTTGAGATTTAAATCCACAAACGCTGGTCAGACGCCGGGATTTCAGTCTTTCTGTATGACTGGAAAAGCATTCCAGCTATCGTGGATGTGTTCTGTCAATGCTGCATAAGGGTCTTTTAAGGTGACCTATTCCAAAGATAGTAGCTGAATTAACAGCCTCTTTTGTATGGCAACATAATAGTCTGTACGGCTATCACCAGCACTTGCAGCGGCAATAAAGGATCGCCCACCAAAGGAATTGAACCCACGATCTCTAGAAGATATGTATTTATCTATTTATTGAATGGTTTTTGCGATTCATAACTCTGCATAACCCTGTCCTATTTTACAGCTTGCAGTTCAGAGTTTCTCACCAAGACACCGATCGAGTCGGATGCTAGCCCTCAGTACGTTGCTTATGTCATATTTCTGATAATAGTGGTCTGATCAACTTGAAATTTGGAATGCATTCGTAATCTCAGTGGGGTTTTACGTCAAGTAAGTATAGCACCAATGTCCTTGACTTTCACATAATGTATTTAGGCTGATTAGGTAAGAAAAATGTTTATATTTTTATATGTCTTCTTAGTTGCGAAAAGGTGTCCTGCATCTTTTGAATTGTTTAGAATATTTTTACACTGCATGGCAAAATATCTAATATTGTTAGTCTGGCTTATTAGCCTAGACTTTTACAGGTAATCAGAAGGTCAACACAGCTTATGTTACCCTTGTTGTTTGTGCGTATTTGCATGCCAATCATTCCATCGGCATTTGAGAAATATCAATAAATGTGCTGCAACAGAGATAGAACCCACAGTTGTGGTAGCTACTAACCTTGCCAGCTTCCAACTCCCAACTTTGCCAGCCCCTAAGCCGATTGTATTTCCCCTAATTAATTGGCATTTCATGTATCATTTAAGTGTAATACAAATAAGAGTTAACCATGTATACAGTTTCAGGTAAGACACTCTTAATAAGTAAACGATCATTGGAAGCTCCTTACTTTCTATAGAAGGCGAACCGACTGATGCAGAAGATGAGCCATTTTTAATAAATGGACGACCGTGCAGTTTTTCCTAAATTGGTCAAAGTCTTTAAGAAAGACAGAAGTTCAAAGCATTCTAATTTATATTTAGATTCATTTGATGAGAAAAATTACCAATCTATTTTGAATGCGCAATGTAGTGTTTAATTAAGGTTATGAGTGTTCACACGGTAGCTAAATATGCAGATCGGTAAATTGTCTTCCCTAATATTGTATTAATAGTTATCCTAGCTGTACATTAGATATAAAAATGGGTACGCCGCTATCGAAAGAGATGAGGGGTTTGTGTTAATGAATTTACTCGCATTCACATTTTTAAAGGCTAGATGTCCTTTGAAGCTCCATCAACTATGTCAGCATTGGGGCTCTTTGAGCTATAGTGGCCGAACGTTATCTACTCACACTGGCTTCCACACATGGGTCTGACTAACTATACACGTCTTTCTAGAACAATGAACGGTGTTCTCCTATAAAAGCTCCCCCATCTGCTCCGACTCCCACATGTTCAATTGCAGTAAAGACAAGTTTACCTGTAACACTGCTGCCATACTTTGCTGCCACAGAGAACAATCGCAGTGCATGTTATATGAACACGGAGGCAAGCCAGAGTCATCGACAACCACCTCTGAGTGCTCTCAGCGCAGCAATACCACCAAAAGATGTCAGTAGGGACAGAAGTCCGGTAGCTAACTGGATTAAAGCCTTGACATGCCATCTTAAGGTAGACTGATAATAAAGCCTCTCCAAGATTGCCGATACTCTTCTTCTTATTTAAGCAGCAAGTATTCAGATCTCATTCAACAATAGCACAATATGCTGTCAGAGCACAACAGATACTTAACAAGAAAATGTCGAGTTCTTTGTGATCCTATATCCAACCAAGGTCGTGGGATCGAGCCCGTGGCTCGAATGTGAAGCGCCTAAGCAGAGTAAGCGCTCTTAGGGCACAGTACAAATGAGATTTTTAAAATTGTACACAGACTTTGAAGTAGAAAGACAGTGGCTTATAGATGGAGATTGCTAAGAGAGAAATAGAAGGAAAGATAAATCTCCTACACTTCAGCCAGTTCTAGAGCTAACTCAAAGAAAAGAGATGCATTGGGTAAGAGAAGCAAGAACAGTTAGGTTAATGAGGATAAATATATAATTCATTTGTATAGCGCCCTAGGAGAGCTTAATATAAATTCAGGCGCATCGCACATGCCACAAGGCTCAAGCCCACGACCTTGGTAATAAAATATAGTCACCGTGACGGCGGTCGGTAAGGTTGAGCATGTTAACTATTAGGTCAAACATGAAGACAGAAGACTATAGGTACAGACAACTGAAAAGTATGGATGAAAAGGAGGATGTGTAATTTAGTAGACGACCAAAATAAAAAGGGTTAAGAAATAAGACAAAGAGAAGTTAACCAATTGGGGCGAGAACTAAAGATATTCCTAGGATACCAAATTCAAAAAATTAGACCTGTATGATTATAATAATTTAATAATAATAACGTAATTGATAAAGCGCCCTCAGAGAACTTAATCTCTTTCTAGGCGTTTTACATTTGTTGCAAAGGGAAATGCAATTAAATGGTAAGTAAAATAATGTTTGAAAAACAAACAAAATGAATAACATGGTTAGGGGTGACATGCACAGGGTCAGCATGCAAATGTGGTTAGTGGCACCATGCACAGTGTCAGCACACATAAGCACGTTATGGATGAATCATAGGGACCCACTAAATGCTGTCCTAAATAGGTGTGTTTTTAAGTTCCCTTTAAATGTGGTCAGGTCAGGGGATGTTCTGACGCAGGTCGGGAGGGAGTTCCAGGCTTTGGGAGCATACGAACTAAATGCACGGTCTCCAAAGGATTTGAGGTTTGTACGAGGTATTTCTAGACTGTTGGATTCCGAAAAGCGGGTGGTACGATGCTTGGCCTGATGGGGGACTATGTCGGAGAGATAGCCTGGAGCCATAGAATGAAGGGACCTAAAAGTGAGCGACAAGACCTTGAAGTCAATCCATTGCTTGACTGGTAGCCAGTGCAGGTCGGCGAGAAGTGGAGTAATGTGGCAACTGCGACGCTCACGACAGACAAGCCTAGCTGCAGAGTTTTGCACCAGCTGCAATCGCCTGATCGCACATGCTGGTATTACAACTAATGTGGAGAAATTTAGAAGAAAAAATTGACAGAAAATGACTGGGAGAAGATGGAAATGATGAGGACCTTTAGAAACTGGAGAAGATCCGGGCAGATAGAAAATGGAAGAACATTAAGTCGATGACTAGTTCAAGGGGAGAATATGGCTGGAGGAGGTGATGGCGATCAGAATTGGAAGGTCATGGAAGAAGCCATGAAGGACGAGCAGTTAGGCAAAGCAGAAGCAGCCAAAGAGGCGGGTTTAAAGGAAGCAGTGGATGAGAAGCAAGAGAAGGACAAAAATGGAAAGAAAAAAGAAAAAAATGATGGCTATGAGGAGCAGGTGGACGAAGGCATGAGTGGAGCACGAGAAGGGGCAAAGGGGAGTAAGAGAAACTAAATGAAGACTGGAAGAAGACGGTGGTGGAGTAAAAGAAAAGAAAGCATTAGGAGTACGAGGAAAAGGAGGATGTATCCAGAAAAGAATGCAAGAGTATGCGTGTAGAGAAGGCGACTGAGGCAGATGAAGAGAGGATGAGCAAGAGGAGAAGACAGAAAAAGGATGTGGATCGGAAATTAAGAGAAGGAGGAGACGGTAGAACAAGAAGACGTGAGGAGAGAAGATACGGATTACGAAAAGAGGCTAGAGAAGTAGACGGGAGGAGAGATAGACGTGATGATAGGGATGAGTTGGGCTAGGCAGGAGAAGCCAGAGGTGAGACGAGGAGTGAAAGAAAGAAAAGAAAATAGAGTTACAATGTTAGAAGAGACTGAGAAAGGATTACAGAGTGCGACGGACAGAAGAAGCAAATTTGAAACATTCAGGAAGAGAAAACATCGAAGGAGGATACAAAAAGATGAACTCAAAGGAGAGACAGAAATGCGAGCTGGGGGAGATAGATGGTCAAGTTCTGAAGGCAGAGAAGGAAGATGAAGAAAAAGAGGGCAGTAAGGAGAAGTATAGGTAGAGAGACGATGAGGCTGGAAAGACAGTATGCGACAGAATTGCGACAATGAGGAAGACAAGGCGGTAAAGAGATGCGTGGAAAAGGAATACGAGACCCACAACGGGAAAATAAGTGAAGAGAGGAGAGACGCGGACGTGGACAAAAATTAGGCAGATACGAATGCACTGGTCACGACGAGAAAAAGAACTTGGGCGAGAAGTAGTAGTAAGAAAATCAACGGGAAGAAATTGCGAAGGGATCACAGTTAATGATAGCATCCCGATTGTCATCAAAAGATAAGCGACCCACCTAGAAGCTCTAGCGAGCCTGCTCTCAGAGGTAAGTACCGGTCTTGCCTGAGTGGATGGCTAATGCCATCCAAAAGATAGACCGTGATAGTAGTGACGCATCGGATAGCCGGGCAGCACCTGAAAATGATGTTCTTGGCTGTTTGACTGGCGGAAGCTACTTAAGATTGCAAGCCACCGAAAAAAAATTGTAATAATAATGCACTTGATAAAGCGCCCTCGGAGAACTCAATCTCTTCTAGGCGCTTTACATTTGCTGCAAACGGAAACGTAATTGAATGGTGAGTAATATCATTCTTGATAAACAACATGAATAACATGGTTAGGGGTGAAATGCACATGGTCGGCATGCAAGTGTGGTTAGTGGCAACATGTACAGTGTCAGCAAGCGTAAGCACATGAAGAACGAATCGCAGTGACCTACTAAGTGCGGTCATAAATAGGTGTGTTATTAAGTTCTTGTTAAATGTCTTCAAGTCAGGGGATGTATTGTCGCAAGTCGGGAGTGAGTTCCAGGCTGTGGGAGCATACGAACTAAATGTACGGTCTCCAAAGGATTTGAGGTTTGTACGAGGTACCGGTAAACTGATGGATTCCGAAAAGCTGGTGGTACGATGCTTGGCCTGGTAGGGCAGTAGATCTGAGATATAAGCTGGAGCCAAAGAATGAAGTGACCTAAAAGTGAGCGACAAAACCTTGAAGTCGATGCGTTGCTTGACTGGTAGCCAGTGCAGGTCGGTGAGAAGTGGTGTGACGTGGCAACTGCTACGCTCACGACAGACAAGCCTAGCTGCGGAGTTTTGCACCAGCTGTAATCGCCTTACTGCACATGCCGGTAGGCTAGCAAGCAGTGAGTTACAGAAGTCAAGACGGGAGGTCACAAATGCATGACACGCTAAAGGGAAGAGACACATAACCACACTTTTTCAGTACGTTAAATGATCTCGATAGAATTATAAAGCAACGATGGATAAATAGCTATATGTCAGATGATCACACGCCATATGCTATCAAATTTTTAAGCTGAAAAACATACTACTATTACCATTGAAAAAAGGCCATGCCAAAAATCCTGTGAGCTGAGGCCACGAGTTTGTGAACCCCAAGACTTTAATCGTCCGGGTAGCCTAGCAACAGCCTGACTACTCTGACCTCGTAAGTTAAATTCAGCTTCAAGCGATCACCTTCCAATCCATACAAGAACTAGAATAAACCCATCTCCCCTCTTCCTCTAGCGACTGGTTACGGATCTTGCCAGCTACTAACGCAGGGGAAGGTCTTGTTTTAGGCCCACAGGTCTAAGGATGAAGGCGTACTCTAATTTAAAGCATTTAAAATTGACTTCCCGCTGCGAAATGGCCTGCTCAATTTTAGAGAAGCCACCGTCCACTTGGTAAGGATTCCAACGTCGATCCCCATTTAAAGACATAATCGGTGCTTTACGCGTCCCACTCCGGGTGTCGTCGTGTGTGACCCAAATTTGTTACGGGTTTAACCGAACCATTCAAAAATTGCGCAGCACGCTGTTGTACACGATGCACTGGGAAAGTATAAGGCATTCTAAATAGCATGTTCGCAAATTATTCGAACAATCCGCCGCTTAACGGATGGAAGCAGGACCACAAATACAGTCACGAGCGTGCATTTACTGGATGCCGATGCTGGTTTTACGATACCCGCACATCACCCGAGACCTCAACAAATATTATTAGTGCAATTTGGCGAAACTGTAAAGGACATACCGAACAAAAACGCTGATCCAATGCCGTCGGTGAAGCTCCTTATCTAGGGCGACGCCATATTGCTTCCGCTGTGTCCTACTTCCGTTTGTAATGTCTCTGCCGATAGAGCCGGCAGTACTCACGCTCATCCACAATAAGCAGTTTATTTTAAATTATACAGGTAGTTACAAGATACATTCACAAGATTTTTTCTGGACTTGCGCTTCCGCTACGGGTTCCTAACCTGCTGTCATAAGCTGCGTTTATACGACAGACTTTCCCATAGATTTTGGACAGATTTCCCGCAGATTTGGGCTACTACGTCATGCGACACAATATTTTGGGAGAGGAGCCAGGACTACAGATTCATCAGCAGGAAAACCTGTCTCAACTTTGGTCCAGCCGACCAATCAAAACCCCGGGCTCACCGTATACACCCCACTGCCAGAATGAATATAGCTGGCGTTCGTAGTTCGAGTTTCGAAGGTTCGAGTTATATTGAGGCGTTCAGAGCTAGTCCTTGAATATGGAAGGCTCACGCGTTGTAACCAATACTTCAGCCTTTTCTACATAGTATACGCCGTGCGTCTGCTTATTGAATCTACCGAAGAACTAGTAACGCGGAGCATTACCTAGCACTTTACACCCGCACAAACCTAGCGGTCCACATTACATAGTAGCACACCCTTTCCCGAGAAAGCTTTTTTAAATTGCTTCATCCTCTTATTTATATTTTTCTCATAAAACTCTACAATGATGACTGCAGCAGCTGTCATTTGTTCGCACAGCAGGGAGCCAGCCGATGCCCAACACCGACAGTTTATTACCAACGCACGGAGCCGAAGAGCGCACGGCTCCCTTCGGCCCTACTCTGCCTCGGCTCCCCCTTCCACTCCTCCAGTCCCTTGGTTGACCCCGATGATTCATCGAGGACCACAACTGTGCAGCGGTGACCCTGATGGCGAATCCACCGTCTAACCACCAGCTGGTTACCGGCCTGTGTCCATGCCACATCCCAGGCGGACCACAGCAGTGCACCGACCGACCCTGATGGTGAATCCACCATCTGGTTACCAGCTGGCTGCAGACCTGTGTCCATGCCACATCGCCGGCGGACCACAAAAGTGCACCGGCCCCTCTCGGTGGTGCTTCTAACAGCTCACCAGTGGCTTATCAGAGGAGCCTGCATACACTACATACATACATTCACACATACTTTGTATCTCCGTCAGTAACTCCACAAAGTCATAAAGACCACGTGGGTGTTACGCAGGAGAGTTTTGTATAGCGCACTCACAGCCTAAGCAGCTTTCGGTACGCATTCGGTAGCCAACAGACTTCGTCTCACGCAACAAAGAGAAAGTGGGAAGCATAGCAGTGTCAGGAGAGCAGTTAAGGTAGTGAGTAGCAAAGAAGTAGCAGCTCAGGATCGCTGAAAAGGATGTGCCATAGTCGGCAGTAGGAGAGTAGTTATCGTTGGGTAAGAATTGTGGAAGCGAGTTCCAAAGACGAACAAAACGCCCCCTTGACCTTAAGGTCACAAGTTTGCAGCACCAACGCAAAGGGTCACAGGTTTGCAGCATCAACACATGTAGCTGCAAGGTACAGAGCAGCAAGGAGCAAGCCCATTCGCCTCTGCCGATTCTGCCGTCGCGTCTCCGACATGCGCGGTTGCTTCTCCAGTCTGCACAGCCTCTCAAGCCTTCCCAGTCTCTCCGTCCTGTGCAGACTATTCGGTCTGTACACACTCCGGCCTAGGCCACGTCACGGCCCACCGGCTTGTCGCAGGCCACTGCCGACTCCGTCGCAGGTCTCTGCCAACTCTATCGCAGGCCACTGTCGGCTCTGTCACAGGCCACTGCCCTCTGTCGCAGGCCACTGCCGACTCTGTCGCAGGCCACTGCCGACTCTGTCGTAGGACTCTGCCGACTCTGTCGCAGGCCACTGTCGACTCTGTCGGGGACGCCGCCGCCTTCCTCGCGGACGCCGCCACCTTCCACGCCGATGCCGCCGCCCTCCTCGAGAACGCCACCGCCTTCTTCGAGGACGCTGCCACCTACCCTGAGGATGCCACTGCCCTCCTCTGTGCGCAGTCTCACTGTCTGTCGCCTCACACAACACTGCTGCTTCGCAAGGAGCAAAAACAAGTGCCACTCACTCGGTTCATAGCCACTTTTCTTGGTCTCGCTCTCGAAGTTCAAAAGCTTGTTTACACGGGACACAGTCGCTCCAGCCGAGAAATAGCTTGTCGTTTTTTCGCACTGCAGAGAACCAGCCGATGCCCAACACCGACAGTTTATTACCAACGTACGGAGCCGAAGAGCGCACGGCTCCCTTCGGCCGCTACTCTCCCTCGACTCCCCCTTCCACTCCTCCAGTTCCTTGGTTGACCCCGATGATTCATCGAGGACCACAACTGTGCAGCGGTGACCCTGATGGTGAATCCACTACCTGACCACCAGCTGGTTACCGGCCTGTGTCCATGCCACATCCCAGGCGGACCACAGCAGTGCACCGGCCGACCCTGATGGTTAATCCGCCATCTGGTTACCAGCTGGTTGCAGGCCTGTGTCCATGTCACATCACCAGCGGACCACAGAAGTGCACCGGCCCCTCTCGGTGGTGCTTCTAACAGCTCACCAGTGGCTTATCAGAGGAGCCTGCATACAATACATACATACATACGCACATACAAACTGCAGCAGCGAGCTCAACTTCTGCCTGTGTTGGCTTGCGTCTCCCGGGAAATCCTCTTTCATACCAGCCTCCCAGATTAGAACACGGGCTGTGGGCCGGACTAAGACGGTGTCAACTTGTGTGTCCGACTAAATCTGTCGTACAAATGTCACAATTAAGAGGAAATTCGGCGTCTGTCAGGGAGATAGTGTGTTGTGTAAACGCAGCTTTAAATGTTTCCGTTATAGATTTCGAGAAATCGAGTCGTACGAGCGACGAATAATAATAATAGTAATGCACTTGATAAAGCGGCTTCAGAGAACTTTTCTTAACTTATCTCTTTCTAGGCGCTTTACATCTGCTGCAAAGGGACTTGCAATTGAATGGTAAGTAAAATCATGCTTGAAAAACAAAATAATGAATAATATGGTTAAGGGTGACATGCACAAACAAATGCAACAACAATACATCTAAGACCTGATCGTGAGAGTCCTTTGTCCCTATTCCAATTTCGTAATATTTGAGCGTGGATGGACGTGTAGATCCTTACAGCCTTCGGCTGCGACTTGTGCTACTGGTGCTCCGGCAGATCTTGGGGAGTCTCATGGAGGCACCAGCGCGGTCGTGAGTGGTTAAAGAGACTCTCGTTAAAAAGAAAGTTAAAGTGTTAAAGAGAGTTTATTGATCTCACGCGTATGCACGTACATGTAAGCGAGCTGGCTGAATCACCAGAGTTAGGGAATGCAGATGCGAAAGGCAACATTCCCTACTTCCAAGGTCGAATGCTTCGCCGAGTCAACAGCCCAACCATCGGCTGCAGGAAGGGCATACACTAGTGGCAGGACGCTGCACTAATTACCAACGCATCAGCCACGAACAACAACCCTTCCACACTGGTTTGGCCTAGTATTTAAGGTGCTAGCCCTTAACGAACGAGGTCAGGGCGAGTGTATTTTGTGATCTGGATCGTGGGCTCGAGCCCCACGTCACGCCGCTATCACACTCTAGGTAAGGCGGTAGCTTTTCACGACCGCGGTCTTGAGGTTGTAAGTTTGAATCTTGCGCTGGGCGATTCCTTATCGCCGCTACAAGAGGTTGTCATAGCTACAAAGGCTCTTATGTCTCTATGCAAAAGAGACTAGTTATTCAGCTAGTATTACATTGTATGCAAACGTTTGAGCCCCGATGGTAACTCCCACGAACTCGTCGCAGGCCAACCCCATCCTGCTAGGACCGCGGAAGTTCGTCAATATGGCGGCGTCATTCTTGGGTTCCACACCGTCGAATCAATCTCACTGCTGCACTCTACGCCGAGACGCTCTCTTTCGCAGGTGCTCTCCTCAGAGACGCTCTTGCGGGCGCTCTACGCCGCCGAGACCCTCTCTCGGCTTCGCTCATCCAAGAGGCTCTCGCGGAGGCGCTTCGCTGACGATACGCGCTCTCGCGAACCGTGTTCGCTTCGTCGTAGGCTACTGTTCGCCTCGCCGCTGGGCGACGTCACCTGCTGCCCGTCCGTTTCCGACTGCTGCTGTAGTGAACTTGCTTTGTTCTGGCGCTCATCGACTGTTGCGGCTGCTAGGTCGGAAGCGGTTTCGTATCCGCTTCCTCCTCAGGAAATTCCACCAGTCAGCTGCGGCAGGTGAATAAGTATCGCTCGACTGTCTGGTTCAAGTGAGTAGTTGACGGTGGGATCGACCGACGGTGAATCTCTTCATCTCTTTCTCTTTATCTATCTTGGCCAAGCTGGTTTGGTCCAGCGGTTAAGGTGATCGCCCCCCGACCATGGTCTGGCTGAGGTCGTGGGCTCGAGCCCGGAGGCATATGTGAAGCGCCCAAATAGAGATTAAGTTCTCTTGGGGCGTTATACAAGTGAATTATATATTACTTTTTTGTTGTGGTCGCAGCTTCGGCTGCTTCTGCTCCAGCCGAAACCTCTCGGCCTCAATCTGGTCCTTTTTATCCTTCCGCCACTAGAGAAATAGAATTAACTCATTACACAGCTTGCTGTAGCCCAGTTTTATGTCGGCCAACTGCGCACTCCAACAGTGCACTTCATTATTGTCCAGGCAAGCAGGCACAACATGTTTTCGTGGCATCGAGATCTTTAGCCTTGCTACTGTTTTTTCTATCGTCGAAAGTCAAGGCAAGAAGTGACTTCCATCGTTAAACATTGTCGTACCTTTGTTTTGTTAAACCATCTAGGCCATAAAAGGTCTGGCATTTTTTGTGCATCAGTTCACCGCTTTCTATCACGAGTTACTGTATAGCTGTGGCTCCGGCGGCAGCGGTTCAAGTGGGAGTCTCGCGGAGGCACGAGCGCGGACGTGGTGGATCACAGAGACTCTGCTTATTGCTCTCACAAGTAAATACATGCAAGCTGACTGAATCACCGCAGTTGGGGAATGCAGTTGCGACGGAAAAGTCCTCTAGATCAAAGGCCGGATGCCAGCCAAGTCAACTGTCCAACCACGGAGCAGCACGAGTGGCCCGACGCTGTGCTAATTACAAAAGCTGCAGCACCAGCAGGTACACCCAGCGGATGTCGTCGCGTGAGGATTCTATCGCTGCATGTCCGACAACAATTTTTCCGACAATCTCATATGGCAGTGCATGCTTTCTGCCGTGCAGAGCTCGCTTAGATAGTACTACTTCATGTTCCGAGCACGTTTCTGCCAGGCTTCGCGATTATTACGCCGCGCGACTAGTTCGGATAGCAGTGCAGTAGATGCATTGTGTACTGACGTGAAGCTAGCTAGCAATACGCCAACGATAACGATACAACATTCAATATTATGCATGCTGTGCTAACAGCAACACCGTGTTGGAAAAAGCACAAACAGTAGCCTGTATGTAATGGCTAATCAGCTATAATAATAATAATATAATTATTAATGCACTTGATAAAGCGCCCTCAGAGAACCTAATCTCTTTCTAGGTGCTTTACATTTGCTGCAAAGTGAAATGCGATTAAATGGTAAGTAAAATCATGCTTGAAAAACAAGCAAAATGAATAATACGGTAAGGGGTGACATGCACAAGGTCAGCATGCAAATGTGGATAGTGGCAGCATGCACAGTGTCAGCACGCATAAGCACATCAAGGAAGAATCACAGGGACCCACTAAATGCTGTCCTAAATAGGTGTTTTAAAGTTCCTTTTAAATGTGGTCAAGTCAGGGGATGTTCTGACGCAGGTCGGAAGTGAGTTCCAGGCTTTCGGAGCATACGACCTAAATGCACGGTCTCCTAAGGATTTAAGGTTTGTACGAGGTATTTCTAGACTGTTGGATTCCAAAAAGCGGGTGGTACGATGCTTGGCCTGATGGGGTAGTATATCTGAGAGATAGCCTGGAGCCATAGAATGAAGGGACCTAAAAGTGGGAGACAAAACCTTGAAGTCAATCCGTTGCTTGACTCATACAGCCTCGTTTGTTCGTAACGCCAGATCACTTCTTACTAATGTAATGTCTCTCAGTCTTTGACTCCACAAAGTCATAAAGACCACGTGGGTGTTACGCAGGAGAGTTTTGTGTAGCACACTCACAGCCTAAGTGGCTTTCGGTACGCATTCGGTTGCCAACAGAGTTTATCACACGCAACAAAGAGAAAGCGGAAAGCATAGCAGAGTCAGGAGAGCAGTTGAGGTAGTGAGTAGCATAGAAGTAGCAGTTTAGGACCGCTGAAAAAGATGTACCATAGTCGGCAATAGGAGAGTAGTTGTCTTTGCGTAAGAATTGTGGAAGCGAGTTCCACAGCCTAGGACCTGCAGAGCTAAAGCTTCTGTCGCCAACGGTCTTTAAGCGGAAGAATGGGACACCTAATCTATTGACCACACATGATCTAAGGGCTCGAACAGGCTGAAACTGATGTAGCAGTTCAGCTAGGTACGAAGGAACAAGCCGTGGCAGGCCTTGTGGGTCAGCCTAAGAACTTTGCTCTGTATCCTTTGCTCAACCGGCAATCATCCTAACTCTTTCAGCAAAGGTGACACGTGCTCAAACCGCTGGGACTTGAAGATCAGCCTTGCACCCATATTCATAGTCCGCTGTAGTGGCATAATAGCTTTCGTTGCCAGCCCAGCCTACAGGGAATTACAATGGTCAAGCCGAGACAGAACTAAAGAGCTAGGTAATTTTTTACAAGCAATTGTGGGAGACAGCTCCTAATCTTGGATAGGGATCGGATGCGATGGCTAGCTGTAGAGGCAGTCTTCTAAATGAAGCTTTTGAAATTGAGGCTGCTGTTGAACACGACACCTAGATTACAAGCACGTGGTGAAGTTCGCACAATAGCATCACCTATTAGAACAGCACAGCCTTTTAATCCAGCCACACGCTTAGGGTGTCGACACTATGAGAAGCAGTTCAGTTTTATCATCACTTAATTTCAGAAAGTTTTCGTTCATCCAGGATCGAATATCGGCAAGGCAAGCATTCAGTTTCTCAGTCGTTGCAGCAGATTCCGACGGTTTAAATGACAAATACAACTGAGAATTGTCAGCATAGAAGTGGTATCCTATTCTATGTGCCTTAATCACTTTTCCAAGAGGTTGCGTATAAAAGGAGAACAGCAAGGGACCAAGTACAGACCCTTGAGGGACTCCACAGGTGACCCTTCTCATGTCTAAGACCTGACTCCCACACGACACGGATTGAACACGATCAGACAAGTATGATTTAAACCACGCCTTGTCTGCCAGACCGATCGTTGTTCTCAATCGTTCAAGCAGAACTTCGTGATCAATGGTGTCGAAGGCAGCAGACAGATCTAGCAGAGCTAGGGTAGCGACAATTCCCGTCGTCGTTGCCACGTAGAATGTCATTGTTAACACGGAGGAGAGCAGTTTCAGTAGAATGCTGCCTCTTGAACTTTGATTAAAATGTTTCTGACATTCCATTGTTTTCAATATGTTCAACCAGCTGCTTAGCAACAATTTTTTCGAGAATCTTTGATAAGAACGGAAGAAGGGAAACTGGACGATAGTTTGATAGGACCTCTGTGTCTAATCCAGGCTTTTTAAGAATAGGTCTATCGATTGCCGATTTGAAGGACTTGGGGACGACCCCTCTTCCCAAACAAGCATCAACAATCTTGGTTATGGTAGGGCTAAGTTGGTCTGCAAGTGAAGATCACAGAGATGAAGTTATGGGGTCTTCAGGAGACGAGCTCTTTTTGCTAGACCTGAATATGGCAGCCACATCGCTTGCAGAAACGTCGAAGAACCTTTTAAGGAAGGTCACAGGTTGAGGAACGGCGATTGCTTTGGTCAGAGGGGCCCAATGAAGACACGAATGTGCACAATCTTTTCAGTAAAGAAGGCTGGAAAGTTGTCGGCTGAGCTCTTAATATCCGGGGAGTCAGACCTCACAGCATTGGCCAGTCAATGGTTTATTGTCTTATAAATCTGTTTAGTGTCCGACTGGCAGGAATTCAGCTTTCTAATGAAAAAAAAGAAGCCCTGGTTTTTTAGGCTTTCGGGTGTAAACTTGAAGGAAGTCTTTAAAATTGACTAGATCTGCCTCAGACCCCGATTTCTTGAAACGACGTTCTAGCCTGCGCTTAACCCGGCGCATCTTGAGGAGTATTTTGTAAATTGACAGGAATCTCGACGATTTTGAACACGGATTGAGCGAACGGGAGCATGCTTGTCAAGAGCGCTCCTGAGTGTCATTTTCATCGTATCAGAGAGGGTATCGAGGCTTCCGGTCGAGTCTGAATGCAGATCAAGAAGACCTGCATCACAAACAGATTTAAAAAACTTGTCCGTGTCCATGCTTTTTAAGTTACGTCGTTTGGCAATTTCGACATTGCTATGGTTACAGACCCCACATGTCGCCAAACGCAGTCGCTAGCGTCTGCTGGTATTTAAGTTGTAATAACACATTTTTGTATTTCTTTTTAGCTCGGAGTTTAGGATTTTGGGCGTAGTACTTAGGGGTTGTGAGTTTTTGGGATCACATTTTAGAATCTAGAGTTTAGATTTCGTACTTTTTGCTAAATGTGTTGGCTTTTGGTTTTTGATTTTATAGTTCAGCGTTTACCATTAAAGTATAAGGGAAAATACATGCAGCAAAGATATTCGAAAACGTTATTATTTATCGTAGCTATAAATCGACGCTTGTGGCAAAGTTTAGCGGCCTTCTATGAGTACTGTGTCCATAAAAAAAAATAATAATAATTTTACTTGATTATCTCATTTGTATAGGGACCGAAGAGCCTCAATGGCTATCAACACCACTGCAGTTTACAATAAAGGATTGCCCACGGCAGGATTCTAACCCAGGACCTCGGTCGTGAAGAGCCATTAGCTTACCCCCAAAGGTATCACACCCCTCTAAAACGAAAGGAGGTGGCTTCATGAACAACCGACTCTGTATTAACTGAGCTACTATGTAGGTGAGGTTTAATTGACTCCTTCACAGATTGACAACAGTTCCAGTGGCTTCGTGAAACCTTTTAGTACCCCAGGACTAAACCACAAACGGTACACCTCAACTTGTAAAAAGTTTTCACAAGAAATAGCTCCACCACAAATAATGCACAAAATCACGTTCTACTAGGCATATCTCGTCGAGAAAGTTTTATTAACTGCAGTAAAGGTACATCACAGCTATCATAGCTTTAAATTAGGTGAATTTTTTCGATCTTGAACGTTGCAAACTGGTTGGTTACAGTTTGAAAGTAAATATTATCTAGTATTTCCTTCAATATGTTTAAAAAGGTCAAAACAAAACGCTCTCTTGCACTACTGATGCTCTCCAATAACACAGGATTATCTTCACGTTGATAAAGGAACGTCAAAAACTGGAAAGTGACACAGTTTTGAATGAAAGAACTGGCAAGGCAACCATTAAATTATGAAACACATATTCTCCATAACTGAAAATGAAAGAAATGATATCCAGTGATAATAAAAATGGTAATACATTTTCTATAGCACCCTCAGAAAACTCAATCTCTTTCTACGCAATGTACAGTTGCTTCAAAGGAGGCACTATCGAATGTTTATTGGTTTTGGAGAATACGAACTAAAGGCACGGTCTCCTAAGGATTTGAGGTTTGTACGAGGTATAGGTAAGCAGTTATGTTCCAAAAAACGGGTGGAACGATGCTTAGCTTTGTAGGGCAGTAGATCTGATAGGTAGGCTAGAGCCAAAGAATGAACAGACCGAAAAGTGACAGAATCTTGAGGTTGGTGCGTTACTCTATTGAGAGCTAGTGCAGGTCGGCGAGAAGTGGTGTGATGTGGCCACTTCGACGCTTACGAAAGGCAAGCCTAGCTGCAGAGTTTTGAACTAGCTGTAAATAAATTAATAAATCCTAGCTGATAAAGTAGCCTCTTTTTCTATAGTGACAGAAGAGCCTTTACGACTATCACCACCGCTTGCAGTGGCGATACAGGATCGCCAGCCACAGGAATCGAATCCACGACCTCGGGACCGAGGTCGTGAAAACCACCACCTTACGTAGTGTGCCATCACGGTTAGTGCCTGATTTCAGAGGGCGGTAGACCAGCAACCAGTGATCGACAACAGTAAAGACGGGATATCGCAAATGCATGGATCCGTTTAGATGTGGTATCCCTGTCTAAGCAAGCACGAATTTCGGCAACGGTATGTAGCTAAAAGTAGCCAGACTTCGGTGTGGAGCTGATGTAGTCGTCTAATGAAATGTCACTTTGGAACAGGACGCTTAGATTTTGTGCAGTTTCAGCAGGACATGCGTTTGGAAAGCAGCCGTAAGAACGACGGTGAGCGTTAACCTATCCAATTTTTGAATCAGACTTGGTTTGCCCATAGCTAGTTAGTTGGTTTTATTATCATTCAATTTAAGACAGCTTGCTGCCAACCATGTGCGAATGCTATTAAGGCATGTAGCAAGGGAGTTGAGAGTATTCGATGTGCTGAAGGGCTGGAAAAGATCAAAGCAAATGTACAGCTGAGTGTCATCTGCATGGAAGTGACAGCCTAGATATTGCCTGGCAATTCCATCGGCAAGAGGAAAAGTACAAACTGAAGAGAAGTGGTCCAAGCACAATAATCTGAGGTACACCATACTTCAGTGAAGTCTCGGATTACCTTTTTCCATTCACAGCAGTTAGAGTATCTCACCAAGGTAGGACTTAAACCCTTGTAGCGAAGTACCAGCGATGCCCAGGTGAGTGTAGACGCACTCAAGAAGGACTTGGTGATCAATAGCATCGAAAGCTGCCGAAAGATAGAGTAAAACAACCAAAGAGACTCAACGTAAGTCTGCATTCCTATCAAGGTCGCTGTACACCCGAGCTATGCTGACTCTGTGGACTGATTAGCTCTAAAACAAGACTGGAGCTTACTAGCAAGGTTTGAAGGTTCAATATATGAATTCAGCTGGTCTATCACGACTCATTCCAGTGTCTTTAAAAGAAGCGGTAGAAGAGAGACAGGGCGGAATTTTATCGTTTTCTCGAACTAGTGTTGCTTTCTTGAGTGGTGACCTGACTACAGCCTTTTAGAAAGGTGCTGGGACATGACCTGAGGTTAATAACGTATTTATGATGTTAGTTATGCATTGCAGCAGCAGATCTATGCATCGTAGAAGCAGGTCAATGGTAATGGGATCTAGAGTACTAGTTGCTTTTTGTGATTGGGATATGAGCTTAAGAACAAGGTCATTAGTGGCCTCCTTGAAGACATTGAGATGCTTTGTGGAATTGAGGGACACGACTCCAGGGGTTGTTTCTGTCACCATAGAAAATGACTCCCCCATCTTGTCTATCTTCTCGACAAAGAAGCTAGAGAAGTGATCAGCTAGATCATCACAAGGATCATTAGATAAGGAGCTATCCTGGTAACGGTTAGGCACATGCTTGATCGTAGACATCAGCATTTTTTTAATGTGCATCTGTCAATCAACGATGTTTTTATGTAAGCTAGACTTGGCCTTTGCTAGGACCAATTGATACAACTTACAGTAGTCCTCATATGCCTGTTGGTGAAAAGTCAGTCATGATATTTGTATGCTATTTCAAGTTAGTGCTTAGTAGACCTAGCTATTTAATGTCTGCGGTAAAGCATGGGCCTTCTGGGCGAGGAAGCAGAGTGAGCTTAGTCAGAGGTGCAAACTCGTCGAGTATGTCAGCTACTGTCGTGTTGTGGCAATCAACCAATGATGACAGAAGAGGGATTGAGCAGCAGAGGCGAGGCAAATATTCTCGCACGGACAGCATCGATGTCAAGGGTCTTGAGGTTTCGTGACCCACAGGTGATTTTAGAAGAGGAGAAGGCGGGCATACACTATAGATTGAATGAGATCTGCGTGTGGTCAGATAAGTAGGATTTGTTAATAATTGTTGATGACAAAGTGCAGGTGTATGAGAAAATCTGGTCGAGTGTATGACCCTTGATGTGAGTAGGGCCGTGCACGTGAGCCGCAAAAGAAAATGACTCAGTCAGTGGACGAAATTTTGCGCTGAAGACGTCAGAAAAGTTACAAAATGAATTTCAGAATCCCCCATAACAAGGAAGGGTCGGTTTCTTGAGCGCAGAATCGAAATGAGATAAGAGAAATCTGAGATAAAGAAGACCTTGGTGCCTGGAGGACAATAGACTACTGCTGCCATTGATGGCTTACTTTCGGGCAAACCCAAGATTCGAAAGATTGATCCGAAAGACTGCTTCGAGGGGACGGCAAATGGCTTGAAATTTATGTACGTGCGTGTAATTATAGCAACTCTATCTCTCGTTTTAATCAATTTAGGGATGCAAAGAGGCGGAGTTTCGCAGCTAGTCGTCGGGCGGTTGACCAATTTTAACCAAGTTTCGGTTAAGGCGAGCCAATCTTTCCAGAAGTAAGGCTGCTTGTTATTACAGGTTTATTCCACATTGAACGAGGAATCCTAAGACACGTTGGGCAGCCAGAATCATAGGAAGCCTGGTGACCACTAAGAGCGATTCAAAGGAAAGCTTGAGGGAGCGCTGAGCGTTACGAGACAATGCTAGGCATATCAAACGAGCGAGTTCTCAGCTCCCAGCTCCCGCGACGGCTCCGGGGTGGTTTCCTTTTGTTAATAGATAATTCACGAATCTTAGCAACAGCAAAACCATCTTGGAATGCATTTGAACGACTATGACGAAGCGATAATAGGTACTTCATCATAACCAATAAGCAGGTTACTAGACGCCGCCGCCGGTGTAGCCATCGCCTTAGCCAAGCGCAAAGCGCTTGGACGTGCATAGGCACATAATTTCTTACGCACTACGGTCGAAAAACAACAGATCAACATTAAACAGGTCTTAGTTGTATCGGTTTCCGGATGAGACGACCAAAAGATCTCCGGTTTTCGGAAGAGAATTCTGCAACGGACAAGAAATGCAAATAGTCCTTGGTGTTGGGAAAAGTAGGTCTTTGGTGCTGAGTCGTGACGTATGGCAAGAAGCCAAATATTTCGTTGCGCAGCAATGTTCCATCAACTCTTGAACAAGATAAGCATCTAAGATTTGGGCAATGCAGGCTGAGTTTGGCCTGGTCAAGTGTTTTTTAAAGGCTGCTTCATTTCGAACAACAAACCAATTTTTACATCAAGATCTGAAGCCGGGAATACCTAGCTCCGATTTCTCTTCGAAGATAGTTTATGCTGTTCTTCATTATTCTTGAAATCTCCTCGCTAGACCAATATCTTTAGAGAGTTCTCCACGCTGCTGTCTCCTTCGGCGAATTATTCGCTCGAATGCAACTCCTCATAATTAATATTTCCTGTTGGTATATAATAGTGATTCTTGACATGGGTCTTCTCGATGTCTTGACAACTCTGTCTCAAGAGAGTGGATGAGTGGATGTAACAAGAGGCGTCTTTGAAGGTCATCTTTGGATCCTGCAGTCTTTTCTGGACCTGGTCAATCTTCCTTAAGATATTGTAGTAGAATCGAAAAATAGCCAAAAAGTTAAAAGTTCAAAATATAACGTAAGAGACTGCCAGCTTCCTTTCTCGTTTCTAGCATTCTACTTTTGTCCTCTGCGATTTTCCAGCGTATATCCTGTTGAATCTGCACACAATCTAGGCGTCGTGTTCCATTGTGACCTTCGTTATACGACCACATCTGCTCCACAATCGAGTCCGCCGACTTTCAGCTACATAACATTGCTAAAATTCGGGCTTGCTTAAATAAAGATACCACATCTAAGTTGGTCCATGAATTTATTTCACATCCCGTCTGGACTTCTGTAACTCACTGCTTGCTGGCTTACCAGCATGTGCAATCAAGCGCTTACAGCTGGCGCAAAACTCTGCAGCTAGGCTTGTCTGTCGTGAACGTCGAAGTTGCCACATCACACCACTTCTCACCGACCCGAACTGCCTACCAGTCAGGCAATAGATCGACTTCAAGGTTTTATCGCTCACTTTAGGTTCCTTCATTCTTTCGCTCCAGCCTAGCTATCAGATTTACTTATCCACCAGGCCAAGCACCGTACCACCCGCTTTTCGGAAACTAACTTTTTACCTATACCTCGTACAAACCTCAAATACTTTGGAGACCGTGCATTTAGTTAGTACGCTCCCAAAGAAAGACGATTTGATTGCCTGAATGTGGTTTACATATTCCAAACAGCAGGATCCCGTAAACGGTTGCAGTTGCAAGTTGCTTGATGGGACAAAAATGAGACTGACTTCTGTAGCCAAGTTCTAGGGGTCAAAAGCTAGTTCCCGCCACACCAGCTACACTCCGGCCACGCTGCCGCTCGCCATGCCGCTGAACTAGGGTAAGACGAGCGGCCGTCAGGTTAAACCTGTTTATGATATCGCATACGCCAACAACAACAGGGTAACTAAACAAGTCTACAGGGGAAGGTCCTATACACAGTACACCATGGAGGCAGCAAGCGCGAACAAATGTGTTAGTTGGTCAGTCGGCTTCCACCATCACACCGTCGAAGGCCTCCGTCCCACCATTGCAAGCGTACACCGTACAAGACCCGGCTAGCTGCGTATTCTGGGATAGACGGAGCAGAAGCCCACAACAGTCGAGAGCATCCGCCAAAAGACGCCAACACACAGGGCGGGGGGGGGTAATGAACACGCTACACGGGAACGCGGAATATGCAAGTCTCAACAACGAGCGTGCTATCCAGCACCGCTCGGGCCTTAGGTACTCGTCGCCTTGCGTGCGTGGCCGCGTCGCTGGAGCACTCCTGCACAAATCCAACTGCATAATGCACAAAACGCTGAGTCAAGCCAAGACCTGCAGCTAAATAGCACTAGTTGAATTTGGGCTACACCATCAGATTGTTGGGGCTAAACCTTGATTTGCACCTGAACTGAAATTATTGATATCCTTAGTCAGCAGTGAGGCGACGATAGTATATTAAACCAAGCACAAATAGAATGTGTATACTTAACAAAGGCCCAGAAAATGCAGTGCAAATCGACAGTCTACTCGTCATACTGCTTAATGTGATGAGGCTGCTTCGAGATCCCATCGCTTTTTGCGATTATACTATTCGTCGACTTTGACTCAATTAGTGTAGAGGCAATTGAATTGTGGCTGAACGGGACCAGTCAAAAATTAAGAAGGAAGATCGCTACAGTCTCTGGCAACGTCCGCTGCAGCTCGACCGTCTATCCGGTTGCCTGTTCCACTACTACCCGTTAGAGGTGACAGGAATGGCTCACCTGTTGCGAGCGAACAATTAATTAAAATGGAGAATTAATGGCCGTGCTGTTGGCCATTGCATGGTGCCTTGGTCTGTAAGGTTGCGAAGTTCAACTTTCAGCAGTCTGGTTGATAGGCGCTCGACTTTGTCTCAATACTTCATCACTTGCTAATCGCAGCAGGTAAGATCTTGGAGCGTTGTGGTGACTGACGACTACAGCTGCGATACATTTCTGGGGTGCGCGAATTAGTACATTTTCGCCAGTAACTGGTTCTGGATATTTTCTCCGTGGACCGTTGGTGCCACTCTGCCTAGTGGCCAGGGGCTGGAGAACCGCCTTAAGGCAGAAGAGCCTTAGCGGCTTATCACCACCGCTCACAGTTGGCAATAAAGGAGCTGTCACTTCCGGATTAAAAAAATACGCTCTTGGTCGTGAAGAGCGAGCAACTTATATCGCAGCTACATTGGCTATTTTCGACTAATTATTAATCTGCAGGTCCTCGACTGTCACAGGGTTTCATATTTCTTCTATAGAGATACTAGCTATTATGTCACACTTGGCGCTCAGCTATTGTCTTATGTCTTTTTCGTTATTTACTCTGTCAAACATTCTCCTACTTAAACAATCCTTTTTGTATACCTATGTAGCCGAGTTCCTTGGGTCAAAGGGTATTTCCCACCAAACCCGCAGTACTCCGACCACGCTACAACTCGATATGCCGCTGAACTAGGTTAAGACAAGCTGTAGCGGCCTTGCTGGCCTTGGCTGAGTTTTAGCTCAAACAAGAGCTGTTCGATGGTGGGCTAGAGCTCCTTTGTCCTGGTGCAGTGGGCCAGAGAGGAGCGTCAGTTCGGGTAGAGAGGAAGCGCTTACGAGCAAGCCAGGAAGCTGTGAGACGAGCGGTGGCGATTCGGCCTTTAGAATTGGTCCGGTACGCGCGGAAGCGGCTGATTGATGTTGGCCGGCCTGTCAACCTCCACCTTCACTCGTTTCAAGGAAGAATCGTCTGGAACCCATTCGCCATTCAAGCTGGACAGAGGTGCCCTTCTAGTGGCCTATATTCCTTGCCGTAATGGGCCGGGATGTCGGGCCCAATACCACTAGGCGCTTGCCCCATTGTTTCAGCTAGGTATTTAAGAGTCGAGCGACGCTCGCTCTTGGTCTTACGGTCTTTTGTCTTTGGTCCGGCTTCGACGCCGTCGCACTCGTTTCTCTGAAAGAGAGGGAGGAGAGCGGGCCGTCCGCCGACGATGGACAGAACAGAACAAGACAGCGCTAGGAGGATTCGGTGGACTCCACCGAATACGGTCGCATCGCGCCCGAGCTGGCATTTTGTGTTTCGTTTGTGTTTTGTGTGTGCGCGCTAGCACGTGGTCTCGGCATAGGGATTTGCCGGTGCAAGCTAGGCGTAGTTGGCGTGTGTGGAGCCCTAGTTCCCCAGTTAGGGTTTAGGCTCCGGGTCGCGCTTCAGTGTGGAGAAGTATTTCCTCCGCAGGAGTGCTTGAGTTGGCGTGTGTGGAGTATTCCTGCCGCACTGGTGGAAACCGAGTTCTATTTCTCCGGATAGGGTTTAGGCTCCGGTTCGCGCTTCAGTGAGAAGTATTTCCTCCGCGGGAGTGCTTGAGTTCGCGTGTGTGGAGTATTCCTGTCGCACTGGTGGAAACCGAGTTCTAGTTCTCCGGGTAGGGTTTAGGCTCCGGTTCGCGCTTCAGTGTGGAGAAGCATTCCCTCCGCAAGAGTGTTTAAGTTGGCGTGTTTGGGATATTCCCTCGTCACAGGTGAGAACAGATTCCTAGTTCTCCGGTTAGGGTTTAGGGTCCGGGTCGCGCTCAGTGTGGAGGAGTATTACCTCCGCAAGAGTGTTAGTGCAGTTCAGAACGTGCGAGGAGTGTGGAGATAAAGCTGAACTAGACGCGCAGTGACTTTGTGCGCTTGCGAATAAAGTTCAGTAAAATCCCCAATTTATGTCTCGCTTTCCCATTCACGCCGCGGACTCACGACCCCCTTTAGTAACGGTAAGCAGGTCAGCGCCAGAAACGCTCGTTTCGCAGCAGCCAGCTAATTGCGCGTAGGCTCGCACCGAAAGGCAGTAGGCGCAAGGCTACGCGGCTAGGTGAGCGGCAGGTCAAGACTACCCCGCCGAGCCTTCGGCGTTACAAAGCTGCCGTCAGGTTAAACCTCTTTATAAAATCGCATACGCCAACAACAACAGGGTAACTAAACAAGTCTACAGGGGAAGGTTCTATACATAGCACCCTATGGGGGCAGCAAGCGCTAACATACGTGTAAGTTGGTCAGTCGGCTTGCACAGACCTGCCGTTGTATAGACTCCGAATTCATTTCTCATTTCGATTCTGTGTGCAAGAAATCGATCCTTCCTCGTTATGGGTGATTTCAACGTTCACTTTGATAACTTATCTGACGCTTTCAGCACCAAATTGTGTGCATTGACTGACCCATTGTCTCTTGTGGCGCATGACCATGGCCCTACCCACATCAAGGGTAATCAAATCACTCACTCGACCAGATTTTCTCATACAACTGCACTTTGCCATCACCAATTATTACCAAATCTGGCTTATCTGACCACATGCAGATCTTATTCAATCTACAGTGGGTGCCCACACCCTTCTCTAAACTAACCTGTGAATCGCGAAATCTTAAGATACTTGACATCGATACTGTCCGTGCGAGAATATCTGCTTCACCTCTGCTGCTCAGTCCTCCCTCCGATCTGCCATCATTGGTAGATAGCTACAACACCACACTAGCTGACACGCTCGACGAGTTTCACCTCTGATGAAGCGCACTGTGCACCCCCGTCCAGACGGCCTATGGTTTACCACAAACATTAAACTAGCCAAGTCTACTAAACGAAAACTTGAAAAAGCATACAAAAGATCCGGACTAACTGTCAATTGCCAGGCATATAAAGACTACTGTAGGTCGTACCAATCGATCCTAGAAAAGGTTAAGTCTAGCTTCTATAGTAACATTGTTGAATCACAGATGCACAAACCAAAAATGCTGATGTCGACAATAAACCATCTCCTCAACCGTTCCCAGGTTAGCTCCTTACCGAATGATCCTTGTGATGATCTAGCCGATCGCTTCTCTCGATTCTTTGTGCAGAAGATAGACAAGATTAGGGAATCCTTCCCTGCGATGACAACCTCCCCACTAGAATGCTGTTCCTCGGTTCCTGGCTGCACCTTAATGTCTGCATGTAAGCAGGTCACTAGTGATCTAGTCCTAAAGTTCGTATCTCAATCCAAGAAGACAACAAGTCCTCTGGATCTATTCCCACTGTCCTGTTCATACGTTGCATTGATCTGCTGCCGCCATGCATAACTAACATCATCAATATTTCATTAGCCTCAGGTCATGTCCTAGCACCTTTCAAAAAAGCTGTAGTCAGGCTACTTCTCGAGAAAGCGACACTTGACCAACAGAACTTAAGCAACTACCGCCCCGTCTCCCTTCTACCATTCCTATCAAAGACACTCGAACATGTCGTGGCAGACCAGCCGAACTCATATATCGAAACCTCCCACCTTGCTTGTAAGTTCCAGTCTGGCTTTAGAGCTAATCACTCCACAGAGTCAGCATTGCTTAGGGTATACAACGACCTACTTAGGAATGCAGACATGGATAGAGTGTCTCTGCTTGTTTTGCTTGATCTTTCGGCAGCTTTTGATACCATCGATCACAATGTTCTTCTAGAGCGCCTCTCATCTCGCCTGGGCATCACTGGCACTGCTGTACAGTGGTTCAGGTCCTATCACAGTGGGACACTCCCGAGTATAGACGTGAATGGACAAAGATGATCTGAGGCACCTTTAAAATATGGAGTACCTCAAGGCTCCGTGCTTGGTCCGGTTCTTTTCACGGTGTATACTCTCCCTCTTGGTGATGTGATTGCCAAGCACAATCTAGGCTTTCCCTTCTATTTGGATGACACTGCGTTGTACCTTTGCTTTGATACCTCCCAGCTTCCGAGCACCTCAAGTTCTCTCAACTAACTTGCTGCATGTATTGATGACATCCGCACATGGATGGCAGCAAATTTTCTAAAACTAACCGATGATAAAACTAACTTACTAGTTATGGGCAAACCCAGTGTGATTCACAAATTGGAAAGGCTGACTCTCAAAATTGGCTCTGCCAGCATATCTCCAGTTGAATCAGCTCGAAATCTAGGTGTCATATTTCAAAGCGACCTCTCGTTAGACTACCATATCAGCTCCACAGTCAAATCTACCTATGTTCAGCTTCACAACATAGCTAAAATTTGGGCTTGTTTAGATAAAGATACCACATCCAAGTTGGTCCATACATTCGTGACATCCCATCTCGACTTCTGCAACTCACTGCTTACTGGCCTACCAGCATTTGCGATCAAGTGATTGCAGCTGATGCAAAACTCTGCAGCTAGGCTTGTCTGTCGTGATCGTCACAGTTGCCACATTACTCCACTTCTCGCCGACCTGCACTGGCTACCAGTCCAGCAACGGATTGATTTCAGGGTTTTGTCGCTCACTTTTAGGTCCCTCTATTCTATGGCTCCAGCCTATCTCTCAGATATACCACCCCATCGTACCACCCACTTTCCGAAATAAGACAGTTTACAAATAACTCGCACAAACCTTAAATCCTTTGGAGACCGTGCATTTAGTTCTTATGCTCCCACAGCCTGGAACTCCCTCCCCACTTGTGTCAGAATATCCCCGACCTGACCACATTTAAAATGAACTTAAAACACCTATTTAGGACAGCATTTAGTGGGTCCCTGTGATTCGTCCTTCATGTGCTTATGCATGCTGACACTGTGCATGCTGCCACTAATCACACTTGCATGCTGACCCTGTGCATGTCACCCCTACCCATATTATTCATTTTGTTTGTTTTTAAAGCATGATTTTACTTACCATTCAATGGCATTTCCCTTTGCAGCAAATGTAAAGCGCCTAGAAAGAGATTAAGTTTTCTGGGGGCGCTTCATCAAGTGGCAGCATCGCCGGAGCACTCCTGCACGAATCCTAATGTATAGTTCGGCGAAACCGGGATCCTCAAACACGTCTTACTCGGCCAACTTCTCCTCCCCAAGAGCCACGATGACCTCTTGTCACCGCACATCCGGCCATGCCGTAGGTCTTACCACAGCCTAGACAGTGACCCTCATTACAGCCGTCCAGTCCCAGCCAACAGAACCTAGCTTGAGCACACCTATAGGCACTGCTGGTTGATGTCTATGTTCGCCGTGTCACGAGCTCCACTGTCACTAAGAAATTTGATGTACTACAGAAAAATATCATGCGAATAAAAAGACGGCTTACTCATGAGTGTGCAAGTGGTCCTGGTGGATCAACACCTACTCCTAGGTTGCTATACAAAACTTGTTATTTTTATTCTTATATATAATCAAACGCTAGCGCTTTCAAACTCGTTAATAAAATTAGTGTTACCAAATGTTAACCAAGGATCAACTGATGCTATATGTTCCTTTCCATCTGCTTGAGTGCTTTGGTCCATGCATTCTTTGGCTCCAGCCTACTAATCAGTTACACTCTCCTACCAGGCTAAGCATAGTACAACTTGCTTTTCAGAATCTAATAGTTTACCTATACCTCATACAAACCTCTAATCCTCGGGAGACCGTGCCTTTAGTTCGTATTCTCCCAAAACACGGAATTCACTTGAGGCTAGCGTCACGTAATCTCCTAATTTGACAAAATTTCAAAAGAAACTAAAAGGCATCAATTCAGAAAAGCATTTAGTGGGTCCCTGTGATTCTACCTCTATGTGCTTATGTGTGCTGACACTGTGCATGCTACCACTAACCATACTTGCATGGTGACCCTGTACACGACGACCCTATGTTATTCTTGTTGTTTTTTCAGTTTACTATCGCTAACCATTCCACTCGATCGTGCTTCAATTGCAGCAAATTTAAAGAGCCTGGAAAGAGATTGAATTCTCCCAGGGCTCTATATCAAGTGTATCATTATTAATATTACTTCCAGCTATTGCAGAGGCATATTTCAAAATTTCATATCGCTTCAGTACTTGAATATTGTAACACTATAGAGTTAAATAACTGTCGTGTAAGTCCCATACATTTTGCATTTACATTTACATTTACATTTTGGATGTAAAGCCACTCGATGTTTGTATTATTGGCAACAGAAGGTTACATGTATGCATAACTTACAACAATGCAAGATGGGTGAAGTAATACTAGTGAATCTGTATACACATGTTTATACATTTTCCTATGACCCCCAAGCCTAAAACAATAGAGTGAGCTATGCTGAGGTCCCATTCGAACAAACGAATGAAGCACTCGAGCTGGATGGATGACAGCAGATTAACTGTCTACATATCCATATCGCATACAATCATGACCAGCAATTACATTCGTGGTCAAAGAAGTAAATGACAATCATTAAGCTCACGGCTACTGGAAAGATGCACACATTTCAAGACAATGTGGCTCTGCCGTCAAAATCATTCTTGCTCGTCAATTCAACAGCCATTCCTTAAACACAAAAGGATTCAAAACTGACTCAATGCGGATATTGTATGCATACACGTAGGTGGTACTCGGTGTGTGCACCTACCGAGAGTAGTTTATATTGTAAGCATTTGCATGCAGCAAAACTAAGGCAGTCAATAATTGCACAACGGCAACTTCTATCGAAACGAACGTAACGGTCTGCCACTAGTCAGAGAAACATGTCTTAGATTTGAATTTACTATTCAAAAGTTTTGCTCAGGCTTATGCCAAGTCTCCAGGACTTGCTACAGCCCGGCTGTCGGTAGAACACACTTTCTTTGATCAGTTACTGTCTTCTGAAGAGCCTGCTGCTTGGTTAGAAGACGAAGGTGAAGCTCCACTTTCCTTTATTGAGCTGCTTGTGTCAGTGACTGCTGAAGAATCTGTGGTGAATGCCGACGAAACATGAGTGTCATCCCCTGTCGGCAAGTCGTCGGTAAAACCTGGGGGTGGTGTCATACGTGCAAAATCCTGCTGCAGATATTGAAAATGATGCTGCAATAGACAGAATAAGCCGAAGAAAATACAAGACCGAACCTCATTAATGCAGTCAGAAACGACAGCTCCATATAAAATTACTTGATACCTTCAATTGGGCAGCATGGAGTGCAATGGTCCGTTTTGTCTGCTTCATGGCTGCATTAGTTTGATCGTCAGCTGCTGACGTTTCGAGATCAAAAATCCATCCGTTGATTTGCTCACGGATCTCTTTTCTCTTCAGCCAGAAATGTCTCAATATCACCTAAAACCAATAAAATAAGATACGCTATGGCCACAATGACATGTCACAAATAGCAAGTTGAGTGTTAACTATTTGATGGGTCACAACAGCCTGCGAACAGGACCGAGCATGAGGGCCACTGCAGCAGGTGATGCGTATGTCTGCAGGCTAATTAAACAGTCACAGAAGTTCAGCTAGGTGTCTCATTCACAGTAGGAGCTTCGATAGCTCCTGGATGATCAAAGGTCAAAGAGCAAAATTCGCATGCTGAGCCATGATCATGCCACGACCTGGCTCCTTCATCCCAAGCTAAACTGCTTCATCAGTTCCAGCCTCCTCATATCGTACCTCCAGGTCCTCTATGGACGATAAATGAGCTGCCCCATTCCTCTAATTTGAGACATTTGGCAACATAAAGTTTAACTCTGAATGTCCTAAGCTGTGTAACTCACATAATCCTTATGCACCGACGTCTACTCTCTTGCTGCCGACTATGGCTAATCCTTTCCAACGGTCCTGAGGTGATACTTCCATGTTGCTTACTACCTCAACTGCCCTCTTGACTTTGCTATACTTCTCACTTTCTCTTTGTCGCGTGAGATGAAGTATGCTGGCTACCGAATGCATAATAAAAGCTGCTTAGGCTGTGAGTGTGCTATACACAACTCTCCTGGGCAACACTCAGTCTTTGTGGAGTTACAGATAGAGATGCATTACATTATTGATTATTAGTAGTATTATATTATATATATATTATATATATATATTATATATATATACATATTTATATTATATATTATATATTATATTATTATTGTACATTATTGAGATTACATTACATTTCCTAATAAGGTGGTTCTGCCGGTAGTGAAAGAGTATTACTTAGCCAAATAGCAAGTCAGTGACTAGCGTGACCAGAGCACAAATGCAGACGTGAGACGAACCTCTTTGAAGCATGCTGATGGCTGTCTCAGCTGTTCGAGCATTGCATACTTGACGGTAGCTTGCTGTATGTTTGCATCATATTCCCGTGAGTGCATTCGGCCAGCTGGTGTACCCCGAGACCGCTCACAACCAGGCTCATTGAAGTATGGCTCTGGCACGAGGATAAGTGACTGTATCGAAACCAGCACCTGAAACATTGAACCAGAACAGCTCTACATAATGTAGTGCCATGCCATATGCAAGGGAAAGGATCAGGTACTGAAAACTAGAAATACAAATGAACACCGACCTGCAGAAAGCTGGAGGCTTGGGCATTCCACTTTTCTTCGGGTCTTCCGTGCCACGTATTAAGAATGGACAGGCAGACCTAGCAAATAAGCCGATGTTAAGCAGCAATTTCATTCTTCTGAAAATGCAGTCAGCTGTTTTGGAAAGTCTGAGATTATGGCCAGTACATGGCACCTTGTGGTTCATGCACCTATTTTCTTCTAGCTGTGGCTGAGCAAAAGCCGTTGGCAATATAAATGCTTGTAAGAGATATTGTCAAAAGAGAGATATTAGACAACCAAGTGTATCTTGGACATGGAACGAAGTCTAGGGCTGGGTATGTCAAATCTTGGGATGGTCATGAGAGACATGCTCGTTACCTTCACTTGGCAGATAGAGCCAACTTTAATTAGACTGATAAACTAGTGTCTACAAGTGATGTCTTACCTTGCCATCATGATAGAGATTGGGATTAAATCGGACCTGATGATTCCCTGTTGTCTGAAGATTTATCATCGGAGGCGAATGTGGGAAATCCGCAGGAAAATAGGCATCAAATTCAAAGCAACCATTAGCATATGGTGTATCTGCTGGTCCAGTGATAAGAATCTACAATATACATACTATGACTGTTGAAAGAAGCTCAAGTATAGCATGCAAACATAACATAATACAACACAATCCAATGAGTGATTTAGCCAATAAGTCATGTTCAATCTTTTGGCTAGACATGAACAGAACATTAAAACAAATTTACAAGTCAAATCTATGGACCGACTAGCAGCCAATTCACACAAATACAATTCAAATTAATATAACCAACCACTACGATAAGAATGCATAAAACTAAAGCCGAACAGCCAGAAGGCAGAATAAAAACTTCAGCGCTTCGCAAATAAACTGACTCAAATAGCAGCTGTTACTGAGAATCATCCTCAGAGTCATTCTACAATACCCTTACCAATATAGGGCACTGAAGGTATTTATTAGTAATTACAGCAGCAGCCCAGAAGGACATTTGTCCCTAACGTGAAACATTACCTAGAAAGACTGTAATACTTTCTTCATTAGAGTGGATCCATCGTCAATCGGGAATGATAACCGTCTGTAATGCTACCCAATGACCCCACACCAGCTTCCAATACAATTGCCCACAACAGATATAATTTTTCTTACAATTAACAGCGATTTAAGCTAAACGTTTGTATTTTACTTGGTTGCTGATTTGACAAGAATCACTAATTTTGAAAATATTGTCCATGCTGCTGCCCTGGTTAGCCAGCTAGGTGGGAATAAACAATGCAACAATACTTGCTTGGAAGTTTCATATGAGTTTGGAAACAGTTGCAGTTCTCAGAATTCTTGCTAGGACCAGTTAAGTAAGACATTTCGGATGTGCCAAAGGTTCCCCTCTCAAAAAATGCGACTCAACGACTATGTCAGGTACCTCTTCACCACTGGTCAAGGTTTGAGACATCCAGTTTTGCACATTATTAGACGTAGACCAGACTTAGTTCGAGATCAATCAAGAAATCAATAGTGTAGTTCGAGCGAGAAGCCTGGCAACTTTGCTTCCTGATGAAAACAGTGCTGTGGGACCATTTAAAGTGCAACGGAAGTCTTGACTGATACCCGAAATGCCAAATACTTGGTGATTTGCACGTAGTAAAAAGTTTCCATTGAGATTATGAAAAGTTGATTCATTAGATTACATGCATTTGGCAAACCAAGAACAATTAAGACCGAAGAAATCGTTCAAAAGAATCCTCCAATGCCTTGCTTATCATACAAGCTGTTTGAGGGTACCGTACCATCAATTTCTTGATTGCTTTCGAACGAGATCAGGCCTTTGGTTGTGAATACTCAAATTAGATTGCTTAAAAGCCTTAAGCATTGCTTAGAAAAACACGAACACAATTTTTAAGACTGATTTTCAGAGAGGGGGATAGTTGGTGCATCCAGTAAATCCTACTTCCCAGTGCTCAGACGGTGCAAGACAATATTCTTTGAAAATGGTAACTTTGTTGTCGGAAGTCAGAAAGAAATTGCTCCAAATAGTGCAAAAACGTGTCAGTTTGCACGATTTTTTGCACCTGGTATGCAAACGTGGTAGCACGAGCAATCTGTCACAAATATTGCAACTCTAGCAAATCCTACGTTAAAGTACAAATTTTTGGCCAGCAGTCCGTAATGCACTGATAAGGGCAATCTACCCCTCAAAGATGTTGCCATTCGAAACCATTACCTAATTGAGGGGACAGCAACAGAAATGCAGGTGGTCTAGCAGCAGAAATGAGTGCCGCACGGGATCACTTGTATGAGGTGTCCTATTTAAACTGCTATTATTTAAATAAAACAAGTCTTTTGTACGACTGAAAGCTCGGAGAACCATTTGGATATATACAAAATGTATAACTATAATGATTATTATTACTATAACCAGAATGCTGCCGTTGCAACAAAAATGTTGATTGGACACCAATAGCACTTATACCGGGCTTTGGTCAGATTCGCCTCTTCGATGATGAATTTGCTTGATGATATATGTTCCGTGATTGTAGATTAGATGGACAGCATGAGTTCAAACGAGCACCCCCATTTTAGTAAAAAAAGCCGACTAATTTCCTGACGTCGTATGCCAGCACATCTTTTTAGATTTGGGGCTGTCTGTGCGGTATCTAACCTATAACGACTACAAATACTGGTCAGCAAGAAATTAATACTTTTCAGTGCAAGCCTTTGTGGACTCTATTAAGTTAAAAATTATGTTGCAAAACGTGGCATTGCACTACAAAAAAGTCTAGCGAATGCCTAACTTAATTAAACAACAGGAACACGGTCTATATCAGAAAGATGGAGCAACATAAGAAACAGACATAAGTTCATACTAAAACGATTGCAATTGTTCAAGACATGCTGGCCTCGAAACTTTGATTCGAGTGATGTGTAAGATGATATAAATTAAATTAATTAATATAATATATATATTAATATATAAAATTGATATAAGTTAAATAAATAGTCGACATATTGACTTATCGGACTAAATATAACAGTATTAAGGATGTCCTTTTGATTTGTAAACTTTGATCACGATAGAGCCTTAGTCTATACCATTTCTTCTCAGCCCAAAAGGGTTTATCCTTGTTAACAGAAGCACATTATACAACTACCCATAAATTGTATACGTGGTTGAAAACCCACCATAACCTTTGACAACCAGACAGTCAACAGCATAACTCTAATTTTGATCCTATCAAACAACACCGACCACGACTGTAAATTAAGACACTACTACATCAAGGTAGAACAGAGCATATACATGCATCTTGCATTCACCAGATTATTTGTTATCATTTATGTATCATCTATTATATGCATTGGATAAGAGCAGAATAAAGCACCAAATTTGCCTTGTCAATAGAATCGACGAAGTAAATATAAATGCGAACTGACCTTCATGACATCCAGACGCTCCTCGTCGCAACGCACAAAAACACTACTGCTTGATGATAGGGGGAGCGAAGTGGACAGAGTGCTGGCTTCCTGAGCTAGTCGGCGTGCACGAGACAAACTGCCTCCACCTTCCGTGGCCTTTGACTGTTGAATCATACTTTCGTAGTGATATGGTACGACAAAGCAGATGACACCACCATCCTCTCGGGTGAACTCATATGTGTCTAAATAAAAAAAAAGCTCGTCAGCTATTGACAGATTAAGTTCATCAATGTTTGTTGCTGGACCGTTCGTTACAAGTTCTGCAAACGTCGAGAATAGCAAATGCAGAGATTAAGGTCAACGAGTAACCGGCATACACACACACGGTAGAGTCAAGCCTGGGCATGTATCACATATATAGTAAGTGGGTCTTAGCCCTGGGCCTTAGCCCTGGTAGTAAAGTGTTTGCTCTTCACGACTCTTGTCGTGCGTTCGAGACCTGCAATGGGCGATTTTTCTTTATAGCCCACTGAATGCTGTGGTGATAGTCGTACATGATCTTTTGCCGCTTATACAAGAGGCAGTTAAATTAGCTATGCATCAACCAATCAACAAGCCATACCAAATTGTAGGTCTTTCAGGGCTGCTTTGTAGACGTCATTCGGCGAACGGGTCATACAGCCTGGTGGAGGCACACTGCTCAGTATCGAGCAGTTGAGGCTTTCTACGACACCAGATGAAGTGTACATTGTCGGGCTACGTACTCGCTGAAGCTCCTCAAGCTCAAGAGCCTGGGACACAATCCTAGCCGTACGCTTAACGTCTGGCACCAGCTGTCCGAGGCCTTCAGAGTCGTCGACAATAAGAGAACCATCTTTTTTCTTCTTTCTGTAACGAATAGTTTACTCCGACTGGCAGCCAGAACATTAAGATCAATACACATAGTCAAGTGCTGTCAATCCAGAGAGTGACTGAATCTTGAAGTTATACACTTATTGATATGCTTGAATGGGAGCCAGTTCAGGTTGGGGAGGAGTAGTGTGATATGGCAACTGTGGCGCTCACGAAAGACAAGCCTAGCTGCAGAGTTTTCACTAATTGGAAGTGCCAGATTGCAAAGGCCGGTAGACAAGAAAGCAGCAAGTTGCAGAAGTGGAAAAAGGATGTTAGGAATACAGGGACCAATCTGGATGAAGCATCCCTGATTAAGTAAGCCCGAATTTTAGCATGTTAAATAGATGAAAGTGGTCACTTATTGTGAAGCTAATGTGGTCGCCTAGTGGGAGTCACTTTGGAACAGGACATCTAGATTTCGTGCAGTTGCAACAGGAGATATGCTGGCAGAGCCGATTGTGAGTGCTAACCTTACCACACTTGGTTAGCCCACAACTAGTAAATTGGTTTCGTCATTTAATTTGAAAAAATGTGCTGCCATCCATTTGAGTGTGTCAGCAATACTTTCGGCAAGGGAGTTGAGTGAGTTCGTCGTGCTTGAGGGATGGGAGAGATCAAAGTAAAAGTACAACTGAGTTGTTATTCACACATAAGTGAAAGCCTAGATTATGCCTGGCGATCGCATCGGCAAGAGGGAGGGTATAAACCGTTGAAAGAACGGGACTAAGCACAGAGCCCTGAGGTATCCCATACTTCAGAGGTTCCTCGGATGATCTGCGTTCATTCATATAAATATACTCTGAAGGCTCCCTCCGAGGACCTGAACCATTGCAGTGCAGTGCCAATGGTGCCCAGTTGAGATGAGAGGCACTCAATAAGGACTCACGGTGATCGATAGTATCAAAAGCTTCCGAAAGATCAAGCACAACAAGCAGGAAGGCTCTAATACATCAATATATATATATATATATATATATATATATATATATATATATATACATATATATATATATATATATATATATATATATAAATAGAAAGGCACATACATCAATACTCTTGAGTCTCCCACTAAGGCAAGACCTGAACCATTGCAGATCAGTGCCAGTGATGCACAAGCGAGATGAGAGGCGCTCAAGAACTTGGTGATCAATAGTATCAAAAGCTGCCGAAAGATCAAGCAAAACAAGCAGTGTGGAATAATTAGCTCAATAATCAGACTGGAATTTACTAGCTAGGTGTGAAAATTCAATGTAAGAGCTGGTCTGCCACGACTCGTTCCAGAGTCTCTGACAAGAACGGTAGAAGGGCGGTTGATTCGGGAGAGAATGCTTGTTTTCTTGGTCTAGTGTTGTATTCTTGATAAGCGACCTAACTGCAGCCATTTCGAAAGAGGCAGGGACGTGTCCTGAGGCTAACGACATGTTTGTGTTAGTTATGCGTGGCAGAAGAGATCTATGCATCGTAGAAGTAGGACCGTGGGTATAGGGCACATAGGTGTAGTAGCCTTATTTGATAGGGCGATGAATTTCAGGATGCAGTCACTCGTGGCTTCCTTGAATGTAGACATAGAGATACTGCACGGAATTTAGGAAGAGGAGTCATGTGGAATTGTTATGGAGGGACAGGAGTGCAGAAGGGATGATGCTACCTTAGCGATGGTTCTTTGATTTTGACTATCTAGCAGACAAAGAAACTAAAGAAGTGATAAGCTATATCAGAACCCACTTAGAAGTGGTTAAGGAGAGTTAAGCGTTAATGGTTGAGCGTAGATAGCCACATTTGTGGATTGTACATATGTGATTCAACAATATTTTTTTTATATAAAAGTTTGTCACTGTCCGGGTCAAAAAAGCAAAGTTTGCTAGGAATAGTGGCAATTTTCTATGCTTGTGAGACATGAGAGATTAGGAAATAAAATGGCAACGGGATTAAAATTGTGTTAGATCATTTAAGTAGAAGATGAGGCTATGCTGTGTATGCAAAACATCTAAAGAAAGGTTTGGGCCACGTGAGCAAGGTATGTTTCATCACCATTTGTAATACTGATGCTACATTACAACAACATTCGTGAGCGAACAAGTTCCTAATCGTAGCGCTTCATTGCGGATTAGCAGCCTCCAGTGTAAGACCTAAAAAGCTAACAAACAACCAAACAGAAACCAAGTTGAACAATGCACATTCGTACCAATTATAGGACTGCTAGCCGTACCTTAACCGAGTTTCGTACAGCTCGACACATGCCAAAACTTTCTTCAGCAGTGATACGATGGGGCTGCTTGCTCCTTGACAGGTCGTAAGTAGATGGACAAAACAATCTCTCATTGGGTCACCATGATTTGAAACAACCACAGTGGTAGCAAAGCTCCTCAGCAGGCGAAATACAGCAGCATAGATCGGCACAGCCTGTGCCATCTCGAGAACCGAATCATTTCGCAGATATGAAGCAAGAACATCCACGACACATGAGGATAAGATAATGCCCGATAAGGTTTGTGGCAGTGATGCCATCCTTTCGAAAACACCTGCTTCCATATCAGATTTGCGATCGGCCGAATTGCTCAGCTGCAGAGGTATGGTGTCACCGGGATTAATATAAGCTGCTATCACTTGGATTAGACTTGCGACATGCTGCTCCTCCTGCCGCCTCTCTTGCATGGCTCTCTCGGCATCCCAATTAGAGGTCATCGATCCAGATGCAAATCCAGTCCCTTTGGCCCAGTAGTAAGTGCGGCGTGCTGATGCCTGCTCGCCCATAGCAGATGTAGAAGCAGATAAGGGCTCCTTTGCCTGCCGATTAAGTTGTGCACCCTTGACTTCTGACTTGTAACCTGTTGCTTTTGTTTGGGCAGCTCGGATGATGGCTGCAATTATCTAGATCATGAAGGGTAAAAAACTCTTTCAGACAACCCAGCAACAGAGCAACTCTACCCCTAACAAACTAGGTTTTTAATGAGTCAGTCAGCCCGGCGCAGTCACTGACATAATGCCTACATCGGGTTTTTCTGTTACATTTATAGTACTACAACAGCGATACAGCAATAATGATTGTCAAAAAGGGGGAGATAGTTTGCTAAGTTGCATATGCAGCAGCAAAATTCTCACATTTAAAATTTAATGTTGAAATTCTAGAACGACATAGGACTGTGAACTTAAAGAGGCCTTTCAAGGCATGGCCATTGCATTCCAGCTGCTTGAGCTCTCTACACGACGAACTGTTTTGCTGTCACCGAGGTGATTATTAATGTTTCCAGTACTTAATAATAATAATAATAATGCACTTGATAAAGTGCCCTCAGAGAACTTAATCTCCCTCTAGACGCTTTAAATTTGTGCAAAGGGAAATGCAATTGAATGGTGAGTAAAATCATCCCAGCTACAGCTTGAATTAGTTGAGTATGCTATCGGTAAGCTGCCGGAATGAAGAAGGCAAAAAAGACGTCGTGCTGTGCCTGTCTCTGGTAAAGGGTGGACGTGCATGAATAGAATATGTGCGCAATTCTTCATGGGGGGGCTACTATACACTTAAAATAAATTTTAAGATGATTAGCATGCCAGCGTTTCATATGAGCAACTCAATGCTGATTTGCTACCAGGTACTAACAAGACATTTCACATATCAAGAAAATTATTAAGCTTAATCTTAAAATACGTTTTCATTTTTCCTGCTATACAGATGTTGCTCCATTAATTAAGAACTCTAAGCTTGGCAATTAGAGGCGCTGACTCGTAGGCTAGGTCAAAGCCCCACATTACAAAGGAAAGTTGTCCATGATTTTCACAGGCAAAAGCTAGTCGCAAAATAATAGCCAAAATAAGAGGTCTTCCACCGAGGCAACTAGATACGTAGTATTGAACACGTCCAGTAAGGCAGGAGCATGAGATTCAATGCATGAATCAATGTAGTATTACTATATTTGTGCCAAATCAGATATGCTTCATACGAGATAGCATTACATACATTCAAACACCAGCATAAGGCAAACGTGATTAAGCAAAACCCGGACTTACACATAATAATAATATACTCGACAGAGCGCCCTCAGAGAACTCAATCTCTTTCTAGGCATTTTACATTTGCTGCAAAGGAAACATAATCGAACGGTTAGTGGTCGCATGATCAATAAACAACAAGAATGACATGGTTAGGGGTGACACGAACAGTGTCAGAATGCAAGTATGGTTAGTGGCATCACGCACAGTGTCAGTACGCATAAGCAAATAAACATCGAATCACAGGACCCACTAAATGCTGTGATAAATAGGACATAAAAAGAGTTAAACGCCTTTATGAAATATCAGGGGAGATTGATATCATTGGACAGAAAAGAATATCTGTTTCTAGCGTCTGGAGAAGATATCTCAATGAAGGACACCACAGACTAACGATCTCATTATTCCACATGCTACAGCTCTAGAGCACTAGAAAGCATGTGAGCGATTATTATTCATCACCTTGCCATAAGGACAAAGGTGCAGTCAACGATCAAATACCTACTGCCAGTTTAATATAGTTGGTGGCTATAAACAATGCAATGCATACATAAGGTTTGTTTCAGCAATATCAGTATTAAAAACACTCCCACGTCACGATGCATAAGCCCACACCAAGCTCCCCTACAGTAAAGGACCCATAACTGTACTTGCACCTAATTAACCAAGCCTTTATTTGCTGAAGTGACACCAAAGTCGAAGTGTAAGCTCCAGATATATCCTTTGGATATGCTGCCACTTTGCATATGCACTTAAACACTCCCACGTGTGAGCAAAAGCTGACTACAAAAGAAGCAGATTATAAAAGCACATGTAGTTTTGAGTTCACACATGCCCAGGGCTGCAAACATGAATCGCAGCCTTTAATGTCTGTACTAGTCAGAATCCCTGGTGTCAATGGCCACTACCACGAAATGAATGACAGCAATTAACATTTCATACAAGAACATTGCAAAAGACAACATGAGTGGTGACAAAACTTGAAAGAGAAACGGCATTGAAAGATAGGCAACATACCGGACTTGAGTTATGCCTGTCATCGTCCTGGGGTCGAGGCAGATGATGACTGAGAGCAGCCAAACAGGCAAACACAATGTCAAGAACGCCCAACTCAACAATCTGCTGACGCAGAAATGATCCACGGTCACTGTCAAGTAGCAACGAATCCAAAAGACAGCGCAGGAGATCAAACGGCAGTGTTGCCAGTAGCTGTCTGTCCCGTTGCAATGCTGATTCTGATTTAGGTAGCAGAGGTACTACCGGTCGACCTGAAAGAGAGGCTGAGGTGATACACGGAAGATAGTTCTCATTTAAAACCAGAGGCCAAACGTGTGCCTAATAAATTGCTGTTTCCCCCCCCCCCCCCGCACATGACACTCACCACTGGGTCCTGCAGATGTCACGTCACCATCCTTTTCAGCATAACCAAGGGCTAGTCGCAGCAAAAGTTGGGCCTGACCACGACGTTGAAGTAACAAGTCGGAGTAACCGGGCAGTCGCAGGAACAAGCCAAAGGCGAGGAGACAGTGTGACGGAATTGCAATACTCATCAGTGGAGCTGAGGCTTTTTTAGGTGCAGGCTTTGGTTTAGGTTTCAACGTTCCTCCTTCGAACAACATATCCTATGGAAGAGCATGCCATGAGCTGAACAAGCATGTGGAAAAAAGATCAATTCAAGCACAAATCAGCACAAAGAGGTCAACTCACACGGGCCCAGCAAATGGTTTGAGGAACAGGTGCGTTTTAGCTTCTTTTTAAACGTAGCAGTCATTCGATGTCATGACATCCTTCTCAAAAGAGTTTCAGGCTTTAAGGCCATTCAAACTAAAGGCAGTCTTAAAAAGGATTTGTGGTAAGTTAAAGGTGGAACTAAGCAACTTGAGTCAGAAATGTGGGAGGTAACGTACCAACAATGAGTAGGAGCTAGTTTGTATAGGCAGGCCGGAGCAAGAGAATAAAGGTAGTTAAAAGTCATGACACAAAATTGAAGTCAATATGATGCTTCAGGTTGGTGAGAAGTGGGGTAATGAGGCGATTTCAAAGATCACGACTAACAGGCCTGTTTTGCACCAACCGTGAACGTCTTATTTAATAGGCCGAAAGACCTGGGAGTAGTGAGTGACACAACTCAAGATAGGATGTCATAAATGGAGACAACAGGCTGGCTGTGGCACACTTGTCTAAGCAAGACCAACTTTTGGCAATGGTAATTCATTAGCTAAAAGTAGGCAGATGTGACTATGTAGCGGCTGTGAAAATAAATTTTGAAAGGGGATAACAAAATAACACGTATAGTCTGGCAGAGCTTATTTTGAAGGCTAGGTTTTCTATTTTCTTAGTAACACTATGTTGGCACATAATTAGTAAATTGATTTAATCAGAATTCAAATTAAGAAAATTTACTGCAAGCAAAGTACAAATATTAGAAATACATAATGAAAGAGAATTGGGAGAATGCTGCAGGCAGTGATCAAAGAACAGGCATAACTTTATCGTTTACATAAAAATAAAAGCCATGATTATGCTTGACGATTACATAGGCAAAAGGAAGAGTATAGATTGTGAAAAAGGATTGGACCAAGCACTGAGTCTCATACTTTACAGGCTACTAGGATAAATGTCGCCTGTTGGCATCAATGACCTAGAGGATCCCACTGAGAAAGGACCTTAACCAGTGCAGTGCCGATGATGCTAAGGCGAAATGAGAAGTGCTCAAGAAAGACTTGGGGTGATCAATATAGCTCTAAAACCCGACTGGAACTAAGTTGCTGGATTTGAAATTGCGATGCAAGAGACAAGCTAGTCTTCAGCTGATCGTTCCAAAGCTTGTGATAGGAATGGCAGTAAGAAGACTAGCTTTAGTTATCTTGGTCTAATGCTGAATTTTCAATGAGCGGCACAACAGCCTATTTGAAAGATGCATGGACAAGACCCGAGAATAAGGAAAAATGTATAATCCAAGCTGTTCAGGGTAACAGCAAATGTATGCATATCAGAAGAACAATAGGTATGGGTTACAATAGTGCTGCCTCTTACACTGAGATAAACTTTGTGATGAGGTTGTTAGTACAAGGCTCGAAGGCAGATCACTAAGGAAAAGAACAACACTGAGGGTGGCGAGTCCAATGGGAATGTTACCTCCGAGATGGTCTCTCTTTTCCTCTCTCTCTCTGACAGTATCTACCTTGATGACAAAGAAGCGAGAGAGACGATCTACTATATGGCCATAAAGATCAATAGGGAGAAGACCTAGGTAGCAAACGACGTTAGCTACACAAATAATACAAATGGAAAGTTTTGGATTTATACCACAGCAGGCTGCTGTTCCATTGACTCATTCGCCAACTGAGTTGGTGTAGGCAGAAACATGTCTATGGTTGCCTCAGCGTCACTGAAGTCTAACTCCATGTATTCGTCAGATGATGATGTGTCGCCCCCCAGCTCTCTGGCTACATTTGGCAAGTGCTCTGCAGGTGCCGCTCCATCATCGTCATCGTAACAGAGCGGTAGCACATTTGAAAGCAGCTGAAGGCCACCATTGGCTGTAAAAATAATGTGGTACACTACTTGAGCAGGCAGAACAATAGAGAACACTGCTTGGTCAAAAGATACAGAATATAATAAAACTGAGTAGCGCTACAAGATTCACCCCCGAATAGCAAAGTCGTCATTACCTGCAAAGGCACCTAGAGGTGTCAAGGTAACTTCATGGTGATCTCCTAACCAGGAGGATGCTTCTGCAAAACCAACAGGTTTGGTGCCATCTGTTTTCCGATTAGCTGCCCTGCTTGCCGGTTGGTTTTCTTGAGAGTCAGCCGAATGCACACTGCCAGTAAGAAGGCTACCAATGTCTGACCCTGACAGTCGACACACTGACGGCTGGGCAAGGCCTTTCTTTTGCCCAAACTTGATACAGAGATCCACTCTGGTGACCGTGGTTGTGCCTGAAGGCAGCTCACCTCGTGAGAGCAGTAGCCTATATAGGTGTGACAGGCAAACATCATCGGCCAACAATTCCCCTACAACAGGCCATACCACAAGCTCTCTGAGCATAAATCTGATTGAACATGTCAATTTAATTTTAGGCAACATTAATCAAGGCTGAGAAGCAAACACTTCTTGCTACCTGACTTTGGCTCATAGATATCATAGCCGAAGGCACTGTCACCGACAGCTCTCCGGAGCTTCAGAGGTGTGGCTAAATACATTGCAGGTATGCCAGGTGCCGTTCGAGTTCTTTTCCCTTTAGAGCCAAATAGAGGGCTTGAATGCCCGTTCTCTGAACTGGGCTTCTTGCTATTTTCGGTCACCGGTGCTTTAAAAGCACCACTCAACAAGGAGCTAAAGTCAACTGTTGTCTCGACAGCACCAGCTGCTTCATTAACTTGAGTAGAATGAGGAACCGGATGGTGAGGCCGACATTCAACATTTTCCTTGACATCACTGCTCTTAGTCGACATAGACAAGAGACATGATGATGCACCTGCTGGAATAAAAAAAAGATAAAATCGCAGCTATAAGAGTAAAGGCATACAGCTAGACGTTACAAATATAAGCTAAAATGCATATGTCGCTTAACCGAGAAAATAATCCCATGCATCGCCCTCTGCACGTGAGATCACAGCATTGTTCAGGTAAGACTGTCTTTAACATCCGAAGTTCCACGACCTCAGACCACATGGCACACTATTTGATAAACACGCTTACACCTCCTGAGTCAAAGATGATGCTCATCCTATAAAAATCACTGTCAAGATTCCCAGATTATACGTATATATGCATGACTAATGCCTGGTATTCGCACCAGACCTAGTGTCCTGATGGCAACATTACAGGGCAATCAGAAACCAATTCTATCAACTTGTACCAGCAGAGGTGCATCACAATTTGGCGTTTACATAATTTCACCTGGCAGTGCTACAAGCAAATAAAATGTCTCCAGGTTTTACCTTGGAGAGCCACTAGCCCCTTTAGGGTAATACGGATACCAAGATTCGCAATCAGTTTTAGCAGTGTGCATTTTCAAAAACAGGATTTACTAAACAGGCAGGTGCAAAAGCTCACATACAAGTGTCTATCCCGTGTAAAGATGAGGGAAGTTCGGTAACCATCTGCCATGAACCACGACACTGCATGAAATCGGTGAGCCAGTGATGGGTCACTAGGTAAGGCTTTTCACGACTTTGGTTCTGAGGTCGTGGGTTCGAATCCTTGGGTGGGCGATCCTTTATTGCCACTGCAAGCGGTGAGTGGTGACAGCCGTAAAGGCTTTTTCTGTCTCTATACAAAAGAGGCTGTTGAATCAGGTAGTATAATAATATTAAATCTAATAGAATCACCCTTTGTGGTGTTCCTCTTTCACAACGTCAAGACCGTGCTGCCGTAGATCTTCTCTGGGTGTACTTCAATATATCACTTTCTCAGTGTACAGGGCTACTTTTTAAGTGGATCATCATAAGCTCTCATTGTCCAGGTCTGTTCAAAAGAATACATTTGGTTTCCAGGTACACGCTCGCTTAGGTGATTACGACGTGATAAGATAGCCTTGGGCTAGTAGTCAAACCAAGATATCTTCTTATTTCAACGTAAAGAAACGAGTCAGTTGACTGACTACGTATAGAGATAAAATCATGCTACAACATTCGGAATCAACAATGCAGCAGCCAACTAGACCCTATGTAGTCTTTATATATGTATGTGTGTGTCTGTGTGTTTGCACACACGCACGCAGGTGCCCCACCGATGTGGGCCGGCTTTTTCATAAATCTACCTGTTTACTATTAAATAATGGACTCACTATCGATGGCCGAGTATAGTCGAGTAGAGTCGTCCCTAGCCACTTAACGCTTCGACTTTCGAGGCTCTATCCTATCGTGATTTTTTTCAATTATATTCATTAAAAAGCTGATCGAGATTGTGAAAATGATAAAGAGTAGCGGTCGGTTGTCTGAGTCAATTATAGGCCCCTGCATCACGATGAAAATTACTGCACGTATAGAGTGTAGGCCTATCCCCAGAAATTGTTCAACGCCAGGTGCAGCCACTCGACCACTCCTTGTGTGAGCAAAAACGTTTTCCCAAAAAATCGGCTGTGACGAAACCAAGCCAACCATAACGTGCTGCTCACCCTCTTCCAATCGTAGCTACTGATTGGCTCAGCCTCGTGCAAGGCCAAGCACCCGCTGAAGATACTGAACCACGTGAAGATTCAGCTGACTGAATTAATGTCCTGGCGAATAGAGGAAGTCTTAAAGAACAGGGGTGGTTTGACTTCTTAATGCGAGTACCCATTAGTGCAGGTTATACATTTGCAAAGCGTTAACCAACTGATGGAACAGTGGCTAGGCGGTGTTATCTATTCACCCTAGTAAATACTTTTGCGTTTGAGTATATACATATATATAAAATATTGTTTCTTAACAGACCAAAATATGTGACAAGAAATTAATACATATTTCAAAACTGCATTTCATAATTTTCTTACAAAACAAACATAAAACTAATAGCATGGAATTTATTTGTCAGCATCAAGTAGCAAATCGGCAATGAGTTGCAAGTAGCCTACATTTAAATTTATGTTAACTTGATAAACAAGCCATCCCTGTGAGGAGTCACTGACAGACTAAATGTAAACATGTCTATCGCTTAACATAGGCACGTGCAGCAAGGCATGGTAGTACAACAAATACACCATAAAGGACATACTATAAATGCGACTTAAGTGAAGGACTAACTAACTAACCATGCAAATTACAGGGGTTGAGGTATATACTTTATAGATGCATACACACATTTAATGGTCGGCAAATGACAAGCTATAAGCAAAGTGCATTCTCGACAGCTAGCATAGATGAGAGAGAAGACGGTTACGCCGACCAAATGTTGTCCTTATCTGGCTGTACAATAATCATGTTTCCACAAGACAAATGTTGAAGCAGTCGGATATTAAAACGAAATCTTCCATATCGCTTTCAGCAATGCAGAACAACCAGTCACCATTGAGAGAGAGAGAGAGAGAGAGAGAGAGAGAGAGAGAGAGAGAGAGAGAGAGAGAGAGAGAGAGAGAGAGAGAGAGAGAGAGAGAGAGAGAGAGAGGAAGGTAGAAAAGTAAATTATGAAGACGGCTACTTACCGAGGGCAGATCTGATCACATCTCCTATTGAGCATTGCTCAGTGGCCAAACAAGTTAGTACGTCTGGTCGGCAGCTGTAGGCTGGATGGAAATCTGCACAGCTTGACGTTGTAGTGTTACAGACAGAAGTTAGGTCCGACACCCAAAGACTGCCTTCAAGCTTGAGTGTCACGAGTATCACTTCATCCTCGAGCAAGACTTTCGAAATAAGGTTTTTCATGAAGGGCGATAAATGACCACGTCCAACTGAAAGGAATTGGCATCAGTTTCTCAGTTAATTTTTTTATACAAACAGCTGACAAGCAGAAGACTACCAAACTACCCCACGTTACTTGACACAATGATACATTTTTACGACGGCATCATTGGTAACACAAAACGGGATAAACAATCATCTCGTTTGATCATCCTAAGATAAATAGTGTTACGGATAAAGTTGTGGCATTTTAGAACAGGTCCCTGTAAACCTAGCTTAATTATCGCTTATGGTGGTTCTCTCTCTCTCTCTCTCTCTCTCTCTCTCTCTCTCTCTCTCTCTCTCTCTCTCTCTCTCTCTCTCTCTCTCTCCAGTAACAGAAATACTAACATTTGCAATAAGGTAGAACTTAAGTTTCTGCCTAGGTGGGCTGCAGTCAGGCAAACGACTACACAACACAGGATAATTTGCCATTCATGTCATACTGAAATTGACTCCCACCGACATGCGCATTCATAACAAAACTAAGTACATGGAAGCTAGTCGCATTAACAAACCAGCAAACCCACCAGATTAGTGCATTTACTTGGTTGAACTTACTGATAAACATATACACTGCCTGCTAAAAATTACTCATCGCTGAGTCCATCGACCTGAATTTGGTTGCTAATAATCGAGTAAGCCATTACACTATACAAATTATTAAATTGTAAAATCTGTCAATCCAATTTTGACCTCACAGTTTGCTACTTTTGTCTTAATGAGTAACTAGATTTGCCGACAATTGGGTCAATGATCCCCAGGTAAGCAGATAGGGAGGTGTCAATGGTCAAGTGACCATTCCATTGCTCTATGGGGCGATCCAGCAGATCTTATTTTTGGCCTATTTTGTGACTGACAAGTGATAGATCTTCACATGACAATAACGGACAGTGTTTCTAGACTTTTGGTGGCCTTCTCAAGTCTACCAGTCTACGTCTAGTGTACTTTGCTCTTTTTATGTCAGCTGTAAACCAAAGAGAAAATTACCAGGGACAGATCTGCCATTCAGTCAAAGGCGCAAACTCATCAAGGACTGGCTAGCATTGAGTTGCAACATTGCACCCTCTTGCTCAGTGCAATAATTTTGCCCAATTCACGAGCCTGTAACATGGGTAGTAAAATGTGAGTACCTTACAGCTGGGCTACCATCTAGAGGCAGCAGTCCTTATACATCATATAACAATGTGAGGCAATGGAGACGAGCAAGATGTATCGCGAAATGACAGCACAGGGCAAAATGCTGCAAGGCATGGCACAGAGATCGACAGTGCAGATACAAGCATAACAACAATAACTACAAGCATAACACAAACAGTAGAATAGCAGCCTTACCAATTCGGACTTGGTCCTGCAAGGCAGCACAAAGAACTTGAGCGAATGCATCCTGGTTGGGTGGGTGGCAACATACGGCAACCCTGAATAGGTTGACGGTCTGGTATTCGAGATCACACAGACAGCGAATGATATGAACAAGTCTGTTGCTCTTGGACATAGCAACGACTGATGGCCCGGCAGCACTGGCTGCACACAAGAGCTGGAGAAGAGGCAGCCACGATGATCGGCCACCTTCATGACTGGTGGAACCAAACCACTCTTTAAAGCCAGGAGCTGCAGCACAGCAATTACACAGAAACTCCACGATGGCAGGTGCCGATGTTGTCGTCACATCCTCACAACAAGAAATCTTTCCCTCCACTCCATCTTCACCTACACAGAAAAGCCGCCTTTAATAGCCGATGCTTGCACAAAATGAAATAGTACTAACTGGTTTGGTCTAGCGGTTAAGGTGCTCGCCCCGACTAAGGTCTGACCGAGGTCGTGGGCTCGAGCCCCGAGGCATATGTGAAGCGCCTTGAATAGAGATTAAGTTCTCTTGGGGTGCTATACAAGTGAATTATATATTTTTTATAACTGTTTGCAAAACTGTCATGATCTAGGAAAACAAAAGGCTCCACAATCCATAGGGCACTGTTAAATAAGCAAAAGGTAGATCAATGTCATTAACTGCTATGTAAGACTTATTAAAAAGAGTTTGAAGCGACCAAATAAAAAATAAAAAACATTAAATACCACATGAACCTCATGCTTTAACATATTTCATTAACCCATACCTATACTATAAAAGCACGGGAAATCTACACTGCTTTGAGAGAACAGCCTGTGTCTGCTGATGTACCAGGCGAGCTAGCCCTATCAACTTGTGACAAAGCAATTATTTCTTATGTAGCAAAATTTCAAGGAGTAAATATTTTTTTCAAAACTAATACTAGATTTTTTTTAATCAAAAGAATTGACACCTAATTGTTACGAAGTTGCAGTAAAATTGAGCTTTTAAGTGGGAGAATGCATTTCGCAATCCTCAAGCAATATTTGTGCACATACTCCCACACTGGTCAGCGCTGGCAAGCAAATCTTGACATAAGGTCAATCTTTTCAATTAGGTGTGCATTATGCCATTTGCATTTACTTATGCAAGTTGCGTAGTCTGTTTTCACATAGCTCAGCCCGAGTTAGCAAATGTGCAGTGATGTCTTCTTATGGGAATTAAGTTGAAAATTACACACGCACACACACATGTATGCACATGCACACACACACACACACACACACACACACACACACACACACACACACACACACACACACACACACACACACACACACACACACACACACACACACACACACACACACACACACACACACACCAAGAGCTCACTGCCTACAAGACTTGCTCCACTGAGTCATAGTAGACTATCTATCAGAAGTACTGGTAACGGAAAAAATGCTGTGCTATCTTGCAATGTAATGCAACCACACCACCCTGCGACATTCTTGCTTTATTTCGTAGATCTCTCTCTCTCTCTCCACGCACACACCTCTGATACTATCTACCGTAGATACCCCAGGCATCTAGAAATGCAAATATGCAGCGACTGTAATTCATATCCCTACCTCGAATATATAAGGTATTATATATTTAATAGTATCATTTTAGTTAGGCCAACTATAGCGAATACAATTCTTTCACAGAGTAAATAAAATACGGCAAACAACAGACTCCTCTGTCAGTGGGAAAACTGGCACACAATATCAATTAGGCCACCTCTTGAGACTACAGTGCAACTAGCACGGAATATTTATGCCAAGCTAATACATCAGTCAAGAGACACACTCTGATTAAGGAAATAATGTCAGCATTATAAAGCTATTCCTTGATATAAAACTGCAATGAGCTTAATTCAAAGGCTGTCTAAAAGCATATCGATGCTTGACTAAACGATGAAGTATTTGCCAGTATGTAACATTGCCTAAGTGTCACGATATAATTACAAAATAGGTGAGAATCACGATAGACCGAATATAAGACTTTGGCCTACCATGAAATGTGAAGCATTTTAATTAGCCACTAGTAGACTAGCTGGAGGGAGGGCTTCGTGACAGGCCTTCTCACAAGTACGAAACTTTTGAAAAAAGCAATAACAAATTGAGATGGTCTACATACTGAAGTAAAACTAAAAACACAAGCATTTGGAAAACGAACAGCATTTGGAAAACATGCAAGCACAATAAAGTTGGTTTTCGATTTACTCGGTTCTTGCCTGGATTTGGTGATACATCATACTGTGGTTCGTCCAAGCATTTGACCATGTTCTTGCAGAAGTGGGTCAAGGACTGCACGATCATCGCAGGCACAGCAGAATTCAACAGGGCAAGTGCGCAAGGCTCCGAGAGGCACATGACTGAAAGAAGCTGTAGCCGGAAAGAATTGTGGCTGAGCAGCAATTTAAGGCAAACTGAACGAGCTGCAAGCTGTGAAGATGTACTCGAAGTAGCAACGGTGGTAAGTGACGAACTAATAGCTGCACTTGAAAGCACTGGTTTCTGTCCAATAGTCGCTTCGTCCACGTCGCGGCCTGAAAGATCACACGACTGCACACTAGGCCGACAGCGAATTCCAAGTTCAATGCCAGTGCAGAAATAGCGACAGCTCTAAAGACACGCGAATAGTGAAAGCAAGTAAGTGACCAAGCATTACCGATATTAGCATAATTCTTGGCACAGTACAGCTCGTTGAGAAAAGTTGTAAAGTGACTTGGCACGGCGTTGCAGATAGAACACAAGACAGCAGCCAAAGATGAACACAGACTTTTCTTCTGTGCAGTAGAGACAACAGAGGTCCATGAGAATAGTTTTCTACAATGACCAAATGAAATGTCTCAGAGCTAGATCTAGTGAAAATATTTTCGACGAAACTCTCAGCAACCAACTTGCTATTTAACGATGTCTCACAGATGTGCTCGACGGCATGCCTTCCAAGAAATAGGATAAGAGCTACAACGATCAGTCAATGTCTTTCACCAGCCAGCTGGTGTCAGAAAACTAGACAGAACTAAACAACAGAGTCAGAAAACAAGACAGAACTAAACAACAGAGTCTGCAGTGTTATAAATATGGTGCTCGACAAACGCAGTCCAGAGTGACAGAAAGGGCGAGGCTAGATTAGCTTGCATATCCAGGGACAACCCGTTCAAGCCTAAGAGGCCAGCTCGGCATTGATTGAATAGTAAATTTCAGTCGGGATTCAAGCAACAAGACTCTACTGAAACTGCTCTCCTCCGTACAACCAATGCGATCCTATGCAGCCACAATGACGGGAATGTCACTGCCCTGGCACTGCTAGATCCATCAGCAGCCTTCGACACTATTGATCACGATATTCTACCTGAACGATTTAGAACGATCGGTCTGGCAGGCGAAGCACTGCCGTGGTTCAAATCGTACTTGCCCTATCATTTTAAATCCGTGACAAGTTGAAAGTAGCCAGAACACATCCACTAGACCAACAACCAGTGGAGAACCACAATGGCCTATCCTCGACGCTTTGCTCTTCTCCAATTATACTTAACCTCCGGGGACTAGGCTATCACTTTTATGCTGACGATACTCAACTGTATCTATCTTTTAAATTCGTAATCTGCTGAAGCGACTGATGAATTGAATGTTTGCCTTGCAGTTAGTCGATTCTGGATGTCGGCAAATTTCCTTAAAATAAACGCCGATAGATGGAAATGCTCATAGGACACCCTAAGCATGCGGCTGGACTAGAAGACTTGGCTCTTCTAATAGGAGATGCTGTCGTGCGACCATTAACAAGTGCTCGGACTCTAGATGTTGTCTTTGACAGCTGCACACCTTTTGAAAGTTTCATTAAGAAGACTTTCTCTAAAGCTAGCGACCATGCCAGATCCTCAAGATTAGGAACTGTCAACAACGGAGACTTGCAAAAAAATTAACTAGCTAGCAGGTTCGGTCTCGGCTAGATGCAATTCCATTTTGACTGGGCTACCGAAAACAGCCTCTAGGACAAGGCAGCTCGTGATAAATATGGCTGAAAGGATAGTTGAACCAATCTCATAAGATTGACTATGTGTCTCCTTTGGTGAAGGAGCTTCGATGGCTCTCTACTTTATCAACGGGTACAGAGCAAACTTTTTATACTGACCCACAAAGCACGCCGCGCTTTGGCTACATCATAACTAGCTGAACAGCTGCACCAGTTTCAGCCTCCGCGTGCCCACTGCTTTTATTTATGGAAAATATTTACATGTTTCCTTCCGATACTTGTGTATGTATAGTTAGTTTGTATAGCGCCCCAAGAGAACTTAATCTCCATTCAGATGCTTCACATATGCCTCGGAGCTCGAGTCCAGGACCTCAGCCAAACCTTGGTCAAACCTTGGAGCACCTTAACTGCTGGACCAAACCAAAAAACTGCTGGCGAGTGAAGCTTTTGCTCTGCAGACTATAGACTGTGGAACTCACTTCCACAACTTATGCAACGACATCTCTACTGAGCCGACAATGCACATCGTTTCGAGCAGTCCTGAGCTGCAACTAACTAACCCATTTGCCCTCCTGACTCATCTATGCTTCCCACTTTCTTTAGTCAAGTGAGATAAATTAAGTCGACTACCGCATGCGGAGTCAAAGCTGCTTAGGCTGTGATTGATTAAAGTTAACTCTGCTTCATACCAACCACTCAGTTTTTGTGGAGTTACAGACAGAGATACATTAGATGACATAATATCTACTATTCAAGACATGCTTTGGACAAAAATGCATAGAAAATATTTGGGCATGCTGGCCAATGTCAGAATCAGCCTAGTTTACTTTAAAAACATTAGCAGAAGTAGAGTGGAGGGCTTATTTTGACAAATTATTTCTGCTATCTAGGTATAAATCTATACTATTAAATAAATAAATAAGAACAGGTTTCAAAAGCAATCACATGCATGCACGATACAAAGAATCTGCTCGGTAAATATACATTTACCTAAAGAGTTCATTCGTTAGCAGTGGTTCGATGGTGTCCTTTGTACGGCTATGCTCCCATACTATTGCCGAGATACACCGGATTTTTGCAACCAATCCAGCAGAGTGATAGTCCCAAGAAGTTGCTGTTGCAGCTTGCACACCCCTTGAGGCCACTTCGAGTAACCATTCCAACATAGCCTGCAGCCTGTAACCAAAAACGAGACCTAGCAAGTATGGCATGTACCACCGCCAAAGAAGACTGCATGCTGATGTAGGCTCCATCAAGCGAAGCATTGATTTAATGGTGCTAGGACATACCACATGGAACTTTTGCCCATGCAATAGAACAACTCAATCTTCTTCAGGGTATACACTTACCTCCTACGAGATCCGTCATCTTGTTGGATGCCCAGGTTGTACAGGACGTCGGCAGCTAGTGATCTGGCATCAGTAGGCAGTTCGGGTGCTGCACAGCTACTCTTGAGTAGTGCATCAATGACCAGCAGGCCAAGCTCAGATGAATGAAAGCCAATAGCAAGCAGCACGTGCTGTAGCTGCTTCCGTCTGGGGTTGAGTTCAGTCGATGTAGATGTACTTGAAGCTGCCATGCCCATTGAAGACAGGATATTGGTACACACCCGCACTATCTGTGGCCCCCATCCCTTAGATGAAGACAGCTGGACTTCAGAACTGTGGCTGACAATACGTTCTCCAACAACAGCTTGCATAACTGCTGAATACAATGCCAGGCCACATGATTCTGTACCACCACGGCCAACATTTCTGGCGAACACGATGCAATTGTCCAGTAAGTCCAACCACGTTGCAATCCTGTATTAAAGGAATAATAATAATAATAAAAAAAATAAAATAACAGTAATAATAATACAATAGTATGGCACCCTCAAGAGCTCCATCTCTTTCTAGGCACTTTACAGATGCTGTAACGGAAGTATGATACCATCCAATAAACACCAATAGATATTTTTCACTTGTGTACACATGCTGCATGGTATGTGCAAAGCACATACAAAGCGACGATTATAAAAGCATGCTCCAATAGATTTAATATAACACTTGCATCATTCCCTACGTGAAATGAATCTCTTTCTAGGCACATTACTTATGCTAGAAAATACGGACTGGTTTTGCACGATTTAAAACATACGATTCCAGCATGAATAAGTACGGAAAAAACAGTTCATGTGGATAGAGAAAAATTGTAAGGAACGAGTGCCTTGTCGTCAAGTCTGGGGATATCGTGATGTCAGTAACGAGTGAGTTTTGGGCTTTGGGAGAATAAAAGTTGACTGAACGGTCCCTAAGGATTGGGATCGGTTAAAGAAACAGCTAAACAACTTTAGCATTAGCAACTGGAGCTTTGATGGGATAGCGGAGGCATACGGAATTCAGATACCTACGGTAGAGCAAGAAAACGAAGGGACCTAATCGTGAATGGCAGTTTGATGGGGAGCCAGAAGAGGTCAAAGAATACTGATGTAATGTGACAACTGAGAGTTCACGACCAACAAGCGACCGAGTTTCACGCAACAATTTCCATTTGATTGCACATATGGAAAGATCTTCCAGTGGTAAATTACACAAGTAAAGACCAGATATAAAAAATACGGCTTGCCTGCGGAATCATTATCCAAGTAAGCACAGTTTGCGCAATGTGACATAGTGAAAGCATGCAGACTTGACGGAAGAGCTTACGTGTCTATCAAGCGAAAGGTCCATTTTGTATAGGAAATTCAGATTACATGCACACACTGTAAGATAGATACTGGCAGCGCCGATTATGAGGGTAAACAATTTAAGTTTCTGGTGACATTAGTTATGTTACGCTGGTTACCGTAATCCAGTGCGAGAAAGTTAGCTGACACATAAGAATGAATGGCATCCATCTATCTATAAGGAAGGAAGGAGAGAGAGAGAGAGAGAGAGAGAGAGAGAGAGAGAGAGAGAGAGAGAGAGAGAGAGAGAGAGAGGAGAGAGAGAGGAGAGAGTGAGATACTAAAATGTAGGGAAGGAGCTAAATACAAGCACTGCTCCGTGCCTTCTGCATATTGAGCATGGAAATTATATCGCCTAGTGGGAGAACATAGCTTGTAAAAAAGTAGTGACCCTAAAACAGATCTCCAGTACACTTGAAAGGCTCACCCTAGATGACCGCTGGTGGTTGTCATCCAAGTTTTGAAATTTTCTTTCAAGATGGGTCTTGAACCATTGCAGTGCAGTGCAACTGAACCCCGAGTGACACCATAGGTGCTTAGAAATAACAATATGCAACTATAGTATGCATACTACGACGGATGGGTGAAATAGGAAAAATAAAGAAGCCAGCACCGAGTACTAAAAAGTAGCAGGGTATAGCGGTGGACAATTATCGATATTTATAATGCACCCTACTAGAAGTAGATCGCTTTGGAGGCACTTCACACAGGCTAAAAAAGAATACTAATATTGCAATAAATAATAATAATTGGTAATATTAGCATGCACAATTTCAGAATGCATAACCACTTTAAGACCATTCACATGGTTAGAGCAAATATTGCTAAGAACAAGTGGGATTTTAGCTTGGCTAAAATCTCTTCAAGTCAGGGGATGTGTCGTCAGTCGGCAATGATTTCCAGGCTTTGGCAGCCAAAGACTGAATGCTGATTTGCAAAGGACTTTCGGTTGCTTAGAGGCACAGCTAAATGGCTTGAGTCATAAAATGTTCACTGAAATCGATAATGAGAAGGAAGCAGGTAGAGGAGCAGAGAGGAGGATTTGCAATGCACCCTACAAGAAGTAAATTGCTTTGAGGTACTTTACTCATGCTATAAATATATACCGATTAGTGATAATTGATAACAGCATGCACAATTTCAGGAAGAATAACCACTTTAGGACGATTCCCATGGTCAGAGCAAATAATGCAAAGAACAAGTGAGTTTTTAAAGGGGTAGGGGAAGTGGGCAGGAGAAGCAGGAGAAGGAGAGGGAGGAAGGAAGTGAGGAAGGGAGGAGGGGAGGAAGGGAGGAGGGGAGGGAGAAAGTGGAGGGAAGAAGAGGGCTGAAAATGACAAAACACCACTTTTGTGTGCTTTGAGTGGTGGTCGTGTTGGAAAATATAATCTAGTCAACGAAGTACCTTCTACTTTCCAGTCCAACGTTTAAAAGAAGTCTTGGGTAATAATGGCTGGTTTTCGATGCCGGACTAAACGCTATCTTTGCTGAAGGACTCCATACGACCCATTATACAGTTGGCTGCCATCATTAGGGTGAGAGGCAATGTTGGGTCACAGAAGCATGTGAGCCCTTCTCCAGCCAGTTTAAAAATTTGTTGAATTTACTTTTGTCACTTCATTCAACTCTAACCAAATCTCCCGCAGTCCAGTGAATCCGAGCCTTGGCTGGGCTATTATGTTATTCTCGGACAGAAGCAGTTTACTTTTTGCAACTCGCAGGCCAGCCACGTCTATTGGCCTTCTGACATTATCGCTGCCAACTCTCTTCCAAAAACCCCGATGCAGACTTGGAGCATTCGCTGGTGCAGAAGCCAAACGTTAATTTAACTTTGAGAGTGTTTTCTCGACTAGTGGTAGCCTGCAACCAAGAAGCATTTTTAGAGCTCCTAGTCTTATGTAATGTAACCTGTCTCCGTCTGTAACTCCACTAAGTCATGAAGACTATGTGGGTACTACACAGGAGAGTTTTGTATAGCACACTCAAAGCCTAAGCGGCTTTCGGTATGCATTCGGTAGCCAATAGACTTTGTCTTACAAAAAAAGAGAAACTGGGAAGCATAGCAGAGTCAGGAGAGCAGTTAAGGAAGTGAATAGCATGGAAGTAGAAGCTCAGTACCGCTGAAAATGATGAGCCATAGTCGGCAGCAAGAGAGTAGTAGTCATTGCATAAGAACTGTGGAAGTGAGTTCCATAGTCTAGGTCTTTAAGGGCAGGAGCTAATTTATTGCCCATACAGGACCTGAGGACACCAGGAGGCTAAAACTGGTGCAACAGTTAAGCAAGGTATGGAAGAGCCAAGCCCTGGTGGGCCTTGTGGGTCAGCATAAAAATTTTCTCTGTATCCAATAATCAACCGGCAGCGATCCTACCTCTTTTAGCTAAGGAGACAGTGGTCAAACCTCTGGGACCTGAAAACTAGCCTTGCAGCCATATTCATAGTCATTTGCAGTAGTCTTGTTGCTTTTTTTGGTAGCCCAGCCAGAAGGAATTACAGTTATCAAGCCGAGACAGAACTAAGACTCTAGTTAAATTTTTGCAAGCCACAGTGGATGACTAGCTGTAGAAGCAGTCTCATGAATGAAGCTTTTAAAATTTAGGCACCTGTCGAAAACGACACCTAAATTCCGAGCACACGATGATGGTCGCACAGCAGTCACCTAATAGAAGAGCAGAGCCTTTTAATCCAGCCACATGCTTAGGATGTCCTATGACCAGCAGTTCAGTTTTATCCTCATTTAGTTACAAGAAATTTTCTGACATCCAGGATCGAATGTCGACAAGACAAGCATTGGGTTGATTAGTTGCCACAGCAGATTCCAACGGTTGGAATGACAAATACAGCAGAGTTTTGTCAGCATGAAAGTGATAACCTATTCCATGGGCCCTAATCACTTTTTCCAGAGGTCGAGTATAAATGGATAACAGCAAGAGACCGAGGACAAACCCTTGAGGGACTCCACGGGTGACCCGTGTCGTGTGTGAGACTTGACCCCCACACGACACGGATTGAAAATGATCAGACAAGTACGATTTAAACCACGCCAGTCTGCCAGATCGATCGTTGTTCTCAATCGTTCACGTAGGACATCGTGATCAATGGTGTCGAAGGCAGCTGATAGAATCTAGCAGAGCTAGGGCAGTAAAACTGCCGTCATCGTTGCCATGTAGAATGTCATTGTTAACACGGAGGAGAGCAGTTTCAGTGGAAGGCTGCCTCTTGAACCCCGATTGAAATGTTTCTGATATTTCATTCTTTTCAATATGTGCTACCAGCTGCTTAGCAACAATTTTTTCAAGAATTTTTGACAAAAAGGGGAGAAGGGAAACTGGGTGATATTTTGCAAGGACCTCTGTATCTAATCCAGGCTTTTTAAATCGATCTAAAAATTGCCTATTTGAAGGACTTGGGTACGACCCCTTTTTCCAAAGCATTAACAATTTCGGTTATGGCAGGGCTAAGTTGGTCTGCCAGTGAAGACCACACAGATGGTGGTACAGGAGTCTTCATGGAGGCACGAATATGCACGATGTTTTCAGTAAAGGCTGAAAACTACTACCTGAGCCATTAATATCGGGGGAGTCAGACCTCAAAGCATTCGCCAGTAAATTGTTTACTGTCTAATAAATCTGTTTTGGGTCTGACTGGCAGGAATTCTGTTTTCGAGTGAAAAAAGAAGCCCCGACTTTTTCAAGCTTCCGGGTGTAAACTTCAAGGAAGTCTGTGAAATTGACTAGATCTGCACAAGACTTCAATTTTTTAAAACGACGTTCAAGCCTGTCGTTAACATGGCGCATCGTTAGAAGCATTTTTTGTAAATTGAAAATCTTCACTACATTCTGCACTTGGTATGTAACCACTTTCTTCGGTAGTGATAGAGCAGTAGCAATTTAACCATACAAGTGTCCAGCATTTTTAAGTGCCACAATTTTAAACCTCACGGAGCTTGAGAATTCTTCGACCATACGCATGATAAGTAGGCATTTCCTTGCAAAATAAATAACGCTCAACTGGTTGGCTTTATAATAGTGCCTTCAGGTACCGACCTGAGCAGATGAAAGAACTGTCTCGCGATGCTCTTCCTAGCCAAACCCTGCCAGTTTTAAAGAGAGTATGGGGTTTTGGGTAGTTTTAGGTAGGTTGTCCAAATCTTGCCGGGCTAGAATCGCAATTCGTATTTGGGTATCCAATAATTGGCATAGACCCACTTCCCGGCTTAGGTCATGTCGGGGATTAAGAAAGGCTGCTAATCGATCAAATCTTGACCATCCAAATACTGAGACTGAGTGTATGTTCACCAATCACTGCATTCAAAATTATGCAGGTTGATTAAATAAGGACTTTTGAGAATATAAATTCTGCCGTAGGCATTATAGTGGTACGTTTATAGCTTTTTAGGTGCCCTTTCCCTCTATACACGGGGATTGTGCTCAGAAGGCTGAGTTTTATGACTGTGGATCATAATTTCGTAAAATAGATGCTTTTAAAGCGTTGGACCAGAAGTCGATCTCACTTCCTTAATAAATCTAGGCCAAACTTATACGACTTAGTGGATACCTTTAGTACAAAAAAGTATTGTAGACGAGTGGCAGACGGACGTGAATATAAAAAGCAAAGCAAATAATACAGCTAATCAACAGTTACAACTTTTCAAGTGATTATATCTATAAAAATCGATATATTCGGTGAGAATTAGCCTACACACATGCTTATGCAAGCACTGAGATTAAGATAAACAACAACAGGGCGATGCTGAATACCATACAATGCATAGCATGGGCCTACCCGTTACTTTCAGAAACCAGTTCTTGACACGATCCAGCAGTAGATCCAAATCGTGTTACACTGACACTGGAGGTGCCAGCAGTTCCAATGACAGCAGCTGGGGTACCACCAGGGCAAGTTACTGCAGGCTGTCCAAGAAGCAAGATCTGAGACAGGCTGATGGATTGGGAGTCGAGTGCTCGGTGCAGACGCAGAACAACTTTTGATGCTATCTCGGGCTTCTTAAACTTAAACTACAAGTTCAGAGAAATTGGGAAAACGAATCACAATGCATTGGTCTTCCAGAAAAGTAATTCCAGATCTATACATAAATGAAAACTGGACTGGTCAACAGATACAATGTACACCCTAAGGAATATCTTAACATGCCAACCTTAATCGAGTTAAGCCCTGAAGTAACCATTTCGGTACCAAAAGGCTCGGTAGGCATTTGGCTTGAGCAACCTAGCTCGATGCTGACGGCAGCGGGCACAGCTGTCGGAAAGCCATTGACATTGTGATGTGGGATAATGTGAACTTCGTGTAGAAGTATGACGACTGGTAGTTGTACCACAAGTTCAACCCATGACTTTGGGTGAGGCATCGCTACATTCAGCTTCATCGATAGTTTCGAGCTTCTGGACAAAGTGGAGCTGCTCTTTGCTGCGAAATTGTAAGTCCAGGCAGCCGTGCGAGCACGGCGATGCTGAGCATGAGGACGCAGCAAGTCACTTGCAGGGACAGCAGAAGAGCAGCTACAAGTCACCTGACCTAAGGAAAATATATATAAAACAAGATTAAGTGCTGCCCCAGACTGGATTACCATACACCATTTGAAATGCCCCAAAAATTGAATATCGCAGTACAATAGACAAGCACTCACGCATGTCTCCCAGTTATATTTATCAGGTAGGACGATATATGAGATTCCTATACACAAGTGGGTATCTGCCTATCCCTACGCAGCTGAAAGAACTGCATCAGCTTAACCACATGCACTACATTGAACAACCTTCCTGACTGAGAAGAAATTCTTTCATAAAAGTGAATCTCATTGCACACTGCCAGCAGCATTGACCACAGGCCAAACACATTCCAGTTAAATGCCAAATCCAACAATATATGTAATGTATCTCCGTCTGTAACTCCAAAAAGTCATAAAGACCATGTGGGTGTTACACAGGAGAGTTTTGTATAGCGCACTCACAGCCTAAGCGGCTTTCGGTACGCATTCGGTGATAGCTTTAAGAAAAGTTAGACACAGAGATAATGCAACACATTACAAATGTAATAACTACTTGCCTGCTCAAAAACGGGACATAATTTAGCACTTTCGTCAAACTGGACACATTTAACCGGTTTCATTCAGTCTGAGAGGATAAAAACTACATTTAAAACAGCAAGTAAACACGTGACGGTCATTGCAAGTAAAGACTGCCAATATAAGGACAACACCAACAAAAACACATACACAGGTGGGACTACGCTAGTCATTGCAATCAAGCAACACACCAGATGGGATAGCTAAGCAAGCATACCATGACAAGAGCACTGAAATCAGGTAGGATAGCCCAATAAGGAAAACTAGCAATAGATTGGGGCTACCCCGAGTTTAACAGGCCTAATTTTACAGACAACTAGTAGTTAGTGATAAGTCAAGCATGTTATTTTGACAATGGTAATTAAGTGGAATTTTTAGGATACCGGGTAGTTCATGCATGACATCACGGAACTTGAAATTATTTGAGTAAGTTTATTTTGGCTATATATTAATAAAGGTGCAATTTTTGAGATAATGCCTAGTTTCAGCACGAGCTACGACTTAGCAAACCAAAATTCATAGCCATGAAGCCTCTGGGGCAACTACCAGCTGGGAACGTTATGTTATGGGCTATGCATGCAAAAGTAAGCACTACAAAAATAGCATGGTATCCACTGTGCTTACCCAGTGGTGCAAGATTGAACGTTTTCGGAGCAGTTGTAGATTTACCGCCATCCTGAGGAGCACCCGAAGAAACAGCCATACCTAATGCTTCGCTACTTGTACCATCAGCATATGCTGACATATTCTTCAAGAGATTTGCCACAATCCGACGGCAACCAACAGGCATTATCTGACAATGGCTGTCGATGGCAATCATGCTCATTACAATGGCATTTATTCCACCTGCAACAGGAAAGTTGGCAATGCCATATGCTAGCTCGCAAAATGCAGAAACAATGTGACACTCTATATGGGCTTGAGCATGCTGACTAAATCCAATTATGTAGAAGCTGCAGCATTGCTGACTAGCCAATTCAATCAGAGGGTCTCGGTAGTAGTATAGATGCCACCCATATCAGTTTCCCCAGCTTGGGTTTCAATTGCTTGATGTACAAGATGAGGCTGCCAAAGCTCAAGGAAAGCCAAATAAAGCAGTCCCCGTCGTACCTGCATCAACAAATGATGCAATGGAATGTGGGCAGCGAAGAAGGCTCAGAATATAGCTCTGCAGCACGGGCGAGAGCTTTCCCCGACCACTGACAGCTACATCCGGTAGCGAACAGGGAAAGCTGCTCGAAACAGATGCAGCAGATGCAACCAGACCAGTAGTCAGTTGTGGTACCATGTGGGCAAGGTGATGACCCACGAGGCCAATCAGCTTCACACTCCCAGCATAACTGGAGCTCCTAAAATCCATAAAAAGTCATGTTCATTCCCCAATGTTAATGGCTGGACGAGCAAGTATTGCAACATAAACCATGAACAGAATTATTACTTCGCTCAGCAGACGCCTACCTGTAAACTGCACATGCAAGAAGAAAAAGCCCACTAGCTTCTGTAGCAACTTGGTAGAATGCATCGCTTCGGCCAGCTGCATCCATGCAAGCCTCGGCTGCCGCTGCCGTACGCCATGCAGTCTGGCTTCCGCCGGCATAAGAACAATGCCCTAGGCTTTGAAAAAGCCGTTCGATGTTTTTGGTGCAGCTTATAATGCGATCGGCCACCGTGCAAACGCTAGCACCATGGTTCACTGCCGTCGGCGAGGTATGTAGACACGTTGAGCTTCTTTCCTTCTGCTTATAAATCTGATCCGATGACTGCTGTAATTATAAGTTCGAGGCGTACTGCTGTACTGATAGTAGGCCATTGAAATGGAGCCAAGTTAATATATTCCTTTGCAGCAAATGTAAAGCAGCTAGAAAAAGATTGAATGCTCTCAGGGCACTTTATCAAGTGTATTATTATTATTATTATTATAGTAACTCAGTTATCTAAACATAAAACGTGCTAACCCTTTGATAATAAGAATAAGTACATGACTTATCAAGTAGCTTCACACAAAGCTTTTGCATGCTTGTCTTAGAATGACACCCTGGTTGTAATTAACTCTTGGTTAGTATTTCTCCTGTAGAGAGTTTTAAATCGCCAGGTTGAAGATTTGGTACTCCTACAGTGCTACACAAATGACATCACTGCTATAATGATTAGATTCAAAACAACACCAGGGCAAGACAATAGCACTGTATATCAGTGCCTTGAGCTTCGACATTCGAGCATTCCAGTAGCCGTAGGATTAAAGTAGTTTCATCAAAGTCAAATGTGTACGCTTGTGCATATGCCTGAATCAAGCCAGCCTCAGTAATTTCAAGTTTGAAGTCTGAAAATGCACGAAACTGCAGCTGGCTGCAACTGCACGGCAAAACCTGCAATTTCCAAGAAATGTTCAAATGACATTTAGACATTTAATGCTGTTTGCCATTACGGTAGTAATCATGAGACTCTCCCAGAAAAGTCACGGGCACACTCAATAACTTTTTGTCAGAAGTTTGGATCCAACTGCTTGCTTAAGGAGGAACGTCAAGAAAATACCAATAGGAAAGGAGAAATGCTAACGAGGCTACAGGCAGAACCTGATCCTTACAGTACTGTCAGCTATAACCAGAATAAAGACGAACAGGCCATCCTCGGAGTTCAACCCTTCAGCGCAGAGATAGGGGGTTAACTTGCAGTAACAAAAACATCAACCACGGACCAGTACAGAGTTGGCAGCATTTATCGCTGTAACCTAAACTCCTAAAATCAAGAGTACACATATTTTAGATTTTTCGAAGTTTGAAAGCTCATAAAACTAAGTTCTTTAAAATAAATTATGCACATTTTGACAAACCACAAACCGCATTCGTGCAGTTAAGTTCTTGAACTGGTTGCTTTCAGGTGTATTTCAATGTTCTACCTGTCCATGTGGGTGACCGAAAGACCTTGTGAGCAATCAGGTAAGCCAGCGTCTGCTTGGTCTGTGTGATTATTGAAAATTAAAGTCAAAATCCAACCTATTCAACAGCTTCGTTTAAATAGCAGCAGAAATGCACTAGTGGCTACCACTTCCTTTTTCAGTGAACAATATACAACTACACGACCCAGTTCGTGAAATTCGAGCACCTAACTAGACCAAGCAGCAAATACAGATAACATCTATGCAGCTTACAAATGAGCTACGATGATACAAGCAGACAGAAAGAATGAAAACATAGAACAAGTTACAAGAGAGGATAAAGACATGTAGGAAGTAAGACATACGTGGAAAATCCATGGCTGCTTGAGCAGATCCAAAAAAGAACATTTTCAAGCTAAAAAGAACTAACTGATCCTTAAATGGGATTGTGTAGTTCAACTAAAAATTGCAACAGAAGTGGATATGGGCTTTGACAATGAATTATTGACCTTGAGAAATGGCTTGTTGCAAGGCTACATGGTGCACACGGACATACAACACACACATTTCGACAAAGACGATAGACCCTTGATTGGCTTTTATGCCCTGTCTGCAATGCTTAAAACGCCAGAAATCCTTCTACATACCTCAATATTTTTGTTGGTCACCACCAGAAAAAAAGCCAACTCCAGTAGACGATATGAGAGGACACGTCTACATGGTTGTTCTGAGTGCATCACAGCCCACCAGTTGGCAACTACAATAGTAAAGTCAGTGTACATAGTAAAGGTAAGGTCATTTTTGTTGACCACGATGAAGACTTGTATACTAGCTGTACTGCAACGATATCATGCCACTTTATTACAAAACAGTTGTTCCAAACCTCGACGGCCCAGTGGAACGTTGAGGTTCAAGAATGGCAACATTGCAGTCTGACTTCAAATACCCTAAAGACATGTGATTCGTAAAATAGTATATCAATCAGATGCCATGAAGACGATACAGAATTAAAGGAAGGATAGATACTTGTCAGAAGTAGGGGTAAGACAAGGAATCGCACACACGAAGCCGTGGAGTTGCAGCTTGGAAAGCATGACTATTACATAAATATTGACAATAAATTAAAATAGCTAATCACAGCTGTCGGTAGATACAGGCATGAGTGAAGGCATATGCAGCAGAGAAGCATTTTTGAAGGAATTTACGATTTAGTATAAAGTGAGCAATGAAGTAAGCATTTCAAAGTATGCAAGACCAACCTTAATACTTCCTTAAGTTACGAATGAGGTGAACGAAAGCACATGGTCTTGCATGCAACACAGGACTCGCCGGCCGACAGAGTACTTTACAAGCACTAACGCATTTCGTTTACAGAATAACCGAAAAAAAAACAAGACAATTAAATAATGAGATTCGACTAATAATATACTAAAATCATGGTGATTCTATAAATCTGCTATTAGTTGGCATTGGATAAACACACGATGCTGTGAAGTACTTACTTTGCAACTGAGTAGGGAGGATGGCTGTGCGGAAAGGGTGATCGGCCATGGTAAATATGTCTGGCAAACCAGCCAAAGATCCTTGCAATCCCGCTGGTTCTTGTGAAGTGACATTATAATGACTAACAAGCAGGACAGCTTCCACTATGCCAGCTACGGCCTCGGTATCCCAGAACTTGATTTGATGAAGCCTCATTGACTTGAATGCACACAAACAAGCCACTCCGACTAATATGCACTGAAGGTCAACAGGTCCACAACCTCGAGCGATTGTGCAGTCTCTACCAACAGAAAGAATTCCTTGAAAGCGGCAACCAACGAAGTTAAAAAAAAGAGGAAAGCATACCAAGTCACTGGCAGAAACGAGCAACATTTCACTAGACAAAAACAGGCAGAGAGTACAAGCTTAATGTATATCTACCTGGCATCATCACCTCGTGGCAGCAGATGCCGAACTCGGTTCAGCAAAAAATCACTCCAACCCTGATTTTCACCGGAGTTTACCTTATAGCATTCATCAACGATGGCTAAGAGAAACTGTGTGAAGGCCTCTGCAACACCAGTGCCATACTAAAATTAAAAATAAAGAATTTCATTTCATAATCATAACTAAGACACAAACTATCGTTTACAATAAGTCAGCAGGGTACTAGTCATGAAGAACTACTATTCGATGGTTGATGAGGATGTTAAATCAAACTATGGCACTTGAGCTAGCATGGTGGCAGAGAACAACAACACGTCTCCGGTTGTTGGTAGTTCAGCCAGGAGCTCGAGTTAACCATTGTTTACAACAAGCCACTGCCGGGACGATTCTTGGTTAGAGAGTGATATTGATAATTACGATAGTTTTGTAAAGCACCTTAACAGAACAATCTCTATCAAGAGCTAATGACAAGCATGGTATCATTCTAAAACACGCATGCATGAGCACACTAGTACCATGCTCAGACAAGGATACAACAGAGATCGTAGGGCTGATGGTTAGCAAGACACTCGTTATAACATGTACATAATTTTGCACAGGTAAGCATGCAAAGCACATAGCAAATGAGGACAAGTTCACTAATTTACTCGAAAACCTGAGCGAAACAGGTGCATCTTTAGCTGAGATTTAAGTGTTGCAAAGTCAATTCATGCAGTAAAAAAGCCAGAAGTGAATCACAGACTGCACACCAACTTCAGTTGGTGTGCAGTCTGTGATTCACTTCTGTACAGATCACCCAAATATTTCCCATATCACCCATATATTGAGCATGAGGGCAGCAAGAAGGCTAGAAAACCTAGGACTGGGTGGTGAGATTGCACAGTGGAGAAGCAAGCAGGTCGGATACGTAGGTGATGGAAGCGAGCGAAGTGACCTGTAGAAAATAGCGGATCTTACGGTCGATTCCATGCACATCAGGAAGCCAGAGAAGCTCAGTCAGAATCACTATCATGTGGTAGCTACATCACTGATGACAGCATAGATGAGGTGCCTTGTTTTGTCTTAGTTCCATAAGATTTGGGCCAGCACTAAGAGTCCTACATGAAGTTCATGCTAATAATCTGAATGCGATGTCAAAAAAGTAAATTTTGGCTGACGTTTCGCATCTAAGCAGACCGTACATTTGGCAATATTCCTAAGCTGAAGGTTAGCCGACTTAACAGGGTAGCCAAATAAAGTTCATCCAACGACAAGTAGTTTTGGAACAGCTAGCCCAGATTACAGGCCGACGTCCAGGGAATAGTGCTAGACGAAGTAATTTTTAGGTTGAATTCCTATAATTTGAAAGTTACACTGGGTTTGCACACGACTGTTTGCTTGGTTGTATCACTGACAGGCTTCGGGAAAATGGCCTGCTAGTGCAAATGTCGTCGATGGAGACTGCAAAGTAGGCACAGATGTAGAGCGAACGCAAGTGGGTTCAAAGGATAAATACACCTGAGTGTCGTTGGTGTATACATGAAAGCCGAGATCTTGTTTGACAGTGACATTGACCAGAAAGAAAGTACAGAAAGTAAAAGGGCTATTTAATTTTTATAAACTAGGCTCCTTGGTACATCAAACTGAATTAAGGGGCATTCTCAGATTATCGACAGCCAGTTTTATCTTAACTCTTAACACGTCTCACTGAGGTAGGACCTAAGCCAGTTTAGTAATGGAAACGTGCTATCTCGGTGTATCGAGAGGCACTCAAAAGGAATCTAGTAGTCAATGTCTCGAATACTCTTCCAGCTCAAGGAGAAATACCTAAGAAGCCCTAAACTGAACAGCATTGAGAAGTAGGTCATTGCAAAACCTGCAGTCTAGTAATGTTCTTAGCCTTGGTAATAAATATAGCGATGCTTTCAGTTAAAGTGATGCTCATGATTTTGTACAACAATACAGCAATATACGAAATGCAAGGCAACACATATATATGCCAGCTAATACTCACATAAACAGTCAGGACCCAAAATTGCTGATATAAAGTAGCAACAAAGCACAATAAGGCTTAACGACCTTGTTAAAGACAAATACATATTTCACACGGATTTACTTTGAGTACCTGATTGCCAGTGAAATGACCATCCATGGCTGGTAACGAATAGTAACCCGCCAGTAGGCGATCCAGAAGAACAGCCAGATCCGAGTTAGTGATTAATTGCATTACCGTTATGCACCTGCCTTCAATGCTAAAAGGCAAGAAATAAATTGACAACCGCAACTGTACAACTACCACAACCAACACCAAAAACTAAACCAATTCATTACTAGAGAAGCCGTGTAAAGAACACATATGTTCGAGGAGTAAATACAATTCTTACCTCATCAAACGATTGCTCTGGATGTATATAGTCAGCATGTTCAGTAAGAGTGGCCACGTACGTCCAGCAGATATGCGATTGCACAAGTCACCACTAACTAAACGATTCAGGAGTACAATAACAGCTTCATTGCTCAAGTTGATGATGCCATCGGTACAGTGCGCAGTACCACCCTTAGTTGCACTGGGCTGATGAGGTCCGTTTAGTCCGACAAACAGTGACAGAACAGAATCCAGATCCATGTCAGCCCACTGAATCTGGGCTACAATGCCAGGCTTGAGCTGCCCCAAGATATTGCTGAAGGCCTCACTGATCATACTTTTGGAAAGTGAAAGCTTGCAATCGTCCTGAAACAATAAAGTATGCAGCTGACATGCAAGTCCTTACAACCTATGACTTTAGACAGCACGTATTTTTTTAGCAATTCATGAGCAAGTTTTCAGACGGCATGTCAACCATGACAATGTACACCAGTCATGAAAAAGGGCGACTTACTGCTTCCACTTGACTCGGAAAATAAGGATTGAATAGTTTGGCAGTAAAATCACTGCAACAGTCATGCGTAGTTCCAACTAAAGGAGTTGCAACGACCTCGTGCAGAAAGTAAACGTCTTCAGCATGCCACGCCTGGAAGAAGAGCAGCTCTGGCATTATGCAGCAGTCATACAACAAGCACACAGTAAGATAATTGCACCTTAAGACCCGAGTCCAGGGTTTCAGTCCTGTAGCAGGTAATTCTTTTTACTGACCATGGCAAAAAATACGAGCTGATTAAACAGCCTCATTTTGTATAGCGACAGAAGAGCCTAAAAAGGCTATCACCACCGCTTTTAGAGGCAATACAAGATCGCCAACTGCAGGATTCGAAAAGCAACCAACTTACCTAGTGAGCCATCACGGCTCACCAAAAGAAAGTGATGGCCGCTAAGGCTCTTCTGCTGCTACATAAATGAGGCTGCTGAATACGACGACATTAGTGTTTCACAGTATAGCAAAGACTGTGATCCGAATCAGTCGATCTGCATATCGGTGCAAGTAGAGCAATGTCTTCTTGAGTACTGCATACAAGTGCTTTCGGAAAGATAGCTGATTGCTGTATGTTAGGACTTGTGGTTCTAGTTTACAGGGGATCCCTGGTGCCAGGCAGGCTTTGGATATTCAGATGCTAGAGCACTGCATAGTGTGGCAAATTTTCTACATTCGAAATAGGAGGCAATATAATTTACAAACTTACAAGAAAGTCTAAGAGTATTATCAGGTCAGTAAAAAGCAGTGACTAAACAACTGCACTAGCATGATTGTGCTCAATCACTTAACGACAGTGCAATCACAGTCAGGTAGCACAATGTCAATCCTCTTTAACATGCAGTGGCCATACTCACTGAGGAATTACAGCGCCAGCAAGAGTAGTAAGGCATGTTATAAAAATGCATGCCCCATTTTGCAATGAAATGCAGTATTCCATTTGTCAACTCACTCGCCACAAAAAAGTAGTACTAAAAAGGCATGCTGCAAAACCCCTAGACCCAAATTGGTACCAAGTTTAATGGCATGGTTGACTCACATATTTTTTTTTAAAGTCAAACCTCTATCACGAGTCTTCCAGGTTCCCTATTCCTCATAGCATTTACTCAGTCCGGGTGTAGTTCCCTAGTGTGCTCGTACAGGCTGAAATTATTCAAGTTATCACTAACCAATTGACATGCTTACTTTTTAGCTTATTATTACCACTTTTAACATTTTGTAGAAAGAACTCGAAACAGCCTTGATACCAAGACCAGTCTTGGCTAAGTAACACAAATTTCAAAGAATTAAAAGCTCATTTTGGCAAGAAGCTCAGCCAAAAGCTCTCATATATCTCTGAACCTGATAAAGCAATGTATATTTTTCTGGTTGCTCATGATAATATATCTCTTATACCGCAGCGGCTAAGTAGAAATTCCTCCTGTATCTAGTGTCATACGATTTACACATCAAACAATGTTTTCACTCACTTTCAGTAGTGCACTTACCTTCAAGCGACTTTCACAAATCTCGTCTACTGCTCCAGCATTCCGAAAATCTGTTGCCAAAGACACTGGTCCGGCAAGCGATCTAGATGGTGGTGGTAGTGACGATGCTATAGGCAAAACAACTGCCGAGCCTTCCGGCTTTTTGTAAGGCCTAGAAAGTTAGGACATAGAAAGTGACATCTCCATACCTGCACGATTCAATAAAGCGAGTTTACTTACGCAGTACTCCCCAATCACAAATCCAACTGATGAACCATCTTGTGCTACATAACCTCTCAACAATCCTATCTTCTCTCCATCTGTTGCTTTAATGAAGCATTCATTCTCCTTCTACTCCATTCTCTCACTTCCACTGTCCATACATATCCTCTAAAGCTTGACAACGGATCTCTTAACAGCCTGCCTCTCAAGCACTTCTCTACATTCACTGTAGATTCACTTAATATGCACAATCTCATTGATTGCAACTGCTCGTCATCTAAGAGCTATCACACCACAGTCTTCATAGAATAGTAAGCCGCGATTTTGAGATGTTCCTCAACATGCTGACAAGCCCTGCCCATTTCCTTTAAGTTCTGCTCTACCTCTCATCAGTGCGCAGATTGAGATATGCAATAGCTGCTCTTCTGCTTCTGATATATTGCAAATTTAACAGGCTACAAAATTGACAAACCTATGCAGCCCACATTACTACAGTAATATGGGTATACTAAAATTTGTCATGCGATAATTGCTGCTAGTGTAATAAACAGTCTAGACTTGAAGAAAAATCGTAGGTTCCCAAAGGTAGGTTCACACTTCCCACAGGCTACCATAAAGATTTCTAGTCAGTCCAGAAGCATTAACTTGAAAGGCTTAGACAACTATAAAAAGTCAACAATATGCTGCTGTGTCACATCACGTTAATACATGGTTTGAAGAGCTTGGACTGCCGACGAATCCGCAAAGCGACTACAAGAATGCACAGCCGTAAGCGACTACAATATATATAGCTACAGAAAAGCACATAAAATAGATTTGGCATACCACCCAAACACATATGCAAGTCACACAGAAGCACAGAGCTTCAAAAATGGGACAAAAAAAGACCTCACACCTTGATGTGTTCATAAATGTAAGAAAGAAACTCTAAGAAGACGGTAAACAAAAACACCAATCCTATCTGATTTTAACATTAAGCTTTGATATGATAAACTATCAACACCAAGGTATATAAGTGCAAACTCGACACAGTACTTGTGTAGGTTGGAGAGAATAGCAGCAGCAGCAGCTGTTGAAGCATCGTTCGATGTCATAAGGCCAATGTCAGGTAGGTATGAGGCATCCACACTGTCCTCAGTGTATGCAGCATCATATTCTTCAATTACCAGGCTTGAAGTAAGGTCACCAGAGCCTAAGTACAGGCAAATAATGATAATGCAGTTAGGCCTAGATTCACCAGTGGAGAAGGATGCAAGACGTGGACAAACAGTATTGGCAAGTAATTGTACTCTACATTCCCAAATGCATACCCAGTCGACTGGCAGCTTCTGTTCCACAAGGAGCTTTTGAATAGTCAGCAGGCAGACCTTAAAAGGTATTTACAATTACATGATAGCATTTCCCCACCGAAAAACCTATATTTCAGACAATATTGGCAGGAGATATGTATTCTTAAGCAAGAAAATAGTAGGTTGCTTTCAAATACCTTCAATAATATCTTGCAGCATACAAGACACAGCATGAGCTGACCATGTAATTCCAGCTAAATCTTCAGTAATGGCATATCTCTGAGTTGCAGGGGTAACTTTGACAAATAAATCTGTCAACTGACCAATGGTCATAACTTCACAGATTGTCAGGGAAGGCTGAGCAACAGTTGCTGCAAGATGGCCCACGACCTATAACAAGAAACACGCCTGATAGTAATAATGGAAATAATATAAAGACACCTGTGTGACATTGGGGCTCAGCAAACGGCATGACTATAGCTTGTACATGAAAAAAATTTGCAGCCGAAACTGAACTGTTGCAAATAGCAAAACCCCTGAGCTGTGATAAGGAAATACGGCAGTAAAATATGTTGTTACATGTCACATAGCATGACAAATGAAAACGCTAGCAAAACATAATAATAGAGAGCTACCAACATGTCACCTTGCATGACAATATAAATGTATCTGCTGTAGAAGCCAAGTCCAACTGCAACATGAATCGAACCAATAATGCTGCGACTGCAACACATTCTTGACGCATCGTAGCAAACACACTCAATTCCTTGAAGACGTCTCGGGTGCCGCGTTCGAACAATCGTGGGCTAGCACGAGGATCAGCTGGTGCAGATTTTAGCTGCAAAAAAAGGGTTGGTGAAATACAACAAAATGAACTACAGGAATAAGTATAAAAGTAAGTTGACCTGCAACAAAGATTACATACAAGCAAGTTCTAGCAGAAAAGACTTGCAAAGACATTAAAACATACTGCCATCATATTGTAGCCTTATATTTTAGGATACAAAAAGCCTAGCACAGAAAGTGAGCATGCACGCACTGAATGCAGCTAATAAACTAAGGCTCAAAAAATAATAGACTGTAAAGACAGTATGCAGGTACATACAAGGCAAAATAAGCACTCAAAGTATACTCACTGATCACATTAAACTTGAAAATCACAGACACCAAGAAGCACTGGTTATGCTGGACACTAGTGCATTTGAAAAAATTACCAACCAATTAACTCAAATACACAAACAGCAGCTTTGTCCCCATTACTGACATTCATTGAACAAAGGAAGTACGAGCCCGAAATATTAATTTGGAGTCGCAGCATTGAGAAGAATGAACATAAGTAATGGGCAGTGTTGCTACCTCCCACGTACATATACAGCAGCTGATACTTAGAACTTGTTTACGCAAGCTGCCAACTGGGTACAAGCTGCCACAACTTAGGCGTCCTAGCGTTCTCCACTAGAGCTGTTAATGACTATTAATGACCATTGAATATGATCATAAAATCTTACCACACTACGGGTTATACCTATTACCCATACTGTATGGCTTGTTGAGTCCTATACATATCTCGGAGGATAAAATCTAGAGTTCTAAAATTGCGTCATGCCCTAGACTGACATTAGTAGCTTGGCATGCAAATGTTTCGACAACCTCTTGATGCAAGTACAATAATTTCGGCAATCCTTGCCGGTAAGTTGCCATCTGTACAGGCACCTGCTAGACTTTTGCGTAGTAGCAACCACAAATACCAACTGCAGCAACATCCAGTGAATAATAATAATAATAGTAACAATAATATTAAGGCACTTGGTAAAGCGCCCTCAGAGAACTCAATCTCTCTCTAGGCGCTGAATATTAGCTGCAAAGGGAAATGCAATTGAATGGAAAGTAAAATCATGCTTGAAAAACAAAACAAAAAATGAATAACATGGTTAGGGGTGACATGCACAGGGTCAGCATGCAAATGTGGTTAGTGGCACCATGCACAGTGTAAGCACGCATAAAGACATCAAAGACGAATAACAGGGACCCACTAAATGCTGTCCTAAATAGGTGTGTTTTTAAATTCTTTTTAAATGTGGTCAGGTCAGGGGATGTTCTGACGCAGGTCGGGAGGGAGTTCCAGGCTTCGGGGGAACATACAAAGTAAATGCACGGTCTCCAAAGGATTTGAGGTTTGTATGGGGTATTTGTAGACTGTTGGATTCCGAAAGCAGGTGGTACGATGCTTGGCCTGATGGGGTAGTATGTCGAAGAGATAGGCTGGAGCCATAGAATGAAGGGACCTAAAAGTGAGCGACAAAACTCTGAAATCAATCCGTTGCTGGACTGGTAGCAAGTGCAGGTCGGCGAGAAGTGGAGTAATGTGGCAACTGCGACGCTCACGACAGACAAGCCTAGCTGCAGAGTTTTGCACCGGCTGCAATCGCCTGATCGCACATGCTGGTAGGCCAGTAAGCAGTGAGTTGCAGAAGTCGAGACGGGATGTCACGAATGCATGGACCAACTTGGACGTGGTATCCTTATCTAAACAAGCCCAAATTTTAGCAATGTTATGAAGCTGAAAATAGGCAGATTTGACTGTGGAGCTGATATGGTCGTCTAACGAGAGGTTGCTTTGGAATATGACACCTGGATTTCGAGCTGATTCAACTGGAGATATGCTGGCAGAGCCAATTTTGAGGGTCAGCCTTTCAAATCTCTGAATCACACTGGGTTTCCCATAACTAGTAAGTTAGTTTTATCATCGTTAAGTTTAAGAAAGTTTGCTGCCATCCATGTGCGGATGTCATCAATACATGCAGCAAGTGAGTTTAGAGAATTTGAGGTGCTCGAAGGCTGGGAGGGATCAAAGCAAAGGTACAACTGAGTGTCATCCGCATAGAAGTGAAAGCCTAGATTGTGCTTGGCAATCACATCAGCAAGAGGCAGAGTATAAACTGTGAAAAGAACCGGACCCAGCACGGAGCCCTGAGGTACTCCATACTTCAGAAGATCTTTGTCCATTCACGTCAATACTCTGGAGTCTCCCACTGAGATAGGACCTGAACCACTACAGAGCAGTGCCAGTGATGCCCAGGCGAGATGAGAGGCGCTCTAGAAGAACATTGTGATCGATGGTATCAAAAGCTGCCGGAAGATCGAGCAAAACAAGCAGAGACACTCTACCCACGTCTGCATTTCAAAGCATACCCTAAGCAATCCTGACTCAGTGGAGTGATTAGCTCTAAAGCCAGACTGAAACTTACTAGCAAGGTGTGAGGTTTCGATATATGAGTTCAGCTGGTCCGCCATGACTCGTTCCAGTGTCTTTGATAGGAATGATAAAAGGGAAACTGGGAGGTAGTTCCTTAAGTTCTCTTGGTCTAGTGTCGATTGCTTGAGAAGTGGCCTGACTACAGCTTTTTTGAACGGTGCTGGGACATGACCTGAGGCTAATGACATATTAATGATGTTAGTTATGCATGGCAGCAGCAGATCAATGCAACGTAGGAGCAGGACAGTGGGAATAGGGTCCAGAGGACTTGTTGTCTTCTTTGATTGAGATACAAGCTTCAGGACTAGATCACTAGTGACCTGCTTAAATGTAGACATTAAGGTGCAGCCAGGAATCGGGGAACAGCATTCTAGTGGAGATGTTGTCATCGCAGGGAAGGATTCAATTATCTTGTCTATCTTCTGCACAAAGAATCGAGGGAAGCGATCGGCTAGATCATCACAAGGATCATCAGGTAACGAGCTAAGCTGGGAGGGGTTGAGGAGATGGTTTATCGTCGACGTCAGCATTTTTGGATTGTGCATCTCTGATTAAACAATGCTTCTATAGAAGCTAGATTTGGCCTTTGCAAGGATCGATTGGTACGACCTACAGTAGTCTTCATATGCCGTCGATGGACAGTTAGTCCAGAGCTTTTGTACGCTTTTTCAAGCTTTCGCTTAGTAGACCTGGCTAGTTTAATGTCTGTGGTAAAACATAGGCCTCTGGGCAGGGGCACACAGTGTGCTTTGTCAGAGATGCAAACTCGTCGAGCGTGTCAGCTAGTGTCGTGTTGTACCTATCTACCAATGATGACAGATCGGAGGGAGGATTGAGTAGCAGAGGTGAAGCAGATATTCTCGCACGGACAGCATCGATGTCAAGGATCTTGAGTTTTTGCCATTCACAGGTTATTTTAGGAGGTGGGCACACCCTGTAGATTGAATGAGATCTGCACGTGGTCAGATAAGCACGATTTGGTAATAATTGGTGATGACAAAGTACAGTTGCATGAGAAAATCTGGTCGAGTGTGTAACCCTTGATGTGAGTAGGGCCATGTACATGAGCCACAAGAGACAATGAGTCAGTCAATGCACGAAATTCGGTGCTGAAATCGTCAGATAAGTTATCAAAGTCTATGTTGAAATCAGCCATAACGAGGAAGGATCAATTTCTTGCACACAGAATCGAAATGAGATCGGAGAAATCTGAGATAGAGGAGGATTTGGTATCTGGTGGGCGATGGACTACTGCCACTATCGGTAGCTTGTTTTCGGATGAGACCAAGACAATTGATTTAAAAGACTGCTTCGAGGGTACTGCAATGGCTTGAAGTTGAATTGCGAGTGCACGATAATAGCAACTCCACCTCCAGTTTTGATTGATCTAGGGGTGTGAAAGAACAAGAATCGATTACTTTCAATTTCAATCGATTCCGATCAAAATCAGTTCCCACCAAATGAGTGGCGTCTGATCTGGCGGTTCCGGCAACCATGGCGGCTCTGGGGTGCTTTTCTTTTGCTAATGCATAGTTTACGAATCTTAGCAACAGCATTAATATCTTGGAATACATTTGATCTACGATGACGAAGCGATAACAGCTGCTGACGATGATAACTAACGTGCAGGTTACTAGCCGCCGGCGTAGCTAAGGCAGCTGCCGGCGTGGGAGACCCAGCTGCCCAAAGCTATAAGCGTTTAGATATCTATCTAAAGATATCTAGGAGCGGAATTTCTCTACGCGCTACGGTCAAATAACAATCACAATAACTTTAAACGGGTCTTAGCTGGATCGTTTCTGCATACGATGTTCGCAAGAACTTCGGATTTCGGGGTGAAGAGGCTGGTTACAATTTGGCTAGAGTCGGGTAGTTAAAGTTTTCTTAAGTAAACTAAAAAAAGAATTGAATACTATTTATTTATCTATTTTACTGCATAGATTATATTTTTATTGCATAGTCTGCCGTGTACCTGTAACATATCTACACTGATCATGTTACTCTTGAGTCACCCCACACATCCACAAATTAAATTCTCAGACTAGCAAGATAGTCAAAAGATAGGCCAAGATCATCAAAGAGGCCAAGATCAACAAAGACATGCATTATCATTAGATGAACTTTGTTGGTTGCCCATACACAATTCGGACCATGTAAATACAGCTAAAGCAAGTATTGACACATAAATTGTGAACAGGCTTGCACAGATTAAGACTCAACACAAATCAATTTACAGCAGGCAGTTTCTTCACATATGCACAGTGAAGTGTTGACCATTTACACATATTAACTATATGTTTATATAGCACCCTAAGAGCAATTAATCTCTTTTTAGGCACTTTACATAAGCTGTAAAGAAAGCATAATCAGAGGGCGATCTAAACAATCGTAAGTGTTGACACATCTGATCTGTTATGCACAGCACTGAGGTGTAGCAGGCAAAGAATAGTACCACAATCAACATACATTTATAGAACTACGACTTATTCCTTGATTACAAGCATCGTGCCATCTTCGAATTCTTCCGGAAGTGCCAGTACGCTTCGAACGACTACCAGAAAAGTGGAAAGACGAAGGATGAGTAGGATCCATGAAGTGCCAGCGTGATCCAAAAATCCCATAAATATTCTGGGGGTCCGAACCTACAAATTATAAGTATGCTATACAAGTAAATACATATTATACATGTGTATGCACGAGTGCTCACTCGCACGGACGAGCACTCGCAAGCTCGCACACTGCTGTGACATCAGGCACATGAGGCATGAGGCCACGTGATCGACTCCAGAAGCTGCCGAGACATGTATATTCTCTTCTGGTAAGGCAAAAGCACACAAGGACCTAGTAGAGCAACATACAAGTTATTGTATGTATAGCATTGCATTGTACATTACAAGTGGTGATAGCCGTTAAGGCTATATGGCTCTATACAAGTGAGGCTGTTGCATCAGCTAATATTTATTTATATCAACCCATACTAAACGAAGCAGTTCCCACTGCACGAAGGAGCAGGATGAGCTAACTGTACTTGAAAATAGCTTCTTGGTGAAAAAAATTACTTTTAAAAGATAATGGTGTACTGGCAAAATGTAGACATTTCAAGCATTATCCCTAAGAGGAATAGAACTTATAAGGCAGCGGGATAATGATCCGACGCAAGCCGTGCTGTTAGTGATAAAAGTTTGGAGTTGTCTCGATTCTCTATTGAGTACACCTGCCATAGCCAAGCACGAGCCCTGATTTTAACACTATCAAAAACCTTTGGGATGCTTTGAAGCTAAGTGCAAGGTCATCAGCAATTCGTGTCACTTCAGGATATGTCTTATTTGAGGCTGCAAGCAACTGCTGGCAAACAAATGCTCAAGAATTATGCACAAGGAGCATGGCGATTCTGCCAACTCGTATACATAAAAGTGATTAGAAGCCATGGTGGAGCCACTTCTTATTAGCTGCAGTCACTTAATAGCACTTTCATGCTGATCCTGTGCATGTCACCCCTAACCATGTTATTTATCAAGCATGATACCACTCACCATTCAATAGCGCTTCCTTTGCAGCAAATGTAATGTGCCAAGAAAGAGATTGAGTTTTCTGAAGACACTTTATCAAGTGAATTATTATTATTATTATTGTCTATCAGATAATGCTGGTGGGTGTTTTACCTTTTCTACTTAGTTATCGATTTATTGCACATCTTCGAACCATACAAAGCCTATGGTCAAGCATGCTCAAAATAGCATGCTTCAAAACTCTTTTAAGGATGGCTGAAAAAGCTCGCCATGATTGTTTAGATATTCTTTTAGAGAGTGCGATACTTGGTGCGTCTACTAAATCTTCCTTTGCAGTGCTGTGACGAAAGTAGTAGTGCCAAGATTGGTGACTATGTCGGAAACGAGAAATTTCCCCAGATACTGCCAAAATAAGGTAACTGAGTAAGTTTCCCACATGGTAACATTAACAAGATAGCAGTAAGAACAATTTGCTACAGATATTGCTAGCTCACATTTAAAGGGCTTTGGAAAGTATAAAAAAATCAAAAGCACACTAGAAAAAGTAGATAAGTTCTTATACAGCAGCACTTCAAAAAATGCACAAACATAAGCACAAAGATTTCATAACAAAGATAGTATTTCAATGGCTTACCAATCTTTCCATTTCTGTTGAGGTCTTGCCAGCATGCGTCATGGATTAAATCAAGCAGCTCATTCAAGAACACCAAAGACCAACTAAGAAGAGTGACGTCCACATCTCTTGTGCCAGTATTTGTCAAACCTGCCAATATTTAAAGCTATTAAGCAAAGCAGTCACCAAATGCTTCATCAGTGATTAGTGGCCTACCATAGTGCTTATTAGCTTATAATTGACTGAGACAACAGTAATTACCGTGTGTGTCATTCGCCCGGATCCTCGTCGAGTCAACAGTTTGTAAACTCACAAGCACATGCTTAATTAAAAACCGTAGTACTTCATGCACAATAGCAGCACAGCGGTGAATACACAAGCTCGATAGTTCTTCGTGTCCGACGGAGCTATTGCAGCTACTTGCAGCTATACGGCAGAGCAAGAAGAACGTCCTGCAACGAAACATAAATATGAAAGCAGTTGGTCATGAAAAAATATGAGCAATTAAAACATCGGTCAGTTCTTGCAAATGAATGGCACAGCACACTAGATGCTGATTGGCAAGACTGGTGACTAATTTGCTGTTGGCTGCACTGCAAAGGTAGCAATCGAGGGATTTCAAGCAGGGTTTAAACTGCCAATTTATTTTGACTTCTGATGCCAATTTATTGTACCTATGTCAGTGGACAGGAGATAATTCTAATGAAGGTGGGACCAAGCCGGCCAAACCATTTTGGTAAGCCGAGTCTGCCAAGTTTGAATTCTAGTTACCTAAAAACTAGTGCCCGTGGTTTATCACAAAATGCTAAAAAGCAAAAAAAGGAACTGACTGCCCAACTGCAACACAGCTAGCTTAAAGCATAGTGTTCTATTTTTAATTTTCAATTTTCTATGATTTATCACATCAATTAGTGGGTCCCTGTGACTTCATCCTTTATGTGCTTATGCATGCTGACACTGCATAATGTAAATAACCATTTTTGCATGGTGAGCCTGTCCATTCCACCCCTTAACAGTGTTATGATTGTAGTCTTCGACCACAAACCATTCGATCGCACTTCCTTTGCAGAAACTGTAAAGTCCCTATTAAGATATTGAGTTCTCTGAGGGTGCTATATCAAATTTATTATTATTATTATTATTATTATTATTATTATTGTCATAGTCTACATGAGCATCCTCTTATTAACGAGCATCTGACATGACTACAGTAAACGAATCTAGATTTTTTTTCTACAGAAGTAGGCTTGCCGAGGCTTTTTTCGAGTTACCCCCTAGACCAGTAGGGTGGATTTTGAGTCAAAGCTGATAATATCCTGCGTCACATCATACATCGTTACATGCAACTGTCTTCGACGATAGGAAGACATTTCACAGGATGGCCAAACATTCTGGAATTAGCATGAAATCACCATGAGTCAGCATATATCAACGAGCAGAATTTTTGAGAAATCGGCAAATCGGGAGGTTAAATGCAACTCTTGGTGTATTATAATAATAATAATAATATTGCACTTGATAAAGCGCCCTCAGAGAACTTAATCTCTTTCTAGGCGCTTTACATTTGCTGCAAAGTGATACGCAATAGAATAGTAAGTTAAATCATGCTTGAAAAACAAACAAAATGAATAACATAGTTAGGGGTTACATGCACTGGGTCAGCATGCAAATGTGGTTAGTGGCAGCATGAACAGTGTCAGCACGCATAAGCACATCGAGGACGAATCACAAGGACCCACTAAATGCTGTCCTAAATAGGTATGTTTTTAAGTTTCTTTTAAATGTGGTCAGGTCAGGGGATGTTCTGATGCAGGTCGGGAGGGAGTTCCAGGCTGTGGGAGCATACGAGCTAAATGCACGGTCTCCAAAGGATTTAAGGTTTGTACGAAGTATTTCTAGACTGTTGGATTCCGAAAAGCGAGTGGTACGATGCTTTGCCTGATGGGGTAGTATATCTGAAAGATAGGCTGGAGCCATAGAATGAAGAGATCTAAAAGTGAGCGACAAAACCTTGAAGTCAATCCGTTGCTTGACTGGTAACCAGTGCAGGTCGGCGAGAAGTGGAGTAATGTGGCAACTGCGACGCTCACGACAGACAAGCCTAGCTGCAGAGTTTTGCACCAGCTGCAATCGCCTGATCGCACATGCTGGTAGGCCAGTAAGCAGTGAGTTGCAGAAGTCGAGACGGGATGTCACGAATGCATGGACCAACTTGGACGTGGTATCTTCATCTAAACAAGCCCGAATTTTAGCAATGTTATGAAGCTGAAAATAGGCGGATTTGACTGTGGAGCTGATATGGTCGTCTAACGAGAGGTCGCTTTGGAATATGACACCTAGATTTCGAGCTGATGCAACTGGAGATATGCTGGCAGAGCCAATTTTGAAAGTCAGCCTTTCCAATTTCTGAATAACACTAGGTTTGCCCATAACTAGTAAGTTAGTTTTATCATCGTTTAGTTTTAGAAAATTTGCTGCCATCCATGATCGGATGTCATCAATGCATGCAGCAAGTGAGTTGAGAGAATTTGAGGTGCTCGAAGGCTGGGAGGGATCAAAGCAAAGGTACAACTGAGTGTCATCCGCATAGAAGTGAAAGCCTAGATTGTGCTTGGCAATCACATCAGCGAGAGAGAGAGTATAAACGGTGAAAAGGACCGGACCTAGCACAGAGCCCTGAGGTATTATGCAGATGTCTTGCTACATGATCAAATAAACAAGACATGATGCAACCCACTTAGCCTAAAACCATCTGAATATTGTGTCCACATACCTTACTGCACTGTAATGAAAACATACCTATCTCGGGACCACGAGTCCATAAGAGGTCGATTGGTAAGACTGGCTGCACTGGCATTATAATAATCACGCAAGATCTGGCAGAAGAAGCTGCCCCACCACGGCTCTCTGCTGCATGCAAGTGTTAAGAGGCTGCCTGGAAGACAAAACACCAATGATGGCAATACAAATAACAACAGGTAACATATTTCAATTTATTGTCTTCGTAAACAAAGTGAGTTTTCTGAAACCGCAAAAATTAATAAACATAGCTATTGACCGACTAAAAGTGTGCTTCTGTGATGAGGAAACTATTTTGAAATTCTCCTGTTTTGCTGCTAGGCACGGTGAAGATGCCAGTATAACACACAGCACTCGTTGTGCCGGTACCCAATTGAGTGCCAGGAAGACAGAACACAACAGAGTCGTATCAATAAGAGTGTAATAGCAAAGGTGCATTTTACCTAATGTTAAGGGGGAATGTCAAGAAAATATCAATACAATTTGTCTAATCAAATGTGTCAAAATTGTCACAATCAAATGTGTTTATGGTACCCATCGAAAGACAAATATGTTAGAACTGGGATTGGAAGTTCTGACGACTTCCAAGTGAAAGAAAAATCGATTATGCCAACCAGGTCTAACCTGGTTGTAAACAGAAAGCAACAAATTTACAAATACAAGATATACCGATCTCTTCGTCAGATGCGACTTGTATCCCAACTTGTCGAACTTTGGTAGATCGCTATAGATGCTTGAAGCTTGTTGAGATGCATACTTGTGACTTTTATACAGCTTTATTTCCAGGGTTGGTTGGTGCCTTGCAAATTAAATAACAACTAATATTTCACGTATCGGAGTGAAATTTGAAATATGAGTTCAGCTCTGCTTGTTTGACCCGTCTTTTAATATTTTTTATTTCAGTTCGATACAATTGGTTCTATATGTCCACGATTACAGAAAATAAAGCTGCAGGACGTTTGATGACGTATATAGATATTTTCTTGACATTCACCCTAAATAAAAAGTAAGGGAACAGTTTACAGCCATTTTTGGTTGACACGACAGAAAGAGGTTCCTTGCCCTCAACAGATGCATTTTTTTCACCACTTACAGATTATCAAGAGCAAAAAATAACTCCGTGAAAGTGTCAGTTAATATATACAAGGGGTATAAAGCATACTTTGGCATGCCATGGGCTTAAATTTTGATTCATTTGCTATTCTTTCTCACACAAATTTACAAACTTTCTTCTGGGAATGGGTCAATTTGAAGTTAATCACTAATCCAGTCAAAAAAGCAAACTTTTAAGGGAACAGTGACCATGTTTCATACTTCTGATAATAAGCAATTAGAAAAAATGCTTACTACCGAGGGACAAAATCGTGCTATCGAGTGTAACCTAACAATGCAATCATGGCTGGCTCCTGATCATCTGTTTCACCACTATATAATGCAAATATATTAATATTAATATAGTTCATTTGTATAGCACCCCAAGAGAACTTAATCTCTATTCAGGCGCTTCACATATGCCTCGGGGCTCGAGCCCACGACCTCAGCCAGACCTTGGTCGGGGCGAGCACCTTAACCACTGGATCAAACCAGCTCGGCAAGACTCAGTATGTTAAAATACAGGAAGATGTCAGGTAGATCTATCCCACTCAATAACAATAATGATCTCTAAACGAAGATAGCAAAATAATCCAAGCAATGTGAGCCCAATATACAGGTTTTTACAACTAACCGAAATCCATGTAATCACATAACCCACATTCGTTCTTGTAAATATGCTCCTATAATGGTATAGCTTATACAAATGCTCAAGGGTCAGATGCTCACATTTCACGACACAGATCGATGGTTCGAGTGCTACAGCAGATGATCCTGTAGTGCAAACTGCAGATGGGAAGGATAGAGTGATAGTAATTTTCTTCATGGCTAATATCTCCCACCTCCTACGTCTTAACATGTCTGTTTCATCACCACCTAATCCACCTCCAAATGCTACAACGTGATAATTTTGATCCCTGTGCAATTTCTTATGCTGACAAAAACATTCTGAAACTCAGTACAGCATACAACAATGTAATAATGTTCCCTAATGTCTCACGGCAGAATTCTGAACATGCTCTTTAACGTCTCAAGACTGAATTCTGGACAATCATATAGCAAGCATAAATTATGATGAGCACCATACCTGTCAGCTGCTGCATGCGTGCAGTGCCTTCCATGCAAAGGCTAACGAACAGCGAGTAGCACGTGTTAGCATCAATACGAATGGCATGCCCATCCTGCCACGACTGCTTAAGTTGCAGTCGAGGTTCTCCTTGGAGCAATGGTAGTTGCCTGTATGAAGAGGCCACAATGAGAAGAGTGGCAGTGAGTTCTTCAATGACGAAGCGAAGCATGTCTCTCTCGGTACCCGTGGCACGTGATAACTGTTCGCTGGCAGGGGATTTCAAAGGAAGCAGGCATTCGAGGCTGCAAAAAAGTAAAAATTGGTTCACATACAGATACCAACTGTTCTCTGCTATAAAAGCAATTAATTGGCTGAAGACAAGCCCCTAATTTGAAACATTACAAACAGAAAAAATTTGCTAAGTACATACAAATGGAAGAGTAGTAAGAGACCTCTTACAGCCAGAGGTCAGCAAGGCTTAAACATGATATTGGTTTGTTTTTGCATACTTGATACCTTACATACTCTTGGGTGCTGATTCTTTTGCAGCACGTTGCACAACGTCTGCATAGACATTAGGTGCTCTTAGAGCGAAACCTAAACGACCTATTATTACAATCTTATTTGGATAAGCAATTTCTCATAAAAGCATTACCTATTTCACTGTCTATGACAGCGATCAATTCAGTAAGCCGACAAGCCACCTCAACCAAATTTCGGAGAAAAAGCCTACGGGAACAATAAAGAAACCTCTTACACTAGCGTAAATGTATTTTAGAAAACTGTATGCGGATTTGAAAACGAACTGCTTGATTTGTTCTGCTTATATAATAGCAGTGTATATATGGAATACTTTAAATGCCACTAAACAAACGCCAGCAGCACTGCAATACCTTCGAATGGCAGCCCGTGTACGACTGGCCTGTAGTTGATACCTCAGACAGAGGTTATAGAGTTGGGTCACCTTTCCACCATCACCAGGCAGCTCCGAAGGTAAGACCGCAATGGGTACAGCATCAACATCACCCTGCATAGCAAAACGCATACGCCAAACAAGGACGGTGAAAAACTGTAGCTAGAGCGGCCAGACAATAATTAAATTGAAAATGCATAGAGAGTAGGGATTTGACAAGAAAATCAATCAGCACACGTTTTTTGCAAGCTGGTAATCGACCAATCATATTTCGAGAGAAACTCTAAAGCAAATGAATAGGATAGTGATCTGCTCAGCTGTATAAGCATTACGTAAGCTGCAAAGGAATGTCAAGTAATATTCCAAGCATAATAGCCCTATGACATATGACATATGAGATGATGCTACTAGCCTGGCAAATCAGCTCCTTTTTTGGTCCTATTTGTTTTGCATTTAAAAGTTCCTAGATCTTACATCTGCCATGGTTTAAATTGCAAAAAAGTCATTTTGAAAAACTGGGACAAAGGGTCAGTGCCAATAAAAAACATATGGTTCACAAATGCATTGTTTCAACCGGATAGCTCATCAACCCAAATTATGATCTGCTACCAAGCTAACTTACTAAGCACTACAGAGGCCATGCATGTGACACATGGTTGGAACCGTAAATTGATGCAGTGGGGCTAAGATTAACGTTTGTGAAAAACATACAAGACTGGAACCCAAGTCAAAGCAGCTCAGTATATAAATATGAGTTAGGGTTCTGGGAAGAAATATAGAACTAAACTCTGTGCTATTCTGTCCGATGATAAGGTTACGATCCACCCAAGATAGAACAGATAAGCGAACTAGAGCAATGCTATCACCGTATGCCACAAAGCGCTAGTTTCAAAATCTAGTGCCTAGTACTAACTTGTTCAATTACCTTCTTTCTACTGCCACCTCTACATATCAGCTGTTAATATATGCATACTAATGCAGTGGACCAGAAACAATAATCATAATAAAGCTGTGGGTTCTAACACATTTCTGGATTGTTGAGAAATTATAAGCAGAGAAACAAAAGCTGAGAGAAATATACTGCAGTTAGTTGCAAAATATTAAGCTAATCATTAGGAAAAATATGATGAGCAATACTGCTACAAATAAGATCAAGATGCAATTTCAGAATCCATATTGATAGGATATTTATTGCCAGCCAGGATATCGAAGTATAAGCATATAGGCAGATAAAAAGTGATTATCATCTGGTGTAGTGAAATACAAGACATGATCAGCAAGGTGCAGACTGAAAGATTAAGATCTCCTGGCATTAATAAGCACAATTTGTATACTGTTTTAATTCGGTTTGAACTGAATATTACTTTAATCTAAGCTAGTCGCATGACATAGTGGTAAGTGTTAATGGCTGTTTTTGCTGCAACTTCATTGCAATCCAACCCAAGCCTCTCTCTGTCTCTGTATCTCTCTCCCTCTCTGCCTCTGTCTCTGGCAGCATCTGTACACAACCCAGAAAAGTAGGTCTTCAAACCGACAAAATGATCTTCACCCAGGCTTATGCAGACAACACACAAGGCTTATGAGTACAGCATACCTAAAAGTCTTCTGAGCAGAGTGAGTTGTGCCAGTAAACGAAGGTGCTATCAGAAAGATTCAAAGCTGAGCAACAGCCAAACAGAGTACCAGTTAGGCAATACTTTCACATGTCACATCCAATACAAAGCATGCATGCAGTAGAAAGTACTTCATTATATTGGTGACTAGAAGTTACTATAGAATAAAGTCGCTTACTCGATTCAACATGAGTGACCTCAAGCTTTGTGAGGCTAGTGCAAAGCAACGAAGGGCTTCGATATGCTGTTTCTGGGCTTTATCCAACATTGATTGACAGGATGCTAGATTCGACAAGATGGGAAAAGGTTCTGCATCATCAGTCGATGCCAGTCGTTTTGGGCAGCTTAACGTATCCCATGGCAAAATGTAGGATCGACCATAAAATGTCCCAAGAGGCAGTTGGATCTGAGGTGGGCAGTGACCAAAGCGTCCAATATAACTGATCTACAAGAATGAGATTTGGGTACTAAAACGATGGTGTGGGAGACTTGCATGCACTTACCACATAGACAAATCAAAAGTGCATTCTGATAAAAATGCAAGCATAGATCATGGCCGACCACACGAATAAGTTAAAGGCCCTGCCTTATCGCTAAAGGCATAAAAACACAGCACGATTTTCGCAGGTCAAAAAAGGCTGCACTATGATATGAGCCCACGGTTGCTATAGCGTTTCTTTTTGCAGCAAATGTAAAGCGCCTAGAAAGAGATGGAATTCTCTGAGAGCGCTTTATCAAGTGCATTTTATTACTATTATCATCATTATTAGTATAGCAGAAGAAAGGTAAGCTACTACAGGAGCTGTTTCATTGAACTTTGGTGTTATGTTGTCAAAAGCAACACTAGAGCACCCAGGAAAGCTACAACAGTGACTGAGCCATCTAATAACAGCGGTCCAAATGTAAAAAATGTGAATTTTACCAAGTCTAAAACCACAAGTGAAGCACTAAGTCGAGAAGCACCACTTGCTAAAAATTGAAATAAGCAGCATAATAAAGTTAAATACGTTTAAAAATTCGGAAATACCACAATCAATCAAGAAATAAACAACCTGAAGTTCCATTAGCAACTCGGTATTCAGTATGAATCAATTTGACAAAACTGCCAATTGAGTATTATCAGTGATGCCAATCAGGCATGCAAGTAGCCGATACGTGCTTCCTCACTAACTGTGATTACACTATGTCAAGAGCCTACTAAAAAACTCTATATAAAATAAGATGACGCCAAGATATACATTTTGCATGCTGGACTCTTAAGTAAATCTAATAAATACAAGGTGCAACTCCGACATCTGCATAAGCATTATGCCATCAAAATATATTGCTTGCTTACCTTAATGTATCTGCATACCACTGGGGGGTATAGATTACAAAGGACAAGATTTCGGTTCGAGATATCAGAAGAAAAGGCCAAGGTTACTGCAGTACTTTCACAGCCATCCTCGACCCACGATTCAACAGTAATCGATGACAGGTCTGTGCATGCAGGTATGAGGACATCTGTAATGCACACTGCTCTTCCTAAGTCAAGCACAACATGCCGATGAGCACCAGGGTGCATGCGACTTGCTGTAGCAACCAGATTTGTTCCTTTCACTGCCACTGTTTTGGATGTAATGGTCGGTGAGGCACTAGCCTCTCCAACTACAGCCGAGGCTTGCTTGTCCAGCGAGCTAAATGCTGGGCCAACCTGCGAATTTGCAATAGCCAACGCCTGAAGCACGTTGCTAGTTGCTTCAGATATAACAGCAGTGGCAACACCGACTTTGTCAGTAGAGGACATCTTTGGCAAAACGTTCGGCTTGTGAAACTGAGGCTTCTACAAACCACAAATGAAAAGGTGCACGGGAATTAAGGCATGAAAAAATGCTATAGCCTTTAACAGACAGAGAACATAGAAGTACGCTGGTATGTGCGATGCAAATCACAGTAGTTAACTTTTAATTGGGCTCACACAGTAACCAACTGATCTGGAGATAACTTCATTAATGTTACCATTGAAAAACTTGGTGTATCGAAGATAAGAAAAACCAAGTAGTCAGAGTACTAGCAGTAAATGAAAGGTTCAAGGGCAAAATCTGAAATAATCGATAGCACCCGAAAAAATGCTATCAGTTGATGGATGCGGTTTCTGCATTAATAATGTTTTATGTCTGCAGCCGGCTAGAAAAACTCGTAATCCTACTCCAAGCATTGAACCAATACCGTATAGCAGGGCTATAGAAATGCTTGACCATTGGTATTTGTTAATTCAGCCCCCTGAATAGGAAGCATACAAAAAACGGCATCCCCAAACACCAACCAGTAAAAGGATAGCGGAACTATATATAATCTAATGTCGGCCAAGAGATTGCTACTGAAGTATCACGGATAGTTAAAAGCTGCCACTGCTATCCTTGATTGCTGTCAAATGTGCACTTTGGCTTGGTGCTAGGATGACTTTGAGCAGCAATTTTCTATATACTATGACTTCTTGGCCAACAAAAAAGGCTTTCTATTATCTTAAAATTTTAAGATGGTGTTAATTAGATACATTTCTAGTTTTTGTTTCATGCAAGCATTCGAATGCTTCACTTTATCGCCATGGCAAGCATGTGAGTTCATAATAATAAAAATAAATCACTTACTATTTAACCGAAATTTCATTGCTTGTGTGCACTATACTAATCTTGTTGAATTAACACGAACCTTTTTATTACTTTTCTAAAATCCTAGCATTCATATGTTCGACGTCTGGTCACGACGTTGCTTGAATTTATTTTGTTCAGATTTTGGACCTTTGCAAACATTTTGGACTGCTAAAAGGATTATGGATTTCAAGCTCACATTCTGTGCAGATTTACTACTGATTTAACAGCCTCTTTCGTATAGCAGCAGAAGAGCCCAAAAGGCAATCAACACTTGCAGTGGACACAAAAGATCGCCTACCACACGATTCGACCCCATGACCTTGGGACCGAGATCGTGAAGAGCAACCGCCTTACCTAGTGAGCCATCATGATTTAGGATCCCTGGTACATTCTGCCAGGCCGTAATTAGCCAGCAGGCATAACGTTTTCCTCGAAGCACACACGCTCCGGATTAGACATGCAAGAATTTTCCCGATAAGAAAAGGGGCCAGTTTGTAAAAAATAAACCAGCAACACAGCAAATACACTGCAGCATGTAAAGAAGCCAAACAATCCTAAACATTGCAAGTTTTCTATGCCTGTCTGAGTACTCCCATAAAGTAACACATAATTTTCGTCTCTCAGCAAGAGTATAGACAAATTGATCAGAGTGTTGTACTTCGGCTGAAATAAACATTACACTAAGTGAAACAACCGAAATCAGAAAAATGAAATATTAGCCATTAATAGGTAGGCAATAAAAGCACAGGTAGCAATAGACCGTGGCTAAATCCCTGAGATTCCCAATTACATAACGTGTCACATTAAGGGTAGGGAATGAACCTTTTCATCAACATACATCTGACTGAGATACCAGAAAGTCACCTGCGTGCATTATTATAATTATTTTCTAGACTGTTTACCTGCCTTGCTAGCTAATACAGCATCAGCCAACGGCTCTTCGAGATAAGCGGAACAAATCAATTAAATTTTTCAAATATATGTAATCTAGTGACAATAGGGATTTTAAGCTTTTTGAGCATGCAAACATGGTTCACTTCATAAAAAGGCCAAAGCACACATCTGACCACAAATATAAGCAGGGCATCGAAACTGTAAAAAGCAGACCAGACATATCTGCCTTACCTTATTTAAGGCATACAAAAGAGTTAAAAATGCTTGAATGTCGAATAAACGGGCATGACAACCGTTGGGGGGGGTATCAGCTGAAACCATTTCCTAGTGCCTTGTGGCCAATCAATACATACCACACTGCCTTTTGGAACAGGGTGCTCAAGGGCAGCTTTTAGACTTGACATATAAAGCTGTGACTGAGGCTTATCAAGGCCACCTTTGGAAACCACACCATGGACAACGTGTATCTTCTCAGAAGTGCCTGCTGAATTTTCAAATAGAGTTGGCCCAAACACACTCAAAAATTCACCAGGGCCTCCTACAACAGAAGTAGGTTATAATGGGTATCACTCTAACATATAACACTATGCAACATAATTTGTGTCCTTAGTAGTTATACTATAGCAGAACAAGTACGATGACAAAAGATTTGCACTCAATTATGTTCTTTATATATTTGAATCACAGACACATCTTTAACGTTTGACTAACACAGCTTAGGGTAGTTTTGAACATACTCGAAAGTCCCGGCTCCTTCTCTAGAGCTTACACAAATTGTTTCGTAAGGCCCAACTTGATGGGCATGGCACACTAAGGGGGTTAACCAGTAGGTTTATTTGAAATTGTTGAGCCACCAGATAACTCGGTCCAAGGTACAGGTTTTATCTACGACACTAAAAGTGGCGGTCATCACTGCTAGCTAAGGCAAAGATAACATGGACTTCCATTAAAGAAAACCTGGAGACAAACCAGAACCAATAAAACCACCCTTGAGCAATATCGACAGACGGCTGAGGCTGGGTGTTCGGCCTACACCAATAGCCAACCTTTACAGTAAAACCCAGGATCTTTGAAATGTGCAAAAGTAGAAAAGGCAGCACAGAAGGTGGTAGCCTATACTCCTCTCCAGGTAAATGAGGTCATAAAGAATCGCGGTGGGACGATGCCACACTAAACGCATACATGCTAACAGCATATATGTTTGTTTTTGGGTTGTCAACACATATTTTCCTGACTTTAAGCCTGGCATCGTAGAAAACATTCTTATTACTCAAAAAGAATTTACAGCCATAGCATTGGCGGCCATACTTCGAGGATTTTTCCGCCTGTGTATATTTCTAAGGGTACATTTCTTTTTTGTCTTAATGTATATAAAAAACCCCAGTCTAGCGTACAAATAATTACACTTGCTAGCATCAGCCCACATATCTGACCTCCTTACTCCACAAGTGTACCCTCGTACTACCTGCTCACCTGGTCCTGGGCATCTAGTCGCTCCTCGCACCAAGCATGGCCATCTAGTCGCTCCTCGCACCAAGCATAAAACATTTGATGATTGAGCCTTCAGCTCACATGCACCGCCAGTCTGGAACTCACTTTTGGTCACGGTCATCAAAGGCAATGGCCATGCAGCTTTTAAGTCTTAACTAAATAAGCATTTGTTCTAATATATGGGCAATAGCACCCCCATACTCTTTATATCAATGGCAAGAAATAAGCTCAATAAAAATTGTGATTTTTTTTGTCAAGATTACTTGTGAAAATGTAGGCTTGAGAAGTAACGCAAAATGCATTGTGAGTAGAGATGCTGGGTGACAGTTCAAGACTACGGATTTCTGGCAAAAGATGAGAGAAACAACTCATATGTCAGCAACCATCCAAGGTGAGTACATTAATTAAAGGAAGCTAGCCATTGGCTGTCTTGTGAGTCCTGGCTCACCACAGTAGGTGTTTGCACAATGTGGGTGCCAAGCACCAGTACTGAACTGCTTCATCAGTTTCAGCGTGTTCGCGCCCTCAGGTCCTTTGTGGCCAATAAGTTAGCTGTTCCACTCCTCCACTTAAAGACCATTGTAGACAGAAGATTTAGCTCTGCAGGTCCTAAACTGTGGAACTCGCTTCCACAATTCTTACGCAACGACAGCTACTCTCCAGCTGCCGACTATGGCTCATCCTTTTTAGCGGTCGCGAGCTGCTACTTCCATGCTACTCACTACCTCAACTGCTCTCCTGACTCTGCTATGGTTCCCACTTTCTCTTTGTTGTGTGAGACGAAGTCTGTTGGCTACCGAATGCTTACCGAAAGCCGCTTAGGCTGTGAGTGTGCTATACGAAACTTTCCTGCGTAACACCCATATAGTCTTGATGACTTTGTGGAGTTACAGACGGAGATACATTACATTACATGAGATTATCACGAGCTATAGTGGTGCTCCTTAATTCCGAGTGACAGCTGAAAGCTTCAGCATTGACTAGACTTTAAGCATGCACTCAAAGCCGAGTGGCTAGGAGCAACAAACACAGATCCAATATATATATATATATATATATATATATATATATATATATATATATATATATATATATATATATATATATATATATATATATATATATATATATATCCATCGGATGCTTTTAAGTCTTTCAATTCTGGATAAAATATTTCAAACAATGCCAGGCAAGGATAGTATCTTAGATAGCACGCAGAGCATACACGTCTCCAATCACTTACCTTTCGAGCCCACTGCAGGTGTTAATACTGACGGTGCAGAGAAAGGGTGGTATAAAGGTATGGCAGCTGCGCCACTGCTAGTGCCAGCTGTGGAGACAGCTGGTGCAGGAGGATTTGTCTGTGATGCTACAAAAGGAGTGAATGTGATAGTCAGTCGCAACTTCACCACTACGATAAAAAGCATACTATAGAAATAAACTCAAAACGCCTCCATTTCAAATAACAACCTCCGACTACCCAGGTACTGAAAACTGTACTGACTCTTACTACATAAGACAAATGAAGTATCAGAGATCACCGGATTGACTTCAAGGTTTTGTCGCTCACTTTTAGGTCCCTTCATTCTATGGCTCCAGCCTATCTTTCAGATATACTACCCCATCAGGCAAAGCATCGTACCACTCGCTTTTCGGAATCCAACAGTCTAGAAATACCTCGTACAAACCTTAAATCCTTTGGAGACCGTGCATTTAGCTCGTATGCTCCCACAGCCTGGAACTCCCTCCCGACCTGCATCAGAACATCCCCTGACCTGACCACATTTAAAAGAAACTTAAAAACATACCTATTTAGGACAGCGTTTAGTGGGTCCTTGTGATTCGTCCTCGATGTGCTTATGCGTGCTGACACTGTTCATGCTGCCACTAACCACATTTGCATGCTGACCCAGTGCATGTAACCCCTAACTATGTTATTCATTTTGTTTGTTTTTCAAGCATGATTTTACTTACTATTCTATTGCGTATCACTTTGCAGCAAATGTAAAGCGCCTAGAAAGAGATTAAGTTCTCTGAGGGCGCTTTATCAAGTGCAATATTATTATTATTATTATTATTATTACCGTATGCAACAGCTAGACGTTGGGATGCCATTGAAATCATTGCAGTTTTGGAACTTTTAATGGCATGGGAGTAAACACGGCTGATTGAAACGTGATGTACTGGATTTAAACCTAGCCTGCAGGCACATGGCAACATCAGCAGCAGATATTGCTGAGTCTGAGAAATTCTCTAACACTTGAATGAATGTCATTAGAAACTACGAGCATGGTAAGATCTGAAGCAGAGTGAAGGCAAATGAATAGACTATGAAGGGAAAGGTAAGACGAGCAGGATGTAAATATACAAAAAGCACAAACTTCATGCAGGTAATTGAAACAAGGATCTGGTGCACCATCTCACAATAAGTGAATACTGACCTGCACCATGACTCTTTTCCGAATTGGAATTCGCTTTACTAATCGAGACGTGTTCACTTACGAAGCAAACAGTGAAAGAGAACTGATCACATTCCAGTTGCATGCCGGTGCAATGACCAGAGACAAGATCTGTCTCGTAATCAACACGAGTCTCAGGCCGGGTAACGGTCCGGGACTTCGTCGTATCCTGTTTATGAGAATAATATCACATACAAATGCATAACCAGACGATGTAATATGTTGGCTGCGGTCTTTAAGTACTCACCTTAGCATCAACACTACCAGTTGGAGCCGCGGTAGAACCATAAAACATTTTCTGCTGGCCGGTAAGCAGAGCTGAATAGCTGAGTGGATCAGCAGCCACAACAGAGGCATATGAAACCCATTCAGTGCGTGGTGCCGTAAGTTCAAAAACGTCAAATGGAAGATCAGATATGTATGCTTCAAATGGGTTGCAGTGTAGCCTGTACCTGTGAAAATTAAGAACGGCTATCACTCCCTACAATTAGGCCATGCTTGACTACTGCAAACGCAATTGTATCAATACATAGGCACGTGGACAACTTCCTACACAAGCCTTGAGCTACCTTGTGGGCCAACAGCAGCTCAGTGCTAAAACTAGAGCAATATAAAAGGACCACTGTGGAAAACTGTAAGCAGAACTGTGGCAGGTCCAACAGAAGGGGATGTACCACTGCCACCAGAAGTCCAAAATTTTGCTCGTGCACAGAGTCTGAACCTGACTATCTTGTTTGTTATATATGCTAACCTGCTTAATTCACAGGACATCTTATTGTCTGCCCAGCCACATTGTTATTTATGTCCAAAACTTTTATGCATTCTTTGGCCCACCACTAATATACTCAGTAGCAAAAATTCCTTGCATTGTGGCCACAGCTGTTGTGGCTTCATTCGAGTAATAAGAGGGTTTTATGCATGGAGATGCAAACTAGTTTTATACAGCTTGTGAAAATAGATGCACTTTGTGCATGCTGCAAATGAAGCAAAATCGAATGGTTAGTTGCAGCATGATCAATGTCAACAAGTATAACATGGTTAGAGGTGACATGCACGGAGTCAGCATGCAGATATAGTTAGTGGCCACATCTACAGTGTCAGCAGGCATGAGCACAGAAAGGACGAATCAAATGGACCCACAGAATGCTGCAACAAATATATGTGCCTAGCTTCTTTTTAAATGTCTTCAAGTCAAAGTATGTCGTGATGCCAGTCAGAAGTAAGTTCCAGGCGTTGGAAGCATATGAATTAAGAATTACAGGTATAGTCTGCAAAAGATTTAAAGTTCGTGCGAGGTGCAGCTAAGATTCCGATTCAGAAAAGCAGGCAGTAGCATGCCTAGCCTGGTTGGGGAGTAGCTCTGATAGGTAGGCTGGAGTCAGAGAATGATGGGACATAATAGTGAGTGACAGAACCTTGAAGTCAAGACATTGCCTCTTGGCTGGCAAACAGTGCAGGTCGGTGAGAAGTAGAAGCTGTGATGTTCACGAAAGACAAGCCTAGCTGCAGAGTTTCGCACAAACTGTAAGTGCCTGATTGCACAGGCTGGTAGAGTCGCAAGCAGCGATTTACATACTAAGTCGAAAGTAGGCAGACGTGACTGTAGAGCAGATGTGGCCTCTAATGAAAGGTCACTTTGGAATAGGACAACTACACTTCGTGTAGATTCAACAGGAGATAGGCTAGCAGGACCAAAACTAAATTTGGTTTTCCAATTTCTGAACCACACTTGGTTTGCCAAAAATAAGTACTTTGGTTGTATCAGCATTCAATTTTAAGAAGCGTGCTGTCATCCATGTGCGAATGTCATAAATACATGAAGCAAGGAAGTTGAGAGAATTCAACATGCTGGATGGCTGGGAAGGATCAAAGCAATGGTACAACTGAGTGAAATTTGCATACAAGTGAAAGCCTAGGTTGTGCCAGGCAACCACATGGGCAAGAGGGAGAGTATAACTGTGAAAAGAACAGGACCAAATATAGAACCCAGAGGTATCCCATACTTCAGTGGTTCCTTGGATGATCTTTGTCCGTTCAAATCAGTACTCTGGATTATCCCACTGAGATAGGACCTGGACCATTGCAGTACAGCACCAGCGATGCCGAGGCGGGACGAGAGGCAGTCGAGAAGGAGTTGGGGATCGATAGTATCAAAAGGTGCCGAAAGATCGACCAAAACAAGCAGAGAGACTCTACCTACGTCTGCATTCTTAAGAAGGTCATTACACTCGCGAAATGGTGCTGACTGTGGAGCGATTAACTCTAAAAACAGACAGGAACTGTGATGATGCAGTTGCTCCCAAATCACCTCATCTGAATCATCAACCGTATATAGGAAGATATAAAAAAGTTATAACTAACTGCAAAAAGAAGCACAACTGGCTTGCCATGTACTAATCACCCTACATTCAGTTTCGAACTCAGTCAGCAAGCGTGCGTGTGTGTGTGCCAGTAAAATTCAGGCTCTACAAAAATGTCCTACAGCAGAAGAAACAGTACACAAGCTACTATATGCCTGACCAGACAAGGGAGGTACAAATAAATTGTGGTACGTCACACAAAACACATACATTCCCCAACAGCACTAAATCACACTTCTCACTGGCCTGCACTGGCTCCCAGTCAAGCAACGCATCGACTTCAAGGTTCTGTCACTCACTTGCTTTTGGGCTGTCATTAAATATTTTTACACATGCCGAGCATAACTTTAGTGTGACTTGCCTCATAGAAAAACCTCCTATTACCCAAAATTTCAGCCTGAGCAGGTTTGGTCATACTACCACGATTTCTTGACCAAGCGTAATATTCTCACCTATTGAGACTGCAACATTGCTACCAAAGCTGCTATGACAGAAAGCGCATCTGCTTTATTCACGAGACCTCTTGATACCCTAAGAGTAACATGACCCTGATCGTGAAGCCTTAATTATCTCGACATCGAGATGCACAGTTCACTTTTATTACTCACCATAGCACATTAACACAACTATGAAAACTTTAATCACAGCATTATAGTTCGAGTTTACAAAATTATGTAGGTAATGATTCGATCTACACACTGACCACTATATAAGAAGTACAAAACAAGTACCTAAACTGATGACGACAAACTACAGAAATTTCTACCTAATTAAAGGGCAGTAAACAATTTCACCTCACGTCACCCTGTATCTTACAACTAACAAAATCATAACTCTTGTATTACAGCACTGGTACCACTACACCATAATAATAGTATGGGAATAAACATTTCGAACTTCAAGTGTCCTTGTGTGGTTACATAAAAACAAGCAGCAGCTCCGGTTTCAATTGCCTTTAACGAACTGCAGTAGCAATCTCACTTAAGCAGATATCAAGTGGCAATAATAAGTATGGACTAGTAGCAGAAATGCATTGCCTATGGTTCAGGGGTAGCAGACAAATCTGTTGAGCAGTTATAAACCAATTTGATAAGCACGAGTGCACACATGCATTCATTGTTTATTTTTTTTAAATATGAGACCCGTTCACTTACATCTAGGATTATTCGAGCAATATGAGGATATCTATATTAACTACCCTGCCAACTTTACACGCAGGTACTCCGTAATGCTGCTTTTACACACCTTCTCTGTCCTAAATAAAATAAGCAGAACAGTGGAAAGAAAAAGCAAGTTATGTTTTCAGAAACAGCATTCATATCGTCACCTCTGTCTGCTACCGCCGACACAATATTTAGCTTCTTTAAACCTTTTCAACGGCTGTAACTATGAAGCAGCAAATCAACTATACGTATAAATGGTTAGCATATAATCTAATAATAATAATAATAACAATGCATTAGTTATAGCACTCAGAGAACTTAATCTTTTTTCTGCACACTTTGCATTTGCTGTAAAGGAAGCATGATCTAGAAATAAATTACTGGTCCACATTGCAATATATATATATATATATATATATATATATATATATATATATATATATATATATATATTAGTTACCTATGCGTTAAGATGGCATGGATAACAAACATCGGATCAATCTGCAGTCACAACGGAATAAAGAAAAAGGTCTAAGCATGAAGCTGAGCTATTTACCTGTCACGCAGACTCATAAAAAGATTTTGATCCACGTCATCGGCAACCAACCGATACTTCTCTGAGAGGTTAGACAGCCTTTGAAATAGAGCTGTCATGAGTGAAAGCAAGTCTTTTGAACAGATACGAGCTATTCTTGACAGCAAAAGGAAATATTGCCGGACGCCGGCTGCTGTTGTTGCCGGCTCCGTAAGTAAGGGTGCGCAGTTTTGCAATGCAGCACACAATGCAGATGCGAATCGCTCCGACGGCAGCATTGCTGACTTTGACGAAGCTGCAGAGGCTAGGCTAGGGGAAGAAGTCTCTGCGGTTTCAGTAAAATTTGACTTTGTTTCATCAGACAACTTCGAGATTGAGTGAGTCTTGTCCATACATCGGCTGTATCTAAATACATAAAACCAAGATCGAGCTTAGTAGCAAAAAAGCAAAACAAATAGAGTATAGGTCGACCTATATGAAAAAATGCAGAGCAAAAAAAACAAGATGCTTGTAGGTTATTTTGACAGCATTTGATAGGCTCTAACGACACGGACTTTTACACTCTAGGCTTTCTGATCATAGTTGCATCGACGACAACTAACATAAAACAGTAACAGCACACCAAAAACACTAAAGAAAACTAATCATTAATGCCTGCACATAATTCTAGGTAGCACTGTTTGCTGACCCTGTGCATGTCACCCATAACCATATTATTCATTTCGTTTGTTTTTTCAAGCATGATTTTACTTACCATTCAATTGCATTTCACTTTACAGCAAATATAAAGCGCCTAGAGAGAGATTAAGTTCTCTGAGGGCACTTTATCAAGTGAATTATTATTATTATTATTATCACTGCAGGTGATTTCCTTAAAAAGATATCGTTCAGTTCATAGATTAACAAAGTTAGCATAGTGCAAAACACTGCCACAACACAATAGTTTCCACATATGAATAGAAACCTGAAACAACAGCATTTAAGCTAACCATTAACATATCCAGCTGCTGCACTATATACAATACAACCAACTCAAAATAAAAACCACTATAATGAACTAAACAATAAGTAGTTAGTAAAGGTTGATTCCACATACTCATCTGCATATCGGCAGAAGAGCCTAGCAGCTATCACAGCACTTCCAGCAGGCCATGTCTGTGATTGTCTGCTGCAGGACTCAAACCTATTATATCGATCGTAACCTGCTACAAGGTCTGCTCACAGCTATCACTATATAAGACCAGTAGCATTCACTAGGTAGCAAACAATTTTGCTGTATAGCTGCAACTGCTGTTACTACTCTTTTAATGGGAAGAACTTCAACGATGCCTGGTAAAATTAAGTTGTGCGCAGCTATCGAGAGTACGTACCGAGACCCCAACAAATAAAAATATTTACCTTTGGTACCATTACATTTATCACGGCATTTCACTACCATGATCCTTAATTATCTTTACTGTCTACCCATGCATAGGCCACAAGCTAGCCCGGGGCCCTTTGCTGTTTAATTTCACAGGGCAGAAATTGCACTGAAATGTTGCCTATAGGTGAATGAACACCAGCCTTCACCCCCAGTCGTTTTTTATTGACACCTAAAATGTTCTACGGAGTTCAGGTCGGCAACTGGCTCGGCCATTGCATCACCATCATATCGTTTTCATCAAAAAGGACATTTATTGACCAGGCAGTGGGCTTACGTTCACTATCAAGCTGGAATAAATTTAATCGTCCCCAAACGGAGTGACTAGGCATTGCAATCCAACTTGCTTGATTGCTTCAAGGTACATATGAAAGCCTCGGTCCGCAATACCATTGATCTGATGCAAAGCTTCATCCCCCATTGCCACAAATAATCCCTTAACAATCACTACTCTGCTGCCGAATTTTATATTATGGTAAAGGCAGTCATAGAGGTAGGCCTGATCTCTTCTTTGGCTAACCCTTAGGTATCCCTTTCCATTAAAAATATCCCAAACTTACTTTCAGAAGGTTATTAGACATAATTTCGCTCTTGTCTCTCCAATAGGCATGATCGTGAGCCCACCGAAAGTGGTCTGCTCTTTGACGATTGGGGAGCTAAGGCTTGTGTTTCGTGAACCACCGGGAGATGCCACTCTTAGCAAGCCTGTTATTTAAGGTATCCCTATCAATTAAATCAAGAAAGTCTGTCCATCAGTCGGCCAGATGGCGACCAGTACTTGCAAGAGTCAAATAGACGTTTAAAACTATGTACAGTATTGTATAGACTCTCGCAAAGTCCAAGCCAGTCCACAGGCAGCGAGCTCTAGTATTCACCAATATCAATTGCTGCAGAATCCTTTCATGACCATTAAAGGTCTCGAAGTGTCGAAGCTTTCTTATGGAGTCCTACTTAGTCTTAATGAACAGGTCAAGTCTGGTATCAAGCTTGCATGGCCTACCAGATACAACTGCTCGGAAGAATCAAAATTTGGTGACCCAAAGTCGCCGTCCAATCTCACGATTAATATAGCTTTGGTAGTAGAACACTGTTAGCATCATATTAGCATAGTCACTGAAGTGACGGTATTGCATTTAAAAATGGAAAATGTGGCAGCAAACCATTGACTCAGTTAAGCGTTTTCTAACAAACCTATAGGCTGACATACCAAAGCTTCCAATAAAAATTTCTTGGGTTATTTTCACCTGGCCGAATTTCCCAGATGCTCTAAAGCTTTGGTTTTTGCTCAGACAAGCTTAAAAGCTATGAATTGAGGGATGAGATGACTTTTTTCACGACTGAGTGTTCAAACACAGAAATACTAAGTGCACCATTCTAACAGTGTAATGGGTCAGAAACTGAGGATCCACCTAGTGCCTAAACAATGACAAGAAAAGTTGCAGACCACCTTTCCGAAAAAAGGACTATTTATAGAAGATACACAGCTGTTGTTAACAGTATCACAGAATTGGCTCAGCATGTCAATTTCAGAATGCCAGCCATTTTAACGTGCCATAATACTAAAACTTTCACTAAAGTATGCCTCGTGCTGTTTAGAAAGCTAAAACTCAGCAACACAAAATTAAAGCAAGCAAACCTTTTAGGTGACCAAGCAATTCACTGGAGAAAAGGCCAAATTCAGGCAATACGATCAGCAAAGTTTGCACAACAAAGCAATTACTTCTGCAGGTAAGTGAGTATGCTTAAGAGCCGGCTCAAAACAAAAGCCTACTTCCCTAGACTTACTCAATACAAATAGCCAGGAACTGTGAACAGAGGTGGGATATAGCTCGACCCTTGCTCAGCAGACAGAAGCGAACCAGCTCATCAAGACAGCAATCGGCAGTCCATAGTAAGGATTCCTCATATTTCCTGCAAGAAGAGGCCATATTGCGGGAAAGAAAGCAATTGCTGGGCTCATAAACAAGGAGCCATATACAAGCGATGAATACTAAGGGCACGAACGTCTTAAAGCTGCAACTAAATACCTAGTTGTGGCTTCATTAAGAAGCATGGCAGTTGCCCACTTGAGAATGCCAAGACTGGTGACACAGCAGCCATCGGAGTAATCGATCTGTGGATGCAGCAGCATGCTGTTACCGGCTCCAAGCCTGTCAGCATCCGAAGCTTGTGGAGTGTTCTGTGGCCCCATCACAAGAGGTTTTGTATTGGGAGCACATGCAGAGCTAGTGGCTATATGTAACAGCCTCTGGTGGAACCGGCTGTCATCGATCATAACCAGCCGCTCAATGCTACAAAGTATGGCATGCAATGATATAATTAACAAATTTATAAAGTGTCAACAGGAACAGCTTTTCTACGCACTTCATTTAGGCTACAAAGAAACCAAAAAACCTTATTAGTGGAAACAAAATATACAATTCTAACACTCATGCATTAGCACATCGAGGAAGCTGAGGACAGGAGCGCCTCTCGGGAGCCGCCGGGAGGCTGAGGCACCCTCGGGCGCCGCCGGGAGGCTGAGGGATCATCTGAGGTTATTGGTGCATTGAAACTTAAGGCATAAACTCTAAAGAACAGAAGGTCGGTTAGAAGCATAGGTAAGCAGCTAGAGTGAGATTGCAAGCAAAAGTCGAGCAACAGAATACATCAGAAAAGTAGCAAGAGAATAATGGGCAAGAGAATGAATTTGGTGACAGAACTTCAGCTGGAAGAGCGACTCTAATCATGTCAAGGACTGCATTAAGATGGCAAAAGTAATGGACTACCGAATCTTCTTAGGATAAATCGTAGAATGGCAACCTTCACAAATAAATGGAAAGAGAGGACCGTCAGCATCATGAAAACAGTAAGAATCATGGTATGCACATACCCAATAATAATCATAATAGTAATAAAAAAAAACAATAATAATCATAATAGTAATAAATAATAATGCACTTGATAAAGTGCCCTCAGAGAACTCAATCTCTTTCTAGGCGGTTTACATTTTCTGCAAAGGGGAAACGCGACAGAATGGTGAGTAATATCATGCTTGATAAACATGAATAACATGGTTAGGGGTGACATGTACAGGGCCAGCATGCAAATGTGGTTAGCAGCAGCATGCACAGTGTCAGCACGCATAAGCACACGAAGGACGAATCACAGGGACCCACTAAATGCTGTCCTAAATAGGTGTGTTTTAAGTTCTTTTTAAACGTGGCCCAGTCAGGGGATGTTCTGACGCAAGTCAGGAGGGAGTTCCAGGCTTTGAGAGCATACGAACAAAACGCCAGGTCTCCAAAGGATTTAAGGTTTGTACGAGGTAATTCTAGACTGTTGGACTCCGAAAAGCGGGTGGTACGATGCTTGGCCTGGTGGGTGAGTAGATTTGAGAGATAGGCTGGAGCCAAAGAATCAAGTGACCTAAAGGTGAGCAAAAAAACCTTAAAGTCAATCTGTTGCTTGACTGGTAGCCAGTGCAGGTCGGCGAGAAGTGGTGTAATGTGGCAGCTGTGACGCTCACGACAGGCTAGCCAAGCTGCAGAGTTTGGCACCATCATCCTGTATGGCTGGGGGTGAGATGCATTGGCTTACTTTTCTTTATGTAATCCTGTTTTTGAAAACTTCTTTGTGCTTGTTTTAGAAAATTTCCGCAGGCTAATGGATAACTCTTCAATCCAGTCACAACCTGAAAAAGTCAAAGCAAGGAATGTTCTATCTTTTGAAAGATAACACCAACTTACACGACAACTGCAACCAGTAAATTACAACAAATGTACTAACCAATAGTTAGTTTCTGCTTATCCGTGCTGGTGGCAGAGGCAGGTGCCAAAAAATGTGTTGGTTGTGACAATGGGGGCCAAGCTCCTGACTCGCAGCAGCCACTCGACACTTCATCCTATAGTCACATAGTGTGCAATAAAAAGGCAGGTGATAATCTCCATGGCCCGATGATGACAGCATGATAGATCGGTAAGTGGTTCAAAACAATAACTGACCTCCGAGGACTATAAAATCCGCACTAACACCCTTTATAGTATGGCTATTTTGTTGTTGCTACAGTGGCCGATGTCACAAATCATGCAGAGACCCGACCATCCAATTCCAGTACATAGTAGCTATATTGCACATACTGGCACCTATACAGGCACCAGAAACTGCACTTACGCTTTCATTTTCAGAATGCTGTGATTCGCTGATATCCTCCACGAACTTGATATGAATTAAATAACTACGGAATCGCTGTGACATGAGTAAGCCAGGCGATGTAAGTACAACTCGACAGCGGCTACCTCCAAGATCCACATGCTTGCGCAAGTCAACGGCTGAACACAAGGTCTGTGCCCCTTGTGGTAGCGAGGTGCCACAGCTGGAGAACGATTCGTGAACGTGGGATTCTGCACTGATCTGATCAGATGGTTGGGGCAATGTTCTATGCGAGCTGACCTGAAAAGACCAAGATAAACCAAGTATGAGCAAAAAAATAATATATAATGAAATAAAGCACACGCAACTAAGCGTCACACGAAGCCCAGAAAGACATGGCTCACCTTATGACCTCCTGGTGCACGAGTCAAGCCAAGCAATGAAACCTCTATATGAGGTACCAATGAACACGAGGGCAGTAGATGAAAGTCAAGAACAAAGTGGCTCACTAAGCCCGAACAGTGAGCAGCCGATGATGGGGGTAGGGTCAAGTCGACAAGATGCTGCTTCCAGGTACCAGCATTGCTGCAAGATGTTGATATAGAGTACCGTGAATGAACACCAAGACCGTGAATGAACACCAAGACCGTGAATGAACACCAAGACCGTGAATGAACACCAAGACCGTGAATGAACACCAAGACCGTGCACGCTCACACATCACATACTGAAAAAAGCAATAGTCAAAGGCAACCATAGCAGAATGACACCTCGTTTGACTCTACATAACTATGATGGGAATAGTTAGGTTAATCAGGTCAAAATACTAGGCTGATTAAACAGGCAGACTCAACAGCCTCTTTTTGTATAGCAGCAGAAAAGTGTTAAAGGCTATCACCACTACTTGCATCGACAATAAAAATCACCCACCATAGGATTCGAACAGAGGTCGTGAAAAGTAACTGCCTTACCTAGTGGGCCGGGCCATCATGGTTCACCAAGACTCTAGGTTGAGATAAGGTCTATAGCTTATGACAAAACCACTAGAAATTCCCAGTTCAAGAATTATCTATTTGCATTTGCAGAGCAGGTATTATCCACAAATGCTTTTTAAAAGCTTTTTGCAAATTACTTGGCCTAGTTTAAGTAGCTATGTGACAATTCAACGAATTGGTGAGGTAAACAAATTCTAGCTGATTTAACAGCCTCTTTTGTACAGCAACAAAAGAGCCTTTACGGTTATCACCACACGGGCGATAAAGGATCACTTACCAAAGGATTCGAACCCACGACCTCGGGACCGAGTATGCAAAAAGCAACTGCCTTACCTAGTGTGCCATCACGACTCATGTATAGATGCAAACAGTGTGAATATATGGATTCCGAAGGTTGTCTGGTAGAGATTCGCATTGTAAAAACTCACCACATTCTCGGAACCACATCTGCTTTTTCTCGATTGCTAGCCTTTATAACATTCTAATAGTTTATGGAATGTAAAATGTTACTAGTGAAGCACTTGCACAGCTACTAAATCAAGATTTTTTTAATATTAGCCTAAGTGCTCACAACAATTTAAAATAAGATGGTCCTTCATAAGTCTAATGATTTAGGAAGTTCACTCCAAAGCAAAATACTCAGCAGGAAGGAATGATATTACACCGAAACACACATAATTCGTTTATTGTCCTGCACATAGAAGAGTAGTCATCAAAAAATGCAGTCTACACAACGAAATTACCTGTTCAACTATTGATCGGTCTGGCAAAAGTCCTACATATACTGTATATCAAGTGGCCTCTCTGATAAAGAGGTTGGCTAACAAAACCCGGCATGCCCTGGAGGGCTGAGTTTGCTGTGTAGGCCACGATAGAAATTAAGCCTTTTTTACTGCTTACCGATCAGGTGTCAACTTCCACGTCCTAACCACCTTGTGAGCAGCATCCGGGAGCCACGGTGGCACTTGTGATGCAGAATGGCGTTGCCCGTGAGATTGGTCATATCGCACTTCTGTCCAACAGGAGGGTAATGAGGGTGTGTAGCGTATACTAGAAGAAGCCCCATTAGAGCAGTCGTAGACAGATTGTGTTAGTTCATACAATTGTGCAAGGATTGCATGCTGTAGTTCATGGTTCTCCACATCTAGTAATTGATCTGTCAGCAGTGAATATTCATCTGAATAACAAAAGAAAACAGCTCGACGGATGACAAAAGCTGTACACATGCAAGAGCAAAATGTACATTGATCCTACATACTCATAATAATACACTTGTATAGGATCCCCAGAGAGCTTAATCTTTCTAGGCACTTTATCAATGGCAATAAGCATAACATGGTTAGAGGTGACATGCACATGGTCAACATGCAAATATGGGTAGTGGCAGCATGCACAGTGTCATCACACATAAGCCAGGAAGGGACGAATTTCACGGACACTAAATGCCATGACAAGCAGATGCATTTTTAGCTTTTTTGAACGTCGTCAAGCCAGGGGATGTTGTGACGTCAGTCGGAAGTGAAGTCAAGGCTTTGAAAGCATACGAACTAAAGTCACGGTCTTTAAACAATTTGAGGTTCGTACAAGGTATAGCTAAACGATTTGATTCAGAATAGCAGGTGGTAGGGTGCCTAGCCTGTTTGGGAAGTAGTTCTAATAGGTAGGCTGCAGCCTGAGAATGAAGAGACCTAATAGGAAGGGACAAAACCTGGAAGATAATATGCTGCTGGATTGAGAGCCAGTTCAGGTAGGCAAGAACTGGAGTGATGAGGCAACTTCGAAGCTCACAACAGACCAGCCAAGCTGCAGATATTTCACTAACTGTAAGTGCCGGATTGCATATGCCGGCAAACCAGCAAGCAGTGAATCACAAAAGTTCAGACAGGATGTCACCAACATATTGACCACTTAGAATGTAAAGTCCCTGTCTAAGCAAGGCCAAATTTCAGAAATGTTGTGTAGATGAAGATAGGCAGGCTTGACTGTAGAGCTAATGTGGTCGTCTAAAGCAAGTTCACTTTAGAACAGGACACCTAGATTTGGTGCAGATGCAACAGGACATATGCTGGCAGAGCCAATTTTGAGTAATAGCCTTTACAATTTCTGAATCACACTTGGTTTGCCTATTATTAGTCGGCTTGATCATCATTGAATTTCAGAAAGTTTGATTGATGTCATCCATGTGCATTTCAGCAATACATGCAGCCAGGGAGATGAGAAAGTTCGTCGAACTGGAGGACTGGGAAAGATCAAAGCAAAGACACAGCTGAGTGTCATCTGTATAGAAGTTGGCAATCTCAACTGACCAGCAAGCTAGACCGCTGGTCGACCTTGCCGGTTGTAAAAGATTAGGGCTGCCCCAGCAGTACCATCAATAAATATTTTTAAATATCAATGGAGATGAAAACTTACACGGCCCACAAAGAACATGGTGTGCAGGTACCCTCATTCTATGCAGCAACTTGGGTCTGAACTTGCAAGGTTAATCTGAAACACCAGATATGCTAGGAAAGCAGTAAACGAGCAAGCTGTTCTTTCAGATTTAATAAGTTTAAATATGTTCCGGTTCTCTTTGGAGCTGTATAAACCCGCGAAGACACCCTGTATACGATATCCATGCAAAACAACTGTTCAAACGGTCTCTTAGCATTCCATCCCATTTTGCAAATACTATAAGACACTAAATTCATGTTGCTCTTGAATACGATTGGTAGTGTAAAACCTCATCACATGCAGATTTGTGGATTTTCAAAGACAGATAATATCCACAACCTCATGTTTGAAGTAGTGGAGCTTTGCAAGCAACGAGTAAGGACCAAGAGCAAGCCCATGTAAAAAAAAAAAAAAGCTTGCACAGGCAGTCGGCAAGGGGTAGCCTCCAGAACATAAAGCAGATGACCTTGAGAGGGTGGCTTCATTTTTCCCAGACACAGAGCATTGGTTATCATAACATACTTAAAAAAGACTGCATCACACCTTTTGCATCTATTAATCCTATTAAAACTTGGCAAACACGAATTAACAGCAGATGTTCTTACCAGCAAAGCTGCCAGCAGAAAAGCAATAACAGGACTTGCTTTACAGATAAAAAAATACTAGCTGATCTAACAGCCTCTTTTGTATAGAGACAGAAGAACCTTGACGGCTATCACCACCACTTGCAGTGGCAATAAAGAATTGTCTACCAAAAGAATCGAACCCACGATCTCGGAAGCGAGGTCGTGAAAAGCAACCGCCTTACCTAGTGTGCCATCACGGCTTACAGATTACCATTTCAAAAAGATATATCGAGTTCTTCACTTACCAGTCCGGCTTTCTGCTTGGAAATTTGATGCAATTTCGCTGTTCAAGATATGCCACAGATTATTTCTGGTTAAACCTTCCAATATATGCACTTTAAATGATGATGGACGACCACATTCTGAATCGACACTGCTTTTGTTAGTTGAAGATGAGCCAGAATCCAAAATCGAACGGTTCACAATTTGAAAAAACAGTAACTGCTCTTTGGTGCCAACACAAAGCCTGTCAATGCCTGAAATCATCAAGAAAACCGTCTGACTTTGCTCTCATGAAAGCAGTTGGGCTTTGCAATCTCTTCATTGCCAATGGCTTGCATGCAATTCCCTAATCCACTGCCAGAAATAGAAAATAGCTCGAACTGCAGGTAATGCAAAGGTGAGCATTACATACCAGAGCAGTAAGTTATACTTGTTATTGCAGGTAGGTTTTGATTGTGACCCACACGAAGCACAGGTTTCAGAGAAGGAGCAGAATAGACAACTGCTTCTCCAACATAAGTTAAGGCTACAAAATACCACGTCTCCGGGCTTGCTTCGTCAGCTTCGTCTTCGCCAGCTTCGACACAGCGTATGTGGAAGTCAGTTGGCAGAACAAATAGGTCAACAACCACATCTTCAGCCGACCAAAAATTTACACAAACAGCATGAGATGTCTCAGGACACCATAGGTTCGTCGTAGCTGCTGGAGAATAACTAAATGGTACACTGCAGCAAGTGTACAGCCTGATGGCTCCAAGTGGAATGTTAGTGCCAGCCCACGATGTAGCTGGCTCGGCACTAACTTCCGAGTTCGGCGCCATTGAAAGTACAACGAGCAAGGACCGTTGCTCGCTGCAGGCCACGAGCTTAGTAATAGATAAGCTCTGTTCCAGTGGTAGCTGATCAGTGATTACACATACCCGGGCAGGTGGACAGCATCTCAGCCGGGTGTTGCTACCGTCACGAGCCGAGCACGAAAAGGCACAGTCAAAAGGCATACAGCAGGATGCTGTTGCTCTTAAACCTGAAGCATCATGTTCCACAGCAGTGCCAAGCGATGCACTAGTAGCCAGATCCACTTCAGGAATGGCTGTAGGTACCGGCGCCTTCACTAGACACGGCCGACTGTAGCTGTCAGTAGTGAAAGAAAAGTCTTGGCCAGACTGCATGGTGGCACATGCACAACCTCCTTGAAGAGGCCCAAGTGCACTATACACAAGCAGGCACAACATGTGCTGACCAGGCTTCGAGCCCAGCACGGTAGTGCCACACACAAGAGAGGGAACAATGTCAGTGTCTCCTTTACTAGTGGCAATGGGAGGAATGCATACACTTAGGGCAGTGATTTCACAGCGTTCTGCATGTTTAAATCCGATGCATTGATCCCCAGCCAATGCCCGGTCGTGGCCATTATTAGGAATGCTCCCTTCTGTTCTGAAGTAAGCTGGTGTGAACGAAGGACGGCAGGCCCGAAGAAGCCAGTCCACCATAATGTGTTTAGGGCATACTTCAAAAGCAAACTTGATCTACAACAAAGATGATTCCATAAACCAACGTTTTGTAATATGGTAAGGTTAGGGGTTTGTAATGCAGCTCATAAGCATTCCACTGCGCATAAAGTAATGCAATAAGAAGCAAAGTGCACACAAGAATCAAATTGTGGCACTTTACGAGGCTGGGCACTCGTATGGTTAAATTTCTACTTTATCAATACCGAAGAGTACGGTTGCCCACAGCGTGAGGGGGGCAGTGAAGACTGAGAGTGCTGAAAATGCTGCTCCATTGTTCGAGAGGGGGCTACCACTAGAGTCAAGGAAAAACCATCCTAAAGCATTAAAGGCATTAAAAACCGTTTTGCTTCGGCACAAGCTCATGCTCTGAGTTTGCAAGTCACGTCTGGAAAGCGAGTTGGCCGTGATGCCACCAGAAAGCGATTAGATTAGGCTGGTCTGCATTTTGCCACAAAGGAGCTGCTCCTGTCTGCAAAGAATATGGTAAGAAGTTTCGAGTGGGCCAACACTCGCATTCACTGGACTGATGAAGACTGGGAAAGAGTTGCATAGAGTGATGAAAGTAAATTCAAGCTCTTTTTGAACTGCAGGAGAAGGCTTTAAGTGCATCGGCAACCCGACAAAGCCTGCTCACCCAAATGCCTGCAGCTAACGGTCAAATTCAGAAAAAGGTGCCACTGTATGAGGTTGCTCCAGCAGAAATAGCATCGGAGTCCTACATCTAATACCAGGCATCGTGACTCGGACAATAATTTAGACCGTCAATACATCTCAAACTTGCAAGTATGAGGTATTTCGCGAACTGTATTCTATTTTCTAACATGAAGGCAATCCAAAAAAACCACAGCCTAAGTTAAGTATTTTTTCAACTATTTATCAGTGTTCGGATACTCTCCCGTGGTGGTTATGGTATGGCTGAGTCAGTCCTCGGGACATTACCTAATTCAGCCTTTGTCCACTAACCACATTTGCATGCTGAACCTGTGTATGTCACCCCTAACCATGTTATTCATTTTGTTTGTTTATCAAGCATGATATTAGTCACTATTCAATTGCATTTCTCTTTGCAGCAAATGTAAAGCACCTAGAGATAGATTGAGTTCTCTGAGGGCGCTTTATCAAGTGCATTATTATTCTTATTATTATTATTTGTGAGATGAGGTCTAGCAGCGTTAATGGCAACTGGCTGTTCGTATCACATCCACTGATGCTTTTTTGAACACTTGCAACGGTTTTGCTATATATATATACATATATATATATATATATATATATATATATATATATATATATATATATATATATATATATTCATGATTGCAGAAAATAAAAAGCTCGAGAACTGTATAACAAAGCCTAGTAGACAAATAAGAAAGAATGTAGCATCGCGACGTACAATCAGAGCTGAACTTGCATTTCAAATTTCACTCAGTTGAGTACAGTATTGGCCGAGTTATTGAATTTATTAAGTACAAAGATGTGCTGAAAATCAAGCTTTTTAAAAGTCACAAGCATGCACCTCAACAAGCTTCAAGAATTCTCCTCGATCTATCAAGGTTTGACAAGTTGGGATACAAGTAGCATTTGATTCCGAGATAAGTAATCAATTAAAACTGCTTTGGGTAAGCATGGCACACCAATTATTACAAGTAGTTACGATATCCCTATAAATAGTAAAGTGGTCACCTGCAAATAATTACTCACAATACTCACCTTTATAAGACTTGATAAATCGTAGACTGTTGCTGTGTTCGTTTTTGGTGAATATACTGCAGCTAAGTTGAAAGGTCCAGCTGCTGCAACACTTATAAGCTGCAAAATATATCAAGTTAGTTTCCCAAATCGGTTTAACAGAACAACTCCATACCGACAGATACTGGGAATGGAACAGCATTTCTTTCTTAAAAGAATTTAGTATTGAACACTAAATAGCTGAATGCCTACTATGCCTACTAAAATAATATTCAGAGATTTATATACTGTCTACAAAGAAACAAATCTCTTTCTAGGTACCTTGTTTTGCTGAAACGGAAACATGTCAATTGGTTAGTCACAAAATGTACAATTTCAAATCATGCAGGCGCATAAAGTAGAATATGCACATACTGAGTAACGGCGGTGAGATATGTTTTAGCTTCTTTTTCAAAGTCATAACCAGGAGATAAGATGCTGAAGTTCATCATAGCACAACAAACCAACCTGAGTCTGAAGAGAGGATGGTGAAATAGGAGGCCTGATAAGGAAGTAGTTTAGAGACTGGAGTAAGAGATTGGGTTAAGCTAAAGGTGTGACAGAGTTTGAAGTTGCTATAATGCTTGATGGAAAGTCAGTAAAGAGTAGCAAGAAATAGTCATGTACCAGCTGAGACATTTAAAACAGACAAGCAAAGCTGAATATCTCATTACAGGAAGACCTTTGACAAGCAAGTTAGAGAAGTCGGGAGGGAATGTCGCAAATGCTATGGTGTCCTTATCTAAACAAGCCCAAATGTTTGCAATGCTACATATCTGAACGTACATAGGCTTTAGTTTGCAACTGATGTGGTCATTTAGCAAAAGTCATTTTGAAAGAGAACACCGAGATTCAGAGCACAGACAACAAGAGATTGCTGGCAGGGCCAGTTTTGATGGTTAGGCTTTCCAACTTTTGAGAAATACTTTGTGTCCATTGTTAGTAAATTGGTTTTCTAATGAATGATACTTGGGTTATTTTACATTATTATTTATTATTGTATTATAAAACTAAATATTATTGCTATACTTTGGTCCAGTAGAGGATATCATAATGAGCATAGGCATAGAAAAGGGGGGCTACATGGCTGCAGCCCAGTCTGGCCTATGCAATGCAAGTTTTAGCACTCCTTGTAAAAGGCTCAGCTCCATTTAAAAATTTCTTATTTGAGCCAATGAACATGTTCTCTTATAGAAAGCATTAGCGACAGCTAATGTTGCAGAATAATAGACAAAGCAGTACTGGATGCCACTACGTGTGCATTTACTACTCACCTGATGCTCGACTGGTACAGCAGGCTGCACAGCATAAAAAGCAGACAATGGAGCATTTCGCGTGGGCTCGCCTCGGACCAGTGGGCAGTTAGGCGAGTGACGGGCATGTTCAGCCCATGGCTCGTCAGAAGGTTCCCACGACACAAGACAGACATTGCATGCAAAGCACAACGCTCGGTCGTCGTTGTCTGCATTTGGCTGGAAGTAGAAGCCAGCTTCAGCCATCAATGCCGGAGTGGCCCATCTAAAAGTTAGAAAGAATGCACATAAAGAATGTGTTCCTCCATTCACACAGATGGCCCAGCAACTCAAGAACTAATCTGCCACACCTGCAGAATTAGCAGCAGGTGAGAAAGATGGAAGAACAAGACAGAGCATGCAGATGCTATGCATGCAGTGCGATTCATTCAATGGAGTGTTAGCAAGCATATACCTGTAGGAAGAATGAGGCCACTCAGTAAATGTGGCCAGCCTGGCCGCCTCGCTGTTCATTAGAATTTCGATGGGCCTCGATTCCTCGCATTCAGCTAGCTGATCTGATGTCACATCCGCAACAGGCGAGAGATGGTCCAAACGTTCGACGACTGCAGCCACAGCTGGCATAGCTGCAGTGCAAGCTTTGTTACCAGATAAACGCCCCAGCTCGCGCAATAACTGGTTGAAAATTGAACATAAAGAGCCATATGGAGCCTTCAGGCGCACCGTCTTCCACTGTAAAGAGTGGAACAGCAGTACGATATGTATTAACAGCACCCAGTATATGCACAAGTAACAAGCAATTATCCAGGTATGCCATAAGTGAGAACAATTATACGTGCAAGCCACATTAGCAGTCATATGCCCTCACCCAGGTCATAACTGAAAGAAAAACTATGCAGCAGGAAAGCTTAACTGGTCTCTTTTCAGAGAGTTGGCATATAAATTCCTCTCTAAATGTATGATACATTAATGAAGCAACTTTTTAACAGTTTGCAGTGGCTTCACGAAATCTATTTTCTCTGAGGTCAGCGGCCCCAGCTGAGTTTATACACAGGGCCTAAGCGAGGAGCCTTTTTTGCCCGAATCTATGGCTTTCTGTAATTATCCTGTGCTGCATTACTTTGCATGCTGATAAGGCCTGATAGATAAACATGTAATGCTCCAGTATTTAATTATTAAATTGGTGGGGCTAAAGAGAAGTGGCTCTACCATGTATTCTTATCACTTCCTGTATGCAATTCGGCAGGAATGCCATGGACATTGTGCATAACTTAGAGGCGAAGTTCTTGCCAGCATTGACATTGAGCCTCAAGTTAGACATCTCCTGAGGTGATACGAATAGCTGACAATCTTAAACTTTGCTCTAAAGCATCTGTAAGATTTTTCGAATCAGGGCTCATGCTTGGCCATGGCAAGTGATGTCAATGGAAGATCGAGATGGTGGTGAAAAAATTCTCACAGTATGGTGAGCTTGTGATCAGTATCCTGCTGGCTTATAAATTCAAGCCCTATCAGGACCATTGCTCTTGAAGTAGCAACCTTTTTTACGATTTTTTTTAAGTATTTATGCTGGCATATGATACTTTCAGTGTTCCTGAGTCCCAGTAATAGCTGTTATAGCTGTGACAGCCCAGGAGGTAAAGTGATTATTCTTTATGACCAAGGTTGTGGTTTCGAAACCTGAAGTGAACGATCCTTTAGAGCCAACTGCAAGCGGTGGCGATAAACAGTTATGGCTCTTCTGCCGTTATAAAATGAGGCTGTTAAATCCACCAATACTTTCTATACAACATGCCCCATAACATCACAACTCCTGCAGTCGAACCGTAACTTCTGTCTTCGTTGTCTTTTGAAGGCAGTCATCGTGGTACGCATAATTAATGAACTGCTTCATGTATGCTCTACTACCACTGTTGTGAATGGTGAAATCTCATTAACAAGTCCACACCGATCTTTGCCAGTCAGCTTACTGGCATACCCTCCACAGAACAGTTTATTGGCTCAGCTTAAGCCCAACTGCATGTGTAAGTGTCCTAGCAGTGCCTTTTGCAGGAGAAAATATGTTCTTAAAAGGCTTGCGTGTTTATACCTGTCATTTTTCTCACTTGGTATCCCACTTACTTAAGGTGACCACAGTGCTTCTTTGTTTTCATCTCACCGAGCTGAAACTTCTTCTAAATATTTTAACATTTCAAGTATCGGAAATAGCAAGCTCTGTTGCAATGCGTATTTCGTTGTAGCATACCAAAAGGTGGTCTCCATATTAGTCATTTCATAAAGGCAGAAATCTCCTTTGCCTAGTGCAACTCTCAGTGCTTATTGGATAATCTCATGACCCCAAATTTTGTGGCAATCGGAAGCCACCTAAACTAGCTCTCTGGAAATTGGAACTTGCAGACAAAAGCACTTTGGCATATAATACTTGTGGCCTTTCTAGCCAAGTCTAACAACAATTGTTAGATGCCATTATAAATAAGAAATTATGTGCCTATGGACATCGGAACGCTTATCGCTTCGGGCTGCTGGGTCTCCCACGCCGGCGGCTGCCTTAGCTTTGTCGGCGGCTAGTAACCTGCTTGTTAGTTATGATCGCCAGCAGCTGTTATCGCTTCGTCATCGCAGATCAAATGCATTCCTAGATATTAATGTTGTGGCTAAGATTTATGAACTATGCATTAACAAAAGAAAAGCACCCTGTAGCGGCCAGAACCGCCAGCTCAGACGCCGCTCGTTGGGCGGAACCAGCAAGCTGAGTACCAGCTCGTTCGGTATTCCTAGCATTGTCTCGAACCTCTCAGCCCGCTCCCCCACATGCGTAACTGTAAATCACTCTAACTTAGTGGTCACCAGGCCCGTTGTAAATCCATCGGCCAGACTTAACGCTTGCCTTTGGAATCCTTGCTCAATGTGCAATAAACCTCTAGTAATATGCGACCTTATTTCTGAAAATGGTATCGACCTGCTCACCCTAGCTGAAACTTGGGTAAATCGATAAACTGCCCGACAATTAAAGACACTACTCCATCTGGTTTCTCGTTCTTTCACACCCCTAGATCAATCAAAACTGGAGGTGGAGTTGCTATTGTCGTGAGCTCGAAATCGAAGCAGTCTTTTGAATCAATTGTCTTGGTCTCACCCGAAAAGAAGCTACCGACAGTGGCAGTAGTCTATCGCCCACCAGGTACCAAATCCTCCTTTATCTCAGATTTCTCCGATCTCATTTCGATTCTGTGTGCAAGAAATCGATCCTTCCTCGTTATGGGTGATTTCAACGTTCACTTTGAACGCTTATCTGACGCTTTCAGCACCGAATTTCGTGCATTGACTGACTCATTGTCTCTTGTGGCTCATGCGCATGGCCCTACCCACATCAAGGGTCACACACTCGACCAGATTTTCTCATACAACTGCACTTTGTCATCACCAATTATTACCAAATCCTGCTTATCTGACCACATGCAGATCTCATTCAATCTACAGTGTGTGCCCACATCCTCCTCTAAAATAAACTGTGAATCGCGAAAACTCAAGACCCTTGACATCGATGCTGTCCAAGCGAGAATATCTGCTTCACCTCTGCTGCTCAATCCTCCCTCCGATCTGTCATCATTGGTAGATAGGTACAGCACGACACTAGCTGACACGCTCGACGAGTTTGCACCTCTGACAAAGCACACTGTGCGCCCCTGCCCAGACGGCCTATGGTTTACCACAAACATTAAACTAGCAAAGTCTACTAAACGAAAGCTAGAAAAAGCATACAAAAGCTCTGGACTAACTGTCCATCGACAGGCATAGGAAGACTACTTTAGGTCGTACCAATCGATCCTAGCACAGCCCAAGTCTAGCTTCTATAAAAACATTGTTGAATCAGAGATGCACAATCCAAAAATGCTAATGTCGACAATAAACCATCTCCTCAACAGTTCCCAGATTAGCTCGTTACCTGATGATCCTAGTGATGATCTAGCCGATCGCTTCTCTCGATTCTTTGTGCAGAAGATAGACAAGATCAGGGAATCCATCCCTGCGATGACAACCTCCCCACTAGAATGCTGCTCCTCGGTTCCTGGCTGCACCTCAATGTCTGCATTTAAGCAGGTCACTAGTGATCTAGTCCTAAAGTTCGTATCTCAATCCAAGAAGACAACAAGTCCTCTGGACCCTATTCCCACTGTCCTGCTCCTACGTTGCATTGATCTGCTGCTGCCATGCATAACTAACATCATCAATATGTCATTAGCCTCAGGTCATGTCTCAGCACCTTTCAAAAAAGCTGTAGTCAGGCCACTTCGCAAGAAAGCTACACTAGACCAAGAGAACTTAAGGAACTACCTCCCCCAGTTTCCCTTCTACCATTCCTATCAAAGACACTCGAACGGGTCGTGGCGGACCAGCTGAACTCGTATATCGAAACCTCAAACCTTGCTAGTAAGTTTCAGTCTGGCTTTAGAGCTAATCACTCCACAGAGTCATCATTGCTTAGGGTATACAACGACCTACTTAGAAATGCAGACATGGGTTGAGTGTCTCTGCTTGATTTGCTCGATCTTTCGGCAGCTTTTGACACCATCGATCACAAAGTTCTTCTAGAGCGCCTCTCATCTCGCCTGGGCATCACTGGCACTGCTTTGCAGTGGTTAAGGTCCTATCTCAGTGGGAGACTCCAGAGTATTGACGTGAATGGACAAAGATCATCTGAAGTACCTCTGAAATACGGAGTACCTCAGGGCTCGGTTCTAGGTCCGGTTCTTTTCACGGTTTATACTCTGCCTCTTGCTGATGTGATTGCCAAGCACAATCTAGGCTTTCACTTCTATGTGGATGACACTCAGTTGTACCTTTGCTTTGATCCCTCCCAGCTAGGTGTCATATTCCAAAGCGACCTCTCGTTAGACGACCATATCAGCTCCACAGTCAAATCTGCCTATTTTCAGCTTCATAACATTGCTAAAATTCGGGCTTGTTTAGATAAAGATACCACGTCCAAGTTGGTCCATGCATTCGTGACATCCCATCTCGACTTCTGCAACTCACTGCTTACTGGCCTACCAGCATATGCAATCAGGCGATTGCAGCTGGTGCAAAACTCGGCAGCTAGACTTGTCTGTCGTGATCGTCACAGTTGCCACATTACTCCACTTCTCGCCGACCTGCACTGGCTACCAGTCAAGCAACTGATTGACTTCAAGGCTTTTTCGCTCACTTTTAGGTCCCTTCATTCTATGGCTCCAGCCTATCTTTCAGATATACTACCCCATCAGCCTAAGCATCGTACCACCCGCTTTTCGGAATCCAACAGTCTAGAAATACCTCGTAGAAACCTTAAATCATTTGGAGACCGTGCATTTAGTTCGCATGCTTCAACAGCCAGGAACTCCCTCCCGACTTGCGTCACAACATCCCCCGACCAGACCACATTTAAAAGGAGCGTAAAAAACACACCTATTTAGGATAGCATTTAGCGGGTCGCTGTGATTCGTCCTTGATGTGATTATGTGTGCTGACACTGTGCACGCTGCCACTAACCACATTCGCATGCTGACCCTGTGCATGTCACCCCTAACCATATTATTCATTTTGTTTGTTTTTCAAGCATGATTTTACTTACCATTTAATTGCATTTTCCTTTGCAGCAAATGTAAAGCTCCTAGAGAGAGATTAAGTTCTCTGAGGGCGCTTTATCAAGTGAATAATTATTATTATTAAATAAAAATGTCATGCTTTATTGAGGAAATGTTTAGTATAACATGCTTATCATGCTCCTGCCTGCGGCGGAAAACTGCTTCGTTTAGCATAGCTTACTGTGTCAGAGTCAGCCCCATCGGGAAAGTCCTCAAGGATCATCAGAATTACATTTTTTCTGAGCTCGCTTCAACTTTGAAAGCCCCTGTAAGTTGTTGCAACCATTTTATTTCTCGAGACATTGGTCATCTAGTATGTAATGGAGTGGGACGTCCAAAGGTATAAAAATAAACCCACACAAAGTGTGCACTAATTCATATGCAGATGAGCAGCATAAACAAATGCACTGCTTGAACTCCTAAGATACTAGATATGATAAAAAGAACTGCTTTCAGGACATGGATCCTGGAAACGACATCTAGCTATGGTCGAGGCTTACAGCACTGCCCTTGCTAAATAAGAGATTTAGTCAATGCCTTCGCATCGTTTTTGTCACTAAAAACTTAAGCTATTTCCTCTACAATAGTAAAAACCCCGTAAAAATTGAACACCCTGATGCAAAAGCCCATTCGACCCACCACTCAATACGGTTCGAGCATAAGATAGGTGAAAAGAGGCTTGCATAAATTAACACAATGACTGCTAACATTTATGGTCTTTAGGCATTCTCCAGCATATTAACAGCATATTTACTATTACAGTGCTACACAAGTTACTTATTAAATGCTCGAGCAAACTGGCCTAAATATATACAAATGGTGCCCACTCAGGTTACTAACAGTAGCAAGAAATGCAAAGCCGTGCTCGATGTTATAAGGTGGCCAAAGAAGCCAATAAACTTGAAATTCCCCATTTGGCAAAGTTTTGCTCAAGTACTCCTACATATTCAGCTGGTACTTTTTTATACTGAAAGCTACCAAAAATAACACTGATCACATTTAGGCTGAAAGAAATTTAATAACCCCAAATTCACAAAAAGGTTGTGAGTGTTAGGTGTATTTGCTTTATTGGAGCAATGTCTGACGTCTGCTAATTTTATAATGCCAATCCATCCTTGGAGTGCTGCTTTGATTAGCCCTTCACATGGTAGCCATATAGGCTAAGTAAAGAGTAAGTATTGCTCTACACAAACTTTAGATCTAACAGACTAAACACAACTTAAAACTAAAATGAAGAAGGCTCCAGTGGCACAAAACTAATGCTTGTCTTAGCCAAACACTGCAAAGAGACCCCGGATTGACAAGAAAAAGTCGCGTTTTATTTGGCAGGGTGTACACCAAGCCCGTGGTAGCATCAGCAATGGAACCTTCGAAATCAACTATTGAATTCAGGCAAAGAACCAACGGGTAAATCATCTTGAACAATTATTCAAAGGCCCTATATGCAAGAATTATATTTAGAATGCATACACAGCAGCTTATTAAGATGATCACTATCTTTGGTAGATGACAGAAAAAAGGATAACAGAACACAAAATCTTGCAACACCTTCGCAAATGAAATAATGGACACTCAGTTCGCAAGCCGACTGCTTGTCAGATAACACAGGAATGGCATTAGTACTGCAAAGGCATACCTTATTACCGCTAGCCGTGCACCCAGTCTTGCTTTTGGCAGTTACAGACTTCGACTTCTGAATACACTCGCTTAGCTGCATTTTGAGCATACTAAACACTTCAGCTTGGTCGTCGACAATAACAATGTTCTCGCCAGCACCATGCATTATAAGCTCGGCCTATGAGATAATTAGTCATGATTACAACAACCCGGCAACATGAAACAAACGAACACCAGCAGCAGCTTCTGCACTAGTCACGTGTTTGCATGTAGCTAGCATTTTCACACCTCGTGCAGTGACATATCCAGATCGACTTCCTCAGACAGGCCTTGGACGGCAGTCTGAAGAGCTGACTCCAAGAGAAGAACTCGACTGCTGCTGCTGCTACAGCTGCTGACTGAGCGAAGTGACAGTGTTTGGCCATCAGATATGACCAGTCCATCGCCAGAGGGTGAGGTAAAACACTTGACGTTTAGAGTGCCCTTAGCTGCATTGAAAAAATACATTGCCATACTATACAATAGGTTCTCTGTCATTTACTTATTAAACACACTGTACGATATATTCTCTGTTCATTCACTCTCACGATATGGCAGCACCACCTATAGCTGCTCAGCTGGCAAGCATTCGCGATGGTAGCAAAAAACTCAGATGAGACGATGATTAGCAAGAAAACCTGAAAAGAGGTGGACAATCTTACATCGTATAGCATGTGTGGAGGCAATACAGTGTGAGGAGCTGCCTGAGTAGCCAATAGTGGTGGCTGAATATAAAACTCACATGGAATAACTGCAAGTACCCAAAGCCACATCATACCATAAACTTCACTACTAAGCCTGTTTGCTGTATTAGCATGTTTAAAGCCCACAAAATCAACGAGGCTGTCTTAATGTTCTTTCATTATATGAAAATAAATCTAGAACTATTGTTCCTACAAAAGTGGCTGGCTGTAAATTATGAGTGTTTTGCAGAGGCTTGATCTGCAGGGGCTACAAACATATATACTATTTCACACTTGTTTAGCATCTGCATACCCACGGTCTTCCCACATAGTAACACACTACCACACCATAATAAACTGCATACATTTACTATAATTCTGTTGTATTCGGTATTCAAGATAAGCTCAATCAAGAATGACAATTATCCAATACATTAAAGGGCAGGCATATTGTTAAATACTGCCATATCGATAGTTAGCAACTCGACAGTTAGAAACCCATCATCTTGGCCAGGCAAGCTTAATTTTGGGTACCACCTCTGTTATAGTGGTATATCACAGCATGTCTGCCGATTAAAATGAGCATGCTGTTATCCTAATGATTTTCAGACTTGGGCTAAAAATGGCCACAGTGGGGGCCCACACAACAGCTGTGACATAGGGCTTATAGTTTCAGCAAAACATTTTCGTAGCCTAGTGAAAATTCAAATTCTGCATTGCCCTTCATTCGTCATGGTGTTCCAGCCGTCAAGAAATATTTTAAACCAGATGTATAATCAATTGACAAATTCGAAGTATCCATGGTTGCTCATACGGGTGACACGAGGCAGTGGATGGCATGCATCTCCACCAGTAACTTCACCAAACTATGAAAAGAATGCGGGCGCCACACTGGGGAGTTTTCTTCTACAGTGCAGACTTTCTGTGAGTGTGTGCGTGTGTTTCTGCAGACTTTCGTACAGTAGTTAGTAGAGGTCAATTAACTCAGCAAGACGATACATATAGCTCGGTCAACTGAACAGAACAGGAAGTGAGTAGCATAGAAGTAGCAGACGGCCGGAAATAAAGTGTCAGCGTCTGCAGGGGATTATGTAATACCACGACGCAAGAATGATGATATGAATTCCAGAGCTAAGCACTTGAACATGGCATGTCGTTACTTTAAGTAAACTCACATTTGAAAAAGCCTTAACTTTCAGGCAAAAAATTTCGAGAGGCTCATTATACCAGCCGCCTTTAACACGTCGAACAGCTAGCGTTGTACGAAACCCGAGACTATTCTTGCGTTACGACTGGGTTAGTTGCAGCAGCATAACAATATTTATTAAAAAGTTTAAACCACCTTTTATGCGACTTTGAAACGATAAATTATTATTCGATTGCGTAAGCAGCTAACAGCTGAGATAAAGCACCTAATGAGCGAAACGAAACAGGGTCTGCAAGCATCCTGCGGAGAGCTCCAGATACTGTAGAGGCTCATATTCCGTCCAAGGAGAAGCTATAGTTGGACAAATACGCGTAGCAAACAAAATCCTGAAGGCTTCGAGCTATTGCTGTGAGATAAGTGCCGAATATGCAGGAGGACGAACGCAGGTTGATAGCGGCGCGGAACCTACCGGGGAGCGAGGCATTCTGAAGTGCCAAGCCAGTAAGAGGGTCAATGACCCTAATGCAGTTATCAGCAGAAGTTGCAAATATCACGTCGAGACCTTGGTGAAACTCTACACTCGTCAGCCGCAGGCCCACAGACACTTCGCCGTCCGGGTACACCAACCACTCCCGGGCCGCGGAAGTCGCCATTCGCGAGGCAACGCAACTTCGCACCTCCTATTCTAGAAACCGTCGCGGAAAACTGGGAGGCGTGTCTAAGAAAATCCAAATGCTCTGTGTTAGAAGACAAAATTGACGCAATTGAAAATGGAAAACTTAGGGTCCTTTAATATATAAATATTTCACTGCGTTAGAATTATTAAAATATCTATGTTGGCCTTCAGCAATGACTACCGCAGTTCCGGCCAACTTAACTAGGATGACCCAATCGAAAAAACCCTGTACGAGCTCTTAAAAAGCCTACTGCAGATTGCAGCACGGGTTAAATTAGTGACAATAGTAATAGTAAGAATAATATTTCATATATATGGCACCCTAAGAGAACTCTATTTCTATTCTGGTACCTTACAACTCGCTGCAAGAGAAGAATCAATTCGCATGCGGTTAGTGACAAGCGTAGTATCAAGCTTGTGAAAGCGAACAAGTATCGTGCTAAGGCCTCCTCGTTAAAGAAAACATGAAGAAACTTATGTTAACAGCTCAAGTCACGTAGCAGTGCGTCTGTGGCTCTTTAGGCTTCTAGCCAGGCAGTTGAGATGCGCTCTAGGATTCAAACCCGGCGGTTGAGTTCAGCAGCAGAATTTGAGTCACTTTAACTAGTTTTCTGGCGTCGATCAGTGAGTTGTACTCAATGAATGGTTCTGGAATCCTGTAAGCCTCTGTGTCTTCCAAAACTCATGTTCTACGCTACGGTTGTTGACTTTTTCTACTAAGGTACGGACGTTCGTCAATGCCGCCGTTTTCCGAAACAGTCGGCGTATGTGGATACATGGGTGCTGCCCTTCCTATACGATCGCAGCTTTTCAAAGACACCAGCTTCGCCGGTATTCGTCGCGCGTTGGCAAGAAAAAGCATCATTGCAAGGGCTGTGTTTTCGATGAATGGCATTGACGCAATGCATAAGATGGGGGAGGTTGGAAGGCATCCGCTCTCTTTAACCGTCCGACAGCCACCGGAAGTCTGGTCGGCATTGCAACTCCACGAGCTTCACTCCAAGTGGGCTGACCCTGCTGCTGCGGCTAGGTTTTTTGAAAAACGTTCACTTTTATAGAATAACTGTTTACTGTTTTAGATTTTCAAAAAGCAGATGCTCTTTTTTATTCCATTGTTCCTAACTTTTAGTTAATGGCTTGTTTTTATGAACGCCGTTTTTATTATATATATTTCGTGATAAGTACTAGATCAATAAATTTTTACTTCTTATAATAATATTCAAAGAATCCAAGTGCATTAAGCAACTTTTGAGAGATGTGATCTTAATTTTCTACGCAAGTTCGTGCAGATCGACAAAACTCTTCGAACGTCCTTTGATGTTGGGTTTAAATGGTATATTTGCCCCAAGCAATTTCTTGAGATTTTTAGTGCCCAGGCTAGAGTTCCTAGGGAGCGTGAATTCGGACTTAAGCCATTTTAAATTGTCTTGCCCTCTGACTGAAATTGATGCTCAATCTTTTTAAAGCAACAAATTCAATTAATCTTTAATAGACGACTTAACAGTTTCAGTAGCATTTGACGACTTTTCGATGACAACTTCCAAGTCGTTTGACTCCGAATGGACGAGAAACAAGATGCCATGTAAAATTTAGCATGGTTTTGACGGGGCGACTGGAAAAACTTGGAGACTACGAACTAGGTTTATGGCATCTTTACTAAATTGCTTTTCAACGCAATATTTCAAATTTTCCATGAGCTTGAGAGCCTTAATTTGGTTAGTGTCTCGAGGTGTAGATAGCAACTTATTTCTTTACCACTGGCTCTAAAAAATTTGGGATTAACTTCCAGCGAAAGTCTTCAGGTCAAGATGCAGTTTAATCTCGAGTCCAAACTCAACTTTCTTTCTGATTGAAGACATTTTTAATGGTTGATTTTTCGATGGATTTGACAAGCTTGCTGGATTTTATGAGCAGTTCATAGTAAATGAAGTCTCCTTCTAATTTAACATCGCTGATCAATTCCATGTCCGTTTCTACTTCAAAACTGTCCATTTCATCAATATCGTCACTATTCAATTTAAATCATCCATCTCAATACTCTACTTGTAGAATGTGTCACTCACTCCAAGGTGCAGACCATGGTTTAAACAAAAATGTCCAATGAAACCGATGCGACTAATGCATTGCTCATTTAGAACAGCGTCATCCCGAGTAGATCCCACGATGTCCCTCTCCGTTGCTTTTCCCAAAACGCTCGAAACCTATGTCACTGATTCAGCCATATCGAAAGCAGTGGGCGAACCGAGTAGGCGAACAAGACCTTCTTGATTGTTTTGTATTACCCTTGTAACGATGTTGACTCCAGAGAATCGACGTCCTCTCACGGTTGAGTATTCATCCATAGTCATGCTAAAATCTACTCTTCTCTCTCGAGTTTTCCCTTGATATCGGCATTCGCGTTGTTTCTCTTTTCTTCGTAATTATCAAGCACCAGCTTCATCACATCGCTTTCGTTCGCTGAATCTTTGAATCAGTCCCATGAGATTGATTGCCGACTATGCTCGTTTCTAAACTCCCCACTAGAATGCTGTTCCTCGGTTCCTGGCTGCACCTCAATGTCTGCATTTAAGCAGGTCACTAGTGATCTAGTCCTAAAGTTCGTATCTCAATCCAAGAAGACAACAAGTCCTCTGGACCCTATTCCCACTGTCCTGCTCCTACGTTGCATTGATCTACTGCTGCCATGCATAACTAACAAAATTAATATGTCATTAGCGTCAGATCATGTCCCAGCATCTTTCAAAAAAGTTGTAGTCAGGCCACTTCTCAAGAAAGCTACACTTGACCAAGAGAACTTGAGCAACTACCGCCCAGTTTCCCTTCTACCATTCCTATCAAAGACACTCGAACGGGTCGTGGCGGACCAGCTGAACTCGTATATCGAAACCTCACACCTTGCTAGTAAGTTCCAGTCTGGCTTTAGAGCTAATCACTCCACAGAGTCAGCATTGCTTAGGGTATACAACGACCTACTTAGGAATGCAGACATGGGTAGAGTGTCTCTGCTTGTTTTGACTGATCTTTCGGCAGCTTTTGATACCATCGATCACAAAGTTCTTCTAGAGTGCCTCTCATCTCGCCTGGGCATCACTGGCACTGCTCTGCAGTGGTTCAGGTCATACCTCAGTGGGACACTCCAGAGTATTGACGTGAATGGACAAAGATCATCTGAAGTACCTCTGAAATATGGAGTACCTCAGGGCTCCGTGCTGGGTCCGGTTCTTTTCACAGTTTATACTCTGCCTCTTGCTGATGTGATTGCCAAGCACAATCTAGGCTTTCACTTCTATGCGGATGACACTCAGTTGTATCTTTGCTTTGATCCCTCCCAGCCTTCGAGCACCTCAAATTCTCTAAACTCACTTGCTGCATGTATTGATGACATCCGCACATGGATGGCAGCAAATTTTCTAAAACTTAACGATGATAAAACTAACTTACTAGTTATGGGCAAACCCAGTGTGATCCAGAGATTGGAAAGGCTGACTCTCAAAATGGGCTCTGCCAGCATATCTCCAGTTGAATCAGCTCGAAATCTAGGTGTCATATTCCAAAGCGACTTCCCGTTATACGACCATATCAGCTCCACAGTCAAATCCGCCTATTTTCAGCTTCATAACATTGCTAAAATTCGGGCTTGTTTAGATAAAGATACCACGTCCAAGTTGGTCCATGCATTCGTGACATCCCGTCTCGACTTCTTTAACTCACTGCTTACTGGCCTACCAGCATATGCAATCAGGCGATTGCTGCTGGTGCAAAACTCGGCAGCTAGACTTGTCTTTCGTGATCGTCACAGTTGCCACATTACTCCAATTCTCGCCGACCTGCACTGGCTACCAGTCAAGCAACTGATTGACTTCAAGGTTTTGTCGCTCACTTTTAGGTCCCTTCATTCTATGGCTCCAGCCTATCTTTCAGATATACTACCCCATCAGGCCAAGCATCGTACCACTCGCTTTTCGGAATCCAACAGTCTAGAAATACCACGTACAAACCTTAAATCCTTTGGAGACCGTGCATTTAGTTCATATGCTCCCAAAGCCTGGAACTCCCTCCCGACCTGCGTCAGAACATCCCCTGACCTGACCACATTTAAAAGGAACCTGAAAACACACCTATTTAGGACAGCATTTAGTGGGTCCCTGTGATTCGTCTTTGATGTGCTTATGCGTGCTGACACTGTTCATGCTGCCACTAACCACATTTGCATGCTGACCCAGTGCATGTAACCCCTAACTATGTTATTCATTTTGTTTGTTTTTCAAGCATGATTTAACTTACTATTCTATTGCGTATCACTTTGCAGCAAATGTAAAGCGCCTAGAGAGAGATTAAGTTCTCTGAGGGCGCTTTATCAAGAGAATTATTATTATTATTATTAACGATTGCTTTAATCGACATTACATCATCAGCACGGTCTGTAATAATCTCCTTCAGACTCTTTCGCCTCAAGAAATCTGTCTACGTTTTTGTTCCCTCATTTTTCATGGGTTTTTCCTTTGATGTAAAGACTCCGGCGTGTTTATCAAAATCAATTCCATTTATTTTCAGATGATTCTTCAATGCCATCGTGGAGTTTCGGGAACATTTCGGGAACATTTTTATTAATTGTATTGCATCGTCTACATTGACTTTTTATCTCTTCTGTAATTGAATTCCTTCGTTTTTCGGCGTCTTCCCAAGCTGAAGAAATCAATATTTTTTTTTCAAAAAGATAAATTTAATAGTTAACTTATTTAACTGAACAAATTGCACTTTAATTTTAGTTTTTGGCTAATTTGATAAAATCAATATAACAAATGCTGACAAAGTTAATAGATTTTTTAATTCATTCTATATTTTATATTTATAATGAATGTTGAAGCTTCTTTAGTTGTAGTATCTTTTGGCTTATAATTTCCATTAGAAACAGTAAAACAATCGAAAAAAACGGTTTACTCATTTTTTTTATTTGGGGCAAAAACAGCTGTTTTACTGCTAAGTTAAACAGCTGACAGAAACTCTAGTTGCGGCCAAACGAGCCACTGTTCGGCTTTCTAAATTTATCTGCGAGTTTAGCTCCAAGCAGTGCAAAATGATTGCCGAGCACTAAAGATTGCGCAAGACTTCTGTCTGTCTGTCGGGCTCTCTCTCTCTCTCTCTCTCTCTCTCTCTCTCTCTCTCTTTGTCTCTCTCTTTCCACCCTTGGCCTCTCCCTTTCTGCTTTTCCACTCCCCGTGCGTGTTGATCTCTCTGTTTGACATCATCTTATTGATCCCAACAGACTGAACTGCACAGTGTCGGTACCAATGTGACTTATAGCACAGTCATCACACTCAACATTTCCACCTTCCTGAGTCGACCATGTGGTAAGGGCTGTGATAAAAAAAACTCGATGTGGCGACACAATAAAAACACTAGCTGATTTAACAGCCTCTTTTTTGTATAACGACAGAAGAACCTTATAGTGCATCACCACCGCTTGTAGTGCCAATAAAGGATAGCCCAGAGCAGGATTCGAACCCATGACCTCAGGACCGAGGTCGAGAAAAGCAGCCGCCTTACCTAATGAGTCATCACAGATCAGCAGCATGTTCTCAGAACCGTAAAAATATTGACCGTTGTCAGAACTATATTTCAACACATCAGCAGGGTTTATATGATCTGTCTCTAAGCAATTTAATATGATAATAAAGTTATTATCATTATATCATTTACATAGTATTCTAAGAAAATTAAATCTCCCACCATCCACCTGTTATAATACCTGCTGCAAGATATTCAATGACCATGGATTAAGTTCCTTAAGTGGGAAGATATCCTAAGGATGGGGTTTTTAAGGTCATGCAGGACACTGTGCCTAAAAAGTATGCATAACTAAACAAGAATCGTGCCAAAACCAGCCTGCTACATTACACAAGTAGAAGACACTCAGAGCTACCAGCCAATAGGACCTCGCTACTAATTGCACTGAATCATGTAAAGGCAATCACGCAGATATTATGAAGCCAAAAAATGACAAGTATACAGAGTCCAAGTAAATGCTGAGCAGAACCAGTGCGTTTTTAGCCGAGGTTTAGAGGATGCTTAGTCAGTGTCGCCCGATCACCAACAGATTCTATTTTAATCTGAGGAACTGCGAGACGAATGGAAGCCGAGGGGATGGTGGTGAGTGAACAAATCAAAGAAACAATGAAGTCGGAGAGGGAGGCTAGTGCAAGTGAGTGAAGCGACTTGCAGCCAGAAACATGATCTTGAAATTGACTCAATTCTTGGCATTGAGCAAGTGAAGCTAAGACCTAAGTGGAGTAATGTTTCAGCCACGCCTTAGAAGACCGACGAGCTGCTGAGCCTTGCACCAGTTTCGTATTAAGAGTGTAGTTCGATTGCATGCGGGCTGGTACCGCTCCTTTCCTCAGCAGCTGGTGGGAGCATCCTCGAGAGGGGCCTGTGCACAGCTGTGGTCCACTTCTAATGAGGCGTTGACACAGGCCGATAACCCGCTGGTGAACAGATGGTGGATTCACCGTCGGGGTCGGCCAAGGGACAGCCAGGGTCGAGGACGAGAATCGAGCGAGAGTAGGGGCCGAGAGGAGCCGTGTGCTCTTCGGCTCCGTGCGTTGGTAATAAACTGTCGGCGTTGTTCATCGGCTGGCTCTCTGATGAGCGAACCAAACTACAAAGTGCACACGCTGGTAGTCCTGAATAAGATGATTATAATAGTCCCGATGCGAAGTCATAATTGCTAGTTTGGTTGTAATAATAATAATGTACTTGATAAAGCGCCCTCAGAGAACTTAATCTCTTTCTAGGCGCTTTACATTTGCTGCAAAGGGAAATACAATTTAATGGTAAGTAAAATCATGCTTGAAAAACAAACAAAATGAATAACACGGTTAGGGATGACATGCACAGGGTCAGCATGCAAATGTGGTTAGTGGCAGTTGTCATAGTATAGGAAAGGTTGGTCTAATTTGGGCAGTGCTCCTATGCTGAAAGTAGGCCAATTTTGACCGCTGAGGCAATGTGATCATCCAATCCTAAGTCATTTTTGGAAAAGTAGATCTAGACAATGGTCGCCGGGTATCGCATAGGCTCACCCGTGCAGTCTTTCGGTTCAGGCCACGATTTCTTAACTTGCTTCTGATCGATCAGGTCCTATGTAATCTTATTTTGCTTACTGAGCCATTCGTCGTTTCTCTTGCAAGAATCCGTCACCAATTTGATAACAACACTGAACAATTTTAAGAACAGCGAAATGTCGGGGATGCCATTACCACACTCTGAAATCATAGCCGTTGGAGCTGGTGCGCCCAACAATTTACCTAGTATGACGATTAATTCAATTAGTTGATCAATGCTTGCAGACAATCTATCTCATCCGCTCACATTGTCTGCACCATGATATAGTGTTATGACCGCGAAACCCTCAGTAGTTTGGGAGAGAGCAGCGAAACCCATGCAATATGCAAAGACCGGAAGCCGACTCAGTGCTCAATATTCTGCAAGCTTCACTAATTAGAATGCCATATTTGAAAAAGGAGCGTATCAGTATACTACGGCTAATACGGCAGGTGCCTTCCAACAGAAACTCGTCGACAGCTTACAGCAGCTCACGCTCAGCGCTCTGACTCACCGACCGGTAGACCTTTATTCCAAGAGAATGCCTGCGGTCAGGCCCATGCCTTATGATCGGGTCTTAAGTAATGCAATAATCTTGTTTATTCATGAAAATCATAAATCGCACTGCTCATAAGCCTGGGCTTATCGTGCTTAGTTCATAAGCGATTCAGTTCTCTGTGGGCGCTAGATTAATATTGTTATTATAAGCGGTTCTTGGTGCAAATTGATCGGCAAAGCTTATAACTCATATTCGAGGCTCAGCAGTCAAGCTCTTAGCTCATAATCGCGGGACATTGCACCAGTCCGTCAAAGACAATTGGTAATTGAATGGTAACGACTCAGTGTCAACGATGGCAGTTCGAGGAGTATCAGCGAAGATGATCGCGTTCGCACGCTGAGTCGCTCGCTTTGCATTCGCGCTTAAACTTGAACGAAGAGGTTCACAAGAGCCGGCTGGATAGGCGACTTCATAGTTTGTGCGAGGCGGATGAGTTACTGCTTATCAATTTCAGATTAACTCTGTTGGACAGCCGGGCGTCGGGCAGGCAGGGGTTGCACCGAGGGTGAGGGGAGAGAGACCACAGCGGAAAACGGGCTTGACGAGGGTTTTGCCACGACAGTGGCGTACCGGAGGGAGGCTGGGGCATAAGCTCCCGGGTGCTGAATCAGGAAGCACTAAAATGAGCACCTAGTACTTTTGAAGTTTTTGTATGTTATATCTAGCAGAGCTTTATCTCGGCAGCAGGATGCTCCGAGCTGGAAGAAATCAAGTCGAAGTTGCAGCGCCTGTCTGCCAGGCCTTACAGGTGGTGGGCACGAAATGCAGCTGGGCAATTCATTTGGGCAATAAAGATCATTGGGCACGCCAGTGAAGATAAACAATTTCCAACGCTTCGTATCTGCTAGCCGGACGCTCCTTATGCGTGCTCCACCTAGTGTGGGTATCGCTTAGGTGAGTGCTTTAGTCCCGATCGAACTACCGTTCCAGCCAATCCACCAACGAGTGACCTCACGAAGGTAGCAATATCTAATAATAATGCTAGTAATAATGCACTTGATAAAGTGCCCCCAAAGAACTTAATCTCTTTCTATGCGCTTTACATTTGCTGCAAAGGGAAATGCAATTGAATGGTAAGTGAAATCATGCTTGAAAAACAAAATAATGAATAATATGGTTAAGATTGACATGCACAGGGTCAGCATGCCAATGTGGTTAGTGGCAGAATACAGTGTCAGCACGCATAAGTACATGAAGGACGAATCACAGGGACCCACTAAATGCTGTCCTAAATAGGTGTGTTTTTTAGTTCCTTTTAAATGTGGTCAGGTCAGGGATGTTCTGACGCAGGTCGGGAGGGAGTTCCAGGCTGTGGGAGCATACGAACTAAATGCACAGTCTCCAAAGGATTTAAGGTGTGTACGAGGTATTTCTAGACTGTTGGATTCCGAAAAGCGGGTGGTATGATGCTTGACCTGATGGGGGAGTATGTCGGAGAGATAGGCTGGAGCCATAGAATGAAGGGACCTAAAAGTGAGCGACAAAACTTTCAAGTCAATCCGTTGCTTGACTGGTAGCCCCTGCAGGTCGGCGAGACGTGGAGTAATGTGGCAACTGCGACTCTCCCGACAGACAAGCCTAGCTGCAGAGTTTTGCACCGGCTGCAATCGCCTGATCGCACATGCTGGTAGGCCAGTAAGCAGTGAGTTGCAGAAGTCGAGACGGGACTAAACGCTTACGGATTACTGCCGATTCTCAGTGCCTCAGCCTAACCCACCAGGAACCCTGCGGCTTTTTGTGGACTTCTATTAATCTAACTGTTCCAGCAATTACTCAGCATGACTCGCTGCTGAAAAAACACTGCAGTCAACATGGACAAGAAAATCCAGGACCCGTTACTCATTTGTCATTCAAAATTCAAAATGAATTCATCCACCTACTTCCAATAACTGTAAAAAGCAAATTAGTGACTAAAATAAGAAAACAAAGTACTAGGCTATCTAGATCTTCTGATCTAGGACATCGGGAAAAGCTTGCCCGAGTCATCAGGTACGTCGATGTAGATTTTCAAAGTTAAAAAGCTATTATCAAAGAAGAATTCTAGGTTTTGTAGAGTTATGTGCAAAAGACTCAACAAGTCTTGAAAAAGTATCCTAGATAGTATGAAATCCGAAAATGCCTTCTTGGCCAACTGTCGGTCACAGTGCTGTGATAATGCTGCTGTGATGATTGGATGATCGTCCGGCCTTCAATAGCTACGTGCTAGAGATTTTAAAGCTTTGTTTGTCAACTGCAACAACCGCAGTTTAATTTTAGCAGGTGTACTCTCTGATAAACAGGATCCAGTTGTCGTAATATTTTTTGGGACAGTTGAAAGTGTTTATTTTTCGTTCAACACTTCCATGGAATAAATTTGAAAAAGTACTGCTTTAAGCAGTAAAGCCAGAATCGAACACACGACACACGCTGGCGCGTACAATCAGAAGCTGTCGATCTATATATGAAGGACTTGTCGAACTGGTAGAGCTGCTGGAATGCATTTCAGAAGACCTATCAATGCGTCATGGAACCAGAAGTGAAGCAGAGCAGTTTCTTTTCATGATATTAAAGTTTAAATTTATAGTTTTACTGGAATTATAAAACAATAGTGTGGCAAAATTGACCGATTACAGAAATGGTTACACGATCAAATGATGAATTTTAGAAAAGCAGCAGCTAATCTTAAATCCCTGAAGCAAGAAAGAATCAAAATTCGCAGTGATTTAAGTGAAAATACAGTATAAGTTTGCAGCTTAGGGCATTGAAATTGAGAGGAGAATAAGGTGACGTAAGGGGATGTCCGGGCAGCACACAATAAAGACCGGAAATACAGCCGAGGAAGAATCATGCGTGTCATTTAAAGCATGATTGCTAGCCATCAGCAAAAGATATCGAGACGATTTTGACGGTAAAGGACGTAGGCCTAAAATTTGGATTCCAACTAGATATACAAAATGTTATCTCTGAAACATATTTACCTACCGATTTCATGAAAGTTGCATGCATTTTGGATTTTTTACAACTGTCGTCAATGGTGAAAAATTAATAGCGGATATTTGAAGATTACAAAACGTCGTTTATGACGCTTACTTAAACTTTACCAAGAAATGTAACGAAGTTGCTGTATCAATAGCCCCTACGAATGGTCTTTCAGCAAATTAAAACTTACTTTATCATGTTTGTGCGCTTCAAAGGGGCAAGACTATCTTAGCAATTTGTCACTTTTTAGCATTGAAAGGAAGTATTTAAAAAAAAACAATTTTATTGACGTCTTTGAGCAATTTGCCACAGTGAAGTCAAGATAAATTTATCTGTAAGATTTTTAAAACTTTAATAAATATCCTTTTTGTGACTTTTCATTCAAAATATTATGATTAGAATGTTATAAGATAATATAATAACGTAAATTTTCCAAAAATAACTATTCTAAGTTGTGATTTTGAATTTTAATCATAATCATTTAAATAAATACCCAATTTAATTTTTTTTAAATTATTAAATACAAAAAGAAGCACTATCTGTGTAGTTCATCCCCTAGTGCACAAAATCCTAAAAACGCTACTGCCCCTGGAATACATCGCACTTTTTTTAATGTACGATGTAATACCTGATGTATGCTTTAGCTTCACACAGCCTACGTGCAGTCGATTTGCTATGGATTGCAGAACATTTCCGCATTGGCATGGGCCATTAAAACTGATTGCAATGCAGTGACCAATAGCTAGCACTAAAAATAGCATTCCCAGGGTGCACCAAAAACAGAGTATACATGAATGAGGTATCAAAATGGGAGCGTGACCTAGCAACGTCTAATCTATTTTTAATGGACCGTTATAGATTTACGTAGTTTCCCAGGCCGTTGCCGTCGATTGCCGTGCATTTTCCTCGAATGTACTTTGGCGATTAGTTGCAAGTATACTGCTACACTTTAAATAGAGCGAGCTGTAATACGCGAGAAAAGTGGGATATCCTCCCAAGAGCTCCGTGTTAAAATAATGTACAATCATATAAATCATTTCCATAGAGCCCCAAAAGAACTTATTATCTATTCAGGCGCTTCACAGATGCCTCACGGCTAGCGCTCGTGACCTCAGCCAGACCTTGGTAGGGGGCACCTTAACCGCTGGACCAAACCAGCTCGATTAATTGTAGCAGACCATCATAGATTATCTCTGGCCATTACCGTCGATCGTCATGCAGTGTCCATGGCTGAAGGCATACAATCGGTTGACAGTATGTGCGCCCGCGGTGAACGCTATCTGGCATGATAATTGGAGCCGCGAAAAGCCAATCCAAGCAGTTAATTTGAGGTGAGAGACGGGCCATAGTCATCAATAAGCGTACGCTGCCCTCGATTTACGTTCGCAATTGTTTAAAAAGATAGGGTTGCACTTTATTCAGTGTGCGGCAACACACAATACAATTCATAGCTTCTTAAATTCCGCCTGCTAAATGTCCGCTCGCTAAAAACCGAGGGATTACTTATCCGCGATCAGGTTGTCCATGAGAAGTTAGATGCATTTCTGCTTACCGAAACCTGGATGATGCCTTATTCCAGTAGCTGTATTTCCGAGACCACTCCACCCGGGTTCTCATTCTATCAGTCCATGCGTTCTGACAAGGTTGGTGGCGGGGTTGAAATTGTTGTTCGCGAATCGTTTGGCTATGCAATGTGCAGTTTCTCGCGTGGGTCATCGTTTGAATCGGTTGCTATCAGGTCTTCATCAACGACAATGCTTCTCACTGCTGTGGTATACCGGCCTCCTTCTGGCTGTCTAAACCTGCTTATAGAGGAGTTTTCAGAGTTCCTCGTTAAAATATCTGTGTGTGACAGGCCGTTACTGATTGTAGGAGACTTCAATATTCACGTTGACAAACCTAGCAAAAGCCAGGTCCACTCATTTCTTGACTGTCTGGAGAATTTTGATTTGGCCCAACACGTTAATCATAGCACCTACGTCAGTGGCCACATTCTAGATCTCCTGGTCACTAATGATGTCCTCCCCACTGACCTTGTGGTGTGCCCACTGACCCTCTCAGATCATAGTTCGGTCTCGTTTACTGTTCCTGCTACCTCGTACGTACAAGGCAATGTCGAATTTTCCAAACGACGTAACTTACAAAGCATTGACGTGGACAAGTTTTTGAAATCTGTTTGTGATGCAGGTCTTCTTGATCTGCTTTTAGACTAGCCGGCAGCCTCGATACCCTCACTGATGCGATGAACATGACACTCGGGAGTGGTCTTGACAAGCATGCTCTCGTGCGCTCTATCCGTGTTCATAGTCGTGGAGATTCCTTTAAATTTACAAAAAACTCCTCAAGATGCGCCGGTTTAAGCGCAGGCTGGAACGCCGTTTCAAGAAATCGGGGTCTGATGCAGATCCAGTCAATTTTAATGACTTCCTTCAAATTCACACCCGCAAGCTTAAAAAGCCAGGGCTTCTTTTTTCATTAGAAAGCTGAATTCCTGCTAGTCCTACATTAAACAGATTTATAAGAAAGTAAACCATTGACTGGCCAATGCAGTGAGGTCTGACTCCCCAGATATTAAGGGCTCAGCCGAAAATTTTTCAGCCTTCACTACTGAAAAAATTGTGCACATTCGTGCCTCCATTAAGCTCCCTCCGACCAAAGCTATCGCCGCTCTTCAACCTGTGACCTTCCTTAAAAGGTTCTTCGACGTTTCTGCAAGCAATGTGGCTGCCTCAATAAGGTCTAGCAAAAAGAGCTCGTCTCCTGAAGACCCTATACCTTCATCTCTGTGGTCTTCACTAGCAGACCAACTTAGCCCTACCATAACCAAGATTGTTAATGCTTGTTTGGGAAGAGGGGTCGTCCCCAAGTCCTTCAAATCGGCAATCGATAGACTTATTCTTAAAAAGCCTGGATTAGACACAGAGGTCCTAGGAAACTATCGTCCAGTCTCCCTTCTACCGTTCTCATCTAAGATTCTTGAAAAAATTGTTGCTAAGCAGCTGGTTGAACATATTGAAAATAATGAAATGTCAGAAACATTTCAATCAGGGTTCAAGAGGCAGCACTCTACTAAAACTGCTTTCCTCCGCGTTAACAATGACATTGTACGTGGCAACGACGACGGGAATGTCACTGTCCTAGCTCTGCTAGATCTGTCTGCTGCCTTTGACACTATTGATCACGAAGTTTTGCTTGAGCGATTGAGAACAACGATCGGTCTGGCTGACGAAGCACTGGCATGGTTTAAATCCTACTTGTCTGATCGTGTTCAATCCGTGTTGTGTGGGAGTCAGGTCTCAGACACGAGAAGGGTCACCTCTGGAGTCCCTCAAGGGTCTGTACTTGGTCCCTTGCACTTCTCCATTTATACGCAACCTCTGGGAAAAGTGATTGAGGCCCATGGAATAGGATATCACTTCTATGCTTACGATACTCGGTTGTATTTGTCATTCAAACCGTCGGAATCTGCTGCAGCAACTGAGAAACTGAATGCTTGCCTTGCCGATATTCGATCCTGGATGTAGAAAAACTTCCTGGAATTAAATGACGATAAAACCGAACTGCTGTGCATAGGACACCCTAATCATGTGGCTGGATTAAAAGGCTTTGCTGTCCTAATAGGTGACGCTATTGTGCGGCCATCACCACTTGCTCGAAATATAGGTGTCGTGTTCGACAGCTGCCTCAATTTCAAAAGCTTTATTCAGAAGACTGCCTCTACAGCTAGCCATCACATCCGATCCCTGTCCAAGATTAGGAGCTGTCTCCCACAGTGGCTTGTAAAAAATTTAACTAGCTCTTTAGTTCTGTCTCGACTTGATTATTGTAATTCCCTTTTGGTTGGGCTGCCAAATAAAGCTATTATGCCACTACAGGCCACAATGAATATGGCTGCAACGCTGGTCTTCAAGTCCCAGCGGTTTGAGCACGTGTCTCCTTTGCTGAAGGAGCTAGGATGGTTGCCGGTTGAGCAAAGGATACAGAGCAAAGTTCTTATGCTAACCCACAAGGCCCGCCATGGCTTGGCTCCTTCATACCTAGCTGAGCTGCTGCACCAGTTTCAGCCTGTTCGAGCCCTCAGGTCCTGTGTGGACAATAAATTAGCTGTCCTATTCCTTAGCTTAAATACAGTTGGCGACAAAAGCTTTAGCTCTGCAGGTCCTAGACTGTGGAACTCGCTTCCACAATTCTTACGCAACGATAACTACTCTTCTACTGCCGACTATGGAGCATCCTTTTCAGCAGTCCTGAGCTGCTACTTCTATGCTACTCACTACCTCAACTGCTCTCCTGACTCTTCTATGCTTCCCACTTTCTCTTTGTTGTGTGAGACGAAGTCTGTTGGCTACCGAATGCGTACCGAAAGCCGCTTAGGCTGTGAGTGTGCTATACAAAACTCTCCTGCGTAACACCCACATGGTCTTTATGGCTTTGTGGAATTACAGACGGAGATGCAATACATTTCATTACATTACATAGCTTCTCTCAGCAACCTTCGGACTTTTGGTAGTGTTGTAACAAGCGTTATGGATTGAGGTATTTTTTTGGGCCATTGCCTTTGATTGGCATGCGTCGACCAAGATTGAATGCATAGAATGGGTTGCAAGTATGCATGCAGACAATTTCTCGTCGATTTGCCTAAGGATAGTTGTATCGATCCCTCCCATTGCTATGGATTGCCGTGCGTTGTTGACAATTAAAGAGCAAAATAGCTTGAAAAATCCACGGTTTCACTTTGAACGCAACGAAATGCTAAATGGAATTACGTTTGGAAATACGAATGGAATTACGTTTGGAGCTTCGAGCAGCCAATTTATCGTCGATTTGCCATGGATTGCTGCTTTCAGCCGAGCCGTTGCCATATATTGCCATTCATTGCCCAAGATTGTACGAGCGCAATTGGTTGAAAGGACGCGTTTTCAGTTTAAACAGCGTGTTTTGAAATATGCATTCAAAATCGAAGCTTTTGAAAACCTAATTCGGGGCATTTTGCCTCGAATAGCTATGGATTGCGGTATAGGCCCCGGCCATTGCAGATGACTGCAGTGTATTGCTGTAGAATGGTGGAGGCAATTACTGTGATATTGTGCAAGTACACAAGAACTAATAGGTAGAACGGCGTCCAATCATAGTTAGAGATTCTAGTGTACACGTTCTGGTAACTTTTCGGCGGATTGCGACGAATTTCGTTGTGGCACGGGACCGTTGCAGTCGATTGCCGTGCATTACATGGGAAAACGTATTCACAATGGAGTGACATTTTGTGGATTCAATTTGAACTAAATCTCGTCCTCTAAGCAGTGTAACTTAGGGCTTCAAGTTGGCGATTCGAGGATGATTTGCTGTGGCATAGAGCGGATTGCAGTATTTTCCACGGTCATTTTGGGCCATTGCCGTGCATTGCCAGAGTTCGCGGATGCACAATTTGTTATTTTAAGTGGATGTGCACACAACGCAGTGCGCTTTAATATGAAATACAAACTGAAACTCGGGGCATCTTTTTCTAGTCATTTTGCGGTGGATGCGATGGATTAATAATCACAATAATAATAAATTTAATAAAGCACTCTCAGAGAACTTAATCTCTTTCCAGGCGATTTAAATTTGATGCAAAGGAAACACGATTGGATGGTTAACAATAGCATGCTCTATAAACATAAAGAATAACACAATTAGGGGTGACATGCACAGGGTCAGCATGCAAATGTGGTTGGTGGCAGCACGCACAGTGTCAGCACGCATAAGCACATAAAGGACGAATTGCAGGGACCCACTAAATGCTGTTATAAATAGGTGCGTTTCTAATTTCTTTTTAAATGTTATCAAGTCAGGGTCGGGGGGGGCTGTCGTGACAGAAGTCGGGAGTGAGTTCCTCACTTTAGGAGCATACAAACTAAAGGCACGGTCTCCAATGGATTGGAGCTTTACGAGGTATAGATAAACATATAGATTCCAAAAAGCGGGTGTTACAATCCTGAGTCTGGTGGGGCAGCAGTAGATCTGATAGGTAGGCTGGAGCCAAGAATAAAGGGAAAGTGAATTACAGGATAAAGGGAAAGTGAAAAGTGAGTGGCTAAACTTTGAATTCGATGATTTGCTTTACTGGTAGCCAGTGCAGGTCGCCGACAATAGCGTGACGTGGCAATGTAGCCGCTCTCGACAGACAAGCCTAGCTGCAAAGTTTTGGACCAGCTGTCAGCGCCTGATGGCATAGGCCGGTAAACCAGCAAGCAGTGAGTTACAGAAGTCAAAACGGGACATCACAAGTGCATGCACCAGCTTAGGTGTGGTATCCCGGTCTAAAAACGCCCAAATTGGAGTGGATATCGGTATTGGCCCGGGCCAATGCGGTCATTTGCATCAAATTGCACAAGAGCGACCCTATCAATGCAAGTGAAATTGTATGAGTACAATTGTGGCAGAGCGTGCTGTCATATGCAATCACAAAGGAAGCTTTCCGAACATAACATGATTTTATTCGTTGTGCGGTGGAAAGCGGGAAATTGCGGTGGACTGTGGTGGATTGCGGCTGATCGCAGTATTGACCCGGGCCGCTGCAATCTTACTTCAGCGGACTTCGTGAGAACGCGTGAGCGGAATCGCGGAAAATTTATGGGTACATTTTCAATGTAGTGTATTTCGATACTCACAAACCTTTTGGAGCTTGTGCTGCTGATTTGTAGTGGATTTGAAGCGAGCCAAAGTGGATTGCAGTGGACTTCGGTGATTGCGGTACAGGCCTTCGGCGTTGCAGCTCATTTTCTTAACTGCACGTCCGCACAATGACATGAAATTTGGTGGATAGATATAATAAAAGGTGTAATACAATATCCGCACATAATATGAGCACCAAAATTCCACCGTCAGGTCAAATTGAACCTAATTAGAGTGAATTGCGGTAATTCGTCGAACCCGTCCCAGCCCGCACAACCCATGTACATAAATGCATTAGCATGTCTGCTTTACGCCTTGAATGTGTGCAGGCGTATATGAAAAATGTGTAAACACAGGTATAATAACAATAATAATACATTTGATGGAGCACCATAAGAGAACCCAACCCCTTTCTCATAAAGGGTATGAACCATGCATCAGACGGTGCTATGAAAAAACGTTTGATACGGCTTCGTTTGATGAAAGTGAGAAAACCTGTTTTTCACTTTAAAATATTCTAAATTTGAAGCGCTGGTGTCTCCGGTCCTGCAGGCTGTTTGGATACAGGCACCTGCAGAATCCGACGCGCGAATTTTGAGAATGTTTTGAAATCCACTGCACTGAATTTTGTGAAGAGAAGAAGGAACTTCAAAATAAACTAAGTGTTCAAAGGGTCTGGCTATTAATACTCTGAACCGAGTACGAAAACCTGAATCCGGCGTACCTTACGATTATTGCTAAGATCACCGTATGCTGGCGCATAAACTGAAAACAGGTCTTTTCTTTTCTGACATTCCTTGCTCAGTTCTTTGGCAAAACGCTGCTAATATAAGCCAGTTAAATGCATTTTAAAACGAAAACCTTAACGACTTTAGTGATGCTGAATGTATACAAGCGTACAATTTTTGCGAAAGCTCTTTCAGCCTCTGTATCGTATCCATACCAAGAATGGCTGATGAAACATAGGGCAGACAACAAAACCACCCTACTGCCCACCCTGTAGTATTGCGGGCAAGTCTTAGCATGAGACTAACGACAATGTCGGACACGAGACTAATGACAATTTCAGATTAAGAAATACACAAAAACGTTATCGTAGGTCGGAAAAGAATGGGGTAAACTGTAACTCGTTCTACTGGAGTTGACCGCTGAATTTTGTTTCGGCGCTTGACGGTAAGCATCTGGATTTGCCTTTAATCATTCCAACTTCATTTCAGACCACTGGGTTTTCATTGGGTTTTGCTGAATTATTGAACGTCTGGTAATTTCTAGACAGCTGGGCTACTCAGCCGTTTCGCAGCTGAGACTCGGCTCTCAGATCATGTAGGCTAAGAAATCCCACATCCCATGCATTTAGACGTAATCGATAAAAACGACTCTGTTTTTTTAGCATACTCACAGTTACTAGTCAATGATCAAACATTTTGCAAACATTCATCTAAAAAATCCTAGCTGATTAAACAGCCTCTTTTTGTATAGCGACAGAAGAGCCTTTACGGCTATCACCACCGCTTGCAGTGGCGATAAAGGATCGCCCACTGCAGGAATCGAACCCACGACCTCGGGACCGAAGTCGTGAAAGCAACCACCTTGCCTAGTGTGCCATCACGGCTCACCAATCTACATTGACTGTCGGCTGGCTTTGAGCATTTTGTAGAACATGCATAGGCAATAATACTAAGAAACTTGCATAGCGTATTAAGACTACTAAATCTCTTTATGGACATTTAAGGAAGCGTGACGTTTGTTAGTGATAACGTGCACAGTGTCGGTGGGCTCGTATTAGTATGCAATGGACAAAGCAAATATTGCAAGGACGGACAATGTGGGTTATGGCTTCTTTTTAAAATTCATCAAGTCGGGAAGTCATTACGTCATTCAAGAGTTTGATGCCGTCGGCAAAGGGGGAACTGCCGAAAGCGTCGTCTTCAAAGGATTTGAGGTTATTCAAAGGCGCGGCAGTTTGACGAAAGCCAAAAGAGGGATCCGTACGACGGGAGGTTTGGTGAGGAAGTAGTATAGATTGGTAGGCCAGAGCAAGAGAATGAAGAGACCTAAAAGTAAGTGAAAGAGTCTTGCAGATGATAGGTGGCTTTATAGGGAGCCCGTGCCATTCGGGGAGAAAAAGCCTAATGTAGCAGTTGAGACTTTTACGATTGACAAACCATGCTGCCACCAAACCAAGTTTTCCACAAAATGTAATAATAACAATCACACTGGTCCTATTAATATTAATGGCAATGAGCAACTTCTATAGGACCCACAGAGAAGTGCATCCTTTTCCAGGTATTTTTAATGTGATGGAAAAACTATACAGCCAGCCTTTTTGCTCAGGCAAGAAGAAATACATGGAGGAAGTTCCAGAAAAAAAATATAATTCATTTGTATAGCGCCCCAAGAGAACTTAATCTCTATTCAGGCGCTTCACATATGCCTCGGGGCTCGAGCCCACGACCTCAGTAAGACCTTGGTCGGGGCGAGCACCTTAACCGCTAGACCAAACCAGTAGTCAGTAGCCGGTGAGTCATGAATACATGGTTTAGCTTGGCAGTCCTTATTTAGGCAATCCTGAATTCTGGCATTGTTACGTAAGCAAAGAAGGCAGAATTAAATGTTGAGCTAATGTGGTCATCTACAAAAAGTAATAGAAAACACCCAGATTCAGCGCAGAATCAACAGTAGACATGCTATCCAACCCACTTTAGAGGTTTAGGGTTTCAGTCTCTAAGTGACACTACGTTTTCCCGAAACTATTGAGTTATTTTTATCCACATTCAATGTTAAAAGTTTCCAGTAATTCAAGTGCCAATTTCAGCAATACCAGCTGGAAGAGAGGAGGTGAGGTGCTGGAAGGTAGACAAAGCCAAAGCATAGGTACAGATATGTATCGCCTGCATTAAAATAAAAGCCTTGATTGTGCTTGGCGATTACATCGGCAAGTGGAGAGTATATATTGCAAAAACAAGTGAATGCTATAACAGATCCCGTAGTACCCAAAACGCTAAAGGCTCACCGGATGACTGCTGGTCATTGACATTTGGGCTTTGAAATCCATCACTGAGACAGGACGTCAAACACGGCAGTGGTACACCAGCGAAGCACAGGCATAGACGAGAAATGTTCAAGAAAAATTCGGTGATCAAAAGAATTAAGTAAGGCCTACAGATCATGCATAGCTAACAAGCACTACCTCAGTCAACATTCCCACGTTTTAAATGTTCCATCGCACCAAAGGTAGCTAGCAGCCAAAAGGTTTGTGGATCATGTGTACGCAATGGATTTATTGAGTACTGATGCTAAAATAGCATCATGAAAAAGTCTGGCCCTCTAGGTCATGATATACAGGATCAACAAGGTCCTCTGCATCTTCAGCATATAGACGCCCCATCAAAGGGCAAAAGGCAGCTGAAAATATTTATCAAAGAAATGAAGGAGAGTAGGAGGTTTCAAAAGTGTCACTGACTAAAGCTACACGTCGCATTGCTTGCTAAATGCTACTGCCTGAAAAGTAAGCAAAGCTTTCATTCAAGCAGTAATGAATGCAGCGTGTGATTGTAATTCTAAATCTCTTCTTGTTCAAGAGGTCACTGCGGCTTGCTGCCAGGCTCATCCCTCACTTGACCGGCTCGGTAGAGCATGACATAGTTCTTATTGCAGCAGCAAACGAGCATCCCATCTGCAAAGTCAGCCAGGTCATGCTGCAAGTAATCAAAGACAATACTGGGTAGAAAGAGGTGATGCGGATGAAAGTGACTTACCTGTACAAGTAAGCAGAATATACGGACCGATTACGTCTCCAAACACCTTGCAATGAGTTTCATATGCCAGTTTTGGGCCACTGAACAGAACGATTTCGCTGGTAGAAGTTAAGGCAGCAAAGCGAAAGGCATTCTGACATTCTACCGAGTTGCCCTGGTAATGTAGCATGGAAATAGAAGCCAGATTATAAGCCAACTTCATCGATGTGAACTTTTCACTCACCGGGCTCCAAACCTGCCGTTCAGGAACATCCTTCAAGATTATGGTACTAGCATGCCCGTCGATGAGGGGGGCACGGAATTCTTCCAGGTTGGCATTCGTCGCTATGGTCTGGCAAGGGTAGCAGAAAATAAATGACTGATGCAACTCATCTGGTTCATTTGTAGTAGGCGATTCAGACGAAGACAATGATTTGCTGGAGCTGGTCAGGACGGCAATAACATAGTTTCGGTGTGGACTTGATTGAATGTGAGTTATGCGTAAACTTGCCAGCTTCTCAGCTTTTATGTCTATGGAAATACACTTAACAATATTACTCCTCATTGGCTGGTGAGATGCCTCGCTTTGGTTAGGCAATTTTCCAGGAATCCAATCATATGATCTTTCTATAAAGCCAAGGGGGTCATTGGGGTTGAAGTCCTTAAGGGGATTAAAAGCAGTTTTGCACATGTCGCTGACACCGTCTTCCATTGTTGTTTGCAAAAACCCATCGTTATCCCACTCGTCAGGAGCTGGTGGCGTCCAACCAAAACTGATGAGGCATAGGGACTTCCGATCAGCCTCACGTGCCACTACGGCACCGCAGAGAATGCCTGGCTCAACACTGGAAGAGTTTTCTTTTGAGTCTCCAAGCTCATTGGGTACATCACATATAGCCAGAGCAGTTGCCCGACAACTGACGACATGCTTACCACGAGGCGATTCACCGGTACTGTCAATAATGGCCTCCCAAATAATTTCGTCAAAGTCGCATACTTCAAGCTCTGAGTGCTTCTAAAATTAGATCACAACGTTTGCAGTCAGTCATTAAAGACTACTAGCCAGGGCTCGTTACTGCAAATAGAACAGCCGTACGACAGTCGCTGGGAATACCACAAACAGGACAAACGTAGTCGAGCCTAACGATAAAGGAGTAGTAGTGCTTGTAGCTATGTATTCTTTTAATTGATTAAAGCACGTTGGACTAGAAGTGCTCAGTCTCACGACACTTGCCAATAAGGAAAAACCGGTTAACTCGCTCGAAGAACAGAAAGGAATCTCCAAAAAGTTAACAAAAGTCAACTGGCTTAAAAGCATAATTTATTTAGCGATAGAAGAGCCTTAATGACTATTGAAACGTCAGAGTGCTAAATAAGCTAGATTATAACTGATATTCAGGAGAGCATACAAATAGCTACTGGTAGCATACAGGAATCTCGTGCCTTAGCCTTGACCGATGACATGAGCTTAGAATCGGTCGTTCTTCCTGAGAAATTCGACTGCATATAGTCACCGTGAAACCTATGATTATTATAACTTGCTTCGAGACTGCCACTGGGAAACTGTTGAGTTTATTGACTGCTGCTTTAACGCCAGTCATGCCATTTTCCGTCACTACGAGCTGTTGCCAACTCTCATTACGAGCCCAAAAAGACAGCTGTTTTTTCGATGTGCAATGCAATGCGACAATGTACTACATGCTACTCGTTTAAGCTGGCAGTGCGGAGCCGTGTTTTGGCACAGCTAATATGGTGTCATTTATGCACAGAGCTAGGTCAGTTTCTGCAAGGGCACAGGGCTCATAGCAGGCTATTCAACATGGTCACTAGCATCTGTCTATGTCTACGATAAATAAAAATGTATTGAGATATCTTTTCTGTTTAGAGTCTGACTCGAAAAACTAAACACTAAAACCCTAAACGCTAAAACATAAAGAGACAAACTCAAACCGAAAAAAGTAAAAAATCTAACCACAAACCCTAAACCTAAAAACACAACCCCTAAACACTACACCCGAGATCCTAACCCTAAGCTAAAAAAAAATTTGCTCTAAAAGATGTTTAGGTAACGTAAATGTAAACTGGCGCTGACAAAAATGTTGAACAGTCTGGCATGGACCCTGTGCCCATAGCAGAAACTGACCTGGTTACTGTGCATAACCGAGGCCAAATTAGCTATTTTACAATACTTTCGAATTTTGCAATTTCTAGGCTTCCACGACGAATCCTCTATGTTTCTGCCGATTGGTGCAGTTCCCTATTTTTCGTATCATTATGTCTAAGACTTCTGCTGCGATGACTTCGAGGACTTGGCACTTGGTGAAAGGAATGCCATTATCTTCATGCACATGCCTGTTGAAAAATTCGTTTGGCTGCGACCATGCGAAGGTTTCTTAATCAAAGTTTCGTAAGAGCGAACATATTGAAGTTTTATTCCGAGTGGCAGCAACTTAAATGTTCACTGTTACGAAAGTCTCCCAATGGGTGCATGGTCCCACGAAACGTCGAATGCTGGAAGGCGGCTTTCATAACTCAATGACTGGCTAGCTAACTATATGGCAGACAAGCCTAGATTGCTGAGGCAATGGCAGTAATGAGCATGACAAGTCGCAGTTGCAATTGTTTCGTGCAGTGTGCGGGGAGAGCTGCTTCTCCCTGTGTTATGTGCACTAACCACGTTCAAGTCTGAGATCGTTTAAGGTAGACATTACGATAGAGCTGCAGCTAAAAAGTGCTCGCATGTCTCCAATCAAGTGAACTCAAAAATCATCAAGTGAACGACCTGAACGCCTGAAAAGCTAAGGGTTCTGCAAACGCATTGAAGCCCGACTCATTGGTGGGACAGCTGTCAGTGGTGAATATGAGGACAAGACAGCTAAAAACAGCATTCTAAATAATCTAGATTATGACTAGTATTCATTATTTGCTGTTCTGAATTATAACCGCTAGGAGCAGATCACACACGATAATCAGTGGCCAAGGCAGCATACAAGCAGAAGCCGTTTAGTAGGGAGTCAGCTGTGCTCCATCGATGCTTTGGGCCAGGAGAGACTTGGTGTATGTCACAGCTGCTGTCGAAAACCTGCAACCATCCGTTGCTGTCAAATAGACTCCATAATGCTATGGGTATGGACTTATTATCTTGAAGTATGGGTGCTCTTCATTACTGTAGTGTTCCGAAACTTTTGGCATACCTGAGCACATTGGTGCTGCCCCTGAGCAACCAGCCTTGGCTCAAAGGCTCAGGAGGTCACTGGTAGTTCTCGAACGTCGGCTAAGACTAGCATTGTTAAAAGTGCTGTTTTCGGCCTGGATCTGCCCGGACGTAGAAGCCGCACACTCCGTTTGTAACACTATTACTCCCGGTTGCAATCGGCCATAGAGGAACGATCGTGCTGCACGACATTGCTGCTGCCCGACTAGAACCAATGACCTGGTCGTGAAGTGTGAGCGCTTAACCCATAGGCTGAGGCCCAGTGATTGTTAGATAGATAGGCATGCAAGAGGCCACTTCTGTAGCTCAAATACGGTTGGACTCTATATACAGAAGCATTTTTGCAGCATGCGGTGGACCACTCGTGGCAGTTACCTTCACTTGCTTAAACCAACGTAACAACGTAAGCTACGGAGCAAACATGCTCTCTGGCCTGGGACCGTAGCATGTGCAGTGGTTGCAACTGGCAGGATACGACTCGACCAAATAAGAGAAAATTAGAGCCAAACCACAAACCATGTGCCGGGCTCCAAAACAACATGACAGTAAATTAATGTTTTAAGGTTGGCAGATCCAACAGCTCCACTTATAGGACAGAAGAAGAGTCTTTTTGTAGCACCCACGTGCAGCACAACACAGAGAATTTAAGCTGCAAGGCTCTAACCAACGACCTGGAATGCTATGAGGAAGCACACTTTAAACATATGCTACGACCCACTAACAATATTAATAATACAAGTAAGTCGTTCGTTCGGTGCCCGAGAGAGTTTAATCGCTACTCAGGTGTATAACTCACTGCAAGAGAATCAAAACATAAGGGGTAGTGACATGCAATGTATCAAGCTTGCAAAAGCAAACCAGTATCATGCATGCTTAGGCCAGAATGCCGAAATAAACGCCACCCTGATTTGGCAAAATGGTATGATACTCGCCGATAACAATTACGAGCTTGGATTCGAGCTTTGTGGGATTTGCAAAGTGCCTGGACAGATTACATTCTCTTAAAGTTTAATACAAAATATATATCTTCTAAAGCTCTTGGATAAAGATACAGTTCTTTTAGGTTACTACCCGAAGGAATTATGTATCATAAATTACACGTTATAAACCCAAAGATACTCAGGGCCACTAGTTATTAAAACCTCTGTATATTAAAGTAATAATAATAATACATTTGTTATGGTAAACACAAAGAAACCAATCTCTTTCTAGGCACTTTGCATTTGCTGCAAAGGAAGCATGATCGAATAGTTAGAGGAAGCATGCTCAATGACAACAAGCAAAACATGGTTAGCGGTGACTTGCACAGGGTCGGCATTCAAATATGGTTAGTGTCAGCATTCACAGTGTCAGCACACGTAAACACACAAGGGACGAATCACACGGGCCCAATAAATGTGTTTTTAGCTTCTCTTTAAATTTGGTCACGTCAGCGAATGTTGTGATGCCAGTCGGAAGTGAGTTCCAGGCTTTGGAGCATAGAAGCTAAAGGCACGGTCTCCAAAGGATTTGAGGTTCGTGGGAGGTATAGGTAAACAATTTGATTCTCGAAAAGCTGGTGGTGCGATGCTCAGCCTAATGGGGGAGTAGATCTGATAGGTAGGCTGAAGCCCAAGAATGAAGGGACCTAAAAGTGTATGACAGAACCTTGAAGTCGATGCACTGCTTGACAAGGAGCCAGTGCAGGACAGCTAGAAGTGGTGCGATGTGGCAACTGAAATGCTCACGACAGACAAGCCTAGCTGTAGAGTTTTGCACCAGCTGTATGGGCCTGATTACATAGGCTGGTAGACCAGCGAGCAAGGAGTTTTACAAGTCAAGATGGGATGTCACAAATGCATAGACCAATTTAGATGTGGCATCTCTGTCTAAGCAACTAAGAATTTTAACAATGTTATGTAGCTGAGAGTGGGTAGACTTGACTGAGTAGCTAATGTGGTCGTCTTGGAACAGGACGCATAGATTTCGCGCAGACTCAACAGGACGTATGCTGACGGAGCCGATGGTGAGCGTTAAACTTTCTAATTTCTGAATCACACTTGGTTTGCCCTTAACCAGTAAGTTGGTTTTATCATCATTCAATTCAATAAAGTCTGCTGCCATCCATGTGCGAATGACATCAATACATGCAGCAAGGGAGTTGAGAGAACTCGACGTGCTGGAGGTTTGGGAGGGCTCAGAGCAATAGTATCACTGGGTGTCATATATGCATAGAAGTTCAAGCCTAGATTACACATAAAAATCATATCGGCAAGAGGAAAAGTATATACCGTAAAAAGTACGAAACCAAGCAGAGAGCCCTGAGGTACCCTATACTTCAGTGGTTCATCTGATGATTTTTATCCATTCACATCATTACTCTGGAGTCTCCTACTGAGATAGGACCTGAACCATTGTAATGCAGTGCCACTGATACCCAGGCGAGATGAAAGGCGCTCGAGAAGGACTTGGTGATCGATAGTATCAACATTTTCCAAAAGATCGAGCAAAACAAGCAGTGTGACTCTACCTAAGTGTACATTCTAAAGTAAATCGTTAGAGTGATTAGCCCTAAAGCTAGACTGGAACTTACTAGCAAGGTTTGAAAGTTGCAATATATAAATTCAGCTGGTCTGTCACGACTCGTTCCAGTGTCTTTGAAAGGAACGGTAGAAGGGAGACTGGTGGAAGTTGATCTCGATTTAGTAATGCTTTCTTGAGTTGTGACCTGAAAAGCATTTTAGAAAGGTGCTGGGACATGACCTGAGGCTAATGACATATTTATGATGTTAGTTATGCATAACAGCAGCAGATCTATGCATCGTAGAAGCAGGGCAGTGGAATAGGCTCTAGAGGACTAGTTGTTTTTTGTTTGATTGGAATATGAGCTTTAGAGCGAGGTCATTAGTGGCCTCCTTGAATGAAGACATCGAGGTGCTCTATGGAATTGAGGGACAGGATACCGGGGTGGGGAGTTTCTGCCACCCCAGGGATTGACTCCCTGGTCTTGTTTTATCTTGTCGACGAAGAGGCTGGAGCTAGAGAAGCAATCAGCTAGATCATCGCAAGGATCACTAGGTAACAAGCTAACCAAGGAACAGTTAAGGCAGAAGTCGGCTAACTTTTTGGACTATTAAGTCATTTCAGGAGTTCAAGTAGGTACACTAGGCCAGAAGGAACAATGTGTCCAAGGAAAGGTTTTTTAATTCAAAAGTATAGTTTGGTCAATGGGAAACACGACGGTGCACGTTCTTAGAGAAGGCGACAATATCAGGTTCTAATGATGAGGAGTTCAGCAGCAGAATGTCATTAAGGTGATTGCCAGTAAGCTGAGAGCACAGCTTGTTCTTACCAAACTTCATCTAGGAGAACAGCTGCTCGCAGGAATTAGTGCTGCCAAACATAGTGAGCATACGGTTGGCACGGGCTAAAAACATTGGAAACTGAGCCTGTGGCAGCTGACGGTATAAGTAAATGAGAGCAGTGCAAGAAGTTAACTTGGACAAGAGAGCCTCCGAAGCCTATAGCTCAATCAACTCCAATTGCACATCATAGAGGGCATCGTCGTAGGGAAAGTCAAAAGGAGCGCTGCCGATTTTACACTCCTGCGAATAAGAACACACACCAGTGAAGCACGAAAATAATTTATTCTGCAGGGATGACAACACACTGATGCATTCTTCGGAATCAACGAGAGCTGCATCATACTGGAGGAGGTTCAGAAAATGGATGTAGTTCCCCTTATACAGCTGTTTCTCCCATAAAATCAGATTTATTTCGAATGCCCGCACGTGGGCTTTCGTGTTCATGAGCAAGCCACGTCCTTGCAGTTTCAGGTTAAGTTCGTTAAGGTGAGAGCTGATATCAGTGAGGAGACCCAACCGACAAAGCCAAACCTCGTCAGAGAATATTTCAAAGCCCTCGAGGCCCCTCTCACAGATGAAGGAAACAATCTCGCGGCGGAGAGGAAAAACGCACTTCATGACGTTGTCCTGACTGAGCCAGCACATCTTATTGTGGTAAAGCAGATCGGCGTAATCAGCCTCTGCAGCTTCGAAGATATGCTTGAAGGTTGAGAGGACAAGCAAGCACTGCGCTCACTAGCTTCACAACAACAGACATACTCCATGCCTGCTGCTTTGGCACACAATGCCTCCTGGTGAATGATATAGTGCACCTTGCGTATCTCCTGCGCACAGCCCAAAGATCGGCAGTGGTCGAGCAGCAGCTGCAAAAGTCTTTCGGTAGATCCAGCCATGGCAGGTGCATCGTTAGAAGTTATCGAGACGCGCTTTGACAGGTCAAAACAACTCAAAGCCGGTAGGAGGGCATTGAGTTCATCTCTACCGGTTGTCATTCCCTTCCATTGGGACAAGGCTGAGAAACTCCTCGACTACCTCCAGGTCTTGGGTGACACCACGCACAAAGATGGCCAGCTGTGCAGTGTTTTTGATATCACAGCTCTTGTCCAAGGGCGATGGAGAACGTCTCGAGAGTTTTGAACTTCGTGCACATCAAAAACCAGATATCAGCAGCCAAGTCTTCTATACGTCGAATCCCAGTGCGAGCAGGCATGGGATTGCCTTGAAAGCATCGTGTTGCTCGGGAAAAATGATGTCGGCAGCAGCAAGTATACATTCCATTACAAAGTCTGCATCAGTAAAGGGATACATTTTATTCACAATCAATAAGGATTCGTCGTAGAAGGCACGAGTACTCCGCTCAGCAGCCTCGGAAGCTTTCGCTAGAGGGACGATTGTTGATCTAACCGTGACTGCAAGTAAGCAGCCTCAGTCATCTGCTCATGCTCGGTGAATCATGTGTACGTGTGTGCATTGTTGGCATCGAAATGCTCCTTGAGATTAGACCTCTTGAAAATGCCGCCGGTGTCGTTGCATACTAAACACAGGCTAAGTTGCCGCATTGGGCGAAGAATAACTCTAAAGTCCATTCGAGGTTGAAGATAAGTCGTTCGAAGTCAACCTTTCGGATACTGGTAGCAGCGCATTGCTTCTGCTCTTAAGGCATAGTAATTGGTGTTACTGTGCGTACATAGGACTGTTCGTAAATAGTAATATGACCATAAAGTAAAATTGCTTTGCAGGTCACAACACACACACATATGCACAACACACTCCTTAACTATGGTGAACGGTGCACAAACCGTGACCAGAGAATGAACTTGTTTACAACACAATATTTATCATTCCTCCCTAGACAGGCGCTTCTGTTTCATACAAAGAAAAACCTCACGAGCCACAGCCTGCGGTGCAAGCAGCAGTGCAGTACTACCTTGAATTACGAGTTCAATTCGTCCCGTGACGGAGTTCATAACTCAAAGTAGTTCTATGTCAAATCAATTTTCCCCATACAAATTAATTGAAATGCCATTAAGCCATTCCGGACCCTCAAAAAACAGCAGATTTATGCCACGTTTTTAAATTACAAAATTTACTCATAAATAACGGATATTTTTTATAAATGCAGTATAACAGAGCCTACAGACAACTAACACGTACGACCAGAGGCCTTCCAAGGGAGTTGTGCAGCAGTGGGCTAACTGCCAAAGCGCAGTTTACGAATCGGGCCATTTAGGTGGACTCACCTATTGTCTTTAGTTACGGGAGGATCTCTAAGACGACGGTACTATATAAGTAAAGTACTTACTGCAGCGGTTTCTGCTGTAGTCGGTCTCAACCCAGAAGGCTCACTCGAGTCGGTCGTGGTGAGAACCACCAGGCCCACGCATGACGTCACATCATGGCAGTCGGAACGTCTTCCGCTGCCCTTCCCTTACGAGCCTTAGTAACCACACACTGTTCCTTTCTCCACCTTCTTGCTTGCCTCTACGGCATACCCATTTGCTCTCGTTAGCACTTTCTGACGAAAATCGTCACGGCTAAGGGCTGCCACTGCTAGCCGTGACCAAAGTAAAGTCGCAGTTCTAAAATCATACTGCCAAACGCCCTAAGCAAAATCAAGCACAATAACAGTTAGCTCTCAACTCAAAGCAAAAAGCAGCAGAGAGACCGTGAGAAATCGTGCCTCAGAAACTCGTTAGTTGGGATACTCGTTAGTCAAAGTACCTCTACAGTGAAGGGGAAGAAAACCTCGACAACTCAATTAGACCGGATCCATCAATAAATAATTAGCGGGACCCTAGGTCGAACTGGAGCACAAAATAGGCCGGATCTGGCCTAAAGGCCAGAGTTTGCCGACCTCTGGGTTAAGGAGATGGTCAATCGCAGCCATCAGCATTTTTTGATTGCGCATAAGTGAATAACAATGTTTTTATAGAAGCTAGACTTGGTCTTTTCGAGGATCGATTGGTACAATTTACAGTTGTCCTCATGAGCCTGTCGATAAAAGTGATGGGCCGAAGCGCTTCGTTGTGCCTAGACTTGTGGTGTCAAAGCTGCGTGAGCATGTCGCCATGCACACCTGGAGTAAGCTCCCCAGGGTCGGGTCAGCCACAGCTTGGCAAACCAAGTTCGCGACCCACTGCCAAGTTAAGTTCGAAGGTCTCAACCTCTTCAACCACCCAGCCGACCACGCAGTTGTTCTGCTATGCACATGAACGTGCAGGCTGTCATTGCCATTAGGAGGTGAGTGTGAGTGGTAGCTACTGCTTTTACTGTTCAGCGCCATGAGTAGGCAAGACTTTTTGAAAAAGCCTAGTCTGCCTCAAAACTGAGCGTTAACTATACCTTACCTTTAGTGACACACCAAAGAAAACAGAAATATTGTTTGTCTGTGAAGAATATGTGGCCACCAGGTCTTTATGGTTGTGTGTTCCAACCGCAATCAGCTACAAGATATCCGATGCAAAGAAAAAGATAGGCCACACCGAGGAGAAAAGCACATGTCTATAAAGCTGCTCTGGCCTGCATGCAACATGCATGCCGTGCAAGCACGCATGCAAGCGCATACACATGCAAACACAGGTACACACAATTTCCACTGCATTATATCTATCCAGAATCAAAACCTGCTATGGATTACAAGGCACCCCCAATATTACAAAGTGCTCGACACTAACATGCTAACAAAAAGCGAATGCACCACCTCGACAGAACTTGAAAATTTCAACTGTGTAGAAGCCTAAGGATCTAGCTGCTGTTGATAGGCGTGCGCGACAGAGTCGGCGGTGGCCTGCGACAGAGTCGGCGGTGGCCTGCGACAGAGTCGGCGGTGGCCTGCGCGACAGAGTCGGCGGTGGCCGGCGACAGAGTCGGCGGTGGCCTGCGACAGAGTCGGCAGTGGCCTGCGACAGAGTCGGCAGTGGCCTTCGACAGAGTCGGCAGTGGTCTGCGACAGAGTCGGCAGTGGCCTGCGACAGGGTCGGCGGCGTCTGTGACAGAATCATCGACCAGGAGAGGGGAGTCGTGTGAGATCAGGGGCCGAAGAGTGCATGGCTCCCCTCGGCCCCTGCTCTCACACGACTCCCCTCCCCTGGTCGACTCAGATGACTCATCGACCACAACTGTGCACCGGCCGACCCTGATGGTGAATCCACCATCTGGCCACCAGCTGGTCCATGCCACATCAAAGGCGGACCACAGCAGTGCACTGACCGACCCTGATGGTGAATCCACCATCTGGCCACCAGCTGGTTACCAGCCTGTGTCCATACCACATCACAGGCGGACCACAGCTGTGCACCGGCCCCTCTCGGTGGTGCTTCTAACAGCTCACCAGTGGCTTATCAGAGGAGCCTGCATACAATACATACATACGAACTACAAGGGTGACGAGCTGGAAAGAGGCAATATACTGTGCCATAGGTTGGCAAGACATTGTGCCAGATTTGAGTGCAACTCCCATGGCAGACCCGATGGTGAATATCAGTTTCTCTAGCAAAGTTAAAAGAGTCAAGATCAACTGATTGAACAGCCTTATCTAGTTAGCAGCACAAGAGCCTCAGTGGGCCGTCAGCCCCCTTGCAGTGGGCGAAAAAGAATTGCCTGCTTAAAGACTTACACAAATTTGATCGCGAAGTAGGTGCACCTTGCCCCTAGGCTAAGTGGCTAACAGATATAAATTAGAGGTGTTTAAACAATAGTGCTACACATACCCAGCTGACAGTTAAACCATGCCATATTTTTTAGATTGACAAACCTTAGGCAAACAATTTCAATAAGGATTGTGACACTAGCAGCTTGCACCTGCAAAAAAGATTGCACTGAAACCGAAGCTACATGCTGTCAAAGTTATCAGCTGATGTTTGTGGAAGCTATTACACGTGCCACGAGGTATCCCGAAGGTTTTAAGGAGGCTGAAATCGAGAAACGGCCAACTATAGGGAAAGCTGCAACACGGACATGCTCATGGGACGTGAAACCCGGCATATAGAGGGCATCAGCACCATCAGACTTCGTGGCTACGTTTCGGCCCACATAAGCCAGCAGCTGTTGCTCATAGTCAGTGCTTATGTAACCGGGTTCCATGTCTCGCTGCTACTCAGGACAGCTTAGTGCAAGGAGCTCTCTCGCTAGTATAATTGATAAGGTCTATGTCCTTTCTGCAGTAGATAAGGCTTGCCTTCCTGCCACACTCTTATTTAAGAAGGCCCTGATTTTGGCGATGTACCTCAGCTGAAAATAGGACAACCTGACAAGAGTGAGCAATGTACTCATCTAATGACAAGTCGTTTTTGAATACTATGTCTAGATTACAGGCAGATGCATCTTCTGCCAGCCCTACAAAAGTTGTGGGATACCAATACTCAGAAGAAAGAGGCAAGTTACTAACTGCTCACAGCCTCAATCAATGTAGGTTATCTAATGAATTGTGTATGGTGAAGGGCCTCAAAAAACAGAAAAAGTACTCCGTGATAACAGTGTTCGATTAAGAACTGCTCGGGATTTGGCTGCCACAATTTCTAGGCTCTATCTAAAATTGCATTACACGATGCAAGTTAAAAACAATGAATGTAAAGATGCAACTAAAACATAAGCCTGCTTATAAATTAACATTGGATACCCAAGAATGTGGCTAACCATTGCAAAGATGTCAGGAAACGGCTCAACATGCACTACACAATCTTGAGAACAAAACCAGTTACTACAATCATACTTTTGCTTTGCAGCAGCGTTTAGAAAAGTGCCTTAGTGAGGTTGAGACTTACTTGAAAGATTCTATGCGACTTGCTTACCATATTTCTACATGTTACAATGAGCCTGCTTCACATGTTTCAACATACAAAACTGCTTCTCACTTGGAAAAATGTCGTGGCTCACGAGCTAGTCTAGCATGATATTACTCACCATTCAATTGCGTTTCCCTTTGTAGCAAATTTAAAGCGCCTAGAAAGAGATTGGGTTCTCTGAGGGCGCTTTATCAAGTGCATTATTATTATTATCATTATTATAGTCTAGAGCACATGACCGATGATAGAAAATACAATCAAGTAATTTAAATCTACATGCAGACAATAAACCAAATGCAATGGCAGACACAAGATTGCTCACTGCAACCAGCAAAGTATATAGCAAGAGAGAAGCAAATGCAAAGAAAGCAAGGTAGTTAAAGATATGCCACAGCTGTTAGTGACCTGGAGGGAGGGGTCAGTGCAACGCAACTGGACGCCGGTGCTACAGCTGCTTACATCATGTTTTAGTTCGACTTCCTGCCGGATGGGCTCGTTTCCTGAATACTCGTTCGTCAGCATAGGGCACTTATCACCATACTTCTTGTGCTCCGACCAGGGCTCGTCCTCTGACAGCCATCTCGAGAGGCGAAGGCCACAACAGAAGCACACAACTGCATCAGGAGTATTTGCAGCTGCATCTAAGTAGAAACCAACTTTGGCTAGGTTTTCTGGTGATGCTAATCTGAAAGCACACAAATGCTCAAGTCCAATTGAGCAACTGACAAGGTGGTCGTCAAGAAAGCGCATTGCCGGTAGGAAACTATACTTGAATTTGTGAGGCCAGCCATTGCAAAAGGTCGACAGTCTGTTAGCTTCATTTCTCATGCTCTTCTGCTTGGCATATGCCTTTGTGTCCCTTGCAATTAAACGAGTGTCGTCACTGGCTGAAGGAGCAGTCACTGGAGTAACATCGTTAACCGAAAGCAGGGCAGGCACTGTTTGTGCAAGTGAGTACATGCGGTGCATGACCGCCGCAACAGCAGGCAAAGAGTCCTTCCATCGGCCACTTTGTAGTAGCTTGACCATCAGTCCTTCGAGAACTGTGCAGTGGGTGGCATACGGAGCAGTCACAACAACGTCGGCCCACTACAAGTAAATCAGTGCATGACAGAGTTCAGACAGAAAGCAGAAGATGGATCCCATGCAACGTTTAGAGATGGCACATACTAGCACGAACACACGGTAATCGGACAAAAGCACGAAACGAAATAAGGGTTTAGGACAAAGGCACGCCGACAAATGCTCGAAAAATAAAAATAACTTTAAGGAATGCTGGTTTAAATATGTATTCATAGTTATATTAATAATAATAATAATACATTTGATATAGCACCCTCCGATAACTCAAGCTCTTTCTAGGTACTTTACATTTGCTACAAAGAAAGCATGATCGAATGGTTAGTGGTAGCATATTCAATAGACAACAACAATAACATGGTTAGGGGTAACGTGCACTGGTTCAGCATGCATAAGCACATAAAGGACGAATCACAGGGACCCACCAAATGCCGTCATAAATAGACGTGTTTTTAGTCTCTTTTTTAATGTAAGTGTACACATGCAATTGCATATATTTAAATGTAATAGAGAATTTTATTAGAGAAGATATGTATGTAGGCTCATACGACATTATTATTTATACTAGCTTTTAAATTTATTTTAATAAGGTCTATGTCCTTTTTGCAGTAGATAAGGCTTGCCTTCCTGCCACACTCTTATTTAAGAAGGCCCTGATTTTGGCGATGTACCTCAGCTGAAAATAGGACAACCTGACAAGAGTGAGCAATGTGCTCATCTAATGACAAGTCGTTTTTGAATACTCTGCCTAGATTACAGGCAGATGCATCTTCTGCCAGCCCTATAAAAGTTACCAAGTATACCAATATACCAGTATACCAAGGATACCAATAATCAGAAGAAAGAGGCAAGTTACTAACTGCTCACAGCCTCAACCAATGTAGGTTATCTAATGAATTGTGTATGGTGAAGGGCCTCCAAAAACAGAAATAGTACTCCGTGATAACAGTGTTCGATTAAGAACTTAACCGTATCAATGTTTGGAGGTAAGCTCACACTAGGACTGAGCTGTTATATGACACTGCAATACAGCTGCCATTTCCACAATAAACATTAAAACACAGCAGTTTCGATTCCAAATAACACATAATTGTGCTATGGGTTTACACCAAAAAATTTCATGCAAATGCACTTCAGCATTCTCGTGCTATATGTTCAAATGGCCCGGGTCAGCCAGCCTAATTACATAGTTAAACGGTGATACAGTTGCAAAATCCAAAACGGTGCAACTTCAGCTGTAATTCCAAATGATAGAGAACAGTATGCCAGGTTTACCACCAAATTTCACAGGATTGCCCTAGAGCGTTCTGTTCTCATGCTATGCTCTCCGATGGCCCAGCTTAAATGGCTGCCAAAACATTTGAACTGCCATACAGCTGCCATTTCCAAAACAATCTTCACGAAACTGTGGTTTTCATGCAAAATTATAGAGAACCATATTCTAGGTTGACCCACCAAATTTCACATGACTGCTTTTGCACCCTGTATGACATGGCCTCCAATGAACCAAGTCAGCCAGCCTCCCTACATAATCGAACTGCGATAGAGCTGTAATTTCCACAATAGGCATTGTGAAGCTGATGTTTTCATTCCACTTAATAGAAATGAGTCTTCCGGGTTTACCAACCAAATTTCTTAGCATAGCGTGAGGGCTTTCTCATGCTACGACCTCCGATCCCCGGAGCGAGCCAGCCTCCATACACAGTCCAACTGCGATGCACCTGCAATTTCCACAATAAGCTTTGAGAAATTTCACTTCTAGTTCTGAGTTAAAGAAAACAGTGTTCCGGGTTTACCCATACAATTTCATGCTATTTCGTACACTCATCTAACGAAATGGTCTCCAAAGCCCGGGCCAGCCAGCATTCCTATATAATCGAACTTCAAAACATCTGGAATTACCACAATGAGCATCTCGTAGCTGTGATTTTGATACAATTCCACAAACAACCATGTTCTTGGTTGGACAATCAAACTTCATGGCATAGTATGTGGACGTTCTAATACCATCGCCTACAATAATCCAAACCAGCCAGTGCAATGGCCTCCAATGGCCAGGCCCGTTCTGCCTTTTTTAAACTAAGAAGCAACTACTACTCTATCACTATTCGCCGCAAAACTGGTTTTGATTGGTTATCATGGAAAACAGTGTTCCGGGTTTACCCACTACATTTTATGCGATTGAGCTAACACGGTATATTGCCATGGAGTCCGACAGCCCGGGCCATTGGCAGCAATAGTATTTGAACATGCCAGCACAATGCCGTGAAATTATGAGTGTAAACCAAAAATAACTTTTTTGTAACTTTATGTCAAAGCAACAGCTATACAATACCTATAGTGGAAATGGCAACAGCATCGCAGTTTGAATATTTAGGGAGGCTGGCTGGTCCGGGCTATTTGATGCCATAGCATGAGACTGCTCATGGGCGATGGCCAAAACGTTTGTGGGTAAACCGGGATCACTGTTCTCTGTTAGGTGTAGTCAAAACCACATTTTCTCACAGCATTTAATGAAAATAGCAGCAATTTAACAGTTAGAAGATATGGAGGCTGGCTAGCTTTGACCATTTGATGTCACAGCTTGAAAACACCCATGTGCAGTCGCATGAGATTTTGAGGGTAAACCCGGAGTGCCGTTTTCTATATGTGGAATCAAAAGTACAGTTGTGGCGCCTAGTGTAGAAATGACAGCTGTATAACCAGTGAAATATGTAGGGAGGCTAGCCGGTCTGGGACATTAGAGGCCATAACAAGACAAAGCATGTGCACTATTCGGTGAAATTTGGTTGGTAAACCCGGAAAATGGTTTTCTGCTAATCAGGATTAAAAAATTTTCTGCAAAACGCTTATTGTGGAAATGGCAGCTGTATTGCCGTTCGATTACTTTAAGAAGCTGGCTGGCCCGGGCCATTGGAGGCCATAGCATGAGATTGCTCAAGCTCAATCATATGGAATTTGGTGGGTTACAATGGACGATTGCTTGCTATAACTTGCAATCAAAACTGAAGTTGCACGAAGCCTTTTTTTTTAAATGGCAGCTTTATTGCTGCTTGAATGTTTGGGCTGCCGTTTGGGACGGATCATCGGAGAACATAGCATGATAACGCGATAGGACAATCCCCTGAAATTTGGGGGATTACTCTGGCACACTGTCCTCCTCAATCTGGAATCAAAACCGCAGTTTCGTGAAGTATTTATTTGGAAAAGGCAGCTTTGCTGCCACTAACTACATTTGCATGCTGACCCTGTGCATTTTACCCCTAACCATGTTATTCATGTTGTTTATCAAGCATAATATTTCCACTCACCATTCGATCGAATTTCCTTTGGAGTACATGTAAAGCACCTAGAAAGAGATTGAGTTCTCTGAGGATGCTTTATCAAGTGTATTATTATTATTGTTATTATTATTATTACCACCGTTCGAATGTGCAAGTAGGCTAGCTGACCGGGCCATATGAGGTCATAGTACGAGAACTCGCAAGCTCAATTGGACGAAATTTGGTGGGTGAACCGGCAACACCATTCTGTTTACATGGGAATCAAAACTGCAATATTCTGGCGTTTATTGTGGAAGCGGCAGCAATTTCGAAGTTATTCGTGGGGCCCCAAACATTCCACAGTAGCAAATTAAACCTTGAATTTGCATGTGGGCCCCTTAGCTGTTTACAATGCATGTCTTCCTAGTAGTTGATCAGTGGTTCTATTAGGAGGGTAGACATCGGCCAATTAATCGAAGCAGCAGCAACATCCATTACAGGAATGAAGCTGAGAGCTTTTGCAAGGTTGAAATCTTGAATCCTGAGCCACAGATTTTGTCCGAGATCAACCAAGCATCCAGCTAGCTTTGCTCGTGGAAAGATGGTTGAACAGGCATTCTGACTGGCTTTCTCAAAATCTAATATGATATTTGTCGGATTCAGAGTTTGCATTATTAACACCTGACAAAATTGGACGTACTATTTTTACTTCATCACCAGCTGTACAATGTAAACATATTTGGTTGTTTTGGCATAATAATAGACTTGGGAGAAAAAATCAGGTTAAATTAATCAATCATATACTTAAACAAATATTATTATTGCTCGCTTTTTTCTTGCTCGCTTTTACTACTGTACCAGTGCACACAGACACAGACACAGACACACACACACACACACACACACACACACACCCACCCCCCCCCACACACACACACACACTTGTGCAGGAATGTATGTGCATTCATCTCCTACATACCAGGCACGAGCAGAGGACACAGACTGCACTGCTTCAAAACGTTTGCTAGAAAGATGACAGATACCTACAAGACGATTAGAACACATAAAAAACTTTTTACATTAAAAATTACTGGCAAATCAGGAACACTGAACTTGTATACCTTACTCGAGCAAGCTGGGAGGGAGAAGTGGGGTGGGGGAGAGATTAGCCAGGCACCGAACTCATAGATGATGAAAATAAACGGCTCTAGGGTATCACGGCATGATATTGGGCAAACAAATACGATTTTACAGCACAATTCACTTTAATTTACATACTCATCGTCCTGGGATATGCTAGTGGCTCAATTTTTTATTAGTTCCTTGGCATACGAGGACACATTCACGATAAAGTACACTCACCTCTTAGGCTCTGATACTGTCCGGGGCCTAATATTCCTAATATTCAAAAATTGCTAAAGAAATACTGTATGACTTACTAGCACCTATTGCATAAGAAGGATAATTGGCAGTTCAATGAATAATTGAATAGCAAAAATGCCAGATAGGTCAAATAGGAACAGAATACTGATCAATGAAGACAAAGGTCAGCTTTGACCTGAGCTTATGAGGTCAGCAGTACTGCTGCTAATGCAAGTAATTTTGCTAGACACTGGCATAGTGGTCCATTAGAGAGGCAGCTATACGTTATGGCAAAGTCTCCACTCGTCGTGAAAAGCAACTGGTTGCCATCCTTGTTAGTCATATGCTGATCTGTTGCCGCCTGAATGTTACTACTAAATGTACAAACCTCATCTATGGATTAACAGTATAAGCAGTCCAAAGAGAGACGTGGCGTTCTGAAAATCATCGTATTTATAGCGTCAATTGCTTATGATTCGTCAAACTAAGAGTTGAGGATGGTCTAATGATATCATATACCACTTAATTGGTGCGTGGAAAGCCAAGGTGAAATCTGTAGGTGCATGCATATTAACAAGTAAGGATGTACTTGCATTTGCTACTAAAGGGAAATCAATAATTAGGAAAGTTCCAAAAAGGACGACTAACATATAGAGGCAAGTTAGCTCAGGGAAAGCATTTTGCATAACCTTGTGAACTTCAATTTCAGAAAGTCATTTTATTTGAGATTGATAGTAAGCAGCTCCGAGTTCAGGCTGTAGATAGCACTAGTTGGCACAAGTGACACACTAATGTGTGCTATTCAATTAAACTGCCAAGTGGTCATCCAGCTAGACAGCATCCAGTCAAACAAAAATAAACTCCGGTCTACTAGAAAAGGGAAAACCCTTCGAATATTCGCAGTCCTGCTGGTCCTACATGCTGCAGCATGTCCGACATACCGCTACTACTGAAATAGGCAATTTACAGCCTATTTTGTCAATTGAATCTGCTAGGATAAGTGCATACTAGTACAGTTTTTGTACAATGAATGGAAATGTGAAACGGTAGCGCTGTGCTTAAAACCTGGCCCTTAACATATGAAAACCAAGGTTTAAAACCCTAAAACTGAGGAACGGGTATTTCACGTTGCCGTACCAGCAGCAGCGACAGCACCAGCAGCAGCAATGGCTGTACCAGTGGCAGCGGTGGAAGCAGAACCTGCAGCAGCAACAGTGGCAGCAACAGCAGTAGCAGTGGCAGTGGCAGATGTGACTTGCCTCTAGCTCACATGCTCAATCTCACAACCAAAAAATAATAGTGATTACAAACTATTTTAACTGCATAACAGAGGTATCCGGGTGCAACTTTCAAAAACAAAGACCGACAGACAAACATTTCACTATGGGTCACAGCAAAATATCAAAGCAGAAAATGCATAAAATGAACCCATACCTTAGCCACTCTGAGATTGTTACTGACAACTTTCTGGGCTTCATCGAGACTATGGTCGATTGACTGTATGTACTTATGCTGATTGTCATCTACTCCAATGCCCTGTGCTGCTGCCACAATCAAAGTAGCCTGTAGAACATTTAAATGTAACACTGCATGAACAATCACGCAAGATGATTAGCTTTAAGAACGAAAACTTTTATCCTAATTATTTAAAATAAGACAGAAACCCCAGCATGACAGCACCTGCTAAAATGCTGGCATGCCATAGTCATACTTAATATTTGGTATATGCAGCTTGACCACCCCCAGGAGGTTTTACCTCATCGATGGTCATGTCAATAACGATTTCATCACTCCTTGTATGTGCCATCTGCAGAGCAGACTGGAGCAGCAAGGTACCGCCAGGGCTGACTTCTTTTCTGTAGCAAAGTAATGAGCAATTCGACAACAGAAGACCTGCTCCACAATGAAGAGGTAAACACTGCACCGGCAGACCAATTTGATCTACAATGACATGACAGCATAAGTAAATCCACTGAAGGAGTTTATGCATGCAACATACTCATGTTGGAAGTACATGAAATCTATCGCACATTGAATCCGCTAGATGCTTATTATGTTTCTCAAGTGGAACATGTAACAATGCATGGATTTTAAGCTCTGTTATAGCAGCAGGCTGATAAGTGTAATTGCACCAATAGACAATACAAATGATCATTGTAAAAACTTAAACGTGTCTCAAGACAACCAAATCTGTCTACACACTTGCTTAAACTAAAACAAGTTGAGCCAAAACCGGCCGAAAACTGTGGGGTAGGGCTCAAACGTCAGTACTATTCCGCTTTACTTCGGGGGAGCACTGAAATACATACCGTTCAAGTATCTTGCTCAATGCTACTAAGTTATTAATAACAACAACAATAATGATAACATAATAACAAATTTGCACCTACACAGAACTTAGTCTTCTTCTAAGCACTTCACATGTGCTGTAAAGAAAGCATGATCAAACGGTTCGTGGTAACATGCACGATATCAATAAGCAAAACATATTAGGGAAAACATGCACAGAAGCAACTTGTATATGTGATTAGTGGCAGCATGCACAGTGTCAGCATGCCTAAGTATATAAAGAACAAATCACACGGCCTCACCAAATGCTGTCAAAACAGGCATATTTTTAGCTCCTTTTAAAATGTCATCAAGTGGTGGGAGGATGCTGTGACGTCAGCCAGGAGTGAGTTCTAGGTGTTGGGAGCATAAGAACTAAAGGCACAGTTTCCAAAGGATTTCATGTTTGCAGGAGGTATAACTAAACAATTTGATTCAGAAGAGCAGGAGGCACAATGTCTAGTCTGGGGGGGACGTAGTTATGATAGGTAGGCAGTAGATAAAAAATAAAGGGACATAGAAGTCAAAGACAAAGCCTTGAAGTCTTTATCCTGTTTGACTGGGAGCCAAAGGAAAAGCCAGGGGGTGGCCGGGGTAGCAGCTGCCACCCCTGGCCTGGCTGATGGGAGCCGAGTCTGGCACCTGGTCAAAAGCTGCCAGCAGTGATGCCTGTCCGGCATCTGGATCTTTGGTGCTTGGCCAGGCTGCACTGGCCATTTCGGTGTCATTTCGGCCAATGTTTTGCTGAAACCCCTTTACGGGGGGGGGGGGGGGGGGGAGGGGCTCCACCCCATACCCCGTGCAACCCAATGCTCCAATTTTGGCTTCGCCTCTACCGGGAGCCAGCGCAGGTGGGCTATAAGTGGTCTGATGTGGCAACTTCAAGCTGACAATCCTAGCTGCATAGTTTTCCACCACCTGAAAGTGCCTGATTGCAGCGGCTCGTAGACCAGAAAACAGTGAGTTGTAGAAGAGACAGGATAAATTTGGATGTACTATCCCTGTCTAAGCAAGCCCAAATTTTAGCAATGTTTTGAAAGTATGCGGAATTTACTCTGGAGCTAATGTAGTCGTCTAGTGCAAGGTCACTTTGAAACAAGCCTCATAGATTTCATGCAAATGCAACAGAAGATATGCTGGCATAGCTGAATTTAAGCGCTAAGCTTTTCCATTTGTGAGTCGCACTTGGTTGGCCCATAATTAGTAAGTTTATTTTATCGTCATTTAATTTGAAAAAGTTTGCTGTCACCCATGTGCAGATGTCAGAAATGCTGCCAGTAAAAGAGTTGAGCAAGTTCGCCATGCTCGAGGGCTGGGAGCGATCAAAGCAAAGGTACAACTGAGTGATCTGACTAGAGTTAAAAGCCTAAATCGAGCTCGGCGATCACATAGACAAGAGTTAGAATACAAGCTGAGAAAAGAAGCTGACCAAACACAGAGGCCAGAGGTACCCCATACTTAAGTGGTTCCTCGGATGATCTTTTTCCATTTGCATCAATACTCTGAAGTCTCCTACTGAGATAGGACTTAAATCATTGTAGTGTAGCGCCAATAATACCCAGGCAAGATGAGAGGCATTCAAGAAAGACTAGACAATCAGTTGTATCATATGATGCCGAGAGAAGCAAAATAAGCAGACTTCACCCGAGTCTGCATTCTTGAGAAGGTCGTTATATATCCTAAGCAATACTGACTCTGTGGAGTGATTAGCTCTGAATCCAGACTGAAACTTGCTTGCCAGGTGTGAAGTTTCAATGTATGAGTTCAGCTGGTCTGCCACAACTCGTCCCCGTGTCTTTGATTGGATCAGTGGAAGGAAGACTGTGCAGATGCTCAAGTTTTCTTGGTCAGGTTTTGAGCTCCTAATTAGTGGCCTAACTAAAATCTTTTTGAAAGGGGTAGGGTTAAGTCCTGAAGTAAACGACATATTTATTATGTTGGTCATGCATGGCAGCAACAGAACTATACATCCTAGAACTAGGGTAGTGGGTCGAGGGTCAAGAGAACTCGTCTTCTTTGACCAGGAGCGGAAGCTCAGGATGAGGTCACTTATGACCTTTTTGAATTAAGACATTAAGGTGCTGCATGGAATTGAGGAAGAAGAGTCCTGTGGGGTTATTATTGAGGGAAACGAGTCCAGAAGGGATGCTGTACATTACCTTACCTTAGAGATGGACTCTCTGATCTAGTCTATCTAGCAAACAAAGAAGCCAGAAAAGCAATGAGTTAGATCACCACAAGGATCACTAGGCAAGGAACTAATCTGAGAGTGGTTATGAAGATGGTTGATCAAACACACTAACATTTTTGGATTGTGCATCTGTGATTACAAAAAACTAGACTTTGCCTTAGCTATTGAAATGGCATGATCTACAGTAGTCCCTGTATGCCTGTCAATGGAGAGTTAATTATCTTTTGCAGGCTTTCTCAAGGTTAGGCTTAGAAGACATAGCTAGTTCAATGTCTGTGGTAAAACACAGGCATGTCGTGTTGTAGCATTCTTACAATGATAACAGGTCGGAAGGGGAAGGGGAATTGAGGTCCCATAACAAGGAAAGTTTGCCAGCCAAGGCGACTCAGGCTCGGCTGGATTATGTAAACCACCAATTCACTGACCCAAGCAACAGCAACTGCCTGTAAGAACGCATTCGAATGACGATAGGGCACCGATAATAGACAGGCATGGTCATACGTAATGGAAAGATTACACAATGTCGGCTACATTAAAGTCGTGGGCAGAGTGGTAGGGTAGGCGTGTCATTGCCATTATGTGGTTTAGCCCAGCCCAAGCTGAGCCGGCCCATAGAGCTGGCTCCACCCTGGACCTATCCTTGCTGCACATTTCGACTCTTATCTTGTGTGTTGGCCTGTAGGCACACACACTACACACTGCCTCGCCCTCTTTTCATGCCACGTGGTCCGGACTAACATACACGCCGGTTACTACTCTAGTATGTATGCTTGCCAGCAAGTGTCATCTGTGGAAGAAAATGTGGACTGAATTCTTAATTGGAGATCAAGATCGAGATCAAGGTCAAGACAAGTAAACAAAGAATCATGCCACTTTAATTTCGTGTTGATTAAACATGGAACACACATTATATAAGCAAATTTTATAAGTGGCCCGTGGGCTTATAGAGAACTTAATGAGTATTCTTAAGTTATAGTAATTAATTTGCACTGCTTGATACTTGAGTCAGAGCTTGCTGTGCACCATAAAACAATAAAGCAATAGTGAAGATGCATCCCTTATCCCCTCTTGTAATCCTTCTGAATTTGATATGGAAAATACACAACTCTCGAACCCTAGCAGAGGGAGCGTCGTCTAGGCATGCTTAAGAAGGACAACAGCAAAACGATATTGGGCATGCATGACGGTACTACAAAGATCATCTAACAGCTTACCATATTCGGGAAATCAAAATTCTACCAAAAAATATCAGGCGGTGAGCCGTTTAATTTCTCAAAATTATGAATCATTTTGACTTCATTTATAAGGTAAGCCCAAGCCTTCATCCGAATGCCTCTTGATAGGTAGAGCAGGCAACCAGCAGCAATATTAGCAGCCCGGAAGGATCCTAATGTTTCAATTGTCAAGATAGCGAATAAAACGGCGGCAGTTTTTATAGTACTTATAAACTATTTCTCTATCTTCTGGTGACTTTACCGTGTTTGGATATTCGAGGGTGACGAGAAGTATCAAAGCGAGGGTCAACTGGATAGATCAACAAGTAGAGAGAAAACAGGAACATAATATGGGATTCTGGATATGCTGTTCAAGTGAGCAGGCTTGCCATCAAGGAAATGTGGATTCGTTGTCAGTGAGTTCAGAAAGAAGAATATCGCACAGATAGAGATGAATGATGAGGTCTGTCGTACCTGAGAAATAGTAGCGTTTGAGAACCTTCCCAGTGTCGCAATCAAGGATTAGTAGTTGCCGCTCCTCAGTTGTTGCCACTAGCACACCCAGATTTCTGAGATATATCATACAATCCAGATTTTCATTTAGAACACATGTCTCAGCTAACTGGAGTTCCCAGCGAACAGTGGGCGTGATCGAGCCCGAGGCTGCCATGGCGGCTTTCCCCTCTTCCAGGTGTTTCCGTCGCGGCCGTCTTCAAAATGCTCAGGATTTACAACTTTAAGTTTAAGTCACGTTGAAATAGAACGTAATTATATTTTTAGTTAAATTCAGTAATTATTTATAGTTTTATCAGTTCATTGTTTTCAAAGGGTGCGAAGCCACCTCCATTGGCGGTAGGGTCATCGAGAAAAGGGTAGGGGGTGTCGGAGTAGTGGGCGCTAGTTGGAGGTTGCGGAGAGCGCTCTGACGCATTGAGGTGGCGGAGGAGGGGCGCTAAAGAAAAGAACGCAGAAAGCGACGAATGCTTATTGATAAATGACCGATTTGGTACCGGCTTTCCATCAGGGCAACTAGTGAAGAAGCGGAGCAAGGGTTGGGCAAGGGGAACAAATTTTCCCGAGCGCCAATGCTAGGGGCGCCGAAAGCAAAATGGATTGCGCAAATTTTTTGTAAACAATTTTCGTTTGAGAATAAAAACCTTGATTTCAAGCAAGTACCTGTTTCAATGGACTTGACTATTGCTGAATGAGCTTGGAGCATGTTAATATAACTTGGACCGAGTAAAGTGCCTAGAACGAGATTGCGTTCCCTGAGGACACTATATCAAATGTATGATTATTCTAATAATTATTATTAACCTGTAACTTAACGCTCTGTCGGCATATACGCGACGACATGGAAACACCGAGGTGGCTTAACCGCCGTGTATTCGGCTGGCACCTGCAGCAAAATGAGCACATGGTCGTTCACCAATCCGTCTGCGTTCCAACTGCCCTCCTCGTCCGCCCGTCCCATCCTGCCTGCCACAGGCTGCGTCTCGGCCAGGGTGAGCCCGGCCTGCTACACAGCGTCAAAGAAGTGCCAGTGGCTGAACGCAGACACTCTACTAGACCCCACAAGTTAGGCTTGCTTAACTGTACGTGCTAGGACAACGCAGCAGTGATGTCTAGCCACTTGTCGAGTGTCCAAAAGAGAATACTGTCTTGAAATGAGGAGGAATTTTCTTAAACAAAACTGTTATAACAACAGCTTGAACCTGGCAGGAGTTCATGCTGCAAGTAAAGTTCTGCTGTCTTTACCTTTTTTTCGAACGCTAGAGAACACCTACTTATTCTTTTCTAGATCAACTCTGAGGTGGGAAGAACTTAAGATAATCTTAGCGATCACTATCGAACATTAATCTGCATTAAGGTAGAGTGCGAGAGTGGATGCTGTGTAAGCTACTAATGATGCATTGAACGGCACTGTAGATCTGTTAGAGCAACTGTCTGAAGATACAAGTGTAAAGCTAGAATAAAGAAGTGAAACAGACAGTCTCCTACAGTGCATTTTGAACTTTAATTTTTTGGCTTTGTTCCATTTTCGTACAGCATATTAAGGAAGATTTACCTCGTTCAGAAAAGACTGCGTGATCCAAAGATAAAATTCATTCAAAGAAGCCATTTGTGACCTCCACTCTCTTGAGATAAGTTGTCGAGATTTCGAGAAAACCTGTGTCAAGAATCACTAATATGTACCAAAAGGAGATGTGTATTTTTGGAAAGTTGCAGGTAAACAAAGAATCCACTGAAGGACACAGATGCCATGAGAACTCTTTCAAGATATTGGTCTCACGGCAGAGGTGGAGATTTCAAGAATATTGATAACAAAGATACACTATCTCAGACAAGAAACCACATCCAGGTTTTTCCAGCTCAATACCTTGATGCCAAATTTGGCTTGATTTTGGAAGCTGAGAAGCTTTTGAAGAGACTTGAGCAGACCGAACTCCGCCAGCAATAACTAGATCTTGGAGGCTACTATTGTTGAGACGTTGATGAACAGAGCTGTACAACAAAATATGTGACTTTACAATGCTTCTTCACACACGTCACGACTCGGTTTTTACGACTCCACTGGAACTCTTGTCTTTCATTGTCAGTTACAGAAAAGACGCGTTACTTAATTTGCGATGTGCCTTGCAAAGTTTCTGACCACACATGTATTAGTGATCAGTTGCGAACGTTCTCTTACTAAGTTAAAGACATCTTACCTGAGAGCATCGACGGGGCAGGATTGACTCTGATTTGGTCCTGCTATGCATTGAGAAAGAAACAGTAGAAATATTGACTTGTAAACTGTTATAGAACAGTTTGCCACGTTCGCTGCCGTGCAAGTTCACCTAAGACTACGCTAAAAGCTGTGATAGCTACCTTGTACCTGTACTACAGTTAATACAACTCTTTTTGTCTCAATATGATTGCTAGCGTGTGTTTTTGCATTTCTTCAGCGAGGGAGCTATTTTGCAGCAATTTTCGACAAGGAAGCGGCGCCATTTGTACCTTTGTCCTCTGTTGTCAAAAGGTCTCACAATGCCTCTTGAGTAGGATGCCTCTCGACTCGTTCTGAAAGTTTGAATAATGCAATCAACACTTAGAAAGTAGGGAGCTCAGTTGCTCTGTCACTTTTCACTCAGAAACGCTATTTGCCGAAGTTATATGCAGCGAGACAGGATACTCGGTAGGCCTCAGTTGTTAGCGATCAGCGAGAGTGCTCTGGATGACCTATTTTAGAGCTATGAGTCGTTTGTCTTGAACTACTAGCGTACTACTGAATCTGGTTTCGCAAAACTTTTTTACATGCACAACTTTGTAAGCACAATTTTGCGCTTCAAATACTGTATGCATTCACGGGAGAGTATTATTAAGAACACTAGACATAGAATTGTACCAACGTGTTTAGGGGAAAGACCACCGATCGGTGGCTGTTAGATTATAGGAAATGCCAGTGAGCTCTCCAGAAAAGCGTATACGGATAGACTCTGACCGGAGCAGTGAGTTGTAGCTGTTCTGGCGGCTGGTGAGTCCTAACCACATTCCTTTTGCTGCTGTACGCAGGCAATAGACTGTCTGAGTATCCCGTTGTACCAAATGCAATATATAGGGAATGCTCGTGCTTCAGCCTGAGTGGTTCACTTCAAAGTTTTTCTGATTGTGATATTTTGTAGTCGGTCATTACTGATGGAAGGGATAAGGGCTTCAGTTCGAGAGACACTTCACGGTGTACCATTATCTTAACAAGTGATGATACGGCAGGATATTCATATAGTGAGCAAGATTATTGTTGCCTCTCTGTAGCCAGCTAAGCTGACGAATTGCTTTTATCAGACATTATGGATTACTGTCCATAGCTGCATTAATTTCATTGGCCTCATGGCCGTCGGCGTGTATGGGCCTGCGGCAAACGCAGGGCATGAACATTAAAAACATTGAATCTAACTTAACACACGTACGACTAGCAAATCCCATTAATCTCATGCAGATTAGACAGTCTTTACCGTCAAAGCCGACTAACTACACAGAAGCAAATCGAATGTAGGGCATGTATAAGATGCCATTAGTTAAATATGCAGGCCCGAGTTTAGCCAGACGGATTTGGGCTTGGATATTGGCATGTGCAACGTGCTCTAGCAATTGGATCCGATTTTCAAAATATTCTGCCGACGAAGCATCCCGTAAAAAAATCATTTTGTCGCCAATATAATGCCTAGAAATAACGACTCTTCTGATGACAATACATTTCTAAAAAGCTTATACTAATCTTCTAGTTATACCTACCAGTTAAAGCGAGAACGTCTGTCCGTCCTTTTGTCATGCCGCAAGACGGCAACCAATACTTTCGAGAGTGACGTGTAGTAGACGTATAATTTTACGAGGACTCAGTAAAGCGAGTCTACAGGCAGTAATATCTAGTAAAAAATAGCTTCAAAAAATGCCCGAGCTCTGCAGGTTTATTAGGGCAAGGGAAACAGAGAGTCGCCATAAGTAATGCTGCATCGAAATCTAGCCGTTAAACCGATATCTTCGTATATAGGCTTGTTGCTACAAGCTAATCTGTTCTGAGATATTATTAATAGTTGCTTACGCTTACAGTAAACCATCCGCATTTACATGAAATGAAATGGCATGCCATAACAAAGATGAGACATTGAAAGTGCATTAAAAATGAACTGCAGCCCTCAATCCACAAAAGTCTAACAGGTGTTTTTCAAACTCCAGTGGACGACTCTGTTAGTTGATACGGGTCTTATGTCCGAAATGCCAAAGAGAAAGTTTTTGAAATGAAAGTGCGAGGCACAATTCTCAGATGCAGTAAGTATGTATGTAGTTTTCATACTAAAACTAGAAAAATGTGAACCATTTTGTCGGCTGAACACAGGCGGTGGAAAGATTAAAAAGTGACACTCAGCCGATTCAGCAGCCTCGTTAAAGTAGCTGCAGAGAATCTTTCGCTGGTGTTACCCCGCATGCAACCAGAACTACAGGATTGCTTTCTGTAGAGCTAGAACCATAGATCTGATTCGTGTTATGCTCACACCTTGCCATGACGAGGGTAACTACGCCCGACTGTCATAGCTAAATGATAGCAAAGAAGGATAATTAAAGACAGTGCCTCTCACTATTGTGATATACCGGCCTCTTTCTGGCTGTCTAAACTTGTTTATAGAGGAGTTTTTAGAGTTCCTCGCTACAATATTTGTGTGTGACAGGCCGTTATTGATTGCTGGAGACTTCAATATTCACGTTGACAACCCTATCAACAGCCAGTTCCGCTCATTTCTTGACTGTCTGGAGAATTTTAGTTTTGTCCAACACGTTAATCATACCACCAATGTCGGTGGCCATATTCTAGATCTCGTGATCACTAAAGATGTCCTCCCCACTGACCTTGTGGTGTGCCCACTGACATAATAAGATCATTGTTTGGTCTCGTTTACTCTTCCTGCTCGCTTCTACATACAGGGTTATATCGAACTTGTCAAGCGACGTAACTTACAAAGCATTGACAAAGACAAGTTTTTGAAATCTGTTTGTGGTGCAGGTCTTCTCGATCTGCATTCAGACTCGACCGGCAGCCCCGATACCCTCACGGATGCAGTAAACATAACAATCAAGAGTGCTCTTGACAAGCATGCTCCCGTTCATTCTATCCGTGTATAAATTTGTAGAGATATTCCTTTCAATCTACAAAACGCTCCCAAAGATGCGCCGGGATAAGCGCAGGCTGGAAAGTCGCTTAAAAAAATCGGGGTCTGAGTCAGATCTAGTCAATTTCAAAGACTTCCTTCGAGTTTATACCCGGAAGCTTAAAAAAGTCAGAGCTTCTTTTTTCACTCGAAATCTGAGTTCCTCCCTAAATAGATTTATAAGACAGTAAAGCATTTACTGGCCAATGCTGAGAGGTCTGACTCCCCAGATAATAAAGGTTCCGTTGAAAAGTTTTCAGCCTTCTTTACTGAGAAAATTGTGCGCATTCGTGCCTCCATAAAGCCCCCTCTTACTAAAGCAATTGTGGTATCACAACTTGCGACCTTCTTTAAAAGGTTTTTCGAGGTTTCTGAATGCGATGTGGCTACCTTAGTAAGGTCTAGCAAACAGAGCTCGTCTCCTGTAGACCAAAGACCGTCATCTCTGTGGTCTTCACCGGCACACCAACTTAGCCCTGCCATAACCAAGATTTTTATTATTAATATTTTATTATTATTATATTATTATTATTTATTATTATTTTATTATTATTGTTTTTAATGCTTCTTTGGGAAAAGGGGTCGTCCCCAAGTCTTTTAAATCGGTAATCGTTAGATCCGTCCATAATAAGCCTGGATTAGATACAGAGGTCCTTGCAAGCTACCACCCGGTTTCCCTTCTTCCTTGTCAAAGATTCTTGAAACAATTGTTGCTAAGAAGCTAGTTAAACATATTAAAAAGAATGAAATATCAGAAACTTTCAATCAGGGTTCAAGGAGCAGCGCTCCACTGAAGCTGCTCTCCTCCGTGTGAACAAAACATTCTACGTGGCAACGATGACGGGAATGTCACTGCCCTAGCTCTGCTAGATCTGCCTGCTGCCTTTGACACCATTGATCACAAATTCTACTGGAACGATTGAGAACAACGACCGGTCTGGCAGACGAAGCACTGGCGAGGTTTAAATCGTACTTGTCTGATCGTATTTAATTCGTGTCGTGTGGGGGTCAAGTCTCACACACGAGACGGGTCACATTTGGAGTCCCTCAAGGGTTTGTACTCGGTCCCTGGCTGTTCTCCATTTATACTCACACTCTGGGAAAAGTGATTAAGGCTAATGAAAAAGGATATCACTTCTGCTGACGATACTCAGCCATGTTTGTCATTCAAACCGTGGAAATCTGTTGCAGCAACTGATAAACTGAATGCTTGCCTTGCCGACATTCGATCTTGGATGTCGGTAAACTTCCTGAAATTAAATGACGATAATACTGAACTGCTCATAGGACACCCTAGGCGTGTGTCTGAATCAAAAGAATTTGCTCTTCTAATCGGTGATGCTGTTGTAAGACCATCATCACGTGCTGGAAAGTTAGGTGTTGTTTTTGACAGCTGGCTAAATTTTAAAAGCTTCATTCAGAAGACTGCTTCTATAGTTTGTCATAATGACCGATCCCTATCCAAGATTAGGAGCTCTCTCCCACAGTGACTTGCAAAAATTGAACAAGCTCCTTAGTCCTGTCTCGGCTTGATTATCGTAATTTCCTTTTGGCTGGGCTACCAAAGGAAGCTACAAGGCCACTGCAGCTGAACATAAATATAGCAGAAGGCTAGTCTTCAAGTCCCAGAAGTTTTAGCGCGTGTCTCCTTTGCTAAAAGAGCTAGGACACAGAGGGAAGTTCTTAGGCTGATCCACAAGGCTACACACGGCTTAGCTCCTTCGTACCTAGCTGAACTGCTGCATCAGTTTCAGCCTGTTCGCGCCCTCAGGTCCTTTGTGGCCAATAAGTTAGCTGTTCCACTCCTCCACTTAAAGGCCATTGTAGACAGAAGATTTAGCTCTGCAGGTCCTAAACTGTGGAACTCGCTTCCACAATTCCTACGCAACGACAGCTACTCTCAAGCTGCCGACTATGGCTCATCCTTTTTAGAGGTCGCGAGCTGCTACTTCCATGCTACTCACTACCTCAACTGCTCTCCTGACTCTGCTATGGTTCCCACTTTCTCTTTGTTGCGTGAGAAGAAGTCTTTTGGCTACCAAATGCGTACAGAAACTCGCCAAGGCTGTGAGTACGCTATACAAAACTCTCCTGCGTAACACTCACATAGTCTTCATGACTTTGTGGAGTTACAGACGGCAATACATTACATTACATAACAATTGTTTGCGCTCCCAATGAAGAAAAGAGTGACTAAAATAAATTAGCTAAACTTGTACTTATCAACTCAATTTACAATCGAAGGCACGAGGTAATCCCACGAAGCCAACTGCACTAAAATTTAATTGAAAGTAAGCTATGGAAGTGCAGCATCGGCAACAGTAGTATCTCTTAGCCCGTCTAATTGTGGCAAGGCTGCCGAGGTGCTTACAAAACAGCTTTTGAAACTGGAGCTAGTTAGTTTTCTTTTTATAAATCAAATAAATGTTGCATCTTGGCTACTAATATTTGGATACAGCTTAAAGCCCAGTTAAATCATTGAGACATTCAGCGACGAAGATGCCCATAAAAATCTCTGTCCGTGTAAGTTTTGTGAAAAATCTAATTCGATAGTGCCACTTTATTAATTTTCAGAAGTGAAACTCAACTGATAGAAAATATGCACCACAACTAGCAGGTCAGATTTTGAAGGCCTGCAGTCTAAACCCTCTACATCCACAAATGAATCTAGTCCAGGGACATTGTAAGGTTTTCGGAGTATATAAAATGTATTTGTAGCACCGAGAAAATTTTTTTTTCTGGAAGAATAGAGGGTTGAAGCACTCATTAAGATTAAATGAGTGTTAGCAATGTCATAAGCACGTTTGTAAAAGCATGACCGAGAAAGGTGTTACTGCCATAGAAATCGACTACTTTAGTTACTGAAAAAAACCCTGCAAATATTAGTGCTAGCGTCAGGATTTTAGCAATGTGTTTTTAATCTTTCAATTTTAAGTAGGCAGCGTAGCCAATACTGGCCTATGACGGAGGATCAAACCAGTATGCAATAACTAAATATCTTTCAAAATAATTCGATTACCTGCTCTGTACATCTAGCCGTTTCTTTGAATTAGAGGCTGCTTTGAGCTAGCTTAGAGCTTACTCGTGGTCTTGTGCTGCCTCAACTATGGCGACAGAACTTGCCGTATCTGGCTAACCTCTCACTTCGAGAGCATTAATGTGACGCATTGTTCAAGTTACTTTATCAGTGCTCCTATGACGACATGCTGAGTGTACGCTATATTTACTGAAAACTATTGCTTCTGACTAGTATTTCCGCAATGCATAGAACCATTGACTGGACAATTTTTATTGCTTTCCAATAAACTTAAATTATGTCAACAATGAAACATGAGAAGTGACAAAAAAGCTTAAAATGTAACTGCGAGAAAATAATCCAGCCGCTTTCAGGAAAGAAATAAAGATATCTTGCTAAGTTTCAGACCAAATTCTTTAAATTTCTTAAAGTAAATAATACATTTTGGAAGAAAAATATTTGCAGAAAGGTAAACGTTCACCCATTATCAAGTGTGACTTGTGCATAGACCTTATTAACACAATAGAGGGCACTAACCTTAGGCTGAGGCTGGCCTGATGGCAACATAACACGGCTTGGTGGACTATATTTCAGTAGTAACTATGATAGGTTGATTGAATCGATATTGACGATGTTGTGAAGGCGAGGAATCAGTAAAAGGTTTAGAACTTAAGTGCTTAGTACATCTTTATTGGAGTTTCGTAGGAAGTTGCGGCAGTTATAGCCCAAAGTTAAATTCCTTTCTCTTCACGACCGAAGTCATGGGTTCGAGTCTTGCTGTGTGCGATCCTTTACTGCCAACTGCAAGCGATGATGACAATTGTTATTACAATTGTTATATAATTTTTAAATGACAATTGCTCTTCTGCCGCTATTTTATTGAGGCTGCTGAATCATCTAATCTTTATTTAAATGTGATTCTGGTATTACTCTATCATACGGCAAGGGCAACCCTTCATTTTTATAATGGCAAGCTGCTCATTGAAATGAGATTCTGAATGGAATTATATTCAAACACTAAGCATGATTTGCGGCAATAGTAAGGACACAACATTTATTTGCACCTCAAGAGAAAACAATTTCTAATGGTTGCTTGTCTATACGGTTAGTGATATTACCTGATTCAGCAGCCTCATTTGTAAAGCGACAGAATAGCCAATACGGCTACCCGCCAGCTGGTCTATTATCAGGTAAACAGGTTGGCTTGCCGTACGTAATTTACGCGCCTTGCATATGGGTTTCTGACGCCGGAATCTGCCTTACAGTGGTTGTAAAGCAGGTTATCCAATCTTCAAGGGATTGACCTATACGCGTTGCTCCGGCTTGCAGTGGGCGATACAGGCACTGCAATGCTGAAAAATACTACCAAGGCCGTGGTATGGAAGTGCGTATCCGGGTCTAAGCTCAGTGGTAAGGCGCTTGCACTTCACGATCCCGGCAGTGGGTTTGAGTCCTTCATTCGAAAATCCTTTACTTCCAACTGCAAGAGGAGGTGAGAGCCGTTAAGGTTATTCAGCCGCTATAAAATGAGGCAGTTAAAAAAGCTATTCGTTACTTTGCTTCTTACCGCGTCCACGGGTTAAAGCCCAGAGACAAGTGAATACGCTAGAAAAATAGCATGTCAAGTGGTTACAATAATTTAAGCATCGACAAGTATTAAAAGGAGAATTCCCACGGGCGGAAAGAGCGAAAGCTGCGGGGAAAGTGCGGATATTTAGCTTCTTCTTTAAATGCAGAAAAGTCACGCTGTGGTGAAGGAAGTTAGACGGGAGTGAGTTATAGACTTCGGGAGCATACCGACTGAAGCAATATTCTCCAATTGATATGAAGCTGGTTAGAAGCAGAATTAAATGAATCGAATCAGAAGAGCGAGCGGCCACGAAGTGAAATGTAACTAACAAGCATTTTCGATGAGCAAGCCTGATCAAGAAAATAAAGGGAACTAACGGTGATTGACAAAACCTTGGAGTAGACAGTCTGCTTAATGGGGCTGATGCAACTCAGTGAGGAGTGCTGTAATGAAGAAGTTGTGACTATTAAGAAAGACACGCCTGGTTGCCAAGTTTTCATCACCCGCAATCGTCATAGTGCACAGGCCGAAGGACCTATAAGTGACGAGTTACAAAGGCAACGACGGAATATCATAAATGCACGGATTAGCTTGGATGCGATAGCCTTATAAATATCCTTAGTAATTTTAAATTTTCGCATTGTGACTGAGATGAAAGTAGTCACACTTGGCTGCAGAGCTGACGCGGTCATTTAGTTAAAGCTCCTTTTGAAATGGATACCCAAGTTTTCTTTCTGGAAATCGCTTGCCGAGCCCACCTGGAATGATGGGCTTTCATATTTTCTGGTAGTAAATACAATTTTTCAGACGATATTAAATTAGTTATATTCCCTTTCAATTAGAGTAAGTTTGCTGCTAAACGAGTGCAAATGCAGCAATACTTCGCGGAATAGAGCAATTTTGTGTTTTGGAAGGCAGTAGACGAGCAAAAGCTGAAACGAAGCCACTTGTCATTTGTCAAAAATTGAAAGCCTAGATCGTGCTTGGCTATTACATCAACAAGAAGGAGAGAATAAATGATGGAAAGACGTGAGCCTAACATTAATCCTTATGACACCTGATACTCTCTAGGCTAGCAGTGTGACCGCTACCATCGACATGGACTTTCTTAAACTCCCACTGACATAGTACCTCAACCGTTGCAGCACTGTACCTGAAATGCCACGGCGAGACGACAGGCAATTGCAATGATATGTTAGACATGACAACGATACGAATTTTATATCATTTGCTTTCTTTCTAGCCTATCAATGTCAGACATAGGTCCGTATATATTAGCCCCTCCAGCGAGCTCTCACAGAGCTATTATATTGTTAAATTGATGTCGGTATCAATTTATAGATAGTAAAGAGAGCAGGCATCCAGAATTTTGTCTACTAATGTTTGCTAGGCACTCTTCGTAAGGAACGTAAGAACGATGTGGCCTCGACTGATTTGTCCTTGCAGGACCATGACCTTGCTCGATTCGAGCAGTCTTCTTGACTGTACATTACATCACAAGTTATATGGCTACCGTTAGAACCAGCTTTTTCATTTTGGCTAGTCTCCGAAAATGCAGTGACCTTCCATATTAAAAAGAAACGAATTTCAGTTTCGTGAAAGGGAGGTTATGATGACCGCAAGCTGAAGTTTGGTTGGTTCAACAGCCCAGCTGAAAAGCAAGGTCAGATTGCCCGGCTAATGCTAGCGTGCGAAGAGATGTGCCGAGCTGGTTTGGAGCCGTTAAGGTGCTCACCCCGAACAAGGTCAGGTCGAGGTCATGGTTTCGAGCCCCAAGGCATATGTGAAGCGCCTGAATAGAGATTTAGTTTTCTTAGGACATCATATAAATGAGGTATTATTTAATTATATTAGACTGATAACTTAAAAAAAATTAATTCGTGACTTTAAAGAATACCACTGAAGAATGGACAGAAGTGAGGTGATGTAGCAGCTACATTGTCGACGGCATACCGGATGAACTTACAAGTTATGCACCAGCAGCAGACGATAAAGGGCACAGGTCAGAGTCGTGAATAAATGGAACTGCAACAGTTCATACGTTCATGGCTGTTTCCCTACCTTGCTTGGACCTGGGGGTAGGACACACAAAGGGTGCTCTCTTTAATCACCAAACAAAGCCAGCGTAATGCGGATAGCTTTACATCCAGTTAGCCGCTACTAAAAATGCACATTTGCCGGGTTTCAACTCGAGCACACAAGTGGAAATTAAAAGCCGTGGCTATACGGACCTTTTTTGAAAGTCAAATTAAAAGCAGTCTCAGTAGATCAACCAGGAAAAGGACCAAATCCGTGACCATAAACTGCCAGATCGTTTGATGCTGTGGGCTAAGATCTTTTTCGACTCTCAATTCCACAGCAGACGGCATTCAGTCACCATTGATTTTTAAAGTATATAAATAGTAAACTTAGCAAATAAGCTCCAGTAAAGTTTTAGAGGAAATTTTCACTGATTCAGTTTTGTTAACAACATATAAAAACCCTGTAAAAGATTCTTACATGACCATCTAGTATCTGCTCAAGTTCTGCTGGGTCTCTCTGCAGCCTATCGATAACTAAACTGTCATTGAGCGCTTACCATATCGAGTGGGGATCACTGACCTTGCGATTTTTGTAATGTAATTTATGTCCGTCTCTAATTCTATAAATTCCCGAAGGCTAAGCGGCTTTTGTTGCGCATGTGGTCACCAAAAGTCTTCATGGTACGCAAAAAAGAGAAAGTGAGAAGCATAGCTGAGTCAGGGGGTAGTCCAGGAGGTGAGCAGCATGAAATTATTAGCTTAGGACGACTTGAAACGATATGCCACGACCGACAGCAAGAGAGTAGATTTCATTGCTTAGGGAATTTCTGTGATTGAGTGGAAGTGAGTTTTAAAGTCTAGGAAATGCAGTATTACAATAAAAATAATAATAATGCACTTGATAAAGCGCCCCCAGAGAACTTAATCTCTTTCTAGGCGCTTTAAATTTGCTGCAAAAGGAAATGGAATTGAATGGTAAGTGAAATCATGCTTGAAAAACAAACAAAATGAATAGCATGGTTAGGGGTGACATGCACAGGGTCAGCATGCAAATGTGGTTAGTGGCAGCATGCACAGTGTCAGCACGCATAAGCACATGAAGGACGAATAACAGGGACCCACTAAATGCTGTCCTCAATAGATGTGTTATCAAGTTCCTTTTAAATGTGGTCAGGTCAGGGGATGTTCTGACGCAGGTCGGGAGGGAGTTTCAGGCTGTGGGAGCATACGAACTAAATGCACGTTCTCCAAAGGATTTAAGGTTACAAGCTTCTTCCGCCAATGGCCTATAAACGTAAGAATGAAAAGTCTAATTGATTATCCATAAAGAAACTGAGAGCACGAGGCGGCTGAAACTGTTGCGACAGTTCAGCTAGGTATAGTTTAGGTACTATTTCCGTGGGTGACGTGGGTGAGCATAGCTAACGACTAACTAGAAGCCGAAAAGATGCATACAGATATGCTGATGGCGCAACAGTGCAGAAAAGCATTTAGAAAGCCGTCACTTTTATGAAAAGTCAGGGTCGTGATGACAATCTGTAACTTATAAAGCCACAAAGGACTACATTTTTGCAGTACCAGAATTAGCTTAAAATCAATTAACCAGCAATCGGGATTGCTTGAATTAAGTCTTTAATATAGACGGTGAGATCGACTCCTCCTTATTATGCTTCAATACTCGCTAAGTTATCTCTAGTGCCGCAATTGTCCGACCGACATAGCACGCTCACGTTTCACCACCTGTCCTTAAATTAATGCCACCGTCCGCTAGGATGTTCAACAGAAGCTAAAATAACCGTCTAGGCTATACACATTAACTTTCAGCTTGACAGTTTCATCGGGCTCTACCACATATTGCTACTTAAGGTGCTCAGACGCCTTCTTCGCAGCTATTGTATGAGCGGTCGTCTCTTCCTCTTCAACGCCGATAGCCATATGAGCAGCATCGGTATATTTCTTCGGAATACATATTCTTCCTGATGTCTAGGTCACCAGAAGTTTACTTTAAAGTAGGCAGGTGAACATGTTTAGCATCAGCCCTATCTCGCGAGATGCCTAAAATAACATAAAAAATAGAGTAGGACCTCTATATCTCAATGCACTGAAGCAAAGAAAATTTTGGCAGCGACTTATAATTTTCATCAAACGCATCGTCTTTCAAATCCAGTCTTAGATGCCTTAAATTCAGTTAGACCTCTGACGGCTATGGTAACCTCTGGGAAAAGTGATTCAGGCCCATGGAATAGGATATCACTTTTATGCTGACGATACTCAGTTGTATTTGTCATTCAAACCATCGGAATCTGATGCAGCAACTGAGAAACTGAATGCTTGCCTTGCCGATATTCGATCCTGGATGTCGGAAAACTTTCTGAAACTAAATGACGATAAAACCGAACTGCTGCTCAAAGGACACCCTAATCGTGTGGCTGGATTAAAAGGCTTTGCCATCCTAATAGGTGACGCTATTGTGCGGCCATCACCACTTGCTCGAAATATAGGTGTCGTGTTCGACAGATGCCTCAATTTCAAAAGCTTTATTCAGAAGACTGCCTCTACAGCTAGCCATCACATCCGATCCCTATCCAAGATTAGAAGCTGTCTCCCACAGTGGCTTGTAAAAAATTTAACTAGCTCTTTAGTTCTGTCTCGGCTTGATTATTGTAATTCCCTTTTGGTTGGGCTGCCAAATAAAGCTATTATGCCACTACAGGCCACAATGAATATGGCTGCAAGGCTGGTCTTCAAGTCCCAGCGGTTTGAGCACGTGTCTCCTTTGCTTAAGGAGCTAGGATGGTTGCCGGTTGAGCAAAGGATACAGAGCAAAGTTCTTATGCTGACCCACAAGGCCCGCCACGGCTTGGCTCCTTCGTACAAAGCTGAACTGCTGCAACAGTTTCAGCCTGTTCGCGCTCTCAGGTCCTGTGTGGACAATAAATTAGCTGTCCCATTCCTCCGCTTAAAGGCAGTTGGCGACAGAAGCTTTAGCTCTGCAGGTCCTAGACTGTGGAACTCGCTTCCACAATTCTTACGCAACGATAACTACTCTCCTACTGCCGACTATGGCAGATCTTTTTCAGCGGTTCTGAACTGCTACTTATATGCTACTCACTACCTCAACTGCTCTCCTGACTCTTCTATGCTTCCCACTTTCTCTTTGTTGCGTGAGACGAAGTCTGTTGGCTACCGAATGCGTACCGAAAGCCGCTTAGGCTGTGAGTGTGCTATATAAAACTCTCCTGCGTAACACCCACATGGTCTATATGAATTTTGGAGTTTCTGACGGAGATAGATTACATTACATTAGAGAGCTTTAAGCCCTCTACCTAGCATACAGCCGGCTGGCAGAATTTATTTACGCATTAAACACTTAAGATAATGCGGCTAGCTACAGAAAGTCAGATACTTTTGCTGTTCCGAAATACTTCTAGCAATCATTAGCGTTACCTTACTTAGACTTATTAAGAATACCAGCGCTTGGGCATGCGCTTACAAGGTCTGACATGCTCGCGTAATAATTAGCCAATTGAAAAGTTTCATTTCAAGCAAATGTAAGTTTCCTATAATAAGATTTTAATCTCCTTAAGTGCTTTAAATATATTTTCTAATTTATTACTTAATTTATTATTTCTTAATCGTTTTGGATTGTAAAGAAATACAAACAATGTATATAATCCTTTGGTGAAAAGGCGGCTGATTTGCCCAACTTAATCAAGAGGTGGTGCTCTGTAACCACAGAACCGAATAATGTCCAATTTTTCCGCTAATATATAATTCAAAATGCTAAATATTCTCTACAATAAAATACCGAGTGAGTTGAAGCAGCGAGCAAAAAATAATTAAGCTTATTGATCAAGAATTTTAAACTAAGCTGAAGGGTAACGACTTAAACTAGATCAATTTATTGGAAAGGACTTTAATATATTAAGTAAGAAACCGGAATTCCACACTTTTCAATTTGAATCGCCATGCTTTCTAGGTAGCAAGGACCATAAGAACCCTCGTGGTAATTGCTGAGTCATGTTAAAGGTTGTGTTAGGCGCTATGCTGATACATAGGTGAGGTCAAGCTCAGAAAACACCACTGTGTATATATAATTAAGTGGTCTTACAGCACAATGGTAGGATTATTAGACGTCAATTTGAGATATGTAGATATAACTTCATTAAGTTAGCACTTCTTGTGTGATAGTCTTGAAGTTTCGAAACAATGATATTAAGTAGAATACGTTTTAATGTTTTTATTTTTGCGTGCATTTTGATCTGTGACTCGCTCTAGCAGAGGTCAAAGAAATGACAAAATGTCTATCCTTTGAGGTCTTATCCTTTGTCAAAGCGATTGCAGCATAGAAGCGAAGTGCTAGAAACAAAGTCAGCGTAGTCTACTTGCATTGACAGTCGTTAAAGATGCTTATATTTACATTAGGAGGTAGCAGCTGATTTTGACACATCCAGAGTCTCTAGCGATGCTATCCGTAGCCAGCTTGCGTAGTCTGCCGTCTCCTCGACCCGCTTACCGACCTTATACCGTCGATACAATGTTACAAAAATAAAAAACTAGCCAACTTCCTGGTCGAGTTTTCACGTATTACTAAATGTAAATATAGGCCTAACCAGACTGGCTTTGGTAGTCAATAAGGTTATGTGAAACTGGAACTCACTAGACTCTCCTGGTAATGTTCATTCAGCTTACCACTAACCCACAAACCCTTCGATCACGCTTCCTTTGCAGCAAATGCATAGTGCCTAGAAAGAGATTGAGTTCTCTGAGGGCGCTATATGAAATGTTTTACTCTTAATTTTGAATTTTCATGCCAGCTGCCGTAACGTACCTCAGATCTATACAAAGCAAAGTGTACTAAACGTACATTAGACTTGAATTAATAATACTGAAATCGGGACCCACTACCTACTGATTGAAGTTTGAGGATCATTGTAGATCATTTCAATCCATTCTAAGTAATGCCGTTTACATTTTACATACAAATAGTAGAATCACCAATACCTAACTCAAAAGTAGTAGTAGCCATTTGGATCTATGTTCTTAAAAAATTGAACACAAGAAAAATATTTACGGTAAAAGCAATATTAACTTGGTAGAAAATTTCGCTTAATGTTTTATAGGAAAGATTGAACGGGTTAGGAACTCTCGGTATCGTCTCTGCCTGACTGCAAGCCATATCATTATTTTCTGTTTCTATATCCTCTACCAAGCCTTTATCATCACTAAATTTGTCGAACAGGCTGATAATAATATAACCAGCCCTTTTCACATTGTCCAACAGTTCCGTTATCAGAGGCATCAACCGTTTTCTGCTAATCATAAAGAATTATGTAAATATATCTATCCCACATCACCAGCTTAATCACGGTGCCTCTGAGAGCAAGTGCTGCCAGGCGACTTAATAATAATTGGACCCCTAAACTCCAGAACCTAAGTAAATTTTGTTCAGTCTCCGATTTGCTATTGTTCCCCAAGAATCTTTAATGTAGTGACCCAGCAGCTATATGATTAAATCAATTCATCAGATCTTGCTAATCAAATCCGATTGGAATTTTGAGCCAACTGTTCCACAGCATCTACAGGGCTTCAAGGTTGCAATGACCTTCCGAGCACTGCTTGTTAGGGTATTGCATTCAGGCTAGTTCTGACAAACCTATAATCAGAATCTGACACAATCAACCTCTATATGCTTTTTGGATGGCCTGTTAACTCTCAGAGGTAACTCCGGCACAGTGCTAAACTGAACGTGGCCATTAATTATTTAGGGATGTCACTGCGTAAACTTTAGTGTTGGAGTAACTCAGTTACGCGTCGCTCCATTGCACTCTCTATACTCTCCCTTTGACATAGCTTATTTCCAAACACAAATAAAACTTTAATCTCACTCACAGCTTAGTTTGACAAATTTTGCACCCACACGTATATGGCCGCTAACTGCTAAAAGCTTAGCAAAAATATGACTAAATTATCAGTAGTGGGAAAGCCAAGTGTACCCTAAACTGGATAAAATTGCCCTAAAGACTGCACTGCGTTAAAGGTTGGCTGATTTAACAGCCTCAGTAAAATAGCGGCAGAAGAAAGCCTTAAAGGTAATCACCACCATGTGCAGTGGACAATAAAAGATTGCATGCCACAGGACTTAAAATGATTCGGCACTAATGGCGTCTGCATGTAATCTGGGCGTTATGTTCCAAAAGGACTTGACGTTGAATACGCGAATTGCACCCACGTCAAGTCTGTCTACTTGTAGCTAGGATTCGTAATGCTAAGCTTAGGGCTTGATTAATCAAAAGTATGAAAGCCAAGGTACTTCATACGTTTGTGTCATTGAATACATGGACTAATGCAACTTCTTTTATTCAGAAATTCTGGTAGGTGCTCTTAATCGTCTGCAGCTAGTGCAGAACTCATCCGTTGAGTTGGCCAATCGACTAGCTTAGCTTCCACACCACACCACTTCTTTCCGAGCTGCACTGCCTCTTGAGAAAACTTAAAATTGACTTTAAGATCCTTTCCTTGCCTGTACATTGCTCAAGTCGCCTACCTATCTGACATGGTTGCTCATTAAGCTTGCTTTCGCAGCACCAGCACCTTGGATTGCAGCTGCCTTGTCATTTCTTACAGTAAATTGATTTCTTTTGACGGTAGGGGTATTCAGTTCGTAACACTAAATGTCTGGTACGAGCTCCTGGCTTATTTAAAGTAAGAGTGAAGGCGAGACGATTCAATTGGCGTATTTATACAGTGGCAGAATACCCTTAAGGTGACAGCTCCTGCTTGCGTATCGGCTCAGACTTTTTAGTGCATTGTTGAATTAGCCTTTCATTTGTGTGTGCTTTGAGAGCTTATCAGTGCAATATTCAGTGCATGGAATGCTTTCAGTGGGCTACAGAAAACTACCCCAGCGTAGCCACTACGGTACTCGCTGCTTTGTGGATTTACAGACGGAGATATATTACGTGTATCTCATGATGGGCCTACTAACCAGGGGCCTCCCTGTGCTTCTCCATGACTGTCTAGGCATGATTTTGAATTTTGTCTGTTTTTGTAAAGTATCTTGATTGTCATTAACTATTGCCTATTACCACTTTTGCAGCTAGCTATAAAGTGCTTAGATAGAAATCTAGATCTCTTTTGGCACCAATATAAAAGAAGTGTAATCATCACTACAGTTGTTATTAAAGACAAAGATGATGACATTGGGATTAGGCGGAAATACACAACAGCATTTTTGTACTAAATTAGGGTAAAAGAAATGGGCAAAATATTGACACCTGTTTCTAGCAAGTGAAGAATTGTTTCGAGCATGGACGCATAACAAATATCTGGAATAAAAGAAAAGTCCGTGCTCAAATGTCAGAATGACTTTATCTGGCACAGACACACTTCAAAGGTACTGTTTGATTTTTCACTTGCGGCTGCTTGCTGACTGCTAATCTCAGTATTGCATCGGTTAGGAATGTCTGCATGTGGGACGGCTAACATTGCATAGCCTGACGATCGCTATTGCATATAGGATTGGTAAGCTTCGCTAAGCTATTTCAGTTCGGATTGATCGCCACTTTGATTACTGTTTGGGGTGGGATATATAAAAACAATTCATTAGTATAGCGTCCTAAAATAACTCAATCTCTATTCAGCCGCTTCACATATGTCAATGGGCTCGAGCCCACAATCTCACGAGATACAACCACCTCGATCTTAGTCGGGGTGAAAACCTTGACCACTGGGCCAAACCAACTCAGCAAGTAGGACCAATTCATGCCTTGATTAGAGAGGGCACTGCTTAGGCTGAATCGGTTTGAATAGTCAGTCATGACGATTTACCTGCACAATGAGTGAACTTTATAACTTTATAACTTTGAAACATTGAAGATAGCTCTCGAATATATTGTCTTGGTGGCCATATTGGGCTTCTCCAAAGTCTATTAAAGTAAGGCAATTTTTCTAACAAGGGGAAGCTTTGGAATAAGCTGATCCCGCCGGCTTCTTCAGCTCAAATGTATCCTTAAGCGAATCGGCACAGGGTATGTGACATTCTTTTAGTTGATAATAATAATAATAATAATAAATCACTTGATAAAGCGCCCTCAGAGAACTTAATCTCTCTCTAGGCGCTTTACATTTGCTGCAAAGTGAAATGCAATTGAATGGTAAGTAAAATCATGCTTGAAAAACAAACAAAATGAATAATATGGTTAGGAGTGACATGCACAGGGTCAGCATGCAAATGTGGATAGTGGCAGCATGCACAGTGTCAGCACGCATAAGTACATGAAGGACGAATCACAGAGACCCACCAAATGCTGTCCTAAAAGGGGGTGTGTTTTTAGTTTCCTTTTAAATGTGGTCAGGTCAGGGGATGTTCTGACGCAGGTCGCGAGGCAGTTCAAGGCTGTGGGAGCATACGAACTAAATACACGGTCTCCAAAGGATTTAAGGTTTGTACGAGGTATTTATAGACTGTTGGATTCCGAAAAGCGGGTGGTACGATGCTTGGCCTGATGTGGTAGTATAGTTTGGGACAATACTTTAAAAATGCAAATATGTGCTAATTTAATGAAAACACTGAATAGCGATTCAGCTCCTCGATAACTCGCAATATTTAAAGCCACTAGCTTTATAGCTCATCGCAATGAGTGTGCACTACCACGTAAGCAGGACGACGTATCTCTGACTCAGTCGAAAGCACACACCAGGCTTCGCGTGGAATTCCCCTAGCTAATAGTCTATTAGCCCACCTTTTTCTCTAGCAAAGTAGCTGCCCTGCAAGTGGGCCAGGGGCGACTAGCGGTGAGCTGTCATCGGAAGAAAAAGCAGTTGCCTGGGCATTTCTAGGCTCAATTCGATCCCTCGGCGCTCTGGGCTTTTAGCTATTGTAAATACCGCCAACCTGGCGCCAGCTAGCCGCATTTTGCTCCGGAAGTCGTCGAAGCCTCGTAGCTGGCCTGTGGGCGCCGAGCTGGATAGTCGTGGTGTTCAAGGTGGTCTGCGCCTTTCCTCGAAGTTTCTTGTGTTTACCCTCACGGCCCTACTCGCTAAAGTAACTGAGATGGCTCTTGTAGCTCGCTCACGTGTTCCACACACTTCGTCCATTAGGGAATGGCTCGAAGGCTCTTGTGTAGCGTACCGCCCTGCTACGTCTAGTTCTACTCATCCTCCAAGCGGCTGCATCGTCTTCAGCTCATTGTTTGGGCCACAGAAGCCCATAATAGCTGTGAGGGCTTTCGTCATGCGCCCCAAGTGACATTGGCGAGAGTGGCTACGATTTCGCAGCGGTTGCTGCAGCCTAGGATCAGTCCGATAACATCCAACTGGCCGAGTGGACTCAGTAGCTGGCTGGGTCCTCGGCAATGTCGCCCGATTACTTCATCATTGCCATTCAGTTAGTAGATACTGCTTTCGGTGTAGAAGTTATAGATACACCACGTAATTCCAAGAGTGAGAAAATATTAGAGCAGTATATGTGCTACTGGGCTTGCTATACACCGAAAGTCAGGTAGGCAGGAATGAGTCTTAACAATAATGTAACTTCGTGAATCACAGCTAGGCCTAAAGGAGATGGTGCAACTCGGAAGATCGAAGGCTGGGCCGACTGTGTCTTTAGTTCTATATCCGCACTCAAAAGAATCCTAGAGCCTCGAGAACCGTGCTGCCACAACCTGAAAAGAAATGGCAGCAATGCCACTTTTAATTTAAATCAGCAGCTGCAAGTCATCCTAAATGTCATTCCTGCGGGCTTCTTGAGAGTTTAACCAGATGACTGAAACGCGACACGACGTACTAGTCGCGGAGCCCTGCAAGGTCGACGTCATAGCTCAGCCAGGAGGCACACGGTCAAGGAGCTTCGCTCTCCGAGCATCGAGGCACCGGCCACCATTCTCGGCTGACGTGTTTGCATACCTCCCCGCGAAGCACTGCTATTTCAATTATGCTTATGCCTGCTGGCAGGCCTAGGCTTTTCCTGCTGGCAGTCGCCATTAAAAACTGGCGTGCTAGCTACACCCTGAGCTGAAAGGCCGACATTAGAACACAAATTAGCCGGTAAGCATAAACAAAACCCGCCTGCTTACCTTAACGTCTTTCCAAACGAATAAATAATCAAAGAATGCATTATGGACGTGGCGCTAGTAGACGCCACCACAGACAGCCTGAGGTTGGTGCTTAGACACATCCCAGAGGGGAAATACGGCAGGCTTTGCGTACGGTAAAGAGTTCTGCACTTGCTCGATAGAACGGACTAGACCCGTTGTTGACTCCTAATTTGAAAGTCTAGAGAATTTCCACAACGATTGTTTTTTCCTTTGCCATTGGTGGCTTACTGTCTGGGAACTGCGATTACGATACCACCTCACAAAGCATGCCGACAGAATCAGTCTTCCGAAGTTTTAGCATCTGGTAGGCAGCTCACTTGAAACACCGAAGCAGTTCCTGCTAGTGCGAACGCCAAGCATTTTTGCTCGGCTCTTGATAGTCTGCAAGAAGTCACTGCCGGCATAAAACTATATAGCAGGAATGCTAGTCAGCATCTTGGGGCAGCATATGCCTAAGAACCATAGAGGTTGCTGCCAATTCTGCCGCTTAGGATGGACATACAAGCGTCGCGTTTCAGAGCAGTACAAACCGCCATTTTGAAATGTTGCCACGCTTCAGCATGAGCTCTAGCGGCGTCTTAACTAACGTCTTCCACTGCCAGCAAAGCACAGGCAACCGTCGAGAGTGCTTTCAGAAGCATGAACAGTACTGGTGAAATTTTAGCTGAAAGCATGGCCAATGAATCTTAGTTGCTGCAGTGATGAACGCGCGTATGACAGCGGTCGCAGTGGACGCAGCAATCAAGGGCATCCGTATATTGTTATACAAACTCATATCGTTAATGCAGGGTAGTCTCAAGTCAGCCACAGAGAGCTAAATGTATACAGCTCCACCCATTTCGCATACACAAGTTGGCTGGAGACCGGAAGTACAAACAATTCGTTTGAAGCCCAAAGCACAACTGATAAAATGTTCCGGCTGAGTTTAAGGTTTCTAAAAGTTTGCCATCATGAACCACTAATAATCACTAGAGCGGTCCTAATATGGCTGATACAGCATTGGACAATTTCGTACTAACTGACATGTTTACAGCCTTAAAGCTTATTAGAGGTTCCTTAGCTATAACTTAAATTTACCGGACAGTAATAAAGTAAAATAAAGAAATGTACACCAAAAGTGCAGTCAGCTGGACTTAAGGCACCGTATTGAGACATACTAAAACTCAAAGCTCCAACTTGCGAGTTGTTAAATGGCTTACGGCTTGTAAAAAGAGAAAGGGTCCGTCTGGTAGTAGCTGCAGCTGTTACTGACTGTTAGAGGTGCTATTTCCGCTTAGTGCATCTCACATGATTACTCCTCATAGGAATACGCGCAATGAGTAAACGTTTTAGCTTTTAAAAAACTAGGTCTGTGGTGGGTTCTGCCGCAATGCCACTTGGCAACGTAATACAGGTTTAACTACTACGTTCTGCGTTCCCGGATAGCACAGACACTATTTTAAGTTTGCCACAACCCTGCTTTGTTTATAGGTATAACTTGCAGAGTTTGAACTATGCCATTACGAGCATTAAAGTATATGCTCAATCATGCGACTGGCAGAGGTGTCCCTGAGTGGGATAATCCCTGCGTGCGTTTAGTGGACGTTTTTTAGCATAGCCACTAAATACCCTTCAAGACGGCAGCACTGTATAATCACATAGTGAGTCCCCCTGTCCGTTTTTAAGACACTTTCCGTGCAAAAACCTTATCAGCGCAAAGCAGTATAGTGCAACAGCAAGCTAGTGGGTCTGCAGGATTGAATGATCCTTAAGAGTAAATGTCGAGAAAATATAAAAATAAATTTGTCCAACAATCGAATATTTTTCTAGGGTCGTTTTCAAAAGGCATACATGCTAGAGATTCAATTGGACGCTTTAAAAACTTTCGCATAACAGGAAACGACTGTTATCCCTTAAAAAAGTTGCTTTTTGTGACGATGACTGTGATTAACTTGAGTTTAATCATTTTCTCATGAGAAGATTGGAATTATTTGCATCTCGTGATTCTTATTTATTCAGATAATACTTCAAATAAATACAAACTAAAATTTGCACGTTAGTCACACGAGAATGACTATGCAAAAGAATTCAGAAGTAAGTATATTCTCAATATTTATGGCTAGGCTGCAAATTGATTTCTGTAAGAAGTCCCAGACGCAGTCTTCTAATGATGCATTGGTTATATCGGCCTCGGTAACACAATTAAAGGTCTAGTATTACTTGATGCAAGCTTTCGCCTTATTCCATTGAATAAGCTCCTATTTCATCATTGAAGTTGTCAACATAAGCATACAAGATTCAGCCTCTGAGGGCAATTCCGCATCCCGTTATTAGCACAGATCTTAACGAGTGCTGGAGCCAGCTGCTCACAGTTTGCTACCTCGTGATTGCCAAAAAAGCCGTAACCCAGTGCGACGAAAGCGTTCCAAGCCGCTTTCTCAGTCCAAGCTAAGTTCATAGCGAATTCGTCTCATTCATTTATCTCCTTTATCGAGGGTTTGACAATAATACCAGGTTTGAACTTTGCCCCCGACAGCTGTGCGAATGTATATTGGAGGTATTTGAAAGCAGCTGACTCATCACCTACGGTCGTGACAAATTGCTTGATGAGGACCTAGCTTGATTGCGATGCTGGCGTCAGCATTTTCGCCGGTCTACCGGAAGATCCCGCTTGTTCCTACCTATAGACACCGCGGTCCCGTGTAGCTAGCATATTTTTTAAAAGCAATAGATTAGTGTCCCAGCTATCTCGCAGGCCAGGATGATAGGATTTCCCGAAACTGTCTTTGAAACCGACAAGGAACGACACAATTTTGAAATCTCCAATGACCTCCCAGCTATAGTAGCCGTACTTTGAGGTACTCAGCAACATTTTAGCAGTGTTGTGGTCCTCTCTGAGTTTCGCAGAGTGCAATATGGGGAGAGACGGTACGGATTCTTGTAAAGAGCCAGCACAGCCTCGAGGCCCTTGGTTGAACTGTTTATGAATGGAGTTCATCCACTGCGGCTTACGGTATTCCTATCGTCTCGAATAAGGAGGCTACATTGTTGCAGAAGCGCAGCCTTTATTGCTAACAAAAGTTTGTTAAAATTTGGTTTCTGCTTCATCGATCAATTAATTTCTCAACTTCATCTGGTCCGTTTTCCTCTTTAAGTCTAGTCACCAGACGGCTAGTATTGGATTGGTAAGGCCTAGACCTCTGATCGGATCGTTAAGGTAATGGTTTTCTCTCCTTAGCAGCTTTTGCGAAATTGGAATCTGGATCCGAAATATCTTCTTCGCCGTCTTATTGTCTTACTTGCTGCTCTCTTATGACGACAGCTGATTCCTCTTCCGAGGAGCCAAGACGGGAGGCTCTCGACATAGTGCCAGGCAATGGATGGAGGAATGTTTGGTTACATGAGGGTAGGTGAGCATTTGCTAGTTCGTCGTGCGGAAGGAACCGCCGTGTAAAAGCGGCAGTTGTTCGAGAGGTCAATCGGCTCCCACATAATAATCGGGATGAAAAACAACACTGCTATCCTTTCTCCTCTGTGCCAACAAACATGGCATGATTATATAAAGGAAAACAGTTATAATCCCATATTCCCAATATCCAATATTGGGCAATAAATAATATTCGCAGAGCGCCGATAGATCACCTTTCTTTTGAAAGTTCTCAAGCAGTTCTTGCATGCAAAATGATGGGCCCACGTATTTTTTACATCCGAAAGGTATGCCCAAGTATGCTTTGCACACCTTGAACATCTTAAGACAATCTTTCAATGTGGAGTTTTACACGCTATATTTAATAAGCTGAGCACGCATGTAGCAAAATGCATCTATTAAAATCAAGCTAACTGCTGACGCTTTGTCAATGATGTGGGCTATCCACTATTTCTTACACTGCAAAAGAATAGCACTAAAACCTTTACGGCACCGTTACAGCCACACCAATATGGTCACTAATCTATACTGTTAGGTCTACCAAACCCCGACTTACTAGAAAGGCTACATAACTTTTGCTTTCATGCGGACCTGACGTCTGTGCATGCCTAACAGTTAAACTAAATGATTATAAACATTATAAATCATTTTTATGATCACAGATGCAAAGTTTTTGTTGAACATTAGCCATTTCTGATTTATTTTTAGGCATTAGTAATTATGGAAATCTTTTTACCTAACGACAAAAAGAGTACAATTTGTTGCTAGTTTACCTGAATCATTCAACCGGCTACCGTAGAAAGGTGGAGGTTGCTGGCTGGTATAGAACTCACGATTCATTATAAGGAAACTCTTTTAGGTTCACCCACAGCCAGATCTCACGACACTGACCCCGGTTACCTGAAAGTAGCGTCTTTGCATGTCTATTCAAATAGCCATCTAACCACAAAGTGCCAGTTTGTGATCTGCAGACCTGGCTATATAGAGGAGTTAAATCACCAGCAAAGCTCATTCTTCGAGCTTATATAACTGGGCTATAGGGTTACAAATCCATGATATAAGGTGCAACTTTGCAATTGAGTTTTGTGCTGATCAACTACTCAACTTGCAGCGGTATTCTTGGTACTATTAAAACTGCTTTGTTCTAGTTAATATTGGGGTCTAAATTTGAAAAGGAAAGTACATTTTGATTTATTCAATCGCCCAAATATTTCTTGCCTAGCGTTGCAAAAAACAGGGGCCGGAATGTACGTGCATGAAAATTTTCTAAGTGCAGACTTTTGATTTTAAATTAAAATTGTGGAAGAAATCAAGTGTCCATAAAATCCGGCCAGTGTAATTTTGAATTTATCACTAGGTAGTATTGCCCCAAAATGCTCAAATTCACGAAACTCTAACTTTGTTGAGAAAGTGGCATCGCAGTTGTGCGACAGCGTTTGATATTCGTTGCTGCTCTGTGGAATCTCGCGTATTTTCAGTGGTAACAACTTTTGATGACGTTTTAATACATGCTGACAATCACTCTGGCCTACGGCTTATATATAATCCAGGGACAGGTTTCAGCACCAAGTGATGGAAAAGGTTTTTGGATAAAAAATGATAATACCCACCTTTTCATCACAATTAATGTGAGTCGTCCAAGATGGAAAGTACTACAGGGTAGAGGAGGAACCGTTCTAGGGAGGTTTATCACAAAATGCCTATCTCTCTCAGTAGAACTCAGGATTTAATAGAATACACCTACACAAATCCAACCTGCTTGTCTTCGATCACACTGAGGGAAGGTGGTCATATCTTTACATGGCTCTCACATGGAACCATTCTGTATTTCTCACTTTCCCGCTGCCATGGCCATTTCAGATTCTTCTACTATCAATTTTCTTAGGACAGCTAGAACATGACCGTGTCTCCACGGTGAGTTACTCTTTGCAGCGTGAGAGAATTTGCTGCACTGAACCGACACTATGACATCTCACACTTGCTGTCTTTAAAAAAGTTGCTATCTGAACGAATTGCACGATGTTAGCAACATGTCATATGTAACCCAAAGTATGAAGGCCAGCTGGGCTGGTTCTACGCATCTGAATTGCTTTCATGTGATTTTAAAAAGTAGAGCTTACTCCCAAGTTATCCACTGATCCCTTTAAGGTTAGTGCAATGGCTTCAAAATTGGTCTTAATTCCTCATCTGACCTGATCTCCTTAAATAGCGCACAAGTTTCTGCACCAGAGAAATTCCAAAAGTTCTTCAATGGTAATGTAAAAGTTAGCTAATTTAATAGCCTCATTAATATAGTGGACAGAAGAGCCGTTGTGGCTATCACTCTCGCTTGCAGTGGATGATAAAGTATTGCCAGTTGCCAGAGATGAACCCACTACCTGGAACATACCCCTAGGCCAAGACCCAAGGAAATACGCCCAACCCCAAACCGTCAGGTAGAGCTTGTCCCAACTAGGTCTTTAATTGCCAGGTGTGATTGAAACTCTCGTACAGTAGCTCTAACACTTGGTCTTTTAATAGTGTAAAGATTCGGGCAATGGTTGCTGAGGGTACTTCCGTGAGAATCTAGAAGAATTACCTGTATTTGAACCTTTCCAACTTTGTATTCCTCAATCAAGTACATAATTTTTGCCGAGCTGGTTTGGTCCAGTGGTTAAGGTGCTCGCTCAGACCAAGGTCTGGATGAGGTCGTGGGCTCGAGCCCCGAGGCACATGAACAGCGCCTGAATAGTGATTAAGTTCTCTTAGGGCGCTAGGCAAATAAACTAAATTTTGTTTCAATTTTGGGGGACTTAATCTGATAAATTACAAATGCAACACATTCGAGTTGAAATGCATTGGTATAGTTAGCCACATTTTGTAAGTGGTAGCAAACGTTCTGTTCAATTCATACACACGGGGCTAAAGGAGTTGTTATAAATCAAGTGATGCCAGAATAGTCTCTCGATAGTTATTGTTCCAATTGGTAACACAAGCCCCAAATTTATCCTGCAGTGTGCATGCGTTAGTAGCTCACCATCACAATGCAGCTTTCCTGCCAATCTCTTTTTTTAAACACGTGAGTTAAAGAGACTGAGTACTGTCTCCATATGCTTTAATGTGCTGTTCATTTTCAAGTCTTTTGCGTTCGCCGCCAAAAATTACCTTCGTTTTTACAACTGAAGCATTTTCAAAAGTCAACTAAGGCTCTTGCTGCGGTTAGAAAGTAGCTTAAGTAACCATGTGATACACTCTTCCTAACGCTGTATTTAATCGTTTTCCTGGTCAGCTCGTGCGAAAAGATAGCAGAGTCGTGCGTAAACTTGAATTTATTGCAAAATATCACTGTCAGCGATGGTTATACACGAGACTAAAGGTTTTTCTCGACAGAGGATGGTTTCGATAGAGAAACGGAACCATTACTGATGAGATAGTATAGCCAAGCAGGGCTATAAAATTTGAGGAGCAGCCAAGCAGTTGGAAACTGACGAATCGCCTGGCTCACTTAAGACTTCCAATATTATTCAATAATGGTGTTGTTAAGTTTCTCGGATACCCCAAACAAGAGCCATAGCAGCCTCGACTACCTTTTGGGAACTGATGAAAAGTAGCCGCATGATCAAGCAGCACCAAGATAAGATAGCACTTAATATATTCGGTTCTAATGGCCTTTGAAAATTATTAAGCGTACACGTTCGACAGATCCCGGATGAGGGGGAGGAAAACTTCCTGAATGGGATATACAGTTTGTAACTATTTCGCATTAAAAAACAGCTAACCTACTTAAACTAATGCTAAAAGAACCTTTCAATCTACATGGCATACTAGCTAAGGCGGTTGCTTTTTACGAAACCAGTCCAAGGTCAAGGGTTTGAATCCTGCGGTGGGTGATCCTTTATCGCCACAGGTAGCAGTGGCGATAGCCGTAAAGGCTCCTCTGTCTCTATGCACAAGAGGTTGTTAAATCAGCTAGTATTTTTTGAACAAAAAAAAGTCGAGTCTAATGGACCCAATAAACGCTGTGGTAAGTAGATGCGCTTTTAGTTTCTTTTTAAATGTGGTCAAGTAAGGAGATGTTGCAACACAATTCTGGAGTAAGTTCCAGGCTTTGGGAGCATGCGAACTAATGGCACGGTCTGCAAAGAGTTTGAGATTATCACGAGGCATAGTAAGACAATTACGTTCCGAAAAGCTAGTGGTACGATGCTTAGCGTAGTAGGGCAGTAGATATGATAGGTAGGCTGGAGCAGAATAATGAAGAGACCTAAAAGTGAGTGACAAACCCTTGAAGTCGATGCATTGCTTGACTGACAGCCAGTGCAGGTCAGTGAGAAGTGGTGTGATGTGGCAACTGTAACGCTCATGACAGACAAGCCGAGCTGCAGAGTTAGGCATCAGCTGACATCATTTTTCGCTAATATTTATCATAATGTTGGTACACCCGCATTCTCTTTTGATGCGACTTCAGCTGTTGACTAAATTGCCACTTTTCTAACATGCCACCGCTTGGCTCAGTGCTCAAGTTTCCCTATACCAATCGTGGCAGGGCCGAAACCTACCAAGCAAACAGCCAGTTGCGAAGCCAGGATTATCATCTAGAGCAAGACCTGCAGCTCGTTTATTAAGGGGGCAAGACTCGGCTTGACCCGCGATCACTGAAACATTGTAGGGTAAAGTCACAGTGCTTATTTGACTCGGCTCAACAGGTGCTCATTCAGTGAAACGAAGACATAACTTTATAGTTGGTAATGGTCTGAGGTAATTGGAATAGGTGGCAGCTCAGGTCGCTTATAGCAGTAGGAGAAGGCTAAAGAGCCTCTTGTCACTTCCGTGACCCAGCCACTCGAGCCTACCGAACTCAGGGAAATCTGGTTATATGCATCGCGTGCAAAAAGTCTCATAGATCGGCAAGCTCCTTATCCCGCTAGAACATGGAGACTTTCTGATTACAATTTCTGATCCTCGGAGGCCCTACAATATTAAAAATATCCTCGTAGAGTTCTTTAGGAGGAATGAGATTTTTAATTTGACCAACACGTGAACCACAGCTATTCAGTGCCCGGAAGCAATAATTTTGCTGATAAATTATCCTCGGTTCTCAGAGTCGTGAATATTAGAGTCCTGCTGAAGAAGCTTACGATTTTTGTAGAGATTTCGTTATTGTGAAGCATGGCCGACACATAGACGGCACTGGAGCTCCTAGGAAGTTCTGGAAACCAAAGTCCTTTAGCTCTCTTCTTCCGGTTGCTCATGCTATTCCTGATAAAGTGGTCCTGCAATTTTTGAATAGAATATAATCGTAAGATTCTCTCCAAAGTGTTTCGCGAGAAATGGCATGAAAAAAGCATCTGCTGCTTGCGGATGTTACAGTCAATCATTTGATAATGCATATCCAGCATTTGTAAAATGCCTAGAAAAAGATTCAGTTCTCCGACGGCGCAATACTATTAATAACAATAATAAAATAAAATTTTTATACATCACCAAATATAATGCTTCACTAATGTTCTACCAATGAGCCGATAGACTAAGTGCTGAAACGGCTGTGAGCTAAATCAGCCAGCTTGTGACTGCTATTTATTGTCTATTGTTTCTGAGTAGTAATGGCTAGGGAACCGATTGTGTATATGTGTGTATAATTTATATAGCACCCTTAGTGAACTTAATCCTTATTCAGGCGCTTTACATATATCATGGGGCTTGAGATCACAACCTTGGCCAGACCTTGGTCTGGGCGAGCACCTTAACCGCTGGGCCAAACCAGGCTGCAGAAAAGGCGACGCCATGAGAGAGACAGTCAGTTGCATTTCTTGAGTTGACACAGACATTTTAGCTGATTTGAACTCTAGGCCACCAAGCCATCGATGTCCATCCTGGCCGCCGATTAGCGCCTGTAACCATTCGTCGCTTTAAAATATAGGCTTATCTACATTATGAATATGGACTTCGTATCCTATGGTATAAGCGCTCTCCATCGCAGCCGTGTTGTTGCTAGGTTAGCATACCTGCGTCTATTGGTGCAGCACATACAATTCTTTAGCCGTTGTACAAAGTTCAGCCATGGACGGCATTCCTTGTCCATCGACGACCTCTGTGATTTCGGCCTAGTTCCACCCGGAAGCGGAAGCTGCACGGTACTTTTATCACAGTGCTAGGAATTCTTAATTTATATAACGGCGATGATGTTGTCCCTATTTTGGCCTATTTAGTATTGCATCGTTTGAATATTTATTTTGTAGCTTCAAATTTTTTGGATCGCTACATTTGACCAATTTTTAGACCAAATTGCCTATCGATGTGCAGTAGTCGCAGTGATATTTATCGGGTAATTTAGATGTGGAATACGCCATCGAGGCTGCTCGTTGCTGCCAATTAAAAGTCCTTTTTGACTCGGGCTCAGCACACCATGAAAACAGGGCTAGCTTGAGTATCTAAGCATTTTTAACTGACCGACAGTGAGGGTTAGTCAGTGCATGATTTAAGATGGAATTAAGCTGCACAGCAAAAAAAACAAGCCATGCGTACAATGCAGCAGCCGAAGCAGCCGAAGCAGCCGAAGCAGCCGAAGCAGCCGAAGCAGCCGAAGCAGCCGAAGCAGCCGAAGCAGCCGAAGCAGCCGAAGCAGCAGAAGCAGCTGAAGCAGCAGCAGCAGAAGCAGCAGCAGTAGCAGCAGAAGCAGCAGCAGTAGCAGCAGAAGCAGCAGCAGTAGCAGCAGAAGCAGCAGCAGCAGAAGCAGCAGCAGCAGCAGCAGCAGCAGCAGCAGCAGCAGCAGCAGCAGCAGCAGCAGCAGCAGCAGCAGCAGAAGCAGCAGCAGAAGCAGCAGCAGCAGCAGCAGCAGCAGCAGAAGCAGCAGCAGAAGCAGCAGCAGAAGCAGCAGCAGCAGAAGTAGCAGGACCATGTGCATGGCACCGAGTGGCTCGTGTACTTGCGACCTCGTAATTCACCTAATTGGCAATGCAGTGTCAGAACCTGCCCTCTGAATGGACGTAACTATTGGAGGATGCAAAGCCAGGTCAGAGGTCTTCCTGAGCGTTCGGCTATAAAGCAGATTCTGTGAATTCCCCATCCCCCAATCGGTTAGGTACTGGTAACCTTGGTGGAAAGCCGAGCAGAACGACACCCAGCCGCCTTGACCTGATCGGTAAGTAAAATACCACTGCCATTTTACAGTGTGAAAGTTGTGGACTGCCTGGTAGAAGCGAATTCATTTATGGGTCAGATTGGTCTGTAGTGAGCAATTGTGCCACGGAATCTGTTAAAATGCTGCTGAGTAGACTTTTCTCGTGTATTGGCTTCGATAATGAGTTGGCAGCAGCATGATATTGCAGCCTATGGGCACCCAGTGTAACAGCTATGATATACACACCTATTTAGGACAGCATTTAGTGGGTCCCTGTGATTCGCCCTTCATGTGCTTATGCATGCTGACACTGTGCATGCTGCCACTAACCACATTTGCATGCTGACCCTGTGCATGTCACCCACCCCTAACCATGTTATTCATGTTGTTTGTTTATCAAGCATGATATTACTCACAATTCAATTGCATTTCCCTTTGCAGCAAATGTAAAGCGCCTAGAAAGAGATTGAGTTCTCTAGGGGCACTTTATCAAGTGCATTATTATTATTATTATGAATAGATGCGTTTTTAGTTTCTTTTTAAACGCGGACAAGTCGGGAGATTTCATGACGCAAGTCGGGAGTGAGTTCCAGGCTTTGGGACCATGCAAACTACAGGCACGGTCTCCAAATGATCTGAGGTTTGTACGAGGTAAATGTAAACAGTTAGATTCCAAAACGCGGGTGAAAAAATGTTTAGCCTATTAAGGCAGTGAATCTGGTAGGTAGGCTGGAACCAAATAATGAAGAGACCTACAAGTGAGTGACAAACCCTTGAAGTCGATGCTTTGCTTGACTGACAACCAGTGCAGGCCAGTGAGAAGTGGTGTGATGTAACTGTAACTGTAACGCTCATGACAGACAAGCCGAGCTGCAGAGTTAGGCAACAGCTGACATCATTTGTCGCTAATATTTATCATAATGTTGGTACACCCGCATTCTCTTTTGATGCGACTTCAGCTGTTGACTAAATTGCCACTTTTCTAACATGCCACCGCTTGGTTCAGTGCTCAAGTTTCCCTATACCAATCGTGGCAGGGCCGAAACCTACCAGGCAAACAGCCAGTCGCGAAGCCAGGATTTTTATCCAGAGCAATACCGGCAGCATGTTTATTAAGGGGGCAAGACTCGGCTTGACCCGCGATCACTGAAACATTGTAGCGTAAAGTCACAGTGCTTATTTGACACGGCTCGACAGGTGCTCATTTTGTGGAACGAAGACACAATATTGTAGTTGGTGACGATCTAGGGGCGTTGTCTAGCTGCACAGCTTTGCACCGGCTGTAAGGTCCTGAGTGCACAAGCCGTTAGACCCGCAAGAAGTGAGTTACATAAGTCGAAACGGGATGTCACAAATGCACGGACTAATTAAATGCATCGATATCGATGTCTAAACAAGCCAGAATTTTAGCAATGTTATGTAGCTGAAAGTAGGCAGACTTGACAGTGCAGCTAATGTGGTTGTCTGATGAAAGGTCACTTTGGAACATGACACCAAGATTTCGTGCAGATTCAACAGGAGATAAGCTGAAGAGCTTATTTTTAGAGTTAACCTTTCCAATTTCTGAAGCACACTGGGTTTGCTCATAGCTAATAGTTTGATTTTATCATTAATTCATTTAAGAAAGTTTGTTTCCATCCATGTGGGGATGTCATCGACATATGCAGCAAAGGAGTCGAGAGAATTTGGCTTGCTGGAGTTTTGGGAGGGATCAAAGCAAAGGTACAACTAAGTGTCATCTGGATAGAAGTGAAAGCCTAGATTGTGCTTGGCAGCAACATCGGAAAGAGGGAGAGTATAAGTTGAGAAAAGAACGAGACAAAGCACAGAACCCTGTGGTACCCCATATTTCAGAGATACCTGAGATAATCTTTGTCCATTCATATCAATACACTAGAGTCTCCCACTGAGATAGGACCTGAACCATTGCAACGTAATGAAAGTGATGCCCAGGCGAGATGAGACGCGCTCAAAAAGGACTTGGTGATCGATAGTGCTCAAAAGCTACCGAAAGATCCGGCAAAACAATAAGGAATACTCTAAGTTTTCTTTTCTAAGTAGGTGGTTGTACACCCTTAGCAATGCTGCCTCTGTGGAGGGATTAGCTCTAAAACCAGTTTGGAACTTTATAGCAAGGTTAGAAGTTTCAATATATGAGTTCAGCTGGTCTGTCACGACTCGTTCCAGTGCCTTTGACAGGAATGGTAGAAGGAAAACTGGGCGGGAGTTTCTAAAATTCTCTTGGTCTAGTGTCGCTTTCTTGAGTTGAGGTCTGACTACAGCTTTTTTGAAAGTACTAGGACACGACATGATCCAAATTGTTTTCTAAGTCGGAATTCTGGCGATCGTACGAGTAATGAAAGCCCTCGGGTACCGTGTACGCTGTCGAAAACTCTTCATCATGAGCGGACCAATATGTAACACAAAATCTTGAAAATCCAGGATTCACTAGCAGGTTGCAAGGGTGGCCACCTGTGTCGCCCTGCCGGTCCATGATTTTCACCGTTTGGTTTTAAATCTGCAAAAATGCGAGTTATTCTTAAAATTTTCATTTGCTTCAGCTCGCATTTGTTGGCTTGGTGAGCCATGATGAGACACTAGGCAAGGCAGTTGCTTTTCACGACATTGGTCATGAGTTCGTGGGCTCGAATCCTTCGGTGGGCGGTCCTTTATTGCTGCTGCAAGCGGGGTTAAAAGCAATACAGGCTCTTCTCTTGTGGTACAAATGAGGCTGCTGAATAAGCTGTATGTTTTTATTCGAGCGGTAAGTGTTCTGTATTTCAAATTCACGCACGTTGGTGATCAATCCTTCTGCCCAGTAAGACAAGGCTCTGGAAATGCTCCCACAACTCTCTTCGGGCAAGCGACCTAGCCTGTAACGATGCCGTTTCTGGCACTATTAGTTATGACAGTGTGTTCACGCTTTTTGACGGTAGAAGGCATACAGTGTAAGTTAGGAGGAGGAAGGGCGAGGAGTGCAGGCTGGTCTAAGTAGCAGGTAAGTTAGGACGGCCTCTGGCGGTCTGCCTTAAAGACCTCAATGTCAATCATTCTTATTGCTGCTGTGTCGCAGAGCCTCATCACGCCAATGCATTCTTAATCGCCTCAATTTCAATTTGCCATGAACGAGGGAGCACCACTTTCCAAGAAAGCTGGATGATCGTGCCATATCTTACCCTTTCTTAACCCACTTGACTGCTTACCTATTGAAAAGAGGAACCAAAAATTCTCACACTTACATTCAAGGCTCGCAACAGCTTAGCACCCCCATCTATCTGAGCAATTAAATCACTTTGTACCGGCTCGCATGTTCAGATAATCGATTGATTTAATCTTCCAACCTGGCTGTAGCACATTTTAAACTGAATACTGTTGGCAATCGTTTGAATAATTGCATATAGTTACAAGAGATAGGGATAATAACCAATAGTTATGTGCCATGAGTAATCTTTCAGATGGGATATATTGGAGAGGGTATAGCTTGGCTTACCCTATTTTACACTCTAGGCTTAAAGTAATGTACGCCGTTTTAACTCTAGGTATAAAGAGGCGCAAGGCATTTTAACTCTGTATATACTCTGGGTGGGGCACACCCTGGCCTGTTACACACTGGGATTCACTGGGTGCTTTTGGATTCAGCTCAGTTAAGAAGTGTTGAAGATTGGGATACATTTTTCAAGCCAATAATGCCTCCTGAGATAAAAGATTTATCGTCTTCCTTCGTGGCAGCAATTATTTTTCTGAGGTGGATACACATATAGTAGGATTGAAGTTACTAGAATAGCTGATTATTTTTATTTAGCTTCAAACAGAGTAGTATGGTACTTCCAATTGAAGTTGATCAAGGGGTAATACAATTTAAAAATTAGGCGCAAGAAATCTTAATTTTGTGAACGAAAGTGTGCTCAATCTTTTAGGCGCCCCACGAAGGAGGTTTCACAGTTGCCCTTAAATTGGAGGACACTATGCGGTGTCCCTCAGGATAGCCGGGGTGGGGTGGAGGTGAGAGATAAGTGGTAAGGCCACCACCTTCGAGCTTAGTTTAAAAGGCGAGCTTCGATGCCAAAAGGAAATGTAAAACGAAAAAGGTTACCTAATTTGCTTAGTACCTCAAATTTTGGGAACTTTTAATATACGTGTATATCTTACATTTAGAAGTTTCCAGAGATTGCAGTTATCTGATAAAACTGCCACCCGATTTCTTCACGCACACAATTTTTAGTGATACAGAAAATCATCGGAGTTTGCATAAAAAACAAAAAACTTGGAACCTAATGGACTTGCAGTTTGGGCAATCGATACCTCGATGATATTTGTGAAAGGAAATTACCTCTATAGCTTTTTCTCAGCTTACCTTTCTTAAGTTTTGTCTTACTTGAGGATTTCTGCAAGATTAAATAATAAAAATGAATAGCATTTTACCAGGGAGTTAATAAAGTTCAAAATATAAAGAATTAACAAGAAAGCGAAAGTTTAATAGAGTTACATACTACACATAAGAAAAACTTGGATTCTTGTCACTACCTAAGAAGTCACATTTATGCGGCATACGTGCACCATGGCATGCAACTTCAATGTGTTCGCAATGCTTTACTAAAAAAACGGAGAAATTATGCTATAAGATGCTTGAAGAAAAAAACCATTGACTAGACCAAGTTCTGGTCACTCTTAAACCTGAGAACTTGGAAGTCAAATTAGGTCCTCTACGAAATAACCGAAGACAATGAGCCACAAAAGAACTGAGAATAAATTAAGATACCTATCCGGATCTTTTATTAACATTCATGCCTGAAAAATGAAATAAGTTAAAAGGTCGAGGAAAAAGTTGTGGGCCGTGTTAAAGTAACTATTTTAACAAATTAGTATTGAATTATTAACTTTTAAGAAATTAATAAATCATTATTTTAACATGGCCCATGAACCTTTTCTTCGACCTGGTATCTGAAACCCAAAATATGGCAGCTGACTAGTCTGCCATATTATCGTGCAAGTTCAATAGAGAAAGAGAACCAATCCATAACACTTTTCAGCTAAAGACAGAGCGATTGAAGTAAATGTGATATTTGCTAAATCAATCCACTGAATAAGATAATTCATGATTCATATATCTTAAAACGGGGCAGCGAATGAGCAACCTTAGCGAGTCTACTGACGCGTCTCATGCGAGTGAATAGTTTGTCACTTCACGAATGAACCTTTATTGCTATTTCAGGTGAGCCCTTAGGCTGCCTCTCATGCCAAAACATACTGGAATATAGCCAAGGTTAATTTCGCCGTATAAACCAGCTACGCCTTCAACTCAGGTACGCATGATCTTGAGTCAGCACGTAGCCTGAGGAAGTATTATTTCTTTTTCTAACTTTCCAGAAATTATTGCTAAGCACTTGCAAAGCTTGCGAAGCTGCAAGGCGTTAGGTCGAGTTGCAGACAGCGGGCTGGCAACGTCAGCAGTTAAATTTTCGCAAAGGGAGGCACGCTTATACACACTATATGCCGTCTGCCCGAAAGTCTCAACTACATATATCTGAAGCGATTAGCTTTCTTTCTTCAAGCTCGTGCTTTAAAGTCCGTCCGCCGTCGTGTACAGTCTCTGCACTTCCGTGAAACACAAACACCCAGCCATTCGCACTCAATGCCTGCCGTGTAGTTTCTGTTACAGCTCGTTCGCCGGTTCAGCTGGTCGGCGGTAGCAATTACAATTATAGGAGTTAAGGAGTAGGAGTTGCCGGAACTCCAAATTAGCATCGTAGGGACCGTCGCTGTGGTTAATACACTGCTGTAGTAAACGTAGTGTTAGTTAATGAAGCGACAGACGAGAGCTGAGGATGTTTGGATAAAGCTGCTGCCGAATATCTGTCGCAGTTACCTTTGCGTTCACTCTAAATAGCTTCAGACACTGACTGCAGTAGAAAAAATACAGGTTTCAAGCTTCCAAACAGCAAATAATAAAAAAATAAAAAAATTACCTAGTCAGTGTTCTAAGCGACTGTAGTGGTTCCGCAATTTCGGAACAACGTATCACACGTTACGCGCTCTAGGCCTTGTAGCCAGTTGACCGACCACTGGTGAAGCTAGCGCCATGAAGGACAGCTGCATAGTCTTACAAGCAACTTTGATGCTAACTGAGAGTGCTGTGAGTTGGCTGATAGAATCCATATTGCTCATACCTGGAGATAATTCCAAGCGTATGCGTAATGTTATTCTGTTTAAATTTCACGTAGAAAGACCATCATTGTCCGGGAAGGCAGAAAAATGCAGAACTTTAAATAGTAATCCTTTCAAGCATAATATAGCGAATATATGTCAGTAACACTAACAAGAATTGAATAACAACTGCCTATTAAACACGAGAGTTTCATACAACGAATTCACAGCCTTAGCAGTTTCAGGGAAGCATGCTGTAACCAAAGACTTTATCTCAAGCAACAAACAGAAAGTGAGAAGCATAGCTGAGTCAGGTGGCAGTCGAGGATGTAGCATGGAGCGAGTAGCTCGGAAGTCGCAGCTCAGGAGGCTGGAAAGAATGTGCTACTCGTCGTGGTGAGCCGTTATGGCCCACTAAGTAGGGCGGTCGCTTTTCACGACCCCGGTCCCGAAGTCGTGGGTTCAAATCCTGCGGGGCAATCATTTATTGCCACTGCAAGCGGTGGTGATAGCCGTCAAGGCTCCTCTGTCGTCATACAAAAGAGGTTGTTAAATCACCTAGATATTATTATTCACGTATTCAGCAAAAGTAGAGTATATTTCATTGCATAGGAATTGTGGAAGTGACTTCCACAGTCTAAGACCTGTACGGCGAAAGATCATTTTGCAAATGGTCTATAAGCGTAGGAATGGAACAGCTCATTTATTATCCAATGAAGTCCTGAGGACACGAAGAGTCTGAAACAAGCAGAGCAGTTCAGGTAGGTGTGAAGAGTCAGAGCCATCACAGGCCTTATGGATCAGTGTAAGAACTTTACTCAGTATCGGCCGATCAACCTGGAGCTATCGCAGATATTTCAGCTAACGGGACTTGTGGCTGAATTCAGGCGTTGGTTAAATAGCTTTGCAGCCTAATTTCTTACCAGTTGTAATGGCTTAATGGTTTTTGGTTGCCCGGTTAAGTTTGAATCGCAATAACTTAGCCTAAGCGGAACCACTAAGCTTTTCCATTTTTAGCAAGCTGCCGTGAAAGACAGCTCCCAATCATCATCAAAGATCGGACGCAATGGCTAGCTGTTGAAGAACTCTTTTCAATAAACTTTCAAGATTTAGGCAAATGTCAAAGAAAAAACCTTAATTACGAGCACATGATGTCGGTCGGACAAGAGTGTCACCTTTTAGAAGAGCAGTCACATACTCAAGCCATATTCTCGGGGCGTCATATGAGTAGGAGTTTGGTCTTACCATAGTTTAGTATGTAGGAGAAAATATACTGAAATTAAAAATCAAATGACTATATGGCAAGCATTAATTCTATCCGTCCCTACCGCAGATTCCAACGGTCTAAACACCAAATTCAGCTGGTTATTGTCAGCATAGAAGTGACAGCCAATCCCACGGCCCCGAATCGCTTTTCCAAGAGGCCCAGTGAGAATGGATAACACTATAAGACCAACAGCGGACCCTTGTGAAACTTCACAGGGGACTGGTCTAGTGGATGAGACCTAAACACCACACAAAAGGAATAAAATAAAATAAAATAGTAGCTGACTTACTAGGTTGATAAGACTTCTGGATTGAACACGACTGGACAGGTATAAGTTGAACCACTTCAGTGTCTCGTCTGGATGACCAATCTTTGTTTTCAATCGTTCATATAGATGCCCTTATATAAGTTCTAATTCTTTGATTATGAAATAGCCAGTTTCATGTAATTGCAGTTCACGAGCGACCATTAAATTTGAGAAAATGCTATGTTCCATGGTGATTGGTTGCTAGCGTTTCAGTAAGTTGTTGTAGCGTATGCAAGATTTAGGTATGGCATGATACCTCAACGGGATGTCGCAGTTGTAGGAATAAATACCATTTTCCATCCATGGGACTCGAACTCACTACTAGCTTACCAAACGAAGTACTCTTAGCGTCTTCCGGAGAATAGACTAAATTAAATAAATATGGCCTTAGGCTTAACCCAAATCCTTGCATTCTCAAGAGAGGCTGCTCTCAGACCACTAATCAAGAAGTTGACACAAGAACAGGAGAACATCAGCAACTTTTACCCAATCTTTTTTACTTTCCAATGGGAGAAACTGGAAAGATTAGTAGCACACCAGTTACATTATTACACTTCAATCCTCATATGCATTCTTTTGGCTTAACATTATTTCAGTTTAAAGTTTTCACACCATTGAAAAACTACATGTATTTGCAACTAATGCCAATAGTTTCCTAATCGCCTGTTTTAGGAAGAGTTACTAGAGTAGGTTTCTAGGCGCAGTGCAAATTTAAGATTCTTCACAAGTACTCCAGCTAACATTAAAGGTTGGCTGAGCTACAAAGCATAGATTTTTTATCCAAGACAGAATGGCCATTCGCAAAAATTAAATCCAAAGAGTACTATAACTTAACGCTATCAGCGAAGCTGACGGCTGTCACTAAACGGTAATGCGCATTCTTGCATAAAGAGCATTCCTGAAAGGCGATGGCTAGATGATCCTGCAAAACGAGAAAACCGTACAATTGATGATGCAAAAACATCTCCGTCCACATCATTTTTCACTCCAACACCAATGCCTGCAAAATGCACAAAAGAGTTCCTTGCAATACACCTCATGCTTTTCGAAAGTGAAGAAAGAATGCACGTAAGCCGCATCTCTCTTTCCAATAATAGCGTTCGCAAATATAGTATAATAAATCAAGTGCATACTAACATGTTGATGATGTAAAATATGATGACAGGCAGAGGTGGTCTGTCGCGACACATCGTAGCTTCTTAAATAAAAAAGAAACTTGAAACTTAAATCATTTGGTGCCTGTCAGATGAAATAAAATGTTAATATGTATGTCTTTCCCTCCATTTTACTCGTTCAGTTTTGCCACTCCAGATAGTTAACTCATAATTTGATTAAACCAAAAACCCTAAAAAAATTTCAATAAACCTGCATTGCGATAACATATTTCTAGCTTTTTTGCCTTTGCAGAATTAAGCCTGATTGAAAGGCAGGTTTGTTCAGTCAGAGATTAATGTACTTGCTCAATTTACAATGTTTGTTGAAAAGGTTGTTCACGTTTACCTATACGCAAGGAACGAACAGAGAAACCACAGGTCTATCACAAGGAAATCTAGGAAAAATGATATGATAGTTAAATGCTCATAAACCGTCTGCCGTAAAATAGTCTTAGCTCTTTGGCTGCTTTAACGAGTCTATTTCATAGTAACGTCACTTAGGGAGAAATGAAAGAAAACCAATTGAATAGCTCAGACAGATCTCAGGCTCAAGTGCAGATAGATTTTTCAGATATCTCAGCGCCACATATAACAAAGTGAGAGTAGTTTTATAAGACGAAGCTCTAATTATCAATTAGCGAATAGAGCAATAAATGACAAGTGGGAAAATCAACTATGTGTTCACCAAGTAAGTTGGCGAAAAGAGAAAGCTTTTACTTATCAGCCTATCATACACCCGACGAAAGTAAAAGGGTTCCTGAGGAGAGATAGATGATTGATAGATGACGCATGCTGCCTTACTAAACTATGTAAAGTATGCATATCGCTTAGGAACTCGCCAGGAAGAACAAAGTCACTTTCAGCTCTGATGACGCAAGCCATGCAGGTTTGCTTAGTGCTGAGTGTATTATTAGCAGCAAAGTCCCACCGTCGTTTGATCTAGCGAATCCCTGGTAAATTCAGTCATGAGCGCCTGAATTCTTCCATCATCCAGGTAGCCAATCACTGCCTTCTTTGGTGCCCCCTGAGCCCATCTAACAATGTCTTAAGGGGCGCTGTCGACATGCGTCACGACATCCCCTGAGTTGAACTCATTCAAAGAAAACGAAAAACGCCGCACCCACTTATCAGAGCATTTAGTGGGTTCTTGTGATTTGACCTTTATATGCTTATGCGCGCTGACACTGTGCATGCTGCCACTAACCTAACCTGCAAGCTGAACCTGTGCTAGTCATCCCTAACCATGTTATTGTTGTTGCATATTGACCATGGTACCACTGACCATTCGATTGTGTTTCATTTGCAGCAGATGTAAAGCGCCTAGAGAGAGATTGAGTTCTCTGATGGGGCTTTATTAATTGCATTATTTTTATTGTTATTATTATTACTTGCAGGTGCTGAAATATCGGAATGAACGCAACCAGCCTTTCTTTGCTCATGCTGTTGACCCTGGCGTCTGCCTATGACAACAATCGGCCGTGCTTACTGTCGGACTGCTTGAACGTGTGCAACCTTTTTCATGCTGAGGTGCAGGGATTCTGTATGGTGAATTGCGACGGATCTACCAAATGCATGTGCATCGATCCTCGGCGAAAACCACCGGCTGAATGATATACTTTGCAAAACATGAGCAGCAGTGCCTGTGGCAACTGTATAATTTGAACACTTATTGATGGTACTTATACCCCTACGATGTCTTGGACTCTCGTGACAGCCGGCGTGAATCTAAAGCTCTCGGTACGAACTGTGCTGCCTTATTACATCGATAGAGAAATAAATCTGTCTGCAGCTAAGCTGTGATACCCGAGATTGCTGGTTGCTGTGTTTTATTACCAGCAGAATGCCTCAACTGATAAAGTCTTTATAAGTACGTCGAAGACATCTACCGTACGTTATGGCAAGAAAAACAAAAGTGGCACGGTCTTTGAAATTGGCCCACGAAACGCATGGGGACATAGCGGTATGCTATTGTGGTAGAAACGTCAAGCTTGTGCACGTTGAGTCTGACGATGCCACATATCCAGCGGCAGTACTTGTGAGGGGCTCTCAATATCACGTTCAGTACTATGGATGATGCTAGTCTTGCATTACAGTGGCCTGGGTATACGATGTTTGGTCCTTTGCTTGGTTAAGCTCCACCAAAAACGCTTTAGAAAGAAAACACGATATTGACGAAATCCACTACACAGGGAAACCTTTAATTAAAATTATTTACAGTGATGCTTATCGTCCCGTTGTAAGATTAACTCAACTGGGCATAAAGCTCTGCGGGCCAATGATTGCACTATACTGAGTCATTTAAAGGCGATCACAGTCATTTAAAGGCGTCAAGCGATTACAGCTGGTGCAAAGCTCTGCAGTTAGCTTGTCTGTCGTGAGCGTCGCAGCTGCAACATCACACCACTTCTCGCCGATCTGCACAGGCTACCAGTCAAGCAAGGGATTGACTTCAAGGTTTTGTCGCTCACTTTTAGGTCACTACATTCTTTAGCTCCAGCCTATCTCTCAGATCTACTCCCCCACCAGGCCAAGCATTGTACCACCCGCTTTTCGGAATCCAACAGTCTAGAAATACCTCATACAAACCTTAAATCCTTTGGAGACCGTGCATTTAGTTCATATGCTCCCAAAGCCTGGAAATCCCTCCCGACTTGCGTCAGAACATCCCCTGACTTGACCACATTTAAAAAGAACTTAAAAGCACACCTATTTAGGACAGCATTTAGTGGGTCCCCGTGATTCGTCCTTGATGTGCTTAAGTGTGCTGACACTGTACATGCTGCCACTAACCACATTTGCATGCTGACCCTGTGCATGCAACCCCTAACCATGGTATTCATGTTGTTTATCAAGCATGATATTACTCACCATTCAATTGCATTTCCGTTTGCAGGAAATTTAAAGCGCCTCGAAAGAGATTCAATTCTCTGAGGGCGCTTTATCAAGTGCATTATTATTATTAAAGAGCTTGCAATTAAAAAAATGGCACTACAGGCGAAATATTTGTCCTCAGTTTTTTTAACGAAAATGCTCTAAATATTAAGGACAAATATGCATTTGACGAAAGATAGCTGATTTCTCCGGCTAATAATGTGCAGACAGGATATTTTTGGGGCTCGGCCCTAGTATAGAATCAGACGCATCACTCAGCAGTGCATAGTTGATTCTCATGCGCTTAGTTTGCAAACCAATAACTAAAGGAAAATATAAAGTCACATTTAATTTCTCAAACTAATAACACTTATTTAAAATATTATGTTAGGCTCTGCTGAATCTTTTCTTAAGCTGTAGACCTCATACATTGCCTTTGAAACGTTTGCTCGCCTCAGCCCATGAAATTGTCAAGCTAAAAGATCTACTTTACATTGATTAGGTCAATTGCCTGCTAATGTGGGAAATAAATTTCTATTCTGACGCCTTTGCCTCAGTGCTCGTGATCTGCTGCCATCGTCTACACCGAGTCCCTGCAGCTCACCAATGATAAAGATGTATAGACCTAGTAGAGGTTTAGAGATAGTAAAAAGGCAGTTATGGAAAGATTGTATGCTAAGTAAGCCACAATATGATTATATATTTCTGAGGCATTTATGGTTTATGGTTCGTGAGTTATAATGGTTGGGAAAAGTTTGAGTCTTACTTATCTATGGCTAGGCAGCATACACGTCTTGGCCATAGAATGGGTGCAGAGATGAGTAAAGAATAACTCGTGCTTCATGTGCTTATGCGTGCTGACACTGTGCATGCTGCCACTAACCATATTTGCATGCTGACCCTGTGCATGCCACCCCTAACCATGATATTCATGTTGGTTATCAAGCATGATATTACTCACCATTCAATCGCGTTTCCCTTTGCAGCAAATGTAAAGTGTCTAGAAAGAGATTGAGTTCTCTGGGGGCGCTTTATCAAGTGCATTATTATAATAATAATAATTGTTATTTTAATACACACACATGCACACATGCACAGACACGCACGCACACACACACACACACACACACACACACACACACACACACACGCATACACACACACACACACACACACACATATATATATATATATGTATGCATATATGTGGAGCCTCAGAGCGCTTAATCTCTTTCTAGGCACTTTGCATAGTCAGTATAGTCCATATGGTTAGACGTAACATGCACCATGTCAACATGAATGGCTCATGTGCATTGGGCTGCTCACATCAAGGGTCAAGCACTCGAACAAATTTTGTCCTAAAACTGCATGCTATCATAACCTATCCTTACCAAATTCTGCTTATCTGACTATATGCAGATATCATTCAGTCTATAGTGTGTGCCCTCCTCTGCATCAAAAGTCACATGTAAATAGTGAAAACTCAAAACCCTTTTCATCGATGCTGTCCAATCGAGAATTCCCAGCCCTGCTGCTCAATCCCCTTCTGACCTGTTATCATTAGTAGAATGCTACACAACGACAAAAGCAGATATGCTTGACGAGCTTGCACCTCCGACTAAGCCCACTGTTCGTTCTCGCCCAGCGGCCTAGTGTTAAACAAGCTAGGGCAACCAAGCGTGAGCTTGAAAAAAACATATATAAGATTTGGACTGACTGTCTATCGTCAGGCATGCGAGGACTACTGTAAATCGTACCAATCAACTTCAGTTAAGGCCAAATGTAGCTTCTATAATAAACATTGTTGAATCACATATGCACAATCCAAAGATGCTGATGTCTACGATACACTCTGCTTAACCGCTTCCAGGCTAGCTCTTTACCTAGTGATCCAAATGATGGTCGAGCCGATAGCTTCTCTAGTTTCATTGACGATAAGATAGACAAGATCAGGGAGTCGCATATTCAATTTTTACACCAAGCTAATAAAGTCCAGTCTGGTTTTTAATAATAATAATAATAATAATAACAATAATTCACTTGATAAAGTGCTCTCAGAGAATTCAATCTCCTTCTAGGCGCTTTAAATTTCCTGCAAACGGAAATGCAATGGAATGGTGAGTAATATCATGCCTGATAAACAAACAACATGAATACTATTGTTAGGGTTGACATGTCCTGGGTCAGCACAATATCTAATAATATCTAAGAACTTGGAATTATACTAGCCAGGAGCTAGGCAAGGGTTGACATTTTTTATTTATAGTTTATCATAAGAGTTCTAACTCAAGGCTTCTTAGCCCCTTCCCTCTTGTCCTTTCGTACTAAGGGGAAGTCTTATTTAGTAAAGGATAGAAACTAACCTGACTTACGTCGGTCTTAACTCAGATCATGTAGGACTTTAAGAGCCGAACAGGCTCACCAAATGCAAATGTGGTTAATGGCAGCATGCACAGTGTCAGCACACATAAGCACATCAAGGACGAGTCACAGGGACCCACTAAATGCTGTAGTAAATAGGTGTCTATTTAGGTTCTTGTTAAATGTGGTAAAGTCAGGAATGTTCTGACGCAATTCGGGAGGGAGTTCCAGGCTTTGGGAACATACGAACTAAATGCATGGTCTCCAAATGATTTGATGTTTGTACGAGGTATTAGTAGACTGTTGGATTCCGAAAAGCGGGTGGTACGAAGCTTGGCCTGGTGGAGGAGTAGATCTGAGAGATAGGCTGGAGCCAAAGAATGAGGTAACCTAAAAGTGAGCGACAAAACCTTGAAGTCAATCCGTTGCATGACTGGTAGCCAGTGCAGGTCTGCGAGAAGTGGTGTGATATTTCAGCTGTGCCGCTCACGAAAGACAAGCTAACTGCAGAGTTTTGCACCAGCTGCAATCGCCTGATCGCACATGCTGGTAGGCCAGTAAGCAGTGAGTTGCAGAAGTCGAGAAGGGATGTCACGAAGAGATTTTAGAGCTAATCACTTCGTAGAGTCAGCCTTGCTTCGGGTTTACAACGACATTCTTAGGAATGCAGTCTCTGGCAGAGTATCTCTGCTTTTCTTGCTAGATCTTTCGGCAGCTTTTGATACGACCGGTTACCGAGACCTTCTCGAGGCCCCTAATCTTGTATGGGCGTCACTGGTACTGCACTGCAATTATTTAGGTCCTGCCTCAGTGGCAGATTCCAAAGTCTTAATGTGAACCTTAAGTGATTATCTGAGGAACCACTGTAGTTAAGCGTAAGAAGTTAGTTTAACGTAAATAGTTAAAAAAGGATATATGAGTAATGGGGTGCAAAATGCTTTTTATGAGGAGTCAACTCGTCAAAATTAAGTGTATACTAGTTCTGTATTGTTATATTGTAGTGCTTATTAGGTCAGGTCGGAAGGGGAATTGAGCAGCAGGGGCGTTATTTTCGCATGGGCAATTGTAATATCCATGGGTCTTAACGTTTTATAATTAAAAGTTGAGTTTATATATCAATCAAAGCACAAGATGCAGACTGAATGAAATCTTCTTGTGATCCGATGTGAATAATTCGGCGATTATGATAATCAAACTGTTCACATCGGACTTGAGTCCCATAATTATAGGAGTAAAAAGCACACAAACTATAGACAAATTTTTGATCGAGTGTGAGACCTATATTGTATCTTAGGTCATCAAGGTGTCACAAGAAGAAATTAGAAAGTCTACGCAATTTGGCAGTTAAATCGTCAGCTGAGTCGTTGAAATGAATGTTGAAATAACCAGGAAGCAAAGCTTTCTTGCTCCCTCAATCGAAATGAGTAAATACAACCTGAAACGAAGAAAGACTTGGTATGGATACTTGCTTACGGTAAAAAATTACTGCCACCGTTAGCAACTTGCTATTGGAGGGACTGAAAAACCAAGGAACTGAAAGACTTTTTCAATGGGGCTGCAAATGATTTGAAATTGAGGGAGGTACGGGCGATAACAGTCACTTCATCCGCTGATTTTGATTGATCTCGGGCTTCGATAGAAAGAGAAGCCGGTTAAGGGCATTGGTTACGATTTAAATAAAAAATACGATACATTTGTATAGTGCCTTAAGAGAAATTAATCTCTATTCAGGCTCTTCACATGTGCCTCCGGGCTCGAGCCCACGACCTCAGCCAGACCTACTGGTCTGGGCGAGTACCGCTGGACCAAATAAGCTCGCAAGATCAGTCAGTTGATGGATTTCAGCCAGTCAGTTGACAGATTTAAGCCAGTTCTCGTTCAAAGCAAACCGGTCATGAATCGTGTAGCATATTATTAGGGGTTTAGTGAACATTGAGCTTTGGTTTTATGAGTGGGCTTCAAGATTCACCTCCGGGATTCTAGTAGACCTGATGACTAATAATTTTTCTCTACGAATTCTTCACTACAGCGACTGAAGACAAGTGCAATCGACATACAGTGATGATGCTGGAAATACTGATCGCCCACCCGTGATTCACAGCACATGCTAAGAGTTGACCATTTTTTCTAGGCTCAGTACCGCATGAGAGTTGTTGCACGCCCTTACTGGTTCGGGAAGCCTAGGATCCGCCGTCACTGCCGAATGGACTTCTTTATGCGACCGCTACGGCCTGTTTATCTTTTTGCATTGGCTCTCTTCGTTGCTGCCACGTTCTGATAGTTTTGGCGTATGCTTGTGCATTGGTGCTGCCCCTGCGAGTCACTGGCGCTCACTGGTATATGTAGCGTAGTTACAAACGGGGTTTGCGGCTTCCACTTCCGGTCAGCACTAGGCAGCACCAAGCAGCACTCGTAACAGTGCTAGTCTCAACCGAAGCTCAACGAATACCGGCGGCACTTGAATCCTATTGCACTGCTAGGGAAACAGAGCCCCCATACCTTAACATATCAAGCTTGAATTATCCGCGATAACCCAGCTCATTTAGCTGGCGCCGCCATTTCTGCGTGCCTGATAGAGCGAGTACCTTTACGTGCACTACGATTGCGGCCTAGTTTTTTCGAGACATGAAAGTCGTTGCACTCATTTGTAACATTAAATCCTAAGCGCGAAAGAATTAGAGACTTTATCGGGGACCGCAACGCTCCCACGACGCTTAATTTATCATTTTGAATGCATATCCCTATGTGAGTAACTACTTGTTATCCTAAATAATTGTAATTGCGTAGCTATGAAGCGCGGGCTTTAGTTGGAAAATTCTATTGTCCACTCTAAGCCAAAGCAGCTTCTGTTGCACATGCGCCAACTCCCGCTTGCGCTGCACCAAAAGCGACTCGTATTTTCTGACCAATATTTTGCACAAGCATAAAAGTTCTGGCGAAAGTCAAACACAGATTCCGAGACTGTTAAGACCAATTTGAAGTTTAGCCGTTTGCGTGCTTATAGCGTGTGCAAAATTTCGTTTTAATGCCCTTTAACGCTTGATGTATGCACAGGGTAGTCACGATGGCATATGCGCCTCCATTAGCACTTTGTTATCGGCATTTGCTTCTGTGCTGCCGTCTTCCCGGCACGTGCTTGCGGGTCCTGTCCGAATGTCCTTGCGGCATCTGCTTCTGCAGCCAACGTCGCGCCGCTATGTGCATCTGAGCCAGACATTCTGTCGGTATGTACTACCCTGCCCGAGGCATCCACTATTACAACTTCGCTGCTGCAGCTTCGCCCGCCCTGTGCTACCTGCTCGGCAATCGCTGAATGTCGGCATTACTGATCTGCATGGCACTGATGTGCCGCAGCTGGTGTGGGGAAATCCAGGGATCTACCTGAGCCGACAGATGTGCCCACCTACCCCAGGGGCGATATTGAGAAGGCTTCTCAGTCCCTTAAGACGAGAAAAAACACGGTAGGTGCCTTTATCCAAGCCCCTGGCTTAAACTAGATGGACGCTCCTCCTCCTGCCAAGGTTGGACTACTTATGTAGGTCATGAATGGTAGGAGCCAAACTACTTGAGCCTTCTGAGATGGCTGTGATGCGTCTCTACACTCTCTGACGCTGGTCGAATCCCTCTTTGTTCATCTGCTCACTTCAAGTGGACGAGGAGAAGAGGGGAATCTCGAAGACAATCCAGAATCACGTGGGGCATACAGGTTAGCGGGATGCACAGGTTTCTGACCCCAGGGCTGTTTAGACTGTGTCCTGCTCACGGCAAGACCGAGCAGTACTGTACGCAAGCGCTCTTGCACCTGGTAAAGACGGACTCTTTCCTAGCAGTAGGCAGCTGGATGATGATGCCTAGAGTAGTGGGGATGGTGCGTTGGCCCTCACTGGCCCTCGCTGGCATATAAATCTTTTGTCATCCTCCTGGGCGGCACAAACATCATGGACTCTGCCATGTCTTTCAAGATGGTCACTTCTTTACAGAGCCTGCCAAGGTCGCTAGCAGGAGAATCCAGAACTTTTCTTTTTTGATCAAGAGAAGGTGACGCAATTATTTCCAGCCAAACGCTCTGGCGTCCAAAGCCACTTCTTCGGCTGCGGCTCCGGCCTGACTTCCGAGCCCTTTCGCTTTTAACGCCTCGAAATATTGAAGTTATTGCCCTTGCATGGACTGAGCCAAAGCTTCGATCTAGTTCAAGCAGCCACGAGCAAATAGAGGATCTATCTCACGTGGTCTGCCACTTCCACTCGTTGATGCCTGTAGTCAAGGCAAGGCCCAACCTTGCCTTGAGTAGTTTGATTTCAGTTCTGCCGGATCTGTTGAGGCTGCTGACGATCGTTGACAGTGCGTTTAAGCAAGTGACAACCTGCCACGATTAGAGCTCCCTGTCAAAGATAGGATAAGGGCTGTAATGGCTGACGTAAAACTAATGATAACAATTCAGAACATGCTCTTGCCTCGAGGAGGCTGCGCACTAAAATATGGCCAACCGTGAAGACGTCAGTATTGTAGATTTAGGGAAAGAGTGTATACCAGATTGAATGTTGCCTGTTATTGATTGGCACTCTCGGATACTGCAAACGAGCGAATGAAAGCTTCAGTGAGGCTCCTTATGAGCCTAGAAGCAAACAGAGGCTCTTCTTAATTCAGCCTCCATGATGGACCATGGGCATGTCGGGGATGTGGACAAAATTCTCCTGTGGTGAAGGTGACCTCGCCATTGTTTGGCAATTCACAAAGAGTTTGATGGAGGATGTCATAACAAACGTGAACCCTAAAAAAATGCATTGAATACATGAAAATTTATTTATTTCATAATGATTATCGCTACGCTCTGCCAATAAATAGAACTTCTAGATACTGCTGTCTCTGTCAGGGAATTGGTGGTTGCCAGCATGAAGTCAGTGGAAACTTTTTTAAATGCTTAAGTCCGTCAAGCTTTTAGATTTCGCTCTTAAGCACAGAATTAAATGAGTCTCAATTAATAGTATTTAACCCCTCTGTAATCGTTGAGGCCACTCCTAAAATGCATCCACGATATGTGCGTTCTGCACACAATAAACAACAAATAAAAAGTGATAAGACTAAAATAAACCCTTTAATTATTTGCGCTCACAGAGATTTGGCCTAAATCCATTGACAGCTCCATCGTAACCGACGTTTCCCCTAAAGGCTTGTCTTACTTTCCAACTCCTAGGTCTAATAAAAATGGTGATGGAGAGAAACATTTAATCCTTTTTCTCATTGAATTAAAGCCAAATGTAATCCCCTCGAAGCAGTCTTTTCCATCTCTTTTTAATGAATTCTTCTAACATTAGCCCAGTGGTAGGAAGCATTTGTCACTCCACAGGTACAAAGACTTGCTTTTTTCATTCTCACACTGCACACATAAACTGTCTTCCGTTAATTAAACTGTTCTTGTATTGTTGATTTTAATATTCACTGAGATCGCCAATCTGACACATTTTCCAAACTTCGTTTTTCGGCTAATTGCTTTTATCTCTTAATTCATGTGCATAAATCCAGTTAAATAAAAGGAACACTGCCAATCGGATATTTTTTCTCGATTTTACACTTTCGACTCTACAATGAATAATTTATGCAAATCTAACCACATGCGAATCCCTATTCTCTTTTCAAGTATTTATCATTCTCAAAATAGTAAATGGTTTTCCGATTGTAAAGCATACAGAATCTTAGTTTTCAAGCTGTTCGCCAGACTGTCTTCCTCACCACTTATTTTAATCCTTCACCTGATAAAATTTATCGTAAAAACGTGGCAGATAGAAACATTTTAATCGCGTTATCTCCTCTGGCAAAGCACAGCTTACGCCTAGCCAAGAAAGTTTATCAAGTACAGTAGAAGTTAAACTAGCGAGGAATACCAAGCACAAGATTAAAAAGCATAGACAAATTAGGGTAGTAATAACTATTAATCGACCGACATGTGAAGATAAATTATGGTTACATCAATAAATTATTACCGAGACCAACTCAAGCTTCTAACAGGAAACAGTGCAATAATAGTTTTACCATTAAAACATGTGAATGTTGACTGTGAATCGTTTCTTAATATGCACTCTAGTCTGTGCTATGCACTAAGACCCTTGGAGGGATCTTTCTGAATATTTGTCCAGCTTATTTTTAAGAAAGATTGAGAAATTTGAGAGAGTTGGTACCAAAGATGATGATCTTCCCTGGATGATTCAACCTTCAATCCTTGCAATTACTCAATGCCCGTATTTAAACAAGACACTGCAGCGCTAATCTTGAACTTCTTTACCCAGTTTAAGAAGACTAATAACCCTTCAGACTCTATAGCAATGCTCTTCTTCTGAGATTCAAAGTATTACAGCTGCCATACAAAGTTATAATAGGAACCATCCCCAGCTTTAGATTCTATCCCAGAATCTTTTAATAAGTCTGTCATCGGGGTGCTTTAAAAATAGCTCAACGCTAGATGAGAAGAGCTAAAGCAAAATTCGCACATTGCCTATACTGCTGCGTCTATACAAGACGCCGCAGTAAGTAAAGGCAGAAACTTTAAACTATTATTTCTAAACCTGATAACCAGTAAATAGGCTCCATTCAGGTGCTAAAGTAGGTCCACAGTCAGCACCGCTGTGAGTGTACAATCACTTTTCAGCAATTTTAACTTAGGTAGAATCTCTTATTGTTCTGATGGATTTTTCAGCAGCTTCAAAAACTTTAAAAAACTGATCAATAAATGTCGAGTACCGTCAGCTCGCCCAGGGATGCCAACACTGAGTGAGAATGGGTGAAGCCCTATCCCATTATCAAAGTCGACACTGTGCCGTTACCACCAACTAATCCGAGAAAATTTCTTTACAGCACATGCCAAGGGCCTAGAATGAGATCGTGTTCCTTAAGGGTGATATACAATTGTGTTATTATTATCATTATTATTGTTAATATCTTTAGGCGATGATGCAGAGAGTAGATTATATATCTGCTTCTGCATTAAACAACTGGATATATATGAAATAAGATGAAGAACATCATTCTTTTGAAATCTGCCCTCTCTGAAATTGGTTTTCCTATGCGTTTACTTGCCTGAGCATAATTAAAATCACATAACTTTCAAGCTGTCCTATTAAACAGCAGCCGTAAATGATTTTTCTGATGATATATTGAGCAATCAAAGTATGGGTTGATCCAGAGATCTTTAATAGGCACATTATATTTTAAAATTTTTCTTCTCTCTCTTGTCGATGTAATCAGCAAGCAGGAGATTGGCTTTCATTTTTATGAGATGAACTACAGCTGGTCAAGTGCCTTGATCTCCTACCTGCCAGCAGCAGCTAAAGCTCTTACAGTTCCTTAAAATCACGTGATTACAAATAATATAATATCGCAATCGGAGGGCAGTCAGGACCTTCAGATTAAATGACAAAAAATCCAGCTTACTTATCGTGGGAAAACCAAGCGTTTCGGTCAGAAACGTGCAAGCATCAATCTTTAAATTTGCTCGACCAGTGTATTTCCTGCAGCCTAAACACAGAATCTGAGGGTACTCTTTCAAAAGTATCGGGACATGAGCACATCAGTTGCATAGTCAAGTCTGCCAACTTTCCCGCTGTGTAGCATTGCAAATATTTTTGTTCACTTAGATTATGGCACCAGTTATGCTGGTTCAAGCATGCATGGCATCTCGACTTGACTGCTGTAACTCACTACTTGTAGGTCTTCCTGCAAGTGCAATACAAAGCTTACATTTGGTGGAAAAGTAGGACGCTAAAAAAGGTATTTCAGAGAGATCTGTCAGCCGACACTTTACAGGCTTACTGAACAGTATGCTCTGGCTTCATGTCCAGTAGCGTATCGTTTTCAAGATGCTGTCATTCACCTTTAGGTTCATACACTCTCTATTACCACCAAACCAATCTGAATTTGTTTCACGGTAGACCACCTACCAAATTACCCAATCTATAGAATCTCATTAATTGCTTTTGACCCTAACTTAAAATATTTTTGAGATCACGGCTTCGGTAAATACGCTTCCAACGATTTAACGTCACTGACGAGTGAAAGAGCCGTCCTCTGATCTGAAAACATTAAAAGGTTGCTAGGAATCACTATTTTTCAGAGAGCATGCTCTGTCCTTGCGAATTTATCTTATATCTGCTTCTGCATTAAAAAACTGGATATATATGAAATACGGTGAATAAAATCATGTTTTTGAATTTTACCCTCTCTGAAATTGTTGTTTTTCCTATGCGTTTTACTTGCACGAGCATAATTAAGATCACGCTAAATTTAAGCTGTCCTATTAAACAGCGGTCGTCAACAATTTTTGGGGAGTTTTGCTTGCTGGTGTAAGCATGCATAATACTCAGATGCTTTAGGACGCTAGTTTAAGCGTAAAACAATACAATTCATTAGCATTATGATAATAACAATAATAATACATATAGATAGCACCCTCAGAGAACTGAGTCGCTCTTTAGTTACTATAGAGATGCTGCAGATAAACTATTACCAAATGTGTGGTAGTAAAACCCTCAAGGAGTAGGCAAAGCATATGCCGGTGAATTAGTCATGATACATTTTAGTCTTACATTACAGTGCATGTGCAAGTGCCCTCTGACCTAGTGGTAAACCAAGAATTGCTCTCGTGCTCACCCTGCTATCGGAAAAGGTTTCCATACCACGACCAAGGCCTCAAAGTACTCAATTATCGCCTTTAGTTTTTTTTTGCTTTTGACCTTTTAACTTTGACCATTTTTGAATCATTAGCTGAGCTTTAACTGCATGAATGGACTTGGGCTTCTTTTTACAATCTATTTTTGTTGCAGAGTTGGTCACATGCTAAAAAATATATATATATAATTCATTTATATAGCGCCCTAAGAGAACTTAATCTCTATTCAGGCGCTTCACATATGCCTCGGGGCTCGAGCCCACAACCTCAGTCACACCTTAGTCGGGGCGAGCACCTTAACCGGTAGACCAAACCGGCTCGGCGATCTGAGTTTTTGTTAAGTTTCCGCAGCATGACGCTGACTGAAGTTTTTCTCGTTGGTGTCAGTGATAACTATGTTTATATTTTGCTCACTTTGATTCTTGCTCACTTTGATTTCTCACTTTGATTCTTCTCAATTCATCGCTGTGAAAGCTCGACGGTGCACAATAGTGGGCCAATTACCACGTTGTATATGAAAATTAGATCGCAGCTAAAAGAGTAATTGCATGGAACTCTACATTTGTTGTGAAATGTGGGCCTGGAAGTCTTCAGTCGTAGCTGGCGAACCAGATACTCTGACTGCCAAGTTGAGAGTTTCGAATTGATAAAAGTAAAATCTGTACATGAGAAACATTAAACTGTGTTTCAATATTTATTATTAGTTTTCGATGTAAGATGCTAACCTGGGTATAGGATATGATTTTTGATGTGCATAATCCCACACAAATAGATGCTACCGCATTATCTTCTCTTTTCTCTGAAATTTTTCAATGATACTTATCATGTGTGTACCGCTATAGTAATACTCTAAATATTCTAAAAGAATCACTGCAGGAGTAAGATAAGTGATTGCGACTGAATCATCACCGTCCAACCGATGTAACCAAAAAATCTTGCTAATCATAGGGATGCATTCTTTTTCTCGAATTAAGTTTATAAAAATCTGACTACATGTTCGATTCACTTGGAGCGCTATAATAAAGCCTTATTATTATTAATACTGGTATCGCTATAAGTATGTCGCATCTTCAGATGATATTTACAGTTTCATTAAATGAAATTAAAAAAGCTGCTGGGGTCGCACATTGTTTTCTACCACCTGTAGCTACTGCTTGACTCTTTCAATTTTTAGACACCACCGGAACTCGTGCGTACCCGTAGAAAGTGCAGACGCTTGTTCCCAGAGGTAACTATAATTTTCCTGGAACGATCGAATTTAAGGAAGATAAAAGCAGGTAACTTTTACTGGAAGTGCCTTCAACGACTTGCCGGGAGGCGAATGGTGGATAAAAATTGGATTTCGACGCGGTGCTTCTCGCTCATCCTAAAATGCGGAATTACAATGGGTCTTTTTGGCATTTTGAAGCCGCAACAGAGCGAAGCTTGAAGGTTCTCTCCGAGAAAGAGTCTACTTATTTTTCACAGCCAGCGCTACATCATTCTGCCGGGTAGAGTGGATTTCTTGTGCTGATGCAGGCTATTTTAACTAGTCGTCGTTTAGGCCTGTCTCTTTTTCTTGAGATTACTTTTAAAGAACCTTTTTGGCGGTGCTCATTCGAAACGAAAAATCAGACTCTCACAATTAAGGTATAACAATTTTTAAATGCTAAATAGCCATTCGGATCGGATGTCCTGAGGTAAACCAAACTATTCTTCTTTTAGAATTGGCTTGAGTGTTTAGTGTTTAAGTGTCTTGTGGTAAGAAACCAAACTCTGCTTGGAAACGAGAGCCAGAAGCCGTGATCTGCAACTTTAACACCCGGCTTACCGGTTGGTCTTCAAAGCAGCCGTCACTCATCAAAGGATGTATAAGACATGATAGCAAACCCGTTATTCAGCGCTATAGTTCTGGCTCGGCCTCTTGATCTACTATTAATAGGATTCAAAGATTCTCTGGATAAGAAATAGATCTAAAATTGACTTTTAGGACAACTCTGTAGGTCGCTAATCGTTGAAAGTCTGCGGGCATTAAATGTGGCTGGTCACTTACGGACAGGAACATCCAGCCATATTGTTACACGGTGTTTTGTCATTAAATTGCTCTCGGGCCAAAAGAAAAATGATCTGCTGAGCATCGAGCTCCCCTTCCTCGACGGTCATTCTTTTGATCGGATATTGAAGGGAAGGGTTTTCGCGAAGGAGAACCTTTCGTCACCACCATCAAGGATGAGCCCCCAAATCACAAATATTGTCCAAATCTTGGTTCTAGGTACCACTAGTGCTCCCACAAATAGATCCTCTGCCGGTAGTTATGTCTTTAAGTTGCTCGTACCCAAAAAATGCCGTCAGATGGAAGTACATTCTGTTGATTGCTGTCACTCTACAGGATGAATCTGCAAAAAGTATTGACGTATTGCATTGGCAAAATCCTTATCTACCTCAGCCAAGCTTCCATCAAGCCCCTCCAGGACGGAAAATCTATGGGAAGTTATTCGCTTATGATATAGCTCTCAAGCATCTCCAGCCAAACTTTCCGTTCCTTAGCTACCTGGGTTCAGACAAGGACTTGGTCATCACGGGTTACGGGATAAAGAATAATACTGATGGAAATAAGAATATCAGCAATGAGAAATTTGCAAGCGTCCTAAGGAAACTTAATCTCTTTCGAAGCATTTCTCATTTTCAGAAAGAATGTATCTGGCAAATGGTGATGCATTGTACAGTTCTGCACGCATAACTACACAAAACGTGATAAACAAGGACAAAGCAAATGCTTTGAGGAAAAGAAAGGTTCTGAGCTCGTGTTTTAAATGTCGTAAAATCAGGGACGTCACGGAGACATTTGGCAGTAGGTTTTCATCTTTGAGAGCAAACGAGCTCAAAACTTGATCTCTAAAGGATTCAAAGGTTGGTTAGTGGTACAGCCAAGTGCATCAAGATAAAAAAAATTCCCCCAAATCTGTCTGCTTTTTGCACTGCCGCCTGAATTTTTGTCTGCATAGGGCAAAAGGCCTTTGCTCACTTCTAGCAATTCGTTTTCTACGCCAAAATCTAACACCGGTCCCCAAGACCTTCAAATTAGCAATCGTTAGGTCCATACTTAAAAAGCCTGGATTAGAGACACAGGTCCTTGGAAACTATTGCCCAGTTTCTTTTCTTCCTTTCCTGTCAAAGATTCTTGAACAAAATTGTTGCCAAGCAGCTGGTTGAATATATTAAAAAGAATGACATGTCAGAAAAATTTCAATCGGGGTTCAAGAGGCAGCACTCCACTGAAACTGCTCTCGTCCAGGTTAACAATAACATTCTACGTGGCAACGGTGACGGGAATGTCACTGCCCTAGCTCTGCTAGATCTGTCTGCTGCCTTCGACACCATTGATCACGAAGTGATAAAGGCACACGGAATAGGATCACGGTCTGGCAGACGAAGCACGGGCGTGGTTTAAATCATACTTGTCTGATCGTGTTCAATCCGTGTCGTTTGGGGGTCAGGCCTCAGACACGAGAAGGGTCACCTGTGGAATCCCTCAAGGGTCTATACTTGGTCCCTTGTTGTTCTCCATTTATACGCAACCTCTGGGAAAAGTGATTAAGGCCCATGGAATAGGATATCACTTCTATGCTGATGATGCTCAGTTGTATTTGTCATTCAAACCGCTGGAATCTGCTGCAGCAACTGAGAAACTGAATGCTTGCCTTGTCGATATTCGATTCTGGATGTCGGAAAACTTCCTGAAATTAAATGATGATAACACCAAAATGTTGCTCATAGAATACTCTAAGCGTGTGGCTGGATTAAAAGGCTTTGCTCTTTTAATGGGTGATGCTATCGTACGACCATCACCACGTGCTCGAAATTTAGGTGTCGTTTTCGACAGCTGCCTCAATTTCAAAAGCTTCATTCAGAAGACTGCTTCTACAGCGAGCCATCACGTCCGATCCCTATCCAATATTAGGAGCTATTTTCCACAGTGGCTTGCAAAAAATTTAACTAGCTCCTTAGTTCTGCCTTGGCTTGATTATTATAATTCGTTTTTGGCTGGGCTACCAAAGAAAGCAATTTGGCCACTTCAGCTGACTATGAACGTGGCTGCAAGGCGACCCTTCAATTTCCAGAGGTTTGAGCACGTCTCTCATTTTCTAAAAGAGCTGGGATGGATGCCGGTTGAGCAAAGATCACAGAGAAAATTTCTTAGGCTGACCGACAAGGCCCGCCACGGCTTCGCTCCTTCTTACCTAGCTGAACTGCTGCATCCGTTTCAGTCTGTTGGCGCCCTCAGGTCCTGTGTGGACAATAAATTAGCTGTTCCATTCCTCCACTCTAAGACCGTTGGCGACAGTAGCTTTAGCTCTGCAGGATCTAGATAGTGGAACCTGGCTTCCACAGTTCTTATGCAACAACAACTACTCTCCTACTGCCAACTACTGCTCATCCTTTTTAGCAGTCCTGAGCTGCTACTTTCATGCTACTCACTATCTCAACTGCTCTCCTGATTCTGCTATGCTTCCCACTTTCTCTTTGTTGAGCGAGACGACGTTTGTTGGCTACCGAATGTGTACCGAAAGCCGCTTAGGCTGTCAGTGTGCTGTGCAAAACTCTCCTGTGTAACACCCACATGGTCTTTATGAATTTGTGGAGTTACAGACGGAGATATAAACACGCACACATGCACATGTATAAGTGCTTGTTGCGAGTAGCTCCAAATAGCAAGCTCTAAGTATCAGCCGACGCCCGATGAATCGAACACTTACGAGGACCATTTACGACTGTCTGAAGATTAGCAGCAGCGCCCTCATCGCCTACTGCCAAGTAAAGCTTCCGGATGAGACTTCGCTAGTATACAATTGCTGTTGAAAAGCAGTAGTTCTTAAACATTAACCGGAAACGAGTTATATTAAAGGCATGTGAACTACTTGGCAGCATGGTAAGTTGGTTATTTCCATACAGTCAGATGATTTCCAACTCCTACTAGCCGAACAGTAGATAATTCGCCGATCGGGTAGAAATCGGCATATCGAGCTCACCCAGCCATCTGCTACATTAGCTTCCTCTGACCTTGGTTACTCACGAGACCTTAAGATTACTTAGTTAGTCGGAACAAATAGAAATCTGGCTTCTTGCATCTCAATCTGTTTTGCTACATTGCTGGTTCAACATTCCATTCGCGAGCATTAGAGAAAATCCTCTGGAAGTGCCGCCTAATGCAGACTCAGTGACACGCCGTCAGCACAAATATGCCCTGCTGCCAGCTTTGATCAACTGGCTGTAGCTCAGGAATGCGTTTGGCTGGTGCCAGTGGCAGTCTAAAGTATACCCTCGCGCCAAGGCTTTTGGAATTTGAAGCCGGGAAAGAGCACACTTAATCAACATACTTGAACGACCATTCGGTGGCTGCCCAGCCTGTCGCATTGTCGGGTGCTTTCGCCACGTGCCTTTGAAACACGTTAAATTGGTAGCTGAGGTGAGCCTGCAGAATTTTTTCCTGTTCTAAATCAAGAATGCGATTTCGTGCTGATAAGTGGCCCCGAGACATCAATCTCACGGAAAGCTGCTTAATTCTGTACGGACTATTTTGGTCAAGGTTGTGGCCCATGCGAAAAAAAGGCAAGCACAATGATTGCCCGAGGACTCCCGTGACGGAAACCCTGCGAATTGCCTGATCCAACAGTCCTACGTATATGCCAAGTGATGTGCTTTAGCGGGTAGCATCTCGATCGCAAACAGCAAAACAGAATTGTCTACCGCAGGATTCAAACCTGTGACCTGGGCCGTGAAGTGCGAGCTCCTTACTTATGTAGCTGAGACCCTGTGGTGAGAGCAAAGAGACATCTTGTAAAAGCTTCCAGCCCAGGGAACGCCGTGCATTCTTACCTGATTTCACTCTACTGGTGAAGACATGAAACCATAAAAACCAGTTAATGTGGCTAGCTAATGTTTCAATGACTTTTTTCACGCGTGCCTCGATGTTCATTCCCTTTCACAAAGTATGCTTCCCTAATATATTACTAATTATATTAAAATGACGTTTGGGAAGCACCTTTGAAGAACAAAATCTTGTTTAGGGCCATTTTAATAAGCTGTAAATGAAGAATGTCATTTGGTTAGGGATAATATGCACAGTGTTAGCACATCTAAATAGGATAAAGACGACGTTTGTCATCTACCAATCCTAATTTTTCAGCCCACTTTTATACATCTGCAATAAAATGGGTAATACAAATGGCAAACAAGAGAAACTTCAATATTTAATGCCCATAGCCTGGAGCTCTCTGCTGACTAACATAAAATACTTAGACTTGAATTCTTATTATAAGGACTAAAAAGGTTGGCTGATTCATCAACCTCAGTTAGATAATGGCCGAAGAGCCTTGACAGCCATACCAGCGCTTGCAATGGCTAATAATTAATCTCCTTCAGCATCAATGAAACCCACGACCTAGCTCGGTCAAGAAGAGCGAGCATCAATCCATAGGCGCAGACCCATGGGCAATTTCATGGATACCACCCATTCCTGAAAGCATTGGCTTAGTTCCCGTTAAAAATTCATCGTGTGATTCTAATGAATGCCTCATTCAACTACGTCATTGTCAATTTTCAGTTGATATACCACCTTCACAGCGTACGTGAAGTGCCTAGACAGAGACTGAAATTCTTGTGGTACTATCACCATACCTTATCATGTATGCCTATTATAAAATGATGATAAACAAATTGTAACTACATAATGAATTTTGTTAATACTTGATTATTATGGCCTTCGGTATCTGCAGTGTGTGAAGATGTTCAGCTTATATTTAGAAATATTGGCTTTGGTGGCAGTGCATGACCATATTACACTGGCCTATAATAAATAACGCTTTAGAAAATTCCACCACAGCAATTAATTAACTTTGCTTATGCTTAGCGTTTGATTTGTATGGTGAGATTGGAAAACATCATACATACTTCCTAAATCAGTTTTTGTTATTTACTTCCCTCTTTCTCACTTCCGTCCCACAAAAATAATTTTTCATTAACTCTTGCACATACGTACCATTGATTGAAAGACGTGTGTTGAATTATTTCCATAGGTAGTACTTCACTGTGATATGCGACGTAAAGTAAAAAAAAATAGGATGATCTGATTCAAAGGCCTCATGCATTTAGCGCAAGAAGAGCCTTAAAGACTATCACTCCTCCTTCCAGTGGACAATAAAAATTGCCTGCCACTGGATGTAAACACACAGTTTACTTCATGATGTATGAGCACTTTATGCACATCTAGGTAACAAAAAATGACCTCCAATTGCCAGTATAGCATACAATTTATTTTATTTGAAAAGTTGCCGTTGGCCACCGTCAACGTGATAGAATTTTCCAAACTATAGGAATAGTATTTAAAGAGCTGTAGCCATGCTCAAGCGTAAGTGTCCATGAAACTGTACAAAGGCGAAGAAACCGATTTGACTTTACTTGCTCTTAATGCTATTTTAACGACTACACAAGTGAAGTCTTACGATTTTTCATCTCTGGGCCCTGAAGAACTAGCCGAAAGCTGTAAAGCAAGAAATGACTAAGGAAGCCATAACACTTCGCATTAAGGATGCCACAATGCATCGCACTTCCAATTCGAGCGAAGCCATTTTGCCACTGTGCGTACAGTCTGATCATGAGCGAATCGACGCTCAGCAGAGATTAGAAAAACAAACATTGGTATGTTCACATTCGTTATGGGCAATGGTAATTTTCTTGCTTATTCCCATCTGGTATTTGGTAGGTTACTTGCCGTTAATATTCGTGACCAATTAGGCACGCTCTTTCTTTGTAGATGGAAGATGGATTCTCTGGGTTAAATCTTTCTTGGTTGCAAAGAATTCTTGGGGTCTTAAAAAAAATACTGGTGGATGTATTTATTATCAGTTCATGCTAACAAACACACACACACACACACACACACACACAAACACACACACGTATATACACATACATACATATATATATTTATTTATAATTCATATATATATATATATATGCCATGGAGCTCGAATCCACGACCCCGGTCATCAAATACAATCACGTTGACCTCAGAGTGAGCACCTGTGTAAAACTAGAACTGCATTATCAAAGCCCCCAAATTATTGTTGAGCCAACTAAGTGACCTGTATGCCCTTCTCTTTTGTCTTTGTGTATTTGCAGGAAGGGACATATATAAATATATATATATATATATATATATATATGTATATGCATATACATATATACAGTATATATAAATATAAATATATCTATACAATGCAATTGTAAATCGTATGCATCTGCATGAATATGCACAAACAGTTTAAAAAACATGTATCCATATCAAGCTAAATATAAATAAATAAATAAATATATATATATATGTATATATATATTAATACTTGGAATGCTTCATGACTGCTAACGAAACAAACTTGTAGAATTCCATTAGGAGCTGGGACTTAGGTAGACGCCTGCTGCAGCTAGGGTTTTATTGTCTGGGCAACTGCCAGAAGACATTCCGAGAAAAAACCTTCTGCATCGATTGCTTACTGATATCTATCTGGAGTTTTTATGCCATAATGGGGAGCAGGCCATGAGCGAAAGCTTAGCCACTGTGAATAGTTGTCGGGAAAGAGATCGAGAGTATGGACTAGATGCTTGAACTGCTCGCGTGGAAGTGGATGTTTGAGGCATCGTGAGGAAGTCAGCCAGCTCTTCCCTTAGCCTACCATTCTCATTAAAAAACGACTGCAACAGTCACTAAAAGAGTTCAGCATTTCAACTGAAGGCCGGAAGTGTTAGGATTCTGCCGCACTACTCAATGCTCGGTCACGAGGGTATGGAGTAGCTCCGAAAAGTAGTACAAGAACGCAGGGACTTGTGATTGCAGACAGACAGGGGAAACGCCCCTGCAATTTGAAGTTCTCTTTTCCGGTGTTGCAAAGTAACCTTATTGCCCTTAGTCGTCTGCCACGTCGTGGTTGATAGTGTACATCGTTTCTCGGGATATATTCTAGAGTCTCAAACGTAAGTACTCAGATTGTGCCTTTAAATCAGTCTAGTCAATCGAGCTATACGATCCGTCAGATGGTGTACAATTCCCTAATTCAATCAGGCCTATGGTAGGATGGGGGTAGGTTGAGTTGTCAGTGCCGGTCTTTAGCAATGATACGGTCTCACAGAAAGAGAGCCTCTCTTCAACTTGATTTTGCTGCAGCTGCTTGTCTATATCCTGCTGTGACAGCCCTCAGCACGACCTGTCGTCAGGTTGGGTAGCGCGATCGAGCAACAAGTCTGCTGGCTCCAACACCAAAACCTTTATTTCACGTAACGCCAGCCAAGCCCAGTCTACACACACTAGACGGCTGCCGGCGTCGAGGGGTCTCTGCCTCCCCTACCGTTGTACTCCTCCGACAACCCTTATATTCCATGCAAGCGTTGTTTTTCGCACTGTTGGGCCATTGTTCGTTCCGAACCCGCCCGACAGCTGGCGACAGTTTGTGGTAGATTTATGTACCCACAGATGCCGCCAATGCATGGATTTGGGCAGGACTGCCGAGTCATCGTCTGCCCATCCACCGATCGTGAGCTTTCGGCTGCACAGGTAGTCTGACAGCCCTCGCCAGGTCTCTGCCCAGTGCTCACAGGCTGCAAGCATTGTGTTCTTCCACACCTGCTTTTTTCCAGTCTTGTCATTTGCATAATCAGATAGGATAGGGTCGCTTAGGTCGAACTTGTGTTTGTGTATGCCATTAGCACAACATAAGAGATGGCAGAGAAACCCTTGACTGGGGAAATAAGGATGGAGCTTGGTTGACAATGAAGAGGGGACTCGGGATGACTGGTCCCTCGTTTTGGTCGAATAATACCCCGGAAGTAGTTTCTCCAAGGAGGCTAGGCCATTTTCATCCAATTATGGCCACATGTTTTTCTTATTGAATCGTTGCCTTACTCGGAAAAATAATTGTCAGAGTTTGTATACATAGCTACTCTATATGTATACATACCTTTATTTCCCAACCCGATTAGAATCCGGTTTCCCAAATCACCACCATCTGCTCCAAGCATGCCGGAGCCAGCACAGGCTACCAGCAACTCAAACATTCCTGCGGTCTTCGGTCACGTCGTTGACCCTGCAGAGACCTAGCGTTGCTCACGGGTCACTATCAACATGCATGTGCAGTCGGAGTCTAGTGCATACGGACGGTTTCCACAGTGCATCCATTGCAATCAAGCATACGTGGTTGTTTGAGCCAGAAATACAAGCCTTTCGAGGGATTTGTGTAGGTGCTATGGCTTCGCAAGCAGCTCATCATTTGCTCACTTATTTTTTTGCGACATTTCTACGATTTAGGGTATCGGAGATGGGATACAATAAAATTGCAATGGTAGGGTAAGATTCTGTACACCAATCACTGCTAAGATTTCCTGTTACTTAGCGTCGTTTTGGCAGAACTTTCAGTAAGTAAATTTCTCTTTTCGACATGTTCAAGGTTTTTTAGCTGCAGGGTTTTTTGGGTTAATGATGCCGCTAGCCACATTGAATTTCTACGATGTGATGATGTGGAATATCAATCGCTTGCCGAGGATCAGCAGCAATTCAGTAAGGAAACGAAGATAAGGAGGTGAAGCTGAACTTAGCAGGGAGGACAGTTGAATGGATATATATCAATAAGTGAAATATATGTCTGCTGGGGTTGCAGCCGTAGTTTCGGTCGAAATAATGGACAGTACAATTATTTTCAGGGTATGTGCTACACTTATACGCCAGTATGTGCTACGATTCCTGAAGGATTAAGCCAGTGCGTCAGAAGAGTTGCTGGTCATGGAGGTATCTCGTTGCCCAACAGATCGTTCCACCTGAACCGGCTCAGTATAGTTATAAACTCGTCAGGCTGCTATAGGATGACAAAGCTGCTCCACAAATGCGCTTGCCGATCAAAGAAAGTCCGGAGGGTATTCGAATCCAGCTAGTGAGGGCGTTGTAGGTCTGCCGGGACTGTATCGAACATCTTTTTCAATGAAAGCAGATAAATTCAAGCATCAAAGAGACAGAATTTGTTGTATATTTATGTCTGGGTCCTTTGATGATGATAGTGTATATAAGAGCGCAGTGTGGGGCAGAGGAGAGCGCTGCCGTACTTAATGGAAGATGTGAGTCCGCGTAGTCACGGCGAGACCGCCAGGCTAGGCGGCCTACTGGGTGCTGGCCAAGCTGCTGCGGTAGCCGTGTAACCTCTGCCTAACAGCGGCGCTAATTGAGGGCACCTCCAGCACTGCGTGTGACCGACTGGTGGCGATAGGGAGAACGGGCGGCTCCCGTGTGGGGTAGCCGCGCTAGCGAGTGTGGTCCGTGCCTCAGACCTGTGCGAGGCTACAGTTTTCAGCGCCGATACCGTCTTGTTAGTTGCAAGTAGCTTATCACAACGAGTTACAGTATGGATATGTATAAACACCCGTGCATATATATATATATCTATATATATATATATATATATATATATATATATATATAAACACACACATATATATATATATATATATATATATATATATATATATATATATATATATATATATATATATATATATATATATATATATATATATATATATATATATACATATATATATATATATATATATATATATGCGTGCGTGTATGCGTATAAGTGTGTGCACAAGCTTTGGCCAGTGGTTAACGTGCTTACCCAAGCCGAGGTCAAGGTGAAAGCATTTGAAGGCCCCACGGCATATGTGAATCGCCTGAACAGAGATTAAGTTCTCTTAGGCGTTATACGATTGAATTACATTATTCATACATCACTTCAGCAAAACTGTAGAGCCGTGCTCTCTATCTTTCTTGAGCACTCGAAGCTATATAAGCACGAACAAAAATTGCATCACCCCACTACGATGTGTAATCCGACCTCAGTCCTCGCACTTTTAGCACGTTAATGGTGCCAACTGCATTTCTGTCAACGACAGCTAGCTGACGCACCATTCGCCCTGTTTCTTTGAGCGAAACTCTTCTGTAGCAGACACACCTACTGGACCACATCAGCCACTAAAAGTCACCTAGTCAATCAGTACCTATATAGGTCAATTGGTGTATTTAATTAGGAGAATTTCAACGTTAAACAGGCTATATTTAAAAGTATTTTGAGCGTCGGGCAGTATGCTTGTCAGTTTTATATAACAAAACCAACGATTACAATCGAACATATCTTGAGACGAATTGCAATTCCTCACGATAGGCCGCCGTTTGTGACTGAAATTGTTATACATTTAGCGCTCTAAATATGCCTCAGGCTTAGATAGTACAGATCGTTTGATATCGCACTTGCCTTTTTCTTGGTTACAAATCAATCTGTAGTGCTGTTGTAAATAAATATCTGCTTGCAAACAAGTCCAGAGAGAGTTTGTTATTATATCAGGTCATTGCTCATACTGGCCTTCATGTAAAGATTCTGTTTTCCAGGCATTTCTTGGTACGTACACATTCTCGCGTTTCTAAAAATTGTTTGGCACACTAACCTGAAGCAAAAGTGAACAGAAGCAAAAGTAAATTAATCTCAAGCCAATCTCCATAATCCAAATATTAATGCATCTGTAGAAATGCTAGCTATTCTAATAAAAATGGTGATTAACCGTGCCTTTATTCCACTGCCAATTTTGCCGCAAACGCTAATTTTACCCAGAAACCTGTCCAACTTGGCAAAACGCACGGTAGTCGTTAATAATCAAGTGTCGCATTGCAGTCATACCGACCGACAAGAGGGGCTATACCATCAGTATACGGCTTAGCTAGACGGACATTGCAAGAAATGGTGAATTTAATGAAAGGAAAGCAATTGTTAAAAGGGCAGGCCCTCAGTCGGAAAATTATACCACTTGCCTCCTTTGCAACCTACTTGGTCAGTGCCAAGCGAGCCAGGCCTTCGATGGAATCGTAGACAGTTTGGCTTGTAACGCTCTTCCCCTACATTGTTGTTACTAAGTGACGGTTGGGATGTGGGAAACTTCAAAAGAAGTTTGTTAGTAAATACATAATTAAATGAGAGTGAGAACTTGGAATCCTTGGCAAAACTGGAGTCTGAAACCTAAAATTCTTTTTCCGATCCGCAAGGCTCGCCGTGGCTTGGCTCCTTCATACCTAGGTGAACTGTTTCACCTGTTTTACCCTCCTCGCACCCTCAGGTCCTCTGTGAATAACTACATAGCTGTTCCATACCTTCGCTTAACGACCGTCGGCAATAAAAGCTTTTCCTCTGAAGGTTTTAGACTTCGGAACCCAATTCCCCAATTTTTATGCAACAGTATCCTGTCACTACAAACTCTGCCTAGAAAGCGATCAAGTTATCTGATGGCGCAATAGAATTATTATTATTATCGTTTTTACTATTCTCATTACCAATGCAGCTAATCCCTTCCAGGCAAACTAAGCTGTTAGTTTCATACGAACTGCTTCATTGACTGGCCTCCTGAATCAGCTATGCTTACCTTTTTCTTATTTGCTTGAGTAAGATGAAGAGTGCTGGCAACAGTGTGTGGACCAAAAGCCACTCTGGCTTTGAATGCACTTAATAATAACTCCGACATAATACGTTGTTTTTCCATAGGATTCATACACTTGGATGTGCCGAAACATTAGAGTCTAGTGAATTAAAACCCGAAACGGACAATAATACTAGTGAGAACAAGAGCATGCAATATATTTCTTAGCCAACCACATAACAAGCCACTTATTATTATATTAATAATAAAAGCAACAATAATACGTTTGTATAACGACCCCAGATAACTTAATCACTTTCTATGCAACTTACCTATGCTATAAAGGAGGAAATATCAAATGGCTAGTAGTCAATTGCAGAATTTCAACGAAAAATAACATGGATAGAGGCGTCATTCAAAGTTGTGACATGTAAAGCTTGGTTAACGGTAGCATGCACAATTGAAGATTGCGTAAACACACAAAGCTCACACTGAACCACTAAATGCTTTGCTAAACAAGTTCATTTTAAGCTTCTTTTAAAATTTCAAAAAGTCAGAGGATGTCGTGACTTCAATCAAGCGTGAGTTCAAGGATTCGGAAAGCAATCAATTCCCACAGTCAAATCTGCCTACTGTCAGCTACATTACATTGCTAAAATTCGGGCATGTTTAGATAAGGATACCACGTCTAAGAAGGTCCATGCATTCGTGACATCCCGTTTTGACTTCTGCAACTCACTGCTTACTGGCCTAAAGGCATGTGCGATCGGGCGATTGCAGCTGGTGCAAAACTCTGCAGCTAGGCTTGTCTGTCGTGAGAGTTGCAGTTGCCACATCACACCACTTCTCGCCGACCTGCAATGGCTATCGGTCAAGCAACGGATCGACTTCAAGGTTTTGTCGCTCACTTTTAGATCACTTTATTCTTTGGCTCCAGCCGATCTCTCAGATCTACTCCCTTACCCGGCCATCGTACCACCTGCTTTTCGGAATCCAACAGTTTACTGATACCTCTTACAAACCTCAAATACTTGTGACTGTACAAAACGGTGCATTTAAATTGTATGCTCTCAAAGCCTGTAACTCCATCCCGACTTGGGTCACAACATCCCGTGATTTGACCACATTTAAAAAGAACTCAAAAGCACACATGTTTAGGACAGCACTTAGTGGGTCCCTGGGATTCGTCCTTCATGTGCTAATGCTTGCTGACACTGTGCATGCTGCCACTAACCACATTTGCATGCTGACTTTGTGCATGTCACCACTAACCATATTATTCATGTTGCTTATCAAGCATGATATTACTCAGCATTCAATCGCGTTTCCCTTTGCAGGAATTGTAAAGCGCCTAGAAAGAGATTGAGTTCTCTGAGGGCACTTTATCAAATGCATTATTATTATCATCATGAGTTCTAAAGGCCCGGTCGCCAAAGGGTTTGAAGCTCGTACGAGGTGTATCCAAACGATTTGATTTTAAAAAGTGGGTGGTAAGAAGCCTATGCCAATGAGGGAGTACTTTTGATAGGTAGGCTGAAGCCAGAGAACGAAGGGACCTAAAATATAGTTATGACTGAATCTGGTCGTCAATTCACCTATTGATTAGGAGCCAGTGCATGTCGACGAGAAGTGGAACGATGTAGCTACTCAAATGCACTTTTGCAGCTGCGTGAAATAGGAAGGACTACGTTTACAAATCAAACTGTCTCAGGTTTTCGATCCTTACGTTCCAAGTTTAAATTATCTGGATGGTACGTTTCCTCTGCCAGTGCTACTTAAAATATAAAATCAAGGCGATGCGGCAAACTCATAATGTTCTCTCTCTCTCTCTTTTCTCGGACCCTAGCTCTCGGTGTCCATCCTCGGCCTATTCGCTACTGCCTGTAATTTATTAGATGGCTCCTCCGCCGGCTTGCCATCCTTCCCCTCCTTGTCTAATGGAGTACAGTAGTTGGTTCACATCCTGACTGCTCTTTGTCTAAACAAGCTCCATCCTAACCTGAGCGGATCTCGCTGTCAAACCGACGCCTCGCTCAGCTCCCGGCTAACTAACGAGTCCCCTTACCCAATCCTTCTTGGCTAGTCCGCCGCTACCTACGGGTTGCTCTAAGGCCCTGATCAGACCCACTAAGGCAAGGGCTAGTATCGCGGCTAACCTGAGAGTTGCACCAGTGAAAGATGGGGTTTCCTGTCAGATTAAAAAGAAAAGGCATAAAGCGAACCTCTCGTGAATGAAAGGCTGCAGCTGGTCATCCAGTCATCAGCAGCTTCAAACCTAAGAAGATGAAGAGTACTACTGTAAACCCGGCTACAAGCTGAGTTTTAGCCGGGTTTACAGTAGTACTCTTCATCTCTGCCGAGTCAGCAGCCCGATCCACCGATTAAAGTAGACGAAAAATAAACAATTAACATAAGCGAACATAAGCAGATCAATCAGCTACCGCAGGCAAAAGTAAGCATAAGAGATTCACGGATACACCAATAGACTAATGGCTGGCCACTTGAAAAGCCACGGCTCATCTCGCTGGTAGCACGTCATATTGGTAATGCCTCAAATCAGCCAGTCTGCCTTTGGGCACTGTCAGAATGGATATCATACTGATTCGCCATTAGTAGGTACTTGTATTTATTCTTTACTAGCTTACTAGTGATTAGATTCCCATTAACACTAATTGATAAGATAACCTTTCGTATCGTTGCTAAATTCAAGTGCTAGCTGCCTCAGCTGCAATGATTATTCCGTTGCTGCTAGTGGCAGGCTGCTGTGCCGTACAATTTATGCGAACCTTGAATAAGGCATCCAGTCTGGTAATACGAATAACTAGGATCTACAGTGATTCGCTAAGTTCCGTAAGCGATTTCCAAAAGAAGCCGAACACGACTGTGACATTAATTCAACTTTCAAGACAATATAACTTGGAATTTACGTACAATATTTCATGCAATTGTTCACGAACCTTCCCATGCAAATGACCTCGAGCTACGAGCCAGCAAATGACCTGCCACTCATAAGCTGAGATACACCTGTTAATTTCAGCGTACACTGGTTGTTCATATTCCACATTGTAGACAATACAGTTAAAATAAAACTTTCATGCAATGACGTATAGTGTTTTCATACTGATAGCCTCCAATAATCTGACCTGACCTTGCCCGAAACTTTCAAAGAGAAATCAAGCTGCAATTTCCAAAACAAGAAATCAAGCTGCAATTTCTAAAACAAATTTTCCACTCTTTTGGTGGTTATATAAGAGCCGTTCCACAGATTTGCCCGTAAACGCCACGAGGGGTCAAAGTGAATCTTTATTCCAGCTTTACCTGGTAAGGAAGTGGCTAACACAAACCAATGGCAGTCATGGATGATGTAGCAAATGACATAGACCGTCAACCGGCATCATCATCAACAGTTAATTAAGTCTTTTTCATAGACAGAGGATAATGAAAGTAGCCAATTAAAATTGCATACTTGGGCCCTAAGGTAAATGATTTAATACATCTGATTGACTAGCACATGATTTGTGATATAGTTTTTTATCTGACAGATTCCATTAATCACGCTTTATAACCTCATTTTAACAATTCTTTCGTCGACAGAATTGGGTTAACAAGTTTGCTCTTATAGTTGTCAAATAATTCCTGCAATGTTGTGCAGACTTGAGAGCGTGGTCATCAGTCTGTCTGAAAATTAAAGCAGAAGGAACTTCAGGGTGATTGCAAAATTGCCTTCAACCTTGATCGTTAAAAGATTGAATGAAGAGAATAAAGAATATTAAATAAAGAGAATGAAAGAACCAGTAGGTAATACTTTTGTCGTGCTCATACCCTCATTGCTATTAATAATTTCGCTCTAATCGCTCAAGAATTATGTGATAAACCAAGATGACGCAGTTTACCAGCCGATGATTAAAAAATTGGCACGGTTATTGCATATCGATATTTTAGAATTGGCGTTCCCGATTAGGCAGAGAAGAAAGAATCCTCTCATCTCTAATTCTGTGATAGAAGTTGCTGTTTCAGTCGTTCTCCATAACACGCTCGCATTGTAGTTGTGCATTAAAAAATTAACCTAATGGTGTCCTCTGCTACGTCATATCAGAATAAGGTACTTCTGACACTGTGATAGGGCAAGGAAGCTAACACATTACCATTGAGCTAAGATTTCATAACTAGTCACATTTTATGCTTTGACCTAGTAAGAATATTGGTAACGTCTCTCACCTCTGAGGTCATTTCGATTGCTTTGTTGGAAGTCAGCTTAATCTATGGCACCTATTCTACCGAATCTACCTCTATGGTAAACTCTAAATAGTCCTTCATGATGGATTGAATACTTGTCTCAGGTTCAACGGCTATTTTGTGGCTTTCATAACAAAGAGCAAAAAACCAATTTAGCTGCTTATAATTTTAGTGACCATATTATTACACACAGGAGTATTTCATGAGTCACACACGGGCAGAGGAATCCATTGAGCAGGTAATGTATTGTGCCGGACATCGGTAGTCCGCAGAAGTCACAGTGTTTGGCTGGTTGTTAAGCATAGCAGATCTTTGTGACTTATTACTGACCATTACTTAAAAATAATGGCATACACGTTTTAAAGAGCTGTATAAATGTAGTAAAAATACAATCAAGATTTTTTCAGCTTTAGAGCAAAAGAATTGAAATTAAAGATTCAAAATTATTTGGAACCACATTGAGAGGATTTTAATCCTATCAACTTACATTTATATCTAAAATTAACAACTCGCAGTATGCGATTTGCTTTTGCTTAGGCCGCACTAACAGTGTCTTGGAATAAATGAAAAGGTATTTACTCATATAGGCAGTTCTATGTAAGTGAACAAATCAGCATTTCTAGAATTTTAAAAATATCTTTTACTGCTTACTTGCTACAAGATGTATGTTTGGGAGTCATGCCCAAGACACCAGGTATCCAGTCACTAAAAGGAATTCTATGAACACTTTTCATGTACGTCAAATTTGCTCGCTTACCAACAACAGTTTTAAATGTATCTATGCGACATAAAAAAAAGTTCCTTCTCAATGTCTGCCTAGATCAATCAAGATGCCATCCTTAGACTTTATGTTACCTAGACTGTAACCAATGTGAAATCCCAGTGACGTCTTAATCCTTATTTTTCAGATTTTTGGTATATTCTTCTTACTTTTCTCTTATTAATCCATAGTTATACTTGGGTATACAATAGACTGGACAAATAAAAAATGCGCAAATCTTAACCCAGCGTTAGGACACACTTCATAAACGTTCAAATTTTGCACTTCACGTAATAGTTTCCTGCTGCCGACTATGGCTCATTCTTTTCAGCACTCCTGAGCTGCTACTTCCATGCAACTAACTACCTCAACTGCTCTCCTGATTCTGTTATGCTTCCCACTTTCTCTTTGTTGAGTGAGACAAAGTCTGTTGGCTACCGAATGTGTATCGAAAGCCGCTTAGGCTGTGAGTGCGCTATACAAAACTCTCCTGCTTAACACCCACATAGTCTGTGTGACTTTGTGGAGTTACAGAAAGAGATACATTACATTACATTACATTAGATTACATTACATTACATTACATTACACTACATTGTTATGTGTCTTGCAGTGGGAAATTCTTACAGCTGATTGCAATACGGGTGATCGCTTCAAAGCACTTCTGCTGCTATATAAATAAGGCGGTCGAATCAGCCGACCTTTAATACTACTATAACTTACGTTTACAGTAAACATGGTTGTATGTATACCTGTACATGAAGAAAATTCTTGAAGATTAAACCAAAGACATTCTTGCAAAGTTATTTAGTTTTGATTAGGTCTGGTGTCTTCCTTATGTCAGCTATCATATGGTCTAGCGTCTATCTATATTGGATGATATTCATGTCTTGCTAAATTGAGGCTTAATAAGGTGATCTATATCTAACAGACGATTGTATCCTGCCGCAGCGGGAAGTAGACGAGCACAGATCTCAGCCAAGGAATTTCATCGAGATTTTATTCCCGTTAATCAATTATTTGGAGTTTGCTTTCTATTTGAAGCAGTTTGAATGTCTTCAAAAGAAGCATTTCCCTCATGTTATAGCAAGCATATGATATGCATTTCTAATGGCAAGTCCGATTGCCAAGCTATAGATGTTTAGGCACCAACAGTTAGCTCCAATCGCAATATCATGCTTATGTGCGGCAATTAGGCTAGTCCTTTTAAAATATTCACGGTGGGTGCTAACATCAATTCGCCCACACGACTTTCATGCAAAGTGACAGGCTTTAGAAAACACGCGCGTTTTCGCTGTGGTTCAGTGAAGCTTGAAATAATTCTTCAAAAGTGATTATGACTAACAAAGGAGTAGAAGGCATACATTTTGATTAAATAAATTTCTAGGCGGGGTGCGCCTGTCCTATTTCGAATGCCAGTTTCGAAAAACTTAGCCAGTGGTCTCTCCAGCATTGTGGCACGAAGTGCAGTTCAGCAAGAGCAAGTTTTTAGAGCTCCCTTCCTTTCGCATTTGCAGCTGTCAACATTGAAACGTAAATTCTGAGGGCACAGCAGTTTCTCAAACGGCGTCACGGAAGATGATAAGTCCTCAACTTTGACTGATGCATATATCATACATCCGGTGTCCGGTTCTGGGAAGTAGACCTTGCCAAATTGCTTGCAGAATCTGCACTGTCCGTAGTGTAGCGGCAGAAATATTTCTAGTCAAGAGAAAGCACAAGTAACATGTAACATGTTTGTAACATGTAACATGTTTGTAACATGTAACATGTTTGTAACATGTAACATGTAGCATGTAACATGTAACATGTAACATGTAACAGTAACATGTTTGAGAACAGAACAATGGTTTATGGATGCTCAGAATTTGCTATCAGAACGTGAGTTACCTGGTAGTTCCTCCTCATTTGCCAAACGCCCTGCTATCTCAAGCTCATTCGTCGGAAGGTGGGTCACACTGCTGCTTCTGTGCAAGCAAATGATACTGAGCAGCACGAGACAGGATGCTGATGCTCTCATAGTGTAAATTGCCTTCCCTACTGACGGCCTGGTAAGCGGCAATAAACATAAACATAGTTTGACCACCAGGCAATATATAGCACTCAGTGGGTTGCTAACGAGTTGTTGTGAATAATTAGCATATTGGCGAGCAGTTAACGTCGACCGCTGGTCCAACTTGGTTAAGATCCAGTTGGCGCCAGCTACGATGAGGAGGCATAATAGCTGGGTATAATGACAAAGGCTATGGGCAACAGTATTGTTGAAATTCTATTCAATCAGTTAAACCGTGCGAATTCTCATGTGTGAAAGATGTCAATATTGTATGCCAATCCGAGTAGTTTAATCTTTTGAGGCTTCACTTTATATGAAGTTGAGCTTGTTTGAATGGATTATAGCTCACAATATTACAGCACACTGCATTTTATCAGGACCGTTTGGAAGTGCCAATTGATTTGTCTTGTTGGAACAAGTTGTACGGATTAAAAACGACTGAGAGCGGAAGATTTTGATATTCGAGTCCTTTAAGTGTTTGAAGTATAAGTGTGCCTCGTGCGTCATCACCTTTCCTGTAGCCGCTATTTCAAGGCCATACAATTTGGCTGCAATCGTAAATGCTCCGAAGAGAAGTGACTGCCTTTTCTTGTCAGTGGCTGTGCTCACCGTCGCACTCAATTAATTTTTCGCGAGTGATTCAGACGACCTACTGTCTTGGTCTTTTAATACATGCTTCTGTTTTTAACCCATGTTTCACTTCCATTTGTTAATCTTACCACTAACAGCACTTAAAACACTTATACTATGCGTGCTAACTCTAACTATATTAGCATGTTGACACTGCATTTTACTAGTAAACATTTGATTATGCTCTCTTTACAGCCCATGTAAAGTGCATATAATGAACTTAAGCTCTGTGAGGGTGTTACCTAAATGTATTAATAATATTATTATCACGAGACATAGACTGACACTTTGAGGTAACATTTAAATAATTTGGCTGAATCCATTCCGAGTGAAGAGCTGGATTTTTCGAGTAAGTTTCAGTTTACTCGATATCTCAACTAATGGACTTCCTACTGACACGCATGGCTGAATACTAGGAATGCCAGTATGTCAGTTACAGCAGTTACAGCTGTGTGAAGCTGGGAGTGAAAGTGATTGCAAAAAGAGACACGAGATCTTTGAGAATAATAGCTTGTGGATTGCCCTGAAAGCGTCAAAGGTGCTCTATGCAAGCGCCAGATCATACTGTCAACAAGTATTTTATCATGGAATGTTTAGAATATTTATCCATTCGAGATCAGGTGATGCTTAACGCTTTCATACGATTGCCTATTGGCAGATAATGGTTCTTGTGATATTAATTGTAGCCACTGTTGCAGCTTAGATTGTGCTTATGACGATGAGGAAGTGAGTAGCCCCTTTTAGAAGTTGCCTTTTATAAGATATTTCTTATTAATTAGAACATTGAGTTTGGGATTCTCAGAGAGAGATAGATAGATAGATAGAGAGAGAGAGAGAGAGAGAGAGAGAGAGAGAGAGAGAGAGAGAGAGAGAGAGAGAGAGAGAGAGAGAGAGAGAGAGAGAGAGAGAGAGAGAGAGAGAGAGAGAGAGAGAGAGAGAGAGAGACAGACAGACAGACAGACAGACAGACAGACAGACAGACAGACAGACAGACAGAGAGACAGAGAGAGAGACAGAGAGACAGAGAGACAGAGAGACAGAGAGACAGAGAGACAGAGAGACAGAGAGACAGAGAGACAGAGAGACAGAGAGACAGAGAGACAGGGAGACAGAGAGAGACAGAGAGAGAGAGAGAGAGAGACAGAGAGAGAGAGACAGAGGGAGAGAGAGAGAGAGATTATTAGTGGCCAGAGTGAAGAGATGAATACAAAAAAAGAGGAGCAAGGAAAGCTGCACAGCAATCACGTTCGCATTTGCCAACTTAGGCTTGCAAGGTAGACCAACATGCGGGTAATGAAGACCTTGTCTATGAAACAATCTGAATATTCTGATGCCGTTATGTATTTATTTCATAGTACTGAAGTTTTTGAGCAAGTGCAGTTGAAGTGCCTAAGAATATAATGGTTGAGAAGCACAGTGGTGCTGCAGAGGCATTTTCAGCTAAACGTCTTAAAATGTTGTACTCATTACAAAAAACTTATAATAGGGTAGCCTATCATTCCATGGTGAGCTCAGAATTTAGGAGACCGAAGATTCCTTTAAGCAGTACCAGAAATGTATGATAGACTTGCAGAGATTGTTTACAAAGTCCGCACGATGTGGATGGATGTCAGAATTACGTTTGCAACCCAAGGTAAGACCATTAATGCCTCATTTCAGTAGCAGTGCGTCCACAAACTGTAATACAAATCTGAGAAATATTTCCAATGGTGATTTGATTTACTATTAAGCTGCTCGCTGGCATCGGCTGGCTTTATTTCCATTACATCGGCTTTCCATCGCCGAGCAAGCGTGTGTTTTTTTGGCATCCGTAGATATAGGCTGTATGTTGAAGGCTTGCTTGCACGTTTATTTTAAGGATGCAGGACAACACTACACGTATTTCGTCAAAGCATTATTTTGTGCTAAAAATTATCTCTAGCTATAACTATATTTAGCTATACCTATGTCTATAACTAATAGCACACATCTTCAAAATCCTTTTTGCAGGAGCATTCACGCACACACAAACACACAATCACACGCAATCATGCACACAAGCGAGCGCGGGCCAACACACACACACACACACACACACACACACACACACACACACACACACACACGCACACGCACACTCACACAACTATATTCAGTCACATACGCAAGAGTGCAAGCACAACGACTAAGACCACAATGAACGTTTATTTCTTTACTCGCTCGAACATATAAGAGTGTACTTTGAATTGGCTTGATCGAAGCACTACTGTGATTCATGATATTGCACGATCATCTAAGTTACAGTAAATGTTTTATCTGAAGTTAGGGACAATGAAAATTCATAGTGCAGAAGCAGTTACTTACAGGAGCAACATCTCAGAAAGGGGCATTGCCCAATCACCAACAATTATTTCGCAAGCAGATATTTCTGTACAGCAAATGCTCCTAAAAAAACGAAGCTAAATTTAATTTCTGTAAGGTTTTTATCATTGAGTCGTGAGGTATGTTGCACTCACGATAAATCCTTAATAGCGGCTAAGCATATGAAGCTAGAAAGTTTGATCTTGGTTTAGTACTTTTGAGAGGATGGTGAAATTAACAAACTACTGGAGTAAGGTGGCTAAGGTAAGAAATGTAACTACAAGTTGTCTTTAGACATTAAAGTTGTGAGCATCAGCGAGTGCCAGTCGCGATTTATACTTGATGGGCTGTGAGTGTTTGTTAATTTCTGACCCAAACAGACTACTAAATTTACAGGCATTGATTTTCAAACCCACTGGTCATGCAAGCTAGTGAAGAACACAAAATTGGTGTGCCCACATGAATTCTGTACGGCATTTCGTACTTCAACAGGTAATCGAGCTCTGGATGTATGTATAAAGACCTAGTCAATACCATACTAGCGTTGAGGCTAAAGAATTTGACAGATTGCAGTTACTCACATGTTAATCAAAGAAGGAGTATTCACTGTTTTGAAATTGCAAGTGTATTCAATACCAAACCATGGACATGTTCATACTGTTGGCTATACTGAATTACACGTTGGGCATTTAAGCTCTTTCACCATGCACTGCTAACAATTTACTTTTTCACCCCATCTTCCTCCGAGAGTGTAGTAGAGTAGGTGTGTGGAAAACTGGAATAAACTGGGAAAAGTTCCAAATAACACCATTGCCGGAAAACAACGTCTGACAATCGCTACAATTATCTCATCTCCAGCAAAGCTGTCTTGTGAGTGAGACACTTGTATTCTTGCACCGTATGATAAGGACCTCAGTTGAAAATTTCACCATCCTTGAATAATGAAAAGCGCCCTTCTTAATTTTTAGCTCGTGTATTCAGCAACACACAGCTGGTATAAATACAGCTGTATATTTGGCCGCCGGCTCTCTCACTCAGACCCAGGTCTGGCGAAAGTCGTGTGCTCGGGCCTCGTGGCATATGTGAAGTGCCTGAATATATATTAAGTTCTCTTAGGGGCTATGGAAATGAATTACATTTATAATTTTTACCCAATTGGTTCAGGCGTTGTTGGTTAATGATGGTAGTAAACTTGGGGTCGAAGTTGTCGAACGGAAAATTACTATTGTTACATCGTACGGTTGATTTTTGACGTCAAGTCCATACAATTAATACTGTGCTCGTCAACACAATTTTACCAACGTCTGCAGTTCTTATAAAATGCGATAGCACTCTTTATATTTTTGGTTTCTTTGATAAGTCTTTCCCACGTGAACAATGTTTTTGTGTTTCTTCTATTAATGGTAAATGAATGCGGGCAGTTTGCACTAGCTGCTGTCGTCACCTTGTGCCTTGCTCATTCTTATAAAATTGAGGAGCGACTGGGCCAGCTTACTAGATAACTGCATCATTGCTGACTCTAGTAAATTAAGCCACTAGAAACAAGGGGCTTTACTTGATCTTTAAAAGTAGTGAGCCGACTATAGATAAGCACTGTCAGGAATGCAGGCGACCAGGATAGCTATGAAGGGTTTCAAAATGCATCAAGCCAAACTGTCAATGTAACATCATCTGCTTGTACTCTCATACTAAGGATGCCTATATGCCGAGTTCGGTAAAAATATATAATTAAAAGCTATTAAAATTACGACAACGTTAGATTATTATTCGCAGTCAGTCCCAGCTGGAACTAAAGCTTAGACCAGGCAGTAATAAGGAGAAACCGCTAATCACTGACTGGATAACAATAATATTACTAATTATGCACTTGATAAAGCGCCCTCAGAGAACTCAATCTCTTCTTAGGCGCTTTAAATTTGCTGCAAAAAGAAATGCGATTGAATAGTGAGTAATATCATGATTGATAAACTACATGAACAGCATTAACAACATGGTTAGGGGTGAAATGGACAGGGTCAGCATGCAAATGTGGGTAGTGGCAGCATGCACAATGTCAGCATGCATAAGTACATGAAGGACAAATCACAGGGACCCACTAAATGCTGTCCTAAATAGGTGTGTTTTTAAGTTCTTTTTAAGTGTGGTCAAGTCTGTAGATGTTCTGACGTAAGTCGGAATGGAATTCCAGGCTTTGGGAACAAACGAACTAAATGCACGGTCTCTAAAGGATTTGAGGTTTGCACGAGGTAGTAGTAAACTATTGGATTCCGAAAAGCGGGTGGTACGATGCTTGGCCTGGAGGGGAGTAGATCTGAGAGATATGTTGGAGCCAAAGAATGAAGTGACCCAAAAGTGAGCGAAACAACTTTGAAGTCGATCCGTTTCTTGACTGGTAGCTAGTGCAGGTCGGATGTCTATCCTATCCAAGGTTAGGAGGTGTCTCCCAAAGTGGCTTGTAAAAAGTTTAAATAGCTCTTAAGTTCTGTCTCGGCTTAATTATTGTAATTCACTTTTGGCTGGGCTGCCAAAGAAAGCTATTAGGCCACTGCAGCGGACTCTGAATATGGCTGCAAGGCTAGCTACTCTTCAAGTCCTAGCGGTTAGAGCACGTGTCCCCTTTGTTAAAAGTGCTAGGATGGTTGCCGGTTGAGCAACGGATACAGAGCAAAGTTCTAAGTCTGACCCACAAGGCCCTCCATGGCTTGGTTCCTCTATACCTAGCTGTGCTGCTGCACCAGCTTCAGCCTCTTCGCACCCTCAGGTCCTGTGTGGACAATAAATAAGCTGTCACATTCCTCCGCTTAAAGACCGTTGGCGACAGAAGCTTTAGCACTGCAGGTCCTAGACTGTGGAACTTGCTTCCACAAATCTCATGCAACAACAACTACTCTCCTACTGCCGACTATGGCACATCCTGTTCAGCGGTCCTGAGCTGCTACTTCTATGCTACTCACTACCTCAACTGCTCTCCTGACTCTGCTATGTTTCCCACTTGCTCTTTGTTGCGTAAGACGAAGTCTGTTGGCTACTGTATGCGTACCAAAAGCCGCATAGGCTGTGAGTGTGCTATAGAGAACTGAACTCCCCTGCGTAACACCCACATGGTCTTTATGACTTTGTTGAGTTACAGACGGAGATACATTAAATTAAATTACATTACATTACATATCACTTTTCAATCGAGTGTTTTCTTTTAATACTTTGCCAGTGGTGAAAGATAGATTGTTGACTGTCATAAGACATCTTGCAGAGGTAGCTTATGTTTGGACTTATAAGCACACAGTTTAGATGTTGCAAACAACTTCGGAAGTACTTTAAAATATTTGCCTCGCCTACTTCGTTGCAATATAGCATCCACCGCCTCTCTGCACACCACCTTCAATAACTTTCTTTTCTCTAAACGTGTTTTTGGAGTAGTAAAATCCAACTCATGGAGACTTACTGATAGCCGCGGCGAAAGGATCAATCAATTTAGATAGGTTTAAAGCAATTATTTCAACAGAAAGATATAGTGCAGTTCAGCTCCTGAATACTTTAATATTAGGGAATCTTTTAGCACTACTTTTTTGTCTTTTATCCCTGTCTGTAACTCCGCAATGCCAGACAGACTATGTTGGTGTCACGCAGGAGTATTTCGTAAAGCCCACTCATAAGCCTAAGCTGTTTTTGGTAGCATACGGTAGCCAAAATACTTATTCTCACGCAAAAACACAAAGAGAGAAGCACAGCTGAGTCATTGGGAACCGTTGAGGTAGTGAGTAAAATGGAAGTAGAAGCTCAGGATGGCCGAAAAGGATGTACCACAGCCGGCCGCAGGGGATTAGTTGTCATTGCGTAAGAAATGTGTAAGTGAGATCTACATTCTAAGAACAGCAGAGCAAAAGCTTCCGTCGCTGACGGTCTTTAATTGGAGGGATGGGCGGATAATTTATATTCCATACATGGCCTGAGAGCGAGAGGAGGCTGAAATTGGTGCAGCGGTACATCTAGGTATGGAGGAGTCAAGCGATGGCTGGCCTTGTGGGTTAAAGTATGAACTTTGCTCTATATCCGTCGACCTAAAGGTAGCTATCCTTGGTCTTTTATGCATCCCCATCTGTAACTCCACAAAGCCATAATGACTAGGTGGGTGTTACGCAGGAGAGTTTTGTATACTCAGCACTTGTATACTCAGCACACTCAGAGCCTAAGCGGCTTTCGGTAAGCATTCGGTAGCCCACAGACTTTGTCTCACGCAACAAACAGAAAAGTGAGAAGCATAGCAGAGTCAGGAGAGCAGTTGAGGTAATGAGTGGCGTGGAAGTAGCAGGTCAGGAGCGCTGGAAATTATGAGCCGCAGTCGGCAGCAGGAGAGCAGTTGTCGTTGCGTTAGAATTGTGGAAGATATTCCACAGTCTGGGACCCGCGGAGCTAAATCTTCTGTCGTCAGCGTTCTGTAAGCGGAGGAACAGAACAGCTAATTTATTGTCCATACAGGACCTAAGGGCTCGAAGAGGCTGACCTGGTTTAGCGAATGAGATACAAGTTCAAAACTCTAGAATTTGCAGACTAGCCTTGAAGCAATATTAATTGCCAGCTGCAGTGGCTTAATAGCTTTATTGGCAGCACAGCCAAACAGGAGTTACACTATTTTAGCCGAGACAGAACCAACAAGCAAGTTACATTTTTCCATGCTACCATTGAAGACAGTTCCCATACTTAGATGGAGTTCGGAAATGATGGCTAGTTACGAAAAAAGTCTTCTTAATGAAGCTTGCCAAATTTAGGCAGGTAGGGAGAAGTTACCTCATTTTCAAACACTAAGTGATGGTCTTAAAACAGCATCACCTATTAGAACAGCAAAAACTTCCTTTCCATTTACACGCTTGGTGTGTCCTATGAGAAGCAGATCAGTTTTATCGTCTTAAAAATTAACGAAATTTCCGAAATCCACGATTGTTTGTTGCTTCAGCTGAATCATACGATTTAAAGGAAAAACGCAGCTGCATTATGCAATCGACAGCATTAAAGTGAAACCCCATTGCATGAGCCCGAATATATTTTTCAGAGGTTGAGTATCCACGGAGAAGAGCAAAGGACCGAGGACGGACCCTTGTGAGACTCCACAGGTGAATGATCTCGTGGATGCGATGTGACCCCACAATGGGAACAAAATGGGTCGTGCACGATTTGAATCGTGCCGAAGCACCATCTGCACTAAACGATAGTTGTTATAAATAGTTAGAGTGCTCTGTGCTTAGTCCTTTCGTTTCATAGTGTATGCTCTCCCTCTTGCCGATATACTTGCAAGCCGCAATCTGGGCTTTCACTTATTTGCAGATGACACTAAGTTGTACCTTTGCTTTGATCCCTCCCAGCCCTCCAGCAGGTCGAATTCTCTCAACTCTTTTGCTGCATGCATTCATGAAACCCGAACATTAACTGCAGCAAACTTTCCTTAACTGAATGATGATATAAACAAACTAATAGCTGTGGCAAACCAGGTGTGATTCAGAAATTGGACTGTCTAACCCACACAATTGGCTCTGCCACCGCATTGACTGTTAAATCGGCACACAATCTAGGTGTCCGGTTACAAAGTGACCTTTCGTTATGACAACGTCAGCTCCACAGTCAAGTCTTCTTACTTTCAGCTACATAATATGGAAAAATTCAGGCTTGTTTAGGCAGTTATGCCACATCTAAATTGGTTCATGTGTCGTGATATCCCGTATTGACTTCTGTAACTCACTGTTTGCTGGTCTACCTGCATGTGCAATCAGGCGCTTACAGCTATTGCAAAACTCTACAGCTAGGCTTGCATGTCGCGAGCATCAAAGTTACAACAGCATACCACTTATAACCGACCTGCACTGGCTCTTAGTCAAATAATTCATCAAATTTAAGGGTTTGTCACTTAATTTTAGGTCCCTTCGTTCTCTTGCTGCAGCCTACCTCTCAGATCTGCTCTCCCCGCCCTGCAATGCATCGTACCTCCAGATTTGTGGAATCTAATCATTCAACTATACCTCGTCCGAACCTTAAATCATTAGAGGCACTGGATTTAGTTTGTACGCTCCCAAAGCATGGAGCTGACTCCCGATTTGAGTCATGGTATCTCCTGACTTGACTACATTTAAAATGAACTAAAACGCATCTATTTATCGAAGCATTTCGTAGGTCCATGCTAATCTCCCTGTACGTGCTTAGGCTTGCTGACACTGTGCATGCTGCCACTAACTACATTTGCATGCTAACTCTGTGCATGTCACCTTTAACCGTGTTAGGCTTGTTTCAAATTGACCACGCTACCACTAACCAATCGGTCATGCTTCTTTGTCAAACAAGTAAAGTGCCCAGCCATAATTGAGTTCTCCGAGGACCTTATGCAAATGCGTTGTCATTATTTTTGTTATTAAGTAGGATATCGTGATCACTAGTGTCGAAGGAAGCTGAGAGACCTAGCAGACCTAGGGCAGTAACATTGCCGTCTTCATTGCTGCACAGGATCTCATTGCTTAGTCGGAGGAGGGAAGATTAAGTGGAGTGCTGATGCATGAATCCTGGTTGAGATTTTTATGAAAGTTAATTCTTTTTAACAAGTGCTACCTGCTGCTAAGCGACAATTGCACTAACAATCTTTAAAGAAAAAGGAAAAATGGAAACTAGTCGATAGTTTGCATGGACCTCTGTATTTAATCCTGGCTTTGTTCTAGCTCTGATCTAAGTATGGCCGATGCCTTTGGGTACAATCTGTATTTCCAGGTAACCCTTATGAATCTCGGTTATGGCTGGAATAAGTTTTTCTGCTCGCGAAGACTGCTGAGGTTGTGATCTAAGGTCTTCAGGAGAGGAGCTTCTTTTATTAGACCTCTTTAAGGTAGCCACTTCTATTACACAACTTCGGAAAATCTCTTAAGGCAGGTCACAGGATTGATTCATCAATTACTTTAGTCGGAGAAGGCTTCTATGGAGGTCCGAGTGTGAACGATTGTTTGAGCTAAGAAGGCTATATTAATGTCAGCCGGGTGAATCTTATGCTGGGGTTAAGACCTCTCAGTATTGGCCAGCAAATTATTTACGCCTTATAAATCTGTTTTAACTCTGACCGTTGGGATTTCATTTTCGAGTGCATAAGAAGGCTTGGTTTTTCAAAGTTTGCTGGTATAGGCTCAAAAGAATCTTTGAAACTAACTAGATCTTTATCAGATTCAGAGTTCTGAAAGCTGCGTTGAAACCGATGCTTAACACATCACATCGTAAACTATTTTTTGTAATTCGAATGAGGTATCCTTGACTTTGTACACAATTTATATGAACATGAGCATGCTCATGAAGGTTGCTCCTAAGTGTCCTGTTCACTGCATTCGTGAGGGTCTTAGCTGTCGGTCAAGTCTGGTTGGAGATCGAAAAGATGTGCCTGACATAAGTATTTCAAAAATGTGTCCTGGTAAATGATTTAAATGATACGTTGCCTTATTGTACGAATTCGACGTCACGTCACCCTGTACACGCAACGGAGCATGAACAGTAAACGAGATCGAGGAATGAACTTAGAGGGTGAGCGGGCACACAGCTATGAGAGTGAGGCAGACATCCTTAGTGATAAAGAGATCTAAAAGATAGGTGCAATAGTAGTTTACAAATCACAGAGGTTTGACCATTTTTCTCCTAAGCTGAAGGTGCTTAGATGGCATCATGTTGATCGAGAGATACAGAGCACAGTTCCAACTCTGAAACTTAAGGCCCACCATGGCTTGGCTCCTTCACAACTAAACTAATTCACTAGTTCAGCCTCCGCGAGCCATTAGGTCCTATATGAAATATAAGTTAGCTGTTACACTCCCCCAATCGAAGGCTGATGGTGACAAGCTTTGATATGCAGGTCATATAATGTGGAACTAACACCCACAATTCCTACTCTAAGACATCTACTCTTCTTCTACCGACTATGTCATATTATTTCCAGCCTTCTTGAGCTACTAATTTAATGAGACTCACTACCTTAAATGCTCCCATGACTCTGCTATACTTTTTAATTTCTCGTCCTTGAATGAGATGAAGTCTGTTGGCTACCGAATGCATACCGAACTTAAGCTTTGAACTTAAGCCGCTAAGGCTGCGAGCAGGCAAAACAAAACTCTTCTTCGGAACACCCACGTAGACTTTGTGGCTTTGAGAAGTTACTGACACATGCTCTACTAGCAGATAATATATATGATTGAATTATACACATACAAATTATTAATTTTGTTATCTAATATTAGGTAAAAATATTTCCATTGATTAAAAATAAATTGCTCGCATTACGGCAATTAAAGCAGTGTTCAAACGTAGAATGATGTGCCCGGGGTTTGTCTTTATGCAAATGAGGCGAGCTGAAATACTGTTTTAGTCTTTAAAAATCTTAATTTGACATATCACGAATTAGTTTTAGCTTTTATGCCTTGATAAATGGTTCACACTATTCGCAAAATGCATATGGCATGTGCAAACAATTTCTCACTGCCTTGTTAATATTTGGTGCTCTCAAACTCTGCAATAAATTCTATTCTAGTTGTCTTTCAAAGCATTTTGTACTGTACAGATTATGTTAACACTAGTCTATATCATACATATCATGCCTAGACCACAAGCGCGTCAAATACCAAAGAAAGACACGCTGCTTTTGAGTAAGGAAAATAGGGGGGGCCATATGAACGTGATCATGCACATTTTGAAAACGATAAAGAGAAAAACATGGACGTATATTTTTGAAAAATTTAAAGCTGAGTTAAAAATTGCCTTTAACTGAAAATTTAATAGTTTGTGGCATTGTTCATTATAAACTCCACGGTTAAAACACTAAGCTAGTTAAAAATAAAGTAGCTTATTGCATTTGCATTGTTCTTTTGGGGGATGGTAGAGTTACTGTGCGAAGCAATTCAGTCTGCTGGAAATACTGGCGAAGGAAATACGAATGAATGCCGTCGCTCTGAGCACTGACAGGTTTCCGTTTTTTTCTTTACAATTATTACCATAACCCTACTGTCTGATATGCCTATTAGAATAAATGGTTCGTCTATACTATAATAATGTTCCCGTGACTTGTATTTAGTATCATTTCTGAGACAATTGCTATGTAATTCAGTAGCCCTGGCACCTTTCATTATGCTGGGTAATTTGCAAGTAATAACTTATTTATACCTTCAGCTTAAACTATTCTCGTAAATACCTCAAGCAACCTATCGAAAATGAGTTTTAATAACAATATCACATTTGCATAGCGCCCTCAGAGAAATGAATTTCTTCCTTATCACTTTACGTTTGCTACAAAGGAATCATGGTTAAAAAATTAATGGTAGCGTTTATTAGTTCAACTAACATAATGTGGTTAGAGGTGACATGCATAGGTATGAAATAAAAATGAAAAAGTGGGCAATGGCAGCATTCAGAGGTCAGTCCACATAAGCACACAAAGGGAATAATCCCATGGAATATCTAAATGCCGAGATAAATAAATTTGTTTTAGCTACTTTTTTAATTTAATTAGGTCAGGGGATGACATGACGCTGGCATGAGTGAGTTCAAGGCTTGATTTCTCCGTAATACCTTCGAGTATCCCGCTGCTATCTTCGCTGTGACTATTTATGAGCCGTCCTCGGATATGCTACACAAAACAGGACCTGCTTAGCATAAGATGCGATGTCGCCATTAGTCGATACTTACCAGCGGGCCTTCTCCGGCGGGTCAGTGAGAACCTTCCTGCATCCTGCGTTCGCCCTATCAACAGCTCGGCTATCACACCTACGACTCGTAAGTTTAAAGTGCTAAATAGTACTTGTTGCGGTAGTAGCCCACCCGCCGTAGCCCAGCATGTTGTGAAACGTCGTCCGACGGCCGTTACCAGGGTCAAATTCAAATTCGAAGAGCCAGCGTCCGCCGGGCCGGACGCAAACGGTAGAGACTACGAGCCACTTCATCGCCGTCCCCAGTTGCTGGACAGCCTCTTAAATTCCGCCTACTAAATGTCCGCTCGCTAAAAACCAAGGGGTTACTTATCCGCGATCAGGTGGTCCAGGAGAAGCTAGATGCATTTCTGCTTACCGAAACCTGGATGACGCCTTGTTCCAGTAGCTGTATTTCCGAGACCACCCCACCCTGGTTATCATTCTATCAGTCCATGTGTTCTGACAAGGTTAGTGGCGGGTTGCAATTGTTGCTCGCGAATCGTTTAGCTATAAAAAGTGCAGTTTCTCGCATGGGTCATCGTTTGAATCGGTTGCTATCAGGTCTTCATCAAAGACAATGCCTCTCACCGTTGCGATATACCGGCCTCCTTCTGGCTGTCTAAACTTGTTTATAGAGGAGTTTTCAGAGTTCCTCGCTAAAATATTTGTGTGTGACAGGCCATTACTAATTGTAGGAGACTTCAAATCGGCAATCGTTAGACCTATTCTTAAAATGCCTGGATTAGACACAGAGGTCCTAGCAAACTATTGTCCAGTCTCCCTTCTTCCGTTCTTATCAAAGATTTTTGAAAAATTGTTGCTAAGCAGCTAGTTGAACATATTGAAAATAATGGAATGTCAGAAACATTTGAAGGAGGGTTCAAGAGGCAGCACTCTACCGAAACTGCTCTCCTCCGTGTTAACGACATTCTACGTGCCAACGACGATGGGTATGTCACTGCCCTAGCTCTGCTAGATCTGTCTGCTGCCTTCGATACCATTGATCACGAAGTTCTGCTTGAACGATTGAGAACAACGATCGGTCTGGCAGACGAAGCACTGGCGTGGTTTAAATCATACTTGTCTGATCGTGTTCAATCCGTGTCGTGTGGGGGTCAGGTCTCAGACATGAGAAGGGTCACCTGTGGTGTCCCTCAAGGGTCTGTACTCAGTCCCTTGCTGTTCTCCATTTATACACAACCTCTGGGAAAAGTGATTAAGGCCTATGGAATAGGATATCCCTTCTATGCTGACGATACTCAGTTGCATTTGTCATTTAAACCGTCGGAATCTGCTGCAGCAACTGAGAAACCGAATGCTTGCCTCGCCGATATTCGATCCTGGATGTCGGAAAACTTCCTGAAAGTAAATGACGATAAAACCGAACTGCTGCTCATAGGGAACCCTAAGCGTGTGGCGGGATTAAAGGCTTTGCTGTTCTAATAGGTGATACTATTGCGTGACCTTCACCACATGCTCATAATCTAGGTATCGTGTTCGACAGCTGCCTCAATTTCAAAAGCTTCATTCAGAAGACTGACTCTACAGCTAGACATCACATCCGATCCCTATCCAAAATTAGAAGCTGTCTCCCACAGTGGCTTGCAAACAATTTAACTAGCTCTTTAGTTCTGCCTCGGCTTGATTATTGTAATTCCCTTTAGGCTGGGCTGCCAAAGAAAGCTATTATGCCACTACAGCCAACTATGAATATGGCTGCAAAGCTGGTCTTCAAGTCCCAGCGGTTTGAGTACGTGTCACCTCTGGTGAAAGAGCTAGGATGGTTGCGGGTTGAGCAAAGGATACAGAGCAAAGTTCTTAAGCTGACCCACAAGGCCCGCCACGGCTTGGCTCCTTCATACCTAGCTGAGCTGCTGCATCAGTTTCAGTCTGTTCGCGCCCTCAGGTCCTGTGTGGACAATAAATTAGCTGTCACATTCCTCCGCTTAAAGACCGTTGGTGACAGAAGCTTTAGCTCTGCAGGTCCTAGACTGTGGAACTCGCTTCCACAATTCTTACGCAACGACATCTACTCTCCAACTGCCGACTACGGCACATCTTTTTCAGCGGTCTTGAACTGCTAGTTCTATGCTACTCACTACCTCAACTGCTCTCCTGACTCTGCTATGCTTCCCACTTTCTCTTTGTTGCGTGAGACGAAGTCTGTTGGCTACTGGAAGCGTACCGAAAGCCGCTTAGGCTGTGAGTGTGCTATACAAAACTCTCCTGCGTAACACCCACATGGTCTTTATGACTTTGTGGAGTTACTGACGGAGATACACACACACATCATTTAATCTAAAATCAGATCTCCGAGAGATTTGATGTTCGTCTGCAGGGCAGGGAAATAATTCGACTTCAAAAGCGGGTAGTACGATTGCTTAGCTTAGTGGAGGAGCAAATCTTATAATTAGGCTGGAGCCATAAAATGAAGAGACCTAAATGTGAGACCATTGCAGTAGATGCCCTGCTTTACTAGGAGCAACTTGTGGTCGACGAGAAGTGTTGTGACGTGGCAACTGCAACACTTGCGACAGACATGCCTTGCTGCAGAACTTTTTCCTGACTGTAAGGGCCTAAATTCACGGGCGGTAGACCTGCAAAAACTGAGTCACATAAGTCACGAATGGATGTCATAAAAACACGGACCATTTAGATGTAGTATCCCTGTGTAAGCAGGCTCAAATTTTGACAAAGCTGTGTAACTGATACTAGGCGTAATTAACTGTGAAGCTTAGGTGGTTTAATATGAGGACAACTTGGAACACGACACCTACAGTTTAGGTAGGCTCAACAAAAGATATGCTGGTAAAGCCGATTTCGAACGTCATGTTTTTAAATTAGAGTATCACAAATGGTTTTCAATTCCTGGCTGCACCTCAATGTCTGCATTCAAGCACGTCACGAGTGATCTAGCCCTGAAGTTAATATTCTAATCGAAGGAGACATCAAGTCATTTGGGCCATATTCCAACTGTCTTGCTCCTAGGTCGCAATAATCTGCTGCTATCATGAATAAATAGAATAATTAATATGTCATTAGCCTCAGGTCATGTCCCAGCACCTTTCGAAAACGCTAGAATCAGGCCAATTCTCATGAAAGCGACACTAGACCAAGAGAACTTGAGCAACTACCACCCATTCTCCCTTCTACCATTCCAATCGAAGACACTGGAATGGGTCGTGGCGGACTAGCTGACCTTATATCTTGAAAGTTCGAACAATGCTAGTAAGTTCCAGTCTGTCTTTAGAGCTAATCACCCCACAGAGTCACTCCACAGAGTCAGGATTGCTTAGGGTGTACAAGGACCTACTTAGGAATGCAGACATAGGTAGAGTGTCTCTACTTTTTTTGCTCGGTCTTTCTTCATCGTATGATACTATCGATCACCAAGTTCTTCTAGAGCTCCTCTTATCTCGCCTGGGCATCACTGGCACTGCTCTGCAATGGTTCAGGCCCATCTCAGTGGCAGACCCCGGATTATTGAAGTGAATGGAGGAAGATCATCTGATGTCCCGCTGAAATATGGGGTACCTCACGGGTCCGTGCTATATCCGGTTTTTTTCACGTTTATACTCTCCCTTTTGCTGATGTGATTGCCAAGCACGATCTAGGCTTTCAATTCTATGCAGATGAAACTCCGTTGTACCTTTGCTTTGAACCCTCCCAGCCTTCGAGCACCTCAAATTCTCTCAACTCAATCGCTGCATGTATTGATGACATCGGCACACGAATGTCAGCAAAAATTCTAAAACTCAACGATGATGAAGCTAACTTACTAGTTATGGGCAGACTCTGCGTGTTTCAGAAATTGGAAAGGCCGACGCTCAAAATTGGCTGTGCCAGCATATCTCCAGTTGAATCAGCTCGAAATCTAGGTGTCATGTTCCAAAGTGACCTCTGGTTAAACGACATCAGCTTCACGGTCGAGTCAGCCTACTTTCAGCTACACAACATTGCTAAAACTTGGGCTTGTTTAGATAAGGATACCACCTCTAAGTGGGCCCATGCATTTGTGACGTCTTGTTTTGACTTCTGTAACTTACTGCTTCCTGGTCTACCGGCATGTGCAATGAGACGATGACAGACGGTGCAAAACTCCACAGCTAGGCTTGTCTGTTGTGAGGGCCTCAGTTGCCACATCACTCCACTTCTCGCCGACTTACACTGGCTACTAGTCAAGCAACGGATTGACTTAAAGGTTGTGTTGCTCACATTTAGGTAACTTCATTCTTTGGCTCCAGCCTATCTCTCAGATCTACTCACCCACCAGGCCAAGCATCTTACCACCTGCTGTTCGGAATCCAACAGTTTACCAATACCTCGTACAAACCTCATATCTTTTGGTGACCCAGTATTTAGTTCGTACGCTCCAAAAGCCTGGAACTCACTTCCGATCTGAGTCACAACATCCCCTAACTTGACCAAACTTAAAAAGAACTTAAAACACACCTATCTAGGACAGCATTAAGTTGGTTCCTGTGATTCGTCCTTCAGGTGCTTATGGGTGCTGACACTGTGCATGCTGCCTCTTACCATATTTGCATGCTGACCCTGTGAATGTCACCCCTAACCATGCTATTCATGTTTATCAAGTAGGATGTTACACAACATTCTATCTCGCTTTCCTTGCAGCAGGTGTGAGGCGCCTAGAAAGGGATTTATTTCTCTGACAGCGCTTTATCAAGTGCATTATTATTATTATGATTATCAGTTCTGCACAAAATTAGAATTATGAATTCAAGATGCAATACGGCTGTAATACCATCTGAAATAAGATAGAACTGCATTTGTTAGTAGGCGTTGCCAATTGGAGTATAATGCTAATAGACAGGGACTTTCTCAGAGTTGCATAATTCTGGCAAAGTCAAAAAGCCAATTTATCATGCAATGCTTTCTTTCCTTAAGCAGACCAAGCCGAGCCTCTCCGGCAACTGGATGAGTATCGGGCGACGGAGGCTCCGACTCACAGCAATAATCGAAACAATTATCGCAGCCTATGAAAAACGTGGCTGTTCGTCCTTACGTCAGAGATTACCAATTACCTAAGGTAGGCGAAAAACCTGAAGCAACACTGCGACACCAGGTCGCAATACATTGAATAAGTGACCCAATTAGCAAGCTCAGCTGGAAAAATCTAATACGGTCAAAATATTAATTTTTCGATTTATACCAGATACCTAGGTTACAGTGCCCAGGTGTAAAATATATCTTCAAAAAGTGACCTGCTAGTTTCTGCTCCGGCTATTACCTCGCATGAGTCGATGGAGGGCGGACTGCTAATGCTTGCCCACCCGACTCGTCGAGCGGGCACTGCGGACTCAGTGGCACGCTTCTTTGTGTAGCTGCAGCCTCGCTTCTTTGCACTGCACTGTTGCATCGGCTTAAGAGATCTAGCTCCGGAAATATTGGCAGGTAGTGAAGCCGGCTCGCCAGCAACAGCTGCATATGACTGTCTCTGCAGGCTGGAGCGAGTGGCCGTCCTAAAACTGTAGCGCCTCGCTGGCCTTGTCTTAATTTTAGCGAGAACAAGACCTGTTCGGTGGTGGGCAAGAACTCCTTTGTCCTGGAGCAGTGAGCCAGATAGGAGCGCCAGTTCGGTTAGAGAGCAAGAGCTTAAGAGCAAGCCAGGAGATCAGCAGCCAGGAGATGTCCGTCGTAGATATGAATTGGCTATTTTGACGACTCAAATTAAAGAAGAAAGCACTTTGCATGATTTCTATACCCTACGGTGATGCTAAAAATGTCGCAAATTACAGTCTGCATTTTAAAATTAGTTTCGGAATCGACTCTAAATTGCTTGAGAGGCAAAATCTCAGCTACTGATTAACAAAATAGTGAATAGCATGCTTGCATGTAGAACCAGTGGCATGTTGCATATTTGAGATTTTGACTTACGCTTATTATTCTCGAGTCCTGAACTGCAATAGGTAGAAATAGATTAACCGATCGTTTACGGCCAAGGCCGTGTAAAAGCTCAAGGCCTGCATAAGAGACTACAGTTGTAATTCCGGCATGGCAGTTTCACTTGATGTGATTTGAGCTCTAGGGTACGGAGTCGTTGGTGCAGGTTATCACCATTGTTGATTGCCCATTGCTGTTCAATATACTCGTTTGCGTTATAGATACAACATTAACTTTTACATAAGCTATGCTGACTTTGGCAGGCTACCGTGTTATGCTGCTGGCAAGGGGTAGAGCCGCTATTTAAAGGTGGTCTGGGGCGTCCCCCAACCTTTGCGGGTGTCGTGCAGCCTGGCCAAGCATCAAGAGGCCAGAGGCAGCACGTGAGCGGCTGCTGGCCGCCCGACCTGGTGTCAGACTCGGCTCCCATCAACTAGGCCAGCGGTGGCAGCCGCCACCCCTGCCGCTCCCCTGGGTTGGCATCTGGCAAAGGCAATTTCTGTGCACCATCTACCTGCTGAGTACTCCAGATGGCTTTCTACAGAGGAATTTAATCTGCATCCGTTTGGCAATAATCATTCGGCCCAATGCCAGAGGAAGGGCCTATCGGTTTTTTAAGATTGGTAGCAGTGGCTCATGCCTGACCTTGCTTTCTGACACCACCATGCAGCATTCTGCCTGCCTTCTTGCTTGACAGTTCATTTGAAGCAGCAGCTCAGATAACTGCGGTGTTGCTGTCTAATCTCTCGATTTGCAAGTGCATAAGTGCAACATCCAGCACTCTGGTGCTGGTGCTGCTGCCAAATACAGAATGAAACAGGCCCTGTTTGAGCCTCTGGTTGGCTTTAGGTAAACCAAGTCACCTCAGGCCATTCTTCGTACCTAAGATATCCACGAATACTACTGACTTTATCTGCAGGGGTAGAAAGCAGCCCATTCCTTTCATAAAAATGGCATGTGGCACGAGTGGTAGTAATATTAATAATAATAATGCTCATGCTAACGTGCCCTCAGATAACTCAATCTCTTCCTAGGCACTTTACATTTGCTGCAAAGGGAAATGTGATTGAACGGTGAGTAATATCATGCTTGATAAACAACATGAATAACATAGTTAGGGGTGACATGCACAGGGTCAGCACGAAAGTGTTCTTAGTGGCAGCATGCACAGTGTCAGCACACATAAGCACATGAAGGTCGAATCAAAGGGACCCACTAAATGCTGTCCTAAATAGGCTTTCTTTAAGTTCTTTTTAAATGTGGTCAAGTCAGGGAATGTTGTGAGCCAAGTCGGGAATGAGTTCCAGGCTTTCGGAGCATACAAACTAAATGCATGGTCTCCAAAAGATTTGAGGTTTGTAGAGGTATTGGTAAACTGTTGGATTCCGAAAAGCAGGTGATACGATGTTTGGCCTGGTGGGGAGTAGATCTGAGACATATTATTAAGCCACAGAACAAAGTGACCTATAATTCAGCAACAAATCATCAAAGTCGATCCGTTGCTTCACTGGTAGCTAGTGCAGGTCGGCGAGAAGTGGTGTGAAGTGGCAATTGCGACGCTAACGACAGACCAACCTATCTGCAGAGTTTTGCACTAGCTGTAAGCGTTTGATTGCACATGCCGGTAGGCGAGCAAGCAGTGAGTTGCAGAAGTCATGAAGGGAAGTCACAAATGCACGGACCAACTTAGACCTCGTATCATTTTCTAAACAAAAGGAAGTAAAAGGACTGCAAGCGGCTGGAAATAAAGAGTTGAATGCCTAGGCAATCTCATCGATTGGAACAAACAGAGCTGGCTGCTGAATGCCTGGACAGATTCTTCGATATAAGCTCCAACTTTACATAAGCTTCAAGAGCAGGCGACGAACCTTCGTGTCTCCGCTTATTAATTAGTCGCACTTTCCATGTTTACCTTACTTGCTCTGAATGCTAATTAGCTGAATCAATTCTTTAGGCTTTAGTCCAAATTGTAATATGTAAATGAATTAGCATAATGCCTTATTTACACAGTGCTAAAACCGTATTTTGATATTTATAAGCCAGATTTAGAAAATATTAAAAGTGATATGTTGAAGTCAGAGCACTTCAAGTAGAGAAAATTCGAGATTTCGACATTGAGATTTAAGTGAACGAATTGGCATCAAGTATCGGTACCAAGTAATACCTACATACTCACTAATTTCTGATCAATGTGAAAATATAATCCCGAAACAGGTGTCATACCAAAAGCTCCTTCTTATCTTATTCACCAATCGCTTTTGGGCTGCAGAAGGCTTTTTTCTGTTTAGAAACAAATGGAAATGTGTTTAAAATAAGCTGCTTCCACGGCCCTACTACCAGCTTGACTGCCAGCTAATCAGATAGATAAGAAATATCCCGACACGATAAGACTAGGCACAGTACCAGCCTGTTACGACACACTGAAGTAGGGACGTTTGTGGCTGATAATTTTGCTTTTACAGCGTTTCTGATAGATAACCATTCATTAATTGGAATTTATTTTCTATAATCCAGATGTAGCCACTCCTGGTGTAAATAATGTAAATAATGTTATTTAAAGTCTGCATGCTGCAGCTAAAAGTTTCAATTTTTTTTCCATTTTAACAACTTGGCATCATTTAATATGAGTTTTGGTTGTTAGTATAGTAAATAAGCGTTTAAAGGAACGGCTAATTATTTAGCTGATGCTTATTTTTTACCTTTATGCTTTCCTGATAAGCTTCCGATCCACTATGAACTGTTTTCTAGTTTTTTTTGCACATGCAACTGTTTTCTGGTCTGAAGTGCTGACTATGGCTTCAGTGGAATTTAAGGTGTGACGTGCCTATCAATAAGGCCTATTTTAAATCCACATTAAAACTCTTCTGAGGCCAATAAGTAGCCAGGAAACGGACGCAGATTTGCTGCTGAGAATGAAAGCATGTGAATTCACTGGATTGTTAAGTTATAGACGTTCCTGACGCAGAAATTAGTACTGAATCCCAGTCTGTGACCAAGACTTACTGTATTTACGTATGACATATAAAATGACTCGCAGCTTGCCTTCATATGCTCACGAATTCAAAAAAGGACATACAGAGTGACTTTGTCCGCTGTGGAGACTCGAGGATAACGAGAATATCATCAGGTCTCTTCCAGCATCGTAAAGGTCGGGACCTTTAGGACCGAGGCGATAATTATTGTAACACTAAGTTCGTACGTAGCGACCTGAGAAACTAGACCTTTTCAAGTGAAGTAACTTGTGCTGCACTGCATTAGTTGAAAGTTTGGCCTAGGTTATAGGAACAGAGTTAATGATAGTGCAAATTAAATTAAAGCTTAAGAAATAAATAGTGATAATACTTAAGTTGCATTTCTTCTTGCATATGCGACTTGCGTTGCACTAGATTAAAACGAATTAAATTAAAGCTATCAAGTACTCGTTTCTCTATAGCGCCTATTAGGTTGTAAACATATAGAACCTTATAGCAAAAATATAGATTTTGAAGATGCTGTGCTTGATTTAATTTTTCAGCTTTATTAAAGATAGTACAGTCAAATCAATTCTCAAAATCATGATTATTGTTGTCAAACTTGACTGCGAGGCTCATTTCTAATAATTTTAGCTGCTACTACCTCGGGAAAATGATGCAACTTGAGATGCAGGCTTGGTCTTTAATAATCCGGTTCTGTGATAAATGTTGAGGGAAAAAACGATGGAGAATTACTTCTCTCCATGCCTCCTCCTGGATTGGCAAAGATGCAGACACATGCCAAGTGACCTAGAGTTCGATTATATCGACACACACCGCTTCTTCTTGGGCAGTAATTGCAATGCCTAGAGGTCCGGCAAATACCACCATTTGCAGCCGCATGTGAGCTTAATAAGGTAAGTATGGCAGCTAGGATCACCAGCTTCATTGTGATGTGCTTACTACCGGCACTCGAGAGTTCTGGAACTTTCTCCTTTGTAGTTAGGCGGGAGATTTGAGCGAGAAATCTCGCTATTCGGTGGTCTATCCTAAAATCAAAGATTGCAGATGAAAGCGAGTGGCGCTTACAAGTTAATACAAAAAATAACTGTACCAGCTACATAAATTATGGTTGATTATGACATCGATTTAATGTTTCCATTTAAGTTAGCAAGCATATTACAGGTAACTGACTCGTTACAAGTAAAAAAATCACAATGAGGGAGTGATTAGTCGCGTCAATTCTATTTCAAAATCCCAAAGAGATATGGCGATGTAATAATAAAAAAATAATAATAATAAACTTGACAAAGCGTCGTCAGAGAACTCAATCTCTTTCTAGGTGCTTTAAAGCTTTTGCAAAGGAAACACGAACGAAAGGTTGGCGGAGGTGAAATCGAAACATTACGAACTTTGGAAAACGATACGTTATTGCATAATTAATCAGACTTCTCTCTCATTCATTACTCATATGATATATCGTTCGATGCTCTGGTGAGAAGTTCTAGTGTAATTTTTATGCTGTTGTACATAATGATATACTATAGTCGCATAATCAATGATTCTTGAATAATCAATCTAGACTAGCCAAAATGTATGGTTTTTTTTAAGTTGGAATACAGTCACCAGGAGTGCATAAGATTCAAAGTCATCTATTACACCTAACAGGTCTTAGCCCGGTGTAATACGCTAGCACTGAGTGGTTTAGGTCCTTAGTTTAAGTCCTGCTGTGGGAATACTTTCAGGCCTACTACAAGCGGAGATGATAGCCATTGAGGCTTATCTGCCTCTGTAAACACTAGTTACTTAATCTTCTAGAGATTTCTTTACTTTTTTAAGTATTAGGCTCACATGTTTCTAGAAACCACCACCATGTTAAAATAATGCACCAGTACTCGGAAAATCTGTACCTTTGGATAGTCAGGTAAAAATTTATCTTTGCAAGACGAAATTCTATTTAAAGCCAAGGGAACAATTTAAAGCTGAAAATGCGAGTATTGTTTAAATACTAAATTCAGATACAAAAGGTCTAATACCTAAAGTAAAAAAGAATAATTTAGACGTTTAAGAACTTTCGAAAGACTACCATCCCTTGAAATAGCCTTGTATATATTTGATATTATAACTTAAACTAGAATTTACCAGCAACCGTCTTTAAAAGCTGCTAGGTTCAGCAAGCTAAATTGCAGGAATCACGGCTGGTATTTTTTCTAGCCCACATCTGAACAGGCAGCTCTCGACGTTCACTACTCTGCTTAAGAAGTTTCGCTGCAGATAAAGTAGAGATGATTGCTTCGCCTGTGTATGTTGCTTTAGGTGAGGCGTGCTTTTAAAACTATCTCATGTTGGGGCAATAACACATGTAAACTGCTGAGGCAGATACAGCTATTTATTTTTCAGTGCTCTTTACTTTTTCTGGCAACAGCTGAAATAGAAAGTGAACGAGCACGACCACAATAGGGGGATATTGGTTTAGCTTGTGCCTAAGTCTGGTCGTAGACAATCAATAGAAATACTGTTGCAATACAATACAAAGCTAGGCTCGTACTTACCTTCAATAAATATCCGCAGCTAGTTCATGATTTAGGATTTTCTCTAAATTGAAAAGGCTGTGATGAAAGGATCTGAATCGCCGAGCTGCAGGCAATGTCAGGCCTACCAGGTGAATGTCAATTTAAGTAGTCGCACGTTTGGTATGCGATACTTGAACTTTGCCACAGGAAATGATCTCTACATGGTGATTAGATTACCAGCCAAGCATCTGGGGATTTTCCTTGCCAGAAGGAAGTAGTTACTTACACAAACATATGGCTTCAATCTTGCTTAGGTGAGGTAAGGCACAGGATGTCGCAATAATTCTATTAGCTCAATGAAGAAGTGAAGATATGATAGAAGACAGAATCTACACCGTCAATAAAAATAGGCAATGATCTATTGTTACTGCTCCATGAGCAGATTTCAGGCTAATTCTGAGTAAGGATATTCAGAGCTTGTCGTTAATTCAGCCATGGCCAATTATATGCTGCTAGTTTGCAGTCCGAATATACTAGACGGCAACAACTGTTCAAAGACATCTGTAGGATGCTCCTGTAAGATACTTGATGTGTGAAAAAGAAAATGCTTAAAATGATTTATTAAAAGAACTACAATGGAGCTACTCGCAAGATCGTATGATGGAAACTTCTGCGTTTAGGCTCGCATAAACTCATTCTCATTGTGGCAAACTAGTTAAGCCGTTAAGAATTCTCTGATGGAGCAAGCAGTGAATTTAATATATTTATCTAGATTTTTTCAGTCTGCCAAACATGCTTAACTTTACTGATTAGCAGTTCGATTGGGATCTGAATTAAATTTCCCCAGTGTGCTACTTTCGGTGAGAAAGTTGTTATACCATTGTGTCTCAAGGTGAGTTATAATAGTGTAACCACATTTAAATTGTGAGCCGAAATCGTATCTGGTAACTGATCTCCTGATCTTCAGTTTGAGTTTTAGAAAAAATACTAAACAGTGCAATTTATTTTGGATAGCAATTATATAAGCTTGTCGTCAATCAAAGAACCCATTCTTGTATTTCGATAACTATGGGACACATATCAGGATTAAATGCCATGAAAGAAATCATAGTTGAAAACACTAATGGTTTACATTGCCAGACATGCCAAGCCGGTATAAGAAATTTTGAAAACAATTTGCAACAGTAAATAAGCTACTGTTGCCGATGTTGTAGCGTGAAGCCTTTAAGAATTAGCTTATATTATTAATAATAATAAAGCACTTACTACAAAATACTCAGAGAATTCACTCTCTTTCCATGCGTTTTACAATTGCTGTAAAGGAAGCACAATCTAATGGTTAGTGTCAGTATGCTGAATAGAAAACGTGAATGACATGGTTAGGAGTGCCATGCACAGGGTCAGCATGCACTGGTCATCGCGCATAACCACATAGAGGACAAATCACAGGGACAGAATAAATACTGTCATTGATAGATGCATTGTCAGTTTCTTTTAAAATTGAATTAAGTTAAGAGACGTCGTGATTCAGATCGGGATTCAGTTTTAGACTTTGAGATTATTCGAAGTAAATGTGAAATCTGCTAAGGATTTGAGATTTGTACGAGGCTTCAGTAAGCAATTAGATTCCGAAAAGTAGGAGGTAGGATGCTTAGCGTGGTGGAGGAGTAGATCTGATAAGTAATCTGTATCAAGAAAGTGAGTCCCAAAACCTTGCAGTCGATGCATTGCTTGACTGGGAGCCAGTGCAGGTCGGCGAGAAGTGGCGTAATGTGGCACCTGGGACGCTCAAGACAGACAATCCTAGCTGCAGAGTTTTGCACCAGCTGTCAGAGCTTGATTGCACAAGTCGGTAGAGCAGCAAGCAGTGAGTCACCAAAGTCTATACAGGATGTCATAAATGCACGGATCAATTTAGATGTGGCATCCCAATCTAAACAATGCCGAATTTTGTTTTGCAATGTTATTTTGCTGAAAGCCGGCAGACTTGGCTGTTGAGCTGACGTGGTCTTCTTATGAAAGGTCACTTTGGAATTTGATGAAACCTAAATTTTGTTTAGATTCAACAGGAGATATGCTGGCAGAGCCAATTTTGACCATTAGGTTTTTCAATTTCTGAATTACACTTGGTTTCCCCATAACTAATAGGCTGCTGTTATCATCATTAAGTTTAAGGAGATTTGATGCCATCCATGTGCAAAGGTCATCAATACATGCAGCAAGGCAAGTGAGAGAATTTGACTTGCTCGAGGGCTAGCAGGGATCAAAGCAAAGGTAAAAATGATTGTCGTATGTATACCAGTGAAAAACTCGACTGTGCTTTGGGATCACTTCGGTAAGAGGGAGAGTAGAAATCGTGAAAGGAATGAGACAAAGCACAGATTAGGGAGGTCCCCCATATTTAAGAGGTTACTTGAATGAGCTATGTATATTCACATCAATACTCTTGAGTGTCCCACTGAGATAGGGCCCGAACCATTGCAATGTAGTGGCATTGATGTCTAGGCAAGTCAAGAGGTCCTCAAGATGGACTTGATGATCGATACTATCAAAAGCTGTCGAAAGATGTAGCAAAACGAGCAGCGACACGCTACCTAAGTTTGTATTACTGAATAGGTTATTGTGTACCCGAAACAGTGCTGATTCTGTGAGTAGTTAGCTCTAAGACTAGACTGGAATTTACGTGCCAGGTTTGAAGTTTCAATACATGAATTAAACAGGTCTGCAACGACTCGTTCATAATGCAATACAATTGATGGCAACAGCTTATGTTGAGGTTATAAAGCTAACATTTTAACAGTCACCTTGCTGGCAATTGCTTTAAATTAAATTGACCGGAATCAGATTTTATCGTGGTAGCCACGCGGGTATTATAGTTTAGATGTTTGACACAGCAAAATCACCAACTTTATTGTAGTGATTTAACTGGACCGTGAGATTAGCTTAGGCGGATAAGCTTTGACTTTTCTCTACTGATTGTCTAGGCACCATCATTCTGATATTTGAGCCAATCGTATAGAATACCAGGAAAAATACCCCCCACACCTGTCATTGAACCAATTTTTAATAGAATAGAAAATGCTGTTCCTATTATTTAAAAGTAGTCATAAACTTGAAAAAATTGTGATTGTAGAGTGAACGTTTTTACACGGAGTGAAAGCGGGTATTGTTTGCTGGTACCGACCCACAGATCCTAAAAGTGAATTACCTCCGGAAGCAGCTGATTGCCTTTGAAATGAGTGGAATACCTCAATTATAGTAGATCTCAACGAGGAGTGCATGGTATAAACTACAAATAATACAGCTTTAAAAAAATAATGCAAATATAACTGTTTTCATTCGCTAAAAGTAACTGACTTTCACATTGATTTTCAAGATTTAATTTGAGTAGATTCGATTTCCTTTTGAAACTTGTTTTCAGGTTTTATTGGTTTTGGTAATTTAAGGCCTTCGAATTTCTAGCCACGACATCAAGATAGGTGCTACGTTGTCGGCTTTACTTTTGTAAGTAAAGCCAAGGCCTCTATATGGACTTCAACGATCAGCGGGTTTAATTAGGCACCAACAAGTACATTCTTATGACCGGAAACGCACAGATAACACATAATACGGGGGTACGTCTATCAGTTACTTATATTTTCCCTCTCTTCACTTGCGGGATGGCAGCAGATAGAATTTTTTGCTCCGGGGCTAAGATCGTAGTTCAGAATCCAAATACCAATTCTTTTGGTGAAAGATTGACATCATATCTTATAAATTATGTGATCTTAGGTCAGGTGTGTGCCTGAGTACCTTCATGGAATATTGCATGCTGAAGGTTTGCGTGTCAAATGATCAGTTCAAAGAATTTGAGTTTTGGCAATATACCTCGAAGGCCAAGCCCCTTTATGCCAAGCTGAATAGCTGCACCAGATTCAGCCTCCTCGCCCCTAAACGGTTTTGCAAGGAAAATTAATTCAGCTGCTCGGTTTCCAAGCTTTTAGAGTATTTTGTTGTAGAGCATTTAGTATATATTAGTTAGTTGTATTATTTGTAGAGTATTTGCGACATACAATCTTGCTCTCTAGGTTGTAGACCGTGGGACTCACTTCTACACGTGTAATGCATCGAAATAAATTGTTCGATAGCCACCGGTGGCACATTTGTCCATAAATCTGCAGCGGGTACATGCTTGCAGGTTACTTCATTGACTGACTCAGATACTTAACGATGTTTCTTACTTTCACTTTTCTGTGCGATATAAGACTGTTGGCTATTGCACACATACTGAACGCTATTTAGGCTTTGGAGTGGTCTCTATGAAATGTCCTGCTTAAATCTCACATAATCTGTATTATTTTGTGCAACACATTGCAAAATAGACGGGCATACGTTACACTACCACATGCTATAGAGAATGCGACGTTTTACATGTCAGTTTAATTTACCTTAACAACCCTCTTCGTTAGATCGGCAATCGTAATGCAGCTAGAAAGACTCACAGAAAAATTCTTGTCTAGGGAGCCATCTCAGTTTTCATTGGTCATTACAGAATTCACAGTTGAAGTTTTCTTTAAATTAACCTATTGGCTAGGACACGGGTCCCCAAATGAACCAGAGCCTCGCAAAAACTCTATAACGCTGTGAATAATAATCAGACAGACCTCTTATAGGCTCAATCATCATCTTTGGGCAAATAAAGCTATACAGCAATCAGAGTTCAATTTGTATTCGTTCTTGCTAGCGAAGAAAGACAGGAGCGAGGTCTGGCCGGGCTTTAGAGCCGATGGTGGGGTTTATTTGGTCGCTCGGGATTTGTCTTCAGCGTTTCGACACCACCCGCCGGATTTTCCTTTGCGAACTCCTTGTACAGCGTCGAGAGTGGATGCGGAAACCGCATTAGGGTCCTTCGTCTTTAAGATGACAGGTTTAACTGAACATGAGGACTTCTGGCTTTTGTATATATTTCAATAGTTTTGTAGAAAATAATTATTTAATTCACTTTGTGCACGGGGCCCTTGCGTGGACCCGAGAACCCACCAATAGTTTCAAGTATCACTTATCATACAAAACCTTTATTAACGACCTAAACTTATCTTCAGCACAGGATGTAACTAGTTTCAAGAAATAAAACTGTTGACTACAGGTGCTGCAAATCGAAAGGACGAAGCAATGTTTTTCCCTCGTTAACTGTAATTAGGTAGGATTATATTCATTAAAAATTGGAAAATAATTTTTCAGTGACATGTAATTAGTAATTCCAATGCCAAAAATTAAGAAACAAGCAATCCTAAAAAAAGCAAAGTCATACGATTTGAAAGCTCAATATTTTTCTGAAAATTTCTGAAAGCAATTTGCTGGATCCATAAATTTTAGTATTTAGTTAATCTAAGGTTCGAGACAACTTTTCATTAGGCGTTTAACATTTATTTCGGCACTCCTTACATACTGCATAAGCGAGTCACCCAGAATTGAAATGCGAGGAACTATGTAATTGTTGCTGGCCCCAGCAATAGGTGCAGTAGTTAATAACGAAAGAGGTAGCAGCTGTCTTGTCACGTTGCTACCTACTACCGCCCAGTCTCCCTTCTACCATTCCTATCAAAGACACTGGAACGGGTCGCGGCAGACCAGCTGAACTCGTATATCGAAACCTCACACCTTGCTAGTAAGTTCCAGTCTGGCTTTAGAGCTAATCACTCCACAGAGTCAGCATTGCTTCGGGTATACAACGACCTACTTAGGAATGCAGACATGGGTAGAGTGTCTCTTCTTGTTTTGCTCGATCTTTCGGCAGCTTTTGATACCATCGATAACAAAGTACTTCTAGAGCGCCTCTCATCTCGCCTGGGCATCACTGGCACTGCTCTGCAGTGGTTCAGGTCCTATCTCAGTGGGAGACTCCAGAGTGTTGACGTGAATGGACAAAGATCATCTGAAGTACCTCTAAAATATGGAGTACCTCAGGGCTCTGTGCTAGGTCCGGTCCTTTTCACCGTTTATACTCTCCCTCTCGCTGATGTGATTGCCAAGCACAATCTAGGCTTTCACTTCTATGCGGATGACACTCAGTTGTACCTTAGCTTTGATCCCTCCCAGCCTTCGAGCACCTCAAATTCTCTCAACTCACTTGCTGCATGCATTGATGACATCCGATCATGGATGGCAGCAAATTTTCTAAAACTAAACGATGATAAAACTAACTTACTAGTTATGGGCAAACCTAGTGTTATTCAGAAATTGGAAAGGCTGACTTTCAAAATTGGCTCTGCCAGCATATCTCCAGTTGCATCAGCTCGAAATCTAGGTGTCATATTCCAAAGCGACCTTTCGTTAGACGACCACATCAGCTCCACAGTCAAATCAGCCTATTTTCAGCTTCATAACATTGCTAAAATTAGGGCTTGTTTAGATAAGGATACCACGTCCAAGTTGGTCCATGCATTCGTGACATCTCGTCTCGACTTCTGCAACTCACTGCTTACTGGCCTACCAGCATGTGCGATCAGGCGATTGCAGCTGGTGCAAAACTCTGCAGCTAGGCTTGTCTGTCGTGAGCGTCGCAGTTGCCACATTACTCCACTTCTCGCCGACCTGCACTGGTTACCAGTCAAGCAACGGATTGACGTCACTGTTTTGTCGCTCACTTTTAGGTCTCTTCATTGTATGGCTCCAGCCTATCTTTCAGAGATACTACCCCATCAGGCAAAGCATCGTACCACTCGCTTTTCGGAATCCAACAGTCTAGAAAAACCTCGTACAAACCTTAAATCCTTTGGAGACCGTGCATTTAGCTCGTATGCTCCCACAGCCTGGAACTCCCTCCCGACCTGCATCAGAACATCCCCTGACCTGACCACATTTAAAAGAAACTTAAAAACATACCTATTTAGGACAGCATTTAGTGGGTCCTTGTGATTCGTCCTCGATGTGCTTATGCGTGCTGACACTGTTCATGCTGCCACTAACCACATTTGCATGCTGACCCAGTGCATGTAACCCCTAACCATGTTATTCATTTTGTTTGTTTTTCAAGCATGATTTTACTTACTATTCTATTGCGTATCACTTTGCAGCAAATGTAAAGCACCTAGAAAGAGATTAAGTTCTCTGAGGGCGCTTTATCAAGTGCAATATTATTATTATTATTATTGTTGCTAAGCCACTGTTGACGGTCTACTGTGGTTTACTTGTAATCAGGTTAATGGCTTAGTCCACGTATGACCTTTAGCCAAAAATGTAAGTGAACCAGTAGTTTCAAAACATAAAAAACCTGAAACTGTGATATGTGACTGAATACCACGTGCCAAGTGTGGGATGATCGGTAAAAACCGGCTAAAGGATTCATTGATTTACTGACTGAGCTTCCGAGTCTTGTCTTCTACAAATGTTTAGTGAGGAAGTTAAATGAATGCTTAGTTTTGTGAATTGAAAAATCATTCTCCTTCATTCTAACAGGCTCCTTAGTGTTGAACTTAAACCAGTTATTTTTATTTAATGACTTGACGGCACACGTTCAGCTAGTAAGAATCGTAAGCAGCTACACAATTTTCTATAAACGTAATTTCATGCTTTAAATGACCCAACGAGTTAGCTCATGCAAATTGTCGAGGAAGTACAGGACACTTCGCCCAAAGTGTGCCTGCGCTTATTAGTTTCAACAGCAACCCATTATGATTAAATGATTTATGCCAAAATTATTGCAAGATGATGCAGAGGTTAGCCTTCACTTGTCGAAAAGACTGCTGCGTCGCCGTCCTTTGGTTTTCTATACTTGGTTAACAGCAGCCGAGTCCCAAAATGCATGCAACATCGATAAAAGAGACAGCTATTCGTCTTAGCTTCTACCTATGTTGTATATTATGCCTACTAGTTGAGCACATGCGGTTCCTGAAAGGGTGAAATATCTAGATGCTTGAGTTTTTTTAATGCCACTGGCAACCGATAGAATGAGTCAACAATAATGCTGCAGCAATAACGTGCATGAATGACCGTCTAACGATGCCCATACACAGTCACAGCGACCGAAGCATACCCGGGCTAAAAATAACAGTAATGCCGTGTTTCGACTGCTGGCAAGGTTTACATGGAGATCATTCTCACGCAGGCCAGCAATTTACGTGAGACTTCTGTCAGTGCTTAGCTTCATCTATAGGTAATGTAAAGAGCTGTACAGTGTTCTAACAAATAACTGAGCATAAATCTAGGGCTTTAAATACCTAGCAATTTTGTAGGGTTTCAAAAAGTGCCCCTCAGATAATGTAATTTATTTCTTACAAAGCTGTGTGGAGTTATCAGCTAGCAGCAAAACGTATTGAGCCACCCGTTACGGCACACGACCAACAGATTTAGAAATTTTATGTTTATGAGATGACAGTTGTCATATGTGTTGCTCTTCTTTATTCCTGGTGGGGTGTCAAAGTGAGGTGCACATGCCATTTCTCGTTGCCAACAAACCTTACTGCCCACACGAAATTCGAAGGTATTGAAAAACAAGAAGTAATGGTCGCAAATTGAGTCCAGAGTTATATATAACTGGTAACATCACCTCCACAATTCTTACTCAACGATATCTACTCTCCTGTTTCCGACTACCGCATATTCTTTCCAGCTATCCTGAACTGCAACTTTCATGCTACTCGCTACCTCAACTGCTCTCCTGACTCGGGTATGGTTCTCTTTTTCACTTTGTTGCCTATAATAAAACGTGTTGCCTACCGAATGCAAGCCGAAAGCAGCCCAGTCTTTCGCTTAGCTGTACAAAACTGTTTCGTTTATCAACCACATAACCTTTGTGGGCTTGTGTAGTTATAGGCGGAGATACATTAAATTAATATAAAAACTGCATCTGATGGTAATTAATTTGATAACTGACAAGTGCCTGGTGCAGAAACGTTGTGCACGCCTTGAATAAAGGGGCGGCCTGAAGAGTGATAGATCGTGGGATCTTTAAAGTAAGGCGACTGTTTAGAGTGTGTAGGCTTGGCTTGGCCTGTGTGGTTTTCGGTGCAAAGATCTGTTGGAGTCACGAGATTTTTCGCGTGGTCGTCCTACCCAGCTCGAGAACATGTCCGAGGGCTATCGCAAAAAAAATAGAAAAAAACGTCTATTGAAGAACTGCTAAGAAATAGTGCTTTGTATGACTGTCTGTGATTCAAGGAGAAGCGCTAATATTAGTCACAAACCCAAGAGTTAAGAGCACGATATTGCGACGCCAATTATACCAAGTCAAACAAATGGACTTAAGACTGGCTATGGGATCAATTGTATCAAACAGGCTAATTTAGAAAAATAAGGACAACGTCTGCAGAACTCAAAATGTAGTTATCCGTTAGACAGTGTGGTTATCGGTCAGTTCCAATGGTGATGACTATTTCAAGTTTAACGTATTTGGAGAGCATGAGCATGCATTTCTGCATTATTTTGTTATCTACTTATATCTAAGGCTCACATGCCAGCTTGAGATATTGAATAGCATACTTCGATGTGCTAGTTTGAATGTAATGTTTATAGACGCAATAGCAGCGCAGCTCTTGAGCAGGTCAAATTCTGTGGAATACCATGCACACGTTGTATAAATTCATCTAGTTGTTACAATTCAATTTTCATTTGCTACAGCTCACATGTGAATGGCTTGAATGGTAATTCAGATAGATTAATACTAGCCACACATTTCGCTGTCCTAATTTAGTAAGGAGCATAAGAAAGATAAACATCCCTTTACAATAGTTATCCAATGCAACATCCAAAATGTTGCTGCAGTGCAGTATATAAGTCATATTTAATTCATTTTGTATGCTCTCATGCAATAATTACATCTTTATCCAGGCATTTCGTAAATACCGTAAGGCTCAATCAAATGACTTTTGTTGTTACAACAAGCACCATAGCTCTTAACCAAAACCATAGATAAATTCAAACTAATTCCCGGCGCCACAATGAATAATGCTTAGGTACTCATTTCTGTGCATTAGTGAGCACGCCACACATGCTGTGCTTGTTTTCTGACGATAAATTCACTTAATATTACTGCTTCTTTTTAGAAATCAAGGCAAAATTTACTGATTTTGACTCAGGATTATGTTGGCAGAATATAAAGGTGGTGTTCGAGAACTTTACTTTTATATCTGAACGTGCTGGTTTGAACAGCTATAACACACAGCTGAGAAAAATTCGAGGCCATGCTGACTTGAATACTTTGCACAAGCCTTTCCTGGCAGCCTGCCCAAGCGAAAGCAAATTTAACCGAATTACGTGCGCCTATAAGACGATACGACTACGTTTTGGGATGGAGGCAGCAATAGGTAGACTCTCGCTTAAGCTCGGCAATTTTAAAGTAGGAAGGCACAGAGAGTCTCAGAAGGAAATTTAGTCGGAACCTAAAAAAAACAAATAGTTAGCATTACGTTGGTTTCAATATTGCTATAGATGCGGAAGGGTTGAAGGAGTGCAATACGTAAATGCCATGAATAAACCATGGTCATGGAATCAATAGAGAAAAACTGACGCAGTGTCAGTTATCCCAGGCCTTATTGGCCTGCTTGGATTTTAGAATATGTTTAGTGCATGTAGAGGTATTAAGTTACAGGAAGGCAGCATTGAAAATTTGTGTCATAACTACAGAAATAATAATAGTTATTCTGACTATTGAGGATTAATACATGAGATGCGGAACGATTAGAGTGTCCGTTCAAATGTCAGCGGATATGAAAATATAACGATGCACAAGCCATATACCTGGATGATTGACCGTTATTGCTTATCTGAGTGTAGACTAATGCTTATAGATGCAATGATCGCTTGGTTAACTCGGTCCTATATTCTTTCAATTCCTCGGTATTGTTGCAGGGCTCAGCCAGCAGCTTCAGCTCTTTAACTGATATTTCATGTTGTTATTTGAGCTTTTCTGTCATGTCGTCACATTTAGAATTGGAACGGAAAATGGTGTGAAAGTTGGTAGCGTAGGGTAAGCAAATTTACCATTTTATTAAGGATCTCGTAATTAGCAGCACCTGTTTGTTTGTGTTTCATAACTTAAAAACATTTTATGGAGACGCATCATTTAAAATTCCCAAAACCACATTTCGTTCACCAAATAGTTGAGGTCCTTTAGCAAATCGGACTTCTGTTTTTTACGATAGAGAAAACAGACATAGTCCGTGGATTTACTGTTTAAATGATGATAAGATTAATGTTAAGGCATTTGAATAGCATGCTGCGACAGATAATCTCAATTCAGGGGATGTATAACTCCTCGCAAAAGTATAAATACCCAAGGTTAACTGGGATGCAAGGTATCTGACCTCTGAAGCAGCCACCGTTACAAAGTACATTCCTTAGGCTGTCATACTAAAGAAGCGTGATAGGACAGCCGATTAGTAAGACCCACATCTACTACTTTGTTTCCGGTTCTGCCTCATGAATCTTCCGGTAGATTAGAAAAGGACTGAATTCGGAAACCTTCTTGCCGTTCGATCCGAAAATACTGCTTTTTTTTAGCAGCAGAAAATCAATGCTGACCCAATTCCGAAGCCATACAGAGTTGAAGTGTTTGCAGGAATCAGTAGCAAAGTATTTCCTTGTAATTAGTATTTCAATACAAAGGCAATATTTGCAATGCCACCCAAACTGAGATAGCTTCATTGGCGACAAGTTTGCTTTAGAAAAATTTGATTCTGGTTCGGTATCCAGTCGTTCCTTCCGGATTTTGCAGCTTTAATTTGCTCGTGACCAATAACGGTGCCGAATAGACTTAAGTTTATACCGTTCTATAAGGATAATCATGATTTGAGCAGCTGAGCCTATGGGAAAGGGAAGCCTAGGATTGCCAAAGAGGATGTAATGAAAAATCTCTGGCAACCTGATACGGCTGAAGCTAGTTAAAGGGAGTCCCCATTTCAAGCGCTTCTCAAAGGTGTCGGGTTGCATGTGGCCACATTTCCGATCCTCAAATTACGGAGGCAATGTAAAAACAGGATGCTACTCACTTACCTAGACCAATACTGGCGTTGCCTAGCCAATAGAAGAGTTAGTCATCATATTGGAATCTTGAAATATATGTTGGCAGTGACAGAGAGCATAGCTAAAAATAACACAACATGCATTGAAATTCAAATCCAAGTGTTAAAGCTGCTGAGAAATTGTGATGGGAAAATTTTCTGGTGCTTCAAATCTCTCATAATCTGAACCTTGCACGTACAGGTATCACAAGGAATGCTAAGCATCTTAGCCTAAAACCTATGCTGAAACAATGAACCGTACATTTATGCTCCATAAGCACCTCCATTTCTTATCTACAGTTGAAGAAAACTGTACGATCAAGTGATGGGCTAAAACAACCCACTTCTCTAACCGTCATGAAGCCTGCAAGTACTAACTATCATACTTCATCATTGTCTTAGCTCTCGAATTGTATGAGCTTAAGTATTCAACTTCCAGAACTCCGGCGAATAGCTAAATACACAATAGAAATATGGCCCGTTTAAGCTGTTACCAGGCGTTTGGGATAACAAGTCACTGCAGGCCATTCTTCATACCTAAGATCTCCGAAATCACCTCTGACTTAAATTTTCACGGTAAAAAGCAGCCTATTCCCTCCTGATTCCGGCATGGGGTACTCATCGTCAAGTAAATGCCTAGTTGATGCATTAATATCTCACCTGTCAAATGAAGCATAGCTTTTTGAAGGCTCGAGAAAAGAAATGCAAAACTCAGCAGCCAGGCGTTTAAGTAATAAAAGTCGGTACTTCGAAAATAGACACATTCTCATTGCCCAGCATTTCCTCTGCAAGACATCGAGGTTCCTTCACTAAATTGTAGGATGCTTTCTTCTCCTGCTAACGATTAATAATATACTTATTAACTAAGGCACTATTCTTACCAAATTTTCTGTCTAAAGTCAATTAGAAATCAGTTTACAAAACCATAAATTCTTCGGAAACCACAGTTTCAATTTGTGTCATCTTAAAGCACAATTGTGCTGATTGACTTAGCGCCGTTCTGAGACTTAAGGATATTTATTAAAAAGCTGATAACCCACTTGTTCAACAAAAACTGAGCTCGGTTGATTTGAATTTTATTTCTATGCTAATGAATGCTGCAATTGTGATTACAATCACTACCAATTTACAAGCAAACTTTGAAGTAGGTAAATAAAGCTTAGACTGAGATTGAGTTTTCAATTAGACCATCGTTAAAACATTTAACAATACAAGTAGTATTACGTCCTTCATTACGACCGTAAGTTATTCAAAAGAAAAATATTATTTTTTTTGGATTGATCCGATAATTTATCATGATAACTAAAGAAATTCTCGCACTTGATTATTTTTATCCATTCTCTCAGATTTCTGCTCAAAACGCATTAATTTTTACACGCACAAATGCATGTATATATATATATATATATATATATATATGTATATATGTATATATATATATATATATATATATATATATATATATATATATATATATATATATATATGTATATATATATATATATATATATATATATACTTTTGTATAACTTTTATTTTGTATTAGTTTTGACCAGCTAGAATTTGAGCGATTCCTGTAAAAGTTATTCAACTTAATCTCGAATACCACTTTCGTACTTTCCTAATGGAGCTCTAATGACTTCAATATCATTTATTCTTGAAAATAGTCTTAAAAACCTGAATCGAGAGCTAACTTTCTCGCTGGATCATAGTATAGTGTTGTGGGCAAGTGATGACGCATGTAAACTTAGATGACTTATACTTCACTATTGACTGTTTCCGTGAAAGTTGAGCAAAGGCTACAAACGTTTTGCCTCAGCCTCCGGGAGTCAACGAGTAGTCGGAAGCTCCGTCCCTGGCTTTCCACGAATCGTTGAGCATAGCTGCAATGGTTAAATGCAGTTGCAAGGTAAGAAACTGTTTAAACGTGAAAAATGACCCACAACCTTACATTGTGGAATTAAGGTATTCAAAAAGTTTCCTTTAATGCGGGGAATAATTCTGCTACCTCTGGGTTATCACTCCTATTCCCAGTGATTAATAAATGAAGGCTATGATATCTTTTCTTACATACTATGCATTATCCTAGGTAATTCGTCTTGTAGAGCTTGCTAATAGGAATGCAACTTTCAGTACATTGAAAAGGAAATCAGAGAACACTACACAGATGTACAGAAAATCCCGTGAGGAGTCAATTATACATTCTTTGATACAAGGAAAGGTATAAGATCAGGTAGGCAAAAAACCGGAGTTTAACTTATTCCTAAATTATGACTCTTTCCATTTTACTGTATTTGCTCTTGAAGTTAACCACCGGAAATAAATCTTCCAGCTATACTCAAAGGCATAATATTTACGTTAATGAACGACTAGATCATTTAGATACTGCTAAAACCAAGCTCCAACTATAAATATCCCGATTTTGGAAGTACCAAATGCCCTAACTTGATGCACTACCTTTATGTAAGAATGCTGTAAATAGAAAAAAAGTTCGGTGTTAACATTGAGAGTTTAACAAGCGAGTTTGAGGATCAATACCAAATATTACTGACGTATTTACTATTTAAAGATCACAATCCTCGTTCTAAATCGTGTCTCATTTCCAATGCTCCTTCTTACCTTACTCGATAGTGCCTTTGGGATAGAGGCGGTTTTCTCTGAGAAAGAACAACCAAAAAATTATTTAATGCAAGATGTTTCCACGACGTATTACCGTGATAAATACTGGATGATCAGAGACATGAGAAATATCCCGACCCGATAAGGCTACCCACAGCAAGAGCCTATGTAAACCAGTGCAGTAGGGACGTTTGGAACTGGCTATTTACTTACAGAATTTCTGGCAGATACAGTTCCAGAAATAGAACATGTATTTTTAATGAAACATTTGTAGCCATCTCAGAATCACACAATTTTATCTACCGCCAGACACGGTGTGGCTTATCGTTTAATCTTTCAACTTAAAATTAACCTGCATTAGTAATAAATTAGCTAATGATTTTTCATTGCTAGTAAAGGAAATGCGCATTTATAGGAAAAGCTAGTTTTAAGCAGAACCTCATTTGCATCTTTATCCATGCTGAGTTTTTTCTGCGCAGTTCTGAACTTTTATTTTTTATTTTTGCAGACGTATTTTCTAGCACAAATGAAGTGTGGATTAGAGCTTCAGTAGGAAATAGAGATCTGAGGATTTTTATAAATCAGGCTACAATGTAAAGCACAGCTCTTTGAGGCTACTCGCTGGCCAGGAGGTTGATTCAGATTCACCTCTGAGAATTAAAGTAATAATACTTGGATTTTGCTCTATTGTTAGGTTAGTAGATGTGCATTCCTCGGGAATGTGTATAAAATCCCCGCCAGCAATAAAATATACTGTATTTGCGTAAGGAATTCAAAACATCGACTGCCAACTTGTCCCAATCTGCTAAGGAATTCAATGTGTGTACACAACATGAGCCAGCATTTGCGTAATGAATTCGAATTTGAAATAAATGGACACATGTAGTGTCTTTGTCTGCTATGGAGACTTCAGGACTACACTCATATCCTCAGGTTTCCAGTAGCACGAATAAGAGTCAGGACTTTCAGGACCCAGGTAATAATGATAATTAGAATGCATTTCTATTGAATTCTCTGAGAAATAAGCATCTATCGAGTAAACTAACTTGTGCTTCACTGCGTTAGCCAAAAATTACAGCCTATGTTACTTAAAAATAACTAATGCAAATTGAAAATAAATAAAAATGTAGAAATACACTTGAACTGGGTTTTATTACATTTTAAAGAAATAAATTGCATAGCACAGGATAAAACAGCAAGTTAATTTAGCACTATAAAGCGGTAGATTCTCTCATGCACTTATTAAGTCGTAGAAATATTATACTTATTAATATACAGTATGAAATTCAAAGTTGCTGAGCTTGATTTATGTACTCGGCTTTATTCAAGAGCGTAAAGACAAATGAGTTCTTAGAATCAAGATGATTATTCTCACGGGTGGTACTGTGAGGCTTATTCCAAGATTATTGTGCTACTAATAGGTCAGCCAAATGATGCTTCTTGAAATCCAAACTTGGTCTTTGATAATATGGTTCTTTGTCAAATGGTCCGCGAATCAACCGAATTAATATTTGATCTCTCCATTCCATGCCATGGACCCTGGCAGTAACACGCTAAGTTCCCTAGCACTCGGTTGGTTATATCGACAGTAAAGGCGTCCTCTTCCACAGTAATTGCAATCCCTGTAAGTCAGGCAAATAGCACCATTTGCTGCCGCATGTGAGGTCAGTAAGGCAAGTATGGCGGCTAAGATCGCCAGCTTCATTTCGATGAGGATGCGCTAGCAACCGGAACACAAGCATTCAGGAACTTTTTTCTTTGTAGTTAGGCGAGAAATGTGACCGAGAAATGTCAACATTCAATGGTCACTCTTAAAATCAAGGATTACAGATAAAAACAATTGACGCTTTCAGGATGAAACTAAAATAACGGAATTAGCTGCATAAATAATTTTTACGACATAGATTTGCGGTTTAATTTAACTAGCAAGCAAATAACGAGTAACGGACACGCTGCTATGTAAAAAATCACGTTGAGAGTCAAATTATTCCCCTAAACTATTTTTCAAAATCTCGCAAAGCTAAGAAATTGTAGGTTACATTGCAATTTAATGACCATTGTAAAGAATCTATCGTCGCATAATTTATCCGGCTACTTCCTCATTCGTTACTTAGATGATATATCTTTCAATTCTCTCTTGAGAAAATATAGCACAAAATAATGCTGTCACATATAATTGCAAAATGGGATCTCTGAATGAAATGATTTCAAAATGGAAAAGCTGAAACAGAAAAAATTGCTTATTGTAGAGTGCTATCCTTTTCTGGCAACCGCTTAATCAAGACCGAGCGCGACCCGAATTGGCAATAATCAGTCTAGCTTGTGCCTAGCTTGTTGCCAGACAGTCGTTAAATACTTTTGTAATGCAACACGAAGCAAGGCTCATTCATACCTTCGATAAAGATGCGAAGTTACTTCATGAGTTAGGATTCTCTCAAAGGTGAAAAGGCTGGGATGAAAAGACCTGAATCGCTGAGCTGCAGGTAATGCCAGACCTACCACGTGAGTGCCAATTTAAGTTGTCGCATGTTTGGTGTGTGATACCTGAACTTTGCCACTCGCAATGCTCTCTTGCTGGTAATTAGATTACTAGTGAAAATAGCATCTGGGAATTTTCTCAGTCAGAAGGAAGTAGCACCTAGGAATTTATATGGCTTCAGTCTTGTTTAGGCCTGGTATCTTGCAGACTGTCGATGCTATTTTGTGATCTCAATGCTGGTTTGGTAAAGCGGTTAAGGTGTTCGCGCCGACCAAAGTAGCGGGCTCGAGCCACGAGGCATATGTGAAGCACTTGAACAGAGATTAAGTTCTCTTAGGGTGCTATACCAATGAATTATATTTTATATTAATGCAAAGATAAAGATATGAGGGAAGACAGCAATCCTCATTGTTGAGGTTATAGGCCAAGGTCTGTTTTTACTGCTCTATTAGCCGATTCCAGGCTAATTCTGGCTAAATAGATTTATAGTTGGTCGTTAATTCCACCACGGCCATTTGCATGCTGCTAGCTTATAATCCGAGTACAAAGTACAGTATACAATAAATAGACAGCAAAACTGTTGAAAATTAGCTTTAGGCTGCTCTTGTTAGTTATTTGAAGTGTGAAACTAATGCCCAAAAGTATTGACTGAAAGTCTTCAAGTGGATCCGTTATTCATTATATTTAATGATTTTATGGGATACGCTCAGCCAGTAAAAATCTTAAGCAGCTCCGCAACTCCTGTCAAAGGTAACTTCAAGCTTTGAATATCCCAAAGAGTTAGCACATACAAATTATTGAGGGATTACACGATGCTAACATATACATATGCATGGGATTATTTTTTTCAAAGGTGACCCGATATGATTAAATGCTGATGCCAAAATTACTTTAAGATAATACCACAAATAAATAAGGGAGTCAGTCTTCAATGGTTAAATAGCCCGTTGTGTCTGGGTTCTTTGGTATTCTATAGTTTCTTAGCAGCAGCCGAGTCCCAGAATTCATGCACCGTAGAGGTAAGGAGCAGCTCCTCGTTTTAGATGCTGCCTCGGCTCTATATTATGAGTAATCACTAAGCACAAGCCGTACTTGAAAATGATCAAATATTTAGCGGCTTGGATCGTTTTAGAGCCACAGGTAAACTATAGAATAAGCCTACTATGGTTCTACAGCAATACCGTAAATAAGTCACCTTGCAACCACGCCAGTGATCCAAGCATGCCCGTAGTGAAAAATGCCAGGAAGCTGCGTTTTGCCTGCTGGTAAGGTTTACCTGGAGGTAATGCGTACGCAAGCCAAAAGTTTATGTGCAACTCTTGTCAATGCTTCCTTGATGGCAACGCAGAGAGCTGCACAGTGTTCTAATAAATAATTGTGTACGATTTTACGGCTTCTTTCTACCTAAAAATTGTGTAGGATTTCAAAAAGTGCCTCTCAGACTGTGTAATTCTATTTCTTAGAAAGCTGCCAGGAGTTTTAAGATAGCAGCAATCCGCAAAGCGCCACCCGTTATTGCGCATTTCTAAGATATGTAGATAGTTTGTATTAATGTGATAGCAGCTCAGATATGAGATGTTTTTCTTTAATTCTGGTGAGGGGTTTAAGTTAGGTGCATTTGCCAGTTCGTCTTTGCCAAAAAAAGTTCCTGCTAAAAGGTAATTCGAAGGTAATGAAAACAAGAGACAATAACTCACAAGTAGTCCAGAGTGTCAGATGCACATAAATATGCCGAGTTGTTTTGGTTTAGTGGTTAAGCTGCTTGCTCAGAACAAGGTCCAGCTGAGGTAATGGGGTCGAACGCCAAGGCGTTTGTGAAGAGCCTGAATATAGATATAGTTATGTTAGGATGCTCTATAAAATGAATTATTTACTGTACGCTCTATTTAAATATAATCAAGGCCTCAACGTTTCAGTGACATCTGCTACACGGAGAGTGAAAATTAGTTAAGGAATCACACCTATAATGGCTTCCAAAGTGAAGATGATTTAATATTAAAAAGAGATGATGGCCACAGGTAAATTAGCTTCCATAAATACCGTCAAACGTTTACTCAAAACCACGTACCGCTCAGCCAATAATGAAACGTGGTTGCTGATAAGTGCTCATGGAGGATACTTTGGGTATTTTTACTAATTTTTGGGATATTTGTACTCTTTCTTCAGCCTACACTCAGTCGAGCCACTTCCCAATCAGCCCAAGCATTGCTTAACCCGCAAAGCTGACTTAAATCGTTTATTTCTAACTCATACGAATTTTAAGTTCTTTAAAGACTTTACCATAAGTTAACAGCCTTTTAAAATGCTCAGCTCAAACCTGAACGAGGTCGCGACATCCTCAGGCTTGTCGAAACTTCAGAAAAAGCTGAATACGTGCCTGATCCTCGCTGCTTTGGGATGCCAGTGTTGAAAAAGGTTTAGCTAAATAACTAGCCTCGTTTGTATAGAAGCTGAAGAGCCTTAACGGCTATCACTACCGCTTGCAGCTGGCATGAATATGGATCGCCAACTTCAGGAATCGAATCCTCAACCTTGCTCTTGAACAAAGAGAGAGAGAGAGAGAGAGAGAGAGAGAGAGAGAGAGAGAGCACCTTATCTCCTGGCCCAATGCTCGGAAGCCATTGCTATTAAAACTTGCGCAGCCGTGCAAAGTTATCAATAACCATATTGGCAGGCATCGCTTACAGGACAACATAAGTGCACAGAGCAAGATTTAGTTCTCTGAAAATTCTGTACCCCTGTATTGCTACATCAAATATAACTATTATTTTTGAAGATCAATCATAACAGGCCTATGATATAGAATTAGTAGCGTGACGGTTCTCAAAATTTCTGACCTAGATAAGGCATAGTGCACAAGCTGTATTTATGAGTGACCAATTTCTAGTTGTGATTTGAGTGTTAATTGTTCCTCGAAAGCTCAATGAGCATACTTGGATAACATCAGTCACTTCTTTGCTCTACTAACGTTTTCTTAACATGCGTATTTGAGTCAGCTCATAAATTTATACTGTGTTGTGCGGGCCTGTGCCTGCTGGTTTATGATGAGCGTGAATGCCGCACCTACGGCTAATACTTGTACGGCTAATGCTTAGGGCTGCAGTTCTCAACCCGCAGGTCATAATGCCGTAGGGGTCGAAGATCCCTGTCATAGGAGTAGCCTGAGACCATGGGAAAACAAGCATTTCCATATTTGGCAAACAATATGGTTGGGGTAGCCGCAACATGAGGAACTGTATTAAAGGGCTGCAACATTTGGAAGGTTGAGAACCACTGGCTGAGGCAATTATCAGAGTTTGACACCCAGACAATAACATCCGAGTTATTCCCTTGCACCGGATTATATTGGACTCGGGTCATTCCAAGACAGAGATAATCTCCAAATCAATGAAATTTCCTGACTTCAGGTTATTCCCTTAGCTCTCATATATTCACTCTTTGAGTGGAATTAAGATCGAGTCTCTTCTACCTCTTACGTTCGCGCTTGTGTCTGTTAGAGACTCACCGAGATTTAGGGCTGCTGGAGCCAAAGTAACACAACAATTGCTCACCATTATTTTAGCTGATCTTGCAAGTATGTCTCATTTAACGAAAGCTGTAGAAGAACTGGAGTCATCTGTGGCATCATTGCGCAGGATTAGCAAAAGCAGCTTTTAATAAAAATCAAGTGAATTACCATTTCATCTGTATTTTGCCAAATGAAAAACTTCTCCATGTAGCTGTATCCTTTTGAAACCCAAGTACCATATTTCGGTCGCATAGGTAGTTGAAGACAAGTTTGATTTCCGTTTAAGAAATGTAACTAAAAACTCAATCCTGTTTCTGAAATAATTATGGTGATACTAGTAACACAAAGTTTGGAAAGCCCCCTTAGAGAACGTTATCTATATTCGGGTGCTTTAGAATTTCACTAAGGAGAATTTATACCAAGAGCAAATAATAAGGTTGGTGGCATGCACAGTAAAGACCATGCAAATTCCAATAAATGTAATGCTTCCGCCAAAAAATGAAATTAATTATATAGACATTTAAGCCAACCGGTTAGTCGGGTGCACACCAAATACTACAAGCTGATTCATTTTCAGGTAAGTTGGCAAAGCATTTTGAACTATAAGACAACCTTACTGAAATGGGAAGGAAAAGTCTTTCCAGAAAAGATATATTTGAAATCAGGAGCTGAATGCTAAAAAATTGTAACTGCTTTTAATCATTGCCGGTAGCGAATTATAGACTTATCAGTGGGAATGAGTTTAAGTCTTGATCACCTAAGCATTTCAATTTAGTGCATGGGACGGATACTAGCTGATTAGCTGTGTATTGCTTGGTGTCTAAAAATATTTTACGTTAACTTCCACGAAATTCAACTTCAAGAAATGTTCAGTACCCTCGAAGTAGTCTCTTCAATCAATTGTCTTGGTCTCATCCGAAAACAAGCTACCGATAGCGGCAGTAGTCTATCGCCCACCAGGTACGAAATCCTCCTTTATCTCAGATTTCTCCGATTTCATTTCGATTATGTGTGCAAGAAATCGATCCTTCCTCGTTATCGGTGATTTCAACGTTCGCTTTGATAACTTATCTGACGCTTTCAGCACCAAATTTTGTGCATTGACTGACTCATTGTCTCTTCTGGCTCATGTGCATGGCCCTACTCACATCAAGGGTCACACACTCGACCAGATTTTCTCATTCAACTGCACCTGGGGATCTAAAGTTATTACCAAATCCTACGTATCTGACCAAATGCAGATCTCATTCAATCTACAGTGTGTGCCCACCACCTCCTTTAAAATAATCTGTGAATCGCGAAACCTTAAGACCCTTGACATCGATGCTGTCCGTGCGAGAATATATGCTTCACCTCTGCTGCTCAGTCCGCCCTCCAATCGGTCATCATTGGTAGATAGCTACAACATGACACTAGCTGGCATGCTCGACGAGTTTGCACCTCTGACTAACCTCACAATGCGCCATCGCCCAAGCGGTCTATGGTTTACCACATACATTAAACAAGCCAGGTCTACTAAGCCCAAGCCTGAAAAATCATACACAAAATCAGAAGTGACTGCCCAGCGAGAGGCATATGAAGACTACTCTGGGTTGTACCAATAAATCCTAGCAAAGGCCAAGTCGAGCTTCTGTAAACAAATCGTTGAATCACAGTTGCACAATCCAAAAATGCTGATGTCAACGATCAACCATCTCCTTACCTGATGATCCTTGCGATGATCTAGCCGATCGCTTCTCTCGATTCTTTTTGCAGAAGATAGACAAGATCGGGGAGTTCATCCCTGCGATGACAACATTCCCCCTAGAATGCTGTAACCCAATTCCTGGCTGCACCTCAATGTCTATATTTAAGCATGTCACTAGTGATCTCTTCCTGAAGCTCGTATCCCTATAAAATAAGACAACAAGTCCTCTGGCCCCTATTCCCACTGTCCTTCTCTTACCTCGCACTGATCTGCTGCTGCCATGCATAACTTACAACAATAATATGTCATTAGCATCAGATCATGTCCCAGCACCTTTCAAAAAAGCTGTTGTAAGGCCACTTCTCACGAAAGCGACACTAGACCATGAGAACTTAAGCAACTACCGCCCAGACTCCCTTCTACCATTCCTATCAAAGACACTGGACCGGGTCGTGGCTGAGCAGCTAAACTCATATATCAAAACTTCAAACCTTGCTAATAGGTTCCAGTCTGGCTTTAGAGCTAATCATTCCACAGAGTCAGCATTGCTTAGGTATTCAACGAAATACTTAGGAATACAGACATGGGTAGAGTGTCTCCGCTTGTTTAGTTCGATCTTTCGGCAGCTTTTAATACTATCGATCACAACGTCCTTCTAGAGCGCTTCTCATCTTACTTGGGCATCACTGGCACTAGTCTGTAATGGTTCAGGTCCCATCTCAGTAGGAGCCTTCAGAGTATTGACGTGAGTGGACAAAGATCATCTGAGGTACCTCTGAAACACGGGGTACCTCAGGGCTCCGTACTAGGTCAGATGTTTTTCACGGTGTATACTCCCTCTCTCTTGCTGATGTGATTGCCAAGCACGATCTAGGCTTTCATTTCCATGCGGATGACACTCATTTGTACATTTGCCTTGATCCATCCCAGCCTTCGAGCACCTCGAATTCTCTTAACTCACTTGCTGCATGTATTGATGGCATCCTCACATGGATGTCATCAAATTTGCTAAAACTAAACGATGTAAAGCTAACGTACTAGTTATGAGCAAACCCCGTGTGCGATTCAGAAATCGGAAAGTCTGACACTCGCAATTGGCTCTGCCAGCGTATCTCCTGTTAAATCAGCTCGAAATCTAGGTTTCATGTTCCAAAGTGACCTCTTGTTAGACGACTACATCAGTTCCACAGTCAAGTGTGTCCACTTTCAGCTGCATTACATTGCTAAAATTCAGGCTTCTTTAGATAAGGATACCACGTCTAAGTTAGTCCATGCATTCGTGACACCCAGTCTCGAATTCTGCAACTCACTGATTACTGACATATCGGTATGTGCGATCAGGCGATTGCAGCTGGTGCAAAACTCTGCTGCTAGGCTTGTCTGTCGTGAGCATCGCAGTCTCCACATTACACCACTTCTTGCCAACCTACACTGGCTACCAGTCAAGCAACGGATTGACTTCAAGGTTTTGTCTCTCACTTTTAGGTCACTTTATTGTTTGGCTCCAGCACATCTCTCAGATCTACTACCCCACCAGGCCAAGCATTGTACCATATGTTTTTTTTCGGAATCTGACAGTTCACGAATACCTCGTACAAACCTCAAAGTCTTTGGAGACCTCGCATTTAGTTCGTATGCACCCAAAGCCTGTAACTCCCTCCCGACTTGCTCAGAACATCCCCTGACTTGACCACATTTAAATAGAACTTTAAAAAACACACCTATCTAGGACAGAATTTAGTGGGTCTCTGTGATTGGTCCTTAATGTGCTTATGGGTGCTGACACTGTGCATCCTGCAACTAGCCTCATTTGCATGCTGACCCTGTGCATGTCATAGCTAACCATGTTATTTACGCTACTTATCAGGCATGGTATTACTTGCCATTCAATTACATTTACCTTTGCAGCAAATGTAAAGGTCCTCGAAAGAGAATGCGTTCGCAGAGGGTGCTTTATCAAGTGCATTATTATTATTATCGTTTTTTTTAAACACGCATAAGAGGCATAAGGTTTAGCGGGCTGGCGTGTGCAACCGAATAAAGGAAACTTGGCCTATACTGGAGAATTTAAATAGTCAGCTTCAGTCTTGACAGGGAGCCAATAAAGCTCTGAAAAGTGTTATGATATGCCAGCTGATCTTTTGAAAGCAGAAAGAAGAGTTGCTTAATTTCACATTACTTAGAATGAATTTACCTGTCACTAGCGGATAGTTCTGCCACTACTAATTCCTAAATTGCTCACGTGTTTACGTGCAATATTAGTAATGCCGCAGAAACGTGCCAAGCACAGGTGATGATAAATAATTATAGAAATTGAATTATGGTCGGATGACCAGGTGGTCCTAGTAGATGTTGCTGTTCACTACGTTATTAGCAAGTAAAAGAGCAATGCCGGATGCAGATGCAACATTTATTAATGAGAAACCGTGTTTGAACAGCTGCCACAGTGGTAAATAAAGCTAAGATATCAGCAGGAGAAATTAGTGAAGCTCTACTAGCTAACTGACACGACGCCAGCTAATTAAATGAAATTGCACCATTTCGATGCAATGCAGAGGTGTCGAGATGCAGGTTGCGAAATGGAAAATCTTTGCGTTAGTGTAGTACTAGCAAAGCAGGTGGTTAACACAGTCTACATCACCTGACAATGAGCACTACTCGGGCTTCCTGTCAGTTGCAGAATCATCTTTCGAATATACAGACGTTCTTGCGAACACCTTATACGGGCAGCTATTCATCCAAGACCTGGTTAAAGATTATCTAGATGCTTATCGCGGCCGGCTGGGTCTACCACGCCGTAGCATCATAAAAATACGGTAGCTGTTCCCAATCTGCTTATTAGTGATGATCTAGCATACCTACTACAATTTCTTGATATTCGTTCGAATGCATTCCTATTTGTTATTGCTAATTCTAGGCCAGTGAATTATGCATTCAAAAGAAAAAGCATCCCGGAGCAGACGCGGGGCAAGGGAGCTAAGAACCCACTCGTTTGGTATTCCTAGGTTTGTATTCTACCGCTCAGCACGTTCTCCCTCGAGCGTTGTGTTTCTCTCTAACTTAGTGGTCATCAGGTATGCTAAAGCTCCGGCGGCATAATTTAGTTCTCGTCTTTAGAATGCCCGCTCAATGTGCAGTAAACTCTTGTAAAAAAGTGACCTTGTTTTGGAAAAAAGGCCTCAACCTGCTCGCCTATACTGAAACTTGGCTGAAAGGGGTAAACCTTCTAACCATTAAGGACGCAACTCCGACAGGCTTCTCCTTCTTTCACCTCCAGATAAGTCAAAACTGAAGGTAAAGTCGCCATTATTACACGCTCGCCCTTCAGTTTCATGCCGTTTGCACTACGTTAGATGCAATTTTCAAATGTATAGTTTTGATTTTAACCGACCACCAGCTATCGATGGCGGCAGTTATCTATCGCCTTACTGGTACAAAGTATTCATTATCTTTGATTTCAGTGGTATAATTTTGATTCCATGTGAAAGAAATTGATCTTTCGTAATTATAGGTAATTTCATCCTTATTTTTGATAGCTTATCTGACATGAACCATTATTTATTAGAATTTCGGGCACTGACTGGCGCATTGTCTCTTGTGGTACATGTTCAAGGCATTATTCGCATCAAGAGTCAAACATCTGATTAGATATTCTTCTGCAAACGCTAGGCTATCGTCGCCAATCATAACCAAATTCCGCTTAAACGACCACTTACCAATTTATTTCAGTCTACAATGCAAGTCCGCTTCCTCCTCATCTAAACAACAGTGAGTCAAAAAACTTAAAGACCTGTGGCCTCTCCGTGCGAGAATATCTGCTTAGCTTCTGCTACTCAATCCCCAACTCGACCTGCCAAAATTGATGGATGGCTACTAAACGGAACTAGCTGACTATGGGTTTTCATCTCTCACTAAGCACGCAGTGCACTGTCGCACAGATGGCCTTTGGTTTTCCGCAGCCATTAAACCAGCTAGGTCTACCAAGCGAAAGCTTGAAAGACCATATACAAGATCAAGACTGACTGTCCAATCGACAGGCATACGGTGACTACGGTAGATCTATACAATCGATCCCAGCAAACGCCGTCTCGATTCTGTGACAGCACTGTTGAATCACCGATCCACAATATAAAAATGCTGATGTGGACAATCAACCATCTCCTTAACCATTTTCAAGATAGCCTCTTATCTAGTGTTGTATTGATCTAGCCGATCGTATTTTCGATCATTTGTCAAGAAGGTTGACAAGGTCAGGGAGTTCAACTCTGGAATGGCATTTTGAAGGATCACATAATTAAAATAAGTCCGTGCTGCTGGCCTTGAACAAGTTCACACTGAAGGACTATACACTCTCATCATTAGAGTTTGCCAATGTACGATGAAGATTGGCTGAATGACATGCTAACATAACACAATCTGAAAATGGATTTGCCCTTTGTTCAAAAGAAACTGTTTAAACCAGCACAGCAATTGCTCTCCGCTCCTTCAGCCCACTAATTTTTCTAATAACAGTGGTAATAAGTGACCTTATTTCTGAAAATGGTTTTGACCGCTCGCCCTAACTGAGGCTTGGCTGAAATCAATAAACTGTTCGACAATTAAGAATGCTACCCCAACTGGTTTTTCATTCCTTGACACCCCTGAATCAGTCAAAACTGGAGGCAGAGTTGCTGTCATCGTACGCTCGAAATTTAACTTGAAGCCGTTTGCAATAGCCTCGAAGCAGTCTTTTGAATCGACTTTCTTGGTCACACCCGAAAACAAGCTACGGATGGTGGTAGTAGTCTATCGCCCAACGGATACCGAATCTTCATTTATCTTAGATGTCTCCGATCTCATTTCAATTATGTGTGCAAGAAATCGATCCTTCCTCGTTATGGGTGTTTTCAACGCTCACTCCGATAAGTTATCTGCTGCCTTCAGCACTGAATTTCTTGCATTGACTGAATCATTTTCTCTTGTGGCTGATGTGCATGGCCCTATTCACATCAAGTATTACACACTCGACCAGATTTTTTCGTACAACTGCACTTTGTCATCACCAATCATTATCAAATCCTGCTTATCTTACCACATGCAGATCTCATCCAATCTACAGTGTGTGCCCGCCTCCTCCTCTAAAATAACCCGTGAATCGCGAAACCTTAAGACTCTTGGCATCGATGCTGTCGGTGCGAGAATATCTGCCTCGCTTCTGCTGCTCAGTCCCCCACCCATCATTTATCATTGGTAGACAGCTACAACACGACACTAGCTGATATGCTCGACAAGTTTGCAGCTCTGACTAACCACACCCGTGTCCTCACCCAGACGGTGAATGGTTTGACACAATACATTGAACTAGCTAGGTCTACTAAGCGACAGCTTGAAAAGCATACAGAAGATCAGGACTGACTGTCCATCGATCCATCGACAGACATACGAGTTTACTGTATATTTTGCCAATTGATCCAATCGATATAGCTTCTATAAAACATTGTTGAATCACCGATGCTAAATCCAAATATGCTGATGTCAACGATCAACCATCTCCTAATTTGCTCCCAGACTAGTTTCTTACTTCATTATCCTTGTGATGATCTAGCCGATCGCTTCTCTCGGTTCTTTGTCCAGAAGGTAGACAAGATTAGGAGTCCATCCCTGCAATGGTAGCATCCTTTGTATAATGCTGTCACTCGATTCCTGGCAGCCCCTCAATCAATGTCTGCATTCAAGCACGTCATGAGTGATCTAGTCCTGAAGTTAATATTCAAATCGAAGGAGACCAAGTACTTTGGGCCATATCCCAACTGCCCTGCTCGTTTCTACCGTTCCTATCAAAGACGCTGGAACAAGTCGTGGCTGATCAGCCGAACTCACATATTGAAACTTCAAACCTTGCTTGTAAGTTCTAGTCGGGCTCTATTGCTAATAACTCCAAAGAGTCAGCATTTCTTAGGCTGTAAAACGACCTACTTAGGAATGCGGAAATGGGTATAATATCTCCTCTTGTTTTGCTCGATATTTTGGCAGAATTTGACACTATCGTTCAAAAAGTTCTTTTAAAGCGCCCACCATCTCGCATTGGCATCACTGGCGCTTTAATGCAGTGGTTCCGGTTCAATTTCAGTAGGAGACTCCGGAGTATCATTGTGAATGGACAAAGATTATCCGAGGTAGCTCTGAAATATGGGGTACCACCTCAGAACATTGTGCCGGGTCAAGTTCTTCTGAGGGTTTTATTCTGATCCTCTTGCTGATTTGATTGCCAAGCACGATCTAGGCTTTCACTTCTATGCAGATGACACTCGGTTGTACCTTTGCATTGATCCCTCACAGCCTTCGTGCACCTCGAATTCTCTCAACTCAATCGCTGCATGTATTGATGACATCCTCACCTAGATGTCATAAAATTAGCTAAAACTAAACGATGATAAAGCTAACTTACTAGTTATGGGCAAACCCTGCGTGTTTCAGAAGTTGGAAAGGCTGAAGCTCAAAATTGGCTGTGCCGGCATGTCTCCTGTCGAATCAGCTCGAAATCTAGGTGTCATCTTCCAAAGTGACCCCTGGTTAGACGACAACATCAGCACCTCAGTCAAGTCCATATACTTTCAGTATGATGCAATTTCTAAAATTTGGGTTTATTAAGATAAGGATTCAACATCTAAGTTGGTCCTTGCATTTATATTATACAGTATTTACTTCTGGACTCACTGCTTTCTGGCCTACCAGCAAGTGCAATCAGGCGATTGCTGATGGAAAATTCTGCAGCTAGGCTTGTCTGTCGTGAGCGTTGCAGTTGCCACATAACACCAGTTCTAGCCGAACATCACTGGTCACCAGTCAAGCAAACAGATGGACTCTTAGATTTTGCTGCTCATTTTTAGGTCACTAGATGCTTTGGCTCCAGCTTACCTATCATATCTGCTCCCCACCAGGCTAAGCATCGTACAAGCAACTTTTCGGAATCTAGCAGTTTACCAATACGTCGTACAAACCTCAGATCCATTAGAGGCTGCACATGTAGTTCGTATGCTCTTTGAGCTTGGAACTCACTCCTGACTTGTGTCACAGCATCGCATGACTTGACCACATTTAAAAAGAACTGAAATCACCCATATTTAGGACAGCATTTAGTGGGTCCCTGTGTTTCGTCCATTATGTGCTTATGCGTGATGACACTGTGCACATTGCCACTTACCACACTTACATGCTGACCATGAGCATTATCACCCCTCACTTTTTTATTCACATTGTTTAACAAGCATGATATTAATCACCATTCAAACACGTTTCCCTTTTTACCAAATGTAAAGCACCTAGAAAGTTATTAACTTATCTGAGGGTGCTTTAACAAGTGTATTATATTCATTATTATTTATTCATATTGCTATCGATTATGGGAGACATATCTTCCTTGCAGCTGTGTTCCTACGCCGCCTGTTTTTTCCTTCCTGCTCATTCGTTTAGGTTAACCCAAAATTATAGAGCTTACATACAAAGTTCCCTGCGAGTAAATATTTCTTTTAGAAAACCTTCAAGATCTTTATCAAAAGAAAACACCTAACTAAATAATAATATTTGATCACTTTTCGATAAAAATATTTATCGAGATGACATGATATATAGGAAATAAATATAATTGGATACTTTGATAACCGACTTTCGTTGTCTAAGCCTGTAAGCAGCAGGCTCTAAGTTACTTTTAAATATTCCCGTTGAAAAGCATGGTTTCTCTCTCTCTCTCTCTCTCTCTCTCTCTCTCTCTCTCTCTCTCTCTCTCTCTCTCTCTCTCTCTCTCTCTCTCTCTCTCTCTCTCTCTCTCTCTCTCTATCTCTCCCTGTCTTCTTGTCTCTCAATGGAAAACCCTTGAGCCAGCCAATGTGGCCACGACTGTGACACTAGAATGAAAATAATTTCGTAATAATATAATGTTGATAATACAAAAATATAAATATTATTATAATATTAAAAATCGTATTAATAATATTATATTGTTGATATTACTATTACTCTTAAAATATATTAATATTATTATTAATATTATATATTATAATATTAATAATAATGCAGCAAATTTAAAGCGCCTAGAAATATATTGAGTTCTCTGCCGGCGCTTTATCAAGTGCTTAATTATTGTTATTATTGATATTAATGCACTTAATAAAGCGACCTCAGAGAACTAAATCTCTTTCTAGGTGCTTTAAATTTGCTGCAAAGGGAAACGTGTTTGAATGGTAAGTAATATCATGCTTGATAAGCAACATGAATGACATGGTTAGGGATGTTATGCACAGGGTCTGCATGCAAATGTGATTAGTGGCTGCAAACTCAGTGTCTGCACGCATAAGCACATGAAGGACGAATCACAGGGACCTCAATCAGAAAATGACGAATCACAGAGAGAACTAAATTCTGTCCTAAATAGGTGTGTCTTTAAGTTCTTTTTAAATGTTGTTAAGTCAGGGGATGTTCTGACGCAAGTCGGGAGGGAATTCCAGGCTTTGAGAGCATACGAACTAAATGCACGGTTTCCAAATGATTTGAGGTTTGTACGATGCATTGGCAAACTCTTGGATTCTGAAAAGCGGTGGTACGATGCTTGGCCTGGTGAGAGAGTAGATCTTAGAGATAGGCTGGAGCCAAAAAAAAAATTGACCTGAAAGTGAGAGGCACAACCTTAAAGTCGATCCCGTTCTTGACTGGTTGCCAGTGGAGGTCGGCGAGAAGTGGCTAGATGTGGCAACTGGGAAGTTCACGACAGACAAGCGTAGCTGCAGAGTTTTGCGCCAGCTGTAATCGCCTGATTGCACATGCAGGTAGGCCAGCAAGCAGTGAGTTACAGAATAATAATAATAATAATAATAATGATAATGTGCTTGATACAGCGCCTTCAGTGAACTTAATCTCTCTCTAGGTGCTTTACATTTGCTGTAAAAGGAAATGCAATTGAATGGTAAGTAAAATTATGCTTGAAAAACAAGCAAAATGAATAGTATGGTTAGGGGTGACATGCACGGGGTCAGCATGCAAATGTGGTTAGTGGCAGCATGCACAGTGTCAGCACGCATAAGCACATCAAGGACGAATCACAGGGGCCCACTAAATGCTGTCATAAATAAGTGTGTTTTTAAGTTTCTTTTATATGTGGTCAGGTCAGGGGATGATCTGACGCAGGTCGGGAGGGAGTTCCAGGCTTTGGGAGCATACGAAATAAATGCACGGTCGCCAAAGGATTTAAGGTTAGTACGAAGTATTTGTAGACTGTTGGATTCCGAAAAGCTGGTGGTACGATGCTTGGCCTGATATGGAAGTATATCTGAGAGATAGGCTGGAGCCATAGAATGCAGGGACCTAAAAGTGAGCGACAAAACTTGAAGTCAATCCGTTGCTTGACTGGTAGCCAGTGCAGGTCGGCGAGAAGTGGAGTAATGTAGCAACTGAGATGCTCACGACAGACAAGCCTAGCTGCAGAGTTTTGCACCAGCTGCAATCGCCTGATCGCATATGCTGGTAGGCCAATAAGCAGTGAGTTGCAGAAGTCGAGAAAAGATTTCACGAATGCACGGACGAACTTGGACGTGGTATCCTTATCTAAACAAGCCCGAGTTTTAGTAATATTATGAAGCTGAAAATAGGCAGATTTCACTTTAGAACCGATATGGTCGTCTAACGAGAGATCGCTTTGGAATATGACACCTAGATTTTGAGCTGATTAAACAAGAGATATGCTGGCAGAGCCTATTTTGAGCGTCAGCCTTTCCAATCTCTGAATATCATTGGGTTTGCTCATAACTAGTAAGTTAGTTTTATCGTTTAGTTTTTAGAAAATTTGATGCCATCTATGTGGATGTCATCCATGCAGCAAGTGAGTTTAGAGAATTTGAGGTGCTCAAAGGCAAGGAGGGATCAAAGCAAAGGTACAAATGAGTGTCATTCATATAGAAGTAAAAGCCTAGATTGTGCTCGGCAATCACATCAGCAAGAGGGATGGTATAAACCGTGAAAAGAACCGGACCTAGCACGGAGCCCTGAGGTACTCCATATTGCAGACGTACTTCAGATCATTAGAAGCTATAACTGGATGTCACAAACACTTGGACGAACTTAGACGTGGTATGCTTAACTAAACAAGCACGAATTTAAGCAATTTTATGTTGCTGAAAGTAGGCAGACCTAACTGTGGAACAGATGTGGTCGTCTAACGAGTGGTCACTTTGGAACATGACACCTAGATTTTGAGCTGATTTAACTGGAGATATGCTGGTGGAGCCAATTTTGAGCTGCAGCCTTTCCAATTTCTGAATCAAACTGGGTTAGCCCATAGCTAGTAAGTTAGTTTTATCATCGTTTAGTTTTAGAAAATTTGCTGCCGTCAATGTGTGGATGTCATTAATACATGCAGCTAGTGAGTTGAGAGAATTTGAGGTGCTCGAAGGCTGGGAGGGATCAAAGCAAAGGTACAACGGAGTATATTACTCATAGTAGTGAAAACATAAATTGTGCTCGGCAATCACATCAGTAAGATGGAGATTCTAAAATGTGAAAAGAACCGGAACAAGCACTTTCTACGTCTTCGGACCTTGCACTCTCTCAGTAGCACTTTCTATGACGATTAGCCTTTTAAGTAAGCAAAATACGGCAACGTGCCACGTTATAAGTCTGTTTACAAATTAACTGCAAACTTTATATTTAAGAGAAGTTTGGAATAAACTACTTGCCAGAATTAATAGGTACTGTGAGCCTCAGTTTCTGTATCCAGAAGATGAGCTAGAATTTGTGCAATAAATTCGAAAACATGGATATTTTGAGTGACCGTCTACTGTACGGGGCAAATAGCATATCCCCAGATCTCCATATTGATCTGCAAAGTTAGGACCACCACTAAGGGCCAGATAAAAGTAGTAATGCAAATATATCAGAGAACTAAACCTCTTTCTAGTCGATTTAAGTATGCTCTATTGCGTTAGTAGAATAGCTCTACCAAGCCGGAGGCAAATTAACCAAAACAAATTAAAGCTAAATTAGGAATAATGAATTTAAAAAGAAAAGCTATACTACTTCAAATGGAAATAATTTTCATAACGCAGTATTTTACAATTTTAAAAATTTAAAGCTATCAAGTGCTCATTCTTACTAAAGCTCTCAATATGTGCAAACTTGAAAAAAACTATGGAGCTTGAACTTTGCCTGCTTGACTTATACAATCAGCTTTACATAATAGAATAAAGTAAAGTGATCTCAGAATTGCGATTATTGGTTCTTACTCGAGGTACCGCGATGCCCGTTCATAGGTAACGGCACAGTTTTGAGCTCATGCAAATGACGCTATTTGAAATGCTGAATTATTCTTTAATAGATGGGTTCTTCTAAAATAATTCAGCAAACAATTGAACGAGGACATATTTTCCGAGATATGGAGTGCATGAAGGACTACTGAGCCGTGATGGCACACTAGGTAAAGCGGTTGCTTTCGCGACCTCGGTCCCGAGGTCGTGGGTTCGATTCCTGCGGTGGGCGATTCTGTATCGCCACTGCAAGCGGTGGTGATAGCCATAAAGGCTCTTCTGTCGCTATACAAAAGAGGCTGTTTAATCAGCTAGGATTTATTTTATTATTTACTAGCAGATACGCATTGTGCGCAGGCGTTGGATTGTTTTGACATAAACCGTGACTTCTTGGAAAGCAGATGCGACCTGATTTAGTTCAGCAAATACCTCCATTCGGTGCCACACGTGCATACAATAAAGCAATAAAAAAATTGAACAGCAAAAAAATGGTTCGACATAAACTGTGACTTCTTGGAAAGTAGATGCGACTATCCGGAAAATTCAGTCCGGCAAATAGCTCCATTCGGTGCCACATGTGCACACAATAAATCAATTATGGTAGTTTAGATCTCCACACTGATTTTCACATGCTTGAATAGTTGCACCAGGTTTCTGAAACGACTTGCCCAGGAGCAGACAGGCAAGATAATTGGGACAGAAAAAATCACCTGTAAAGAGGCATTCGTAAAAGAAAAATTGCAAACAAAACAAGCGACACTTAAATATGCGTTGAGACGCACAAGTGGATCTATTGGCATTGTAAAGAATGGCCATGACATACAATTGCGTTTAAAATTTAGCTTGCATGCCAAGTAGGCATGACTGACTCTTTGCTAAATACAACATCTCATAGAGTGCGAGAATTATTCTCCGGATTGATATCAATATTTCGCACGAATTGTTATGTGGTGAGTTTCCCAATGAAGATGAAAAAGCAAGGTCGGAAAGCTAATTTCTCGTCCCACACACAGAAGAATAAGACGTATTCCTGGATACTTGTACGGTAACAACTTACATTAAAAGCTGTTAGTCACTACAAACAAGCAGGCTTCATTTCTGGCACCAATGAAAAACGCTTTGAAAGAGATTACGTTCTCTGAGGGTGCTTTATCAAGTGTATCAATATTAATAATTTAATGAGAAAGTGAGAATCGTAGCATTTGAGTCAGGAGGGCAGTTGAGGTAGCGATTAGCTTGTCCATAGCATCTCAGAACGACTAGACAGTATGTGACATACCTATCGCCAATTGGCACCGTTCCATGAGAATTATTGGAGTTCCATAGTATAGGACCTACAGAGAAAACGCCTTCATCGCTAAAGTATGTTGTTACTGACCCATAACTAAAATAATAAGTCATTCAAAGATGTATGTGGCTCGAGCCTCAAAATTAATGCATCAATACACGTTTCCGAAACATTTTCTGGTCAAATTAGCTCTTCTAGCCCTTTAAAAACGAAGAACTACGAGCACTAAGCCAAGGTATTTGATCAGCCATGAATACAGTCGGTAATTTACTTCTGTTTCACCAGCTAGTGTAAAGCTTGTAATTTAGTTGTGGCTGATTAACATTTAGATGCACATAGAGAGCACAGAAGCTCGTTTGAGGTCGCACCATTCTATGTAGAACTGTATAGAAAGCTTAATGGTATTTTAAATTTTGTTTAATGTATGTCCTTCTGTAACTCCACAAAGCAGCAAAGACTATGTGGGTGTTCCGCCGGAGTGTTTTGCATTGCCCACTCACAGCATAAACGGCTTTTGGTACTTATTCGATAATCATAATTCATCTCACGCAACAAATACAAAGTGTGAAGCAAAATAAAGTCGGGAGAGCAGTTAAAGATTGAGTAACATGGTAGCAGCATCTCAGAACGGCTGGAAAGCATGTGCTGTAGATGGCAGCTGAAGATTAGTTGTCGGTGCATAAGAATTGTGGAAGTGAATTCTACAGTCTAGGACCTGCCGAGCAAAAGCTTCTGTCGACAACGGTCTTTAAGTGGAGGAGTTGAATAGCTAGTTCATTTTACATACAGGACTTGAGGGCAAGAGCATATTGAAACTGGAGCGGCAGTTTAACTCAATATGGAGTAACAAATCCGTGGCGGGCCTTTTAGGTCATCATAAAAACTCGGCTATGCATCCGTCGATCGACCGGTACCCATCCTTGCTCTTTTAGCAAAAGAGACACGTTGTAAAACCTTAAAAATAAAAGATGTGCACTATACAAAAGCTTGTTTTAAGAGGTTTTGACTGCTGCAGCTCTCTAGCATAACATCAGGCGGCTAAATATTGCATGTCGAAGTGCAGAAGGACCCCAATAGTGTTATTTAGGTAGGAATTCCGAAAATTTAAGTAAATATACTCTAAGCAATCGTAGATCAACTGCAAAACAAATAGAGAGTTCATGCGATCTTACTGGAAGTTAAAATACGCGCTTTGAGTAAGCTATTAGATCTTTATTGTACTGCTTAGCTTTAAAATCAACTTCTGAAGTATACTGGTCCAAATCAGAGCTCAAAGAAGGTTTCTAAAGCTATATCGACCGTGTTTATTACTGTAAGTACCAATTAATTCTCAGCCATCTGTGGAAACTTACTTTGTGTAGCCCAGTTTGTAACTCCCGTAAGTCCTAAATTATCGAGAAGTGTCATAATCTAAATTTGAAAAACCGTAAATCATTGTGGATATACCCAAAGTTGTGAGCGAATGGGAATTTGGTCCTGTAATTTTACATTAGTTATGCATGCGTACTGACTGATGACATGCGTAACCACAATTTTGGCTTTAATTGCTAAACGTTCCTAACGATTCTCCGACCCTTATACACATTGTGCAGAGCAAGAGTAACCTGACGAACTTTTGGCCTGGGTTTTCGAAATGAACTTCTGGATTGCACCTAAACATATACATATTGACGAAGTTAAAATCGACTATACAGTTGCGGAAAAGTCTCACAAAACCATCCAGTTGCATCACCTCACATTTGACGTAAGTTGTTCTGGCATCACTCAACTGGCTGTTAAAGGGCTGCATGCTCAATTAGTCGGATTTAGGCTAAGAATAAATATTTAAGGTCGATGAATTATAATTGATCTGAATCAATAAGTGAGAGTCTTTACCCGAGATCAAATAAAAGTCGAATCCGGAAATAAGCAGCGAGTTTCATTCGCGGCCATGGCCTTAACATTTGAGCTGGTTTGAGCATTAGGCCACCAATCCGTTTGGGTATGTCACAGCGGCTTTTGAATGCCAGTAAACATCCGACGATTTCAAATAGACTTATCTAAATTATAGATATGACCTAATTTTTCTAACGTATGAGCGATAGTCATTGCTGCCGTGCTAATGCTACTGTTAGCATATCCGTGCATTGGAGTTGACCCTATAAACCTCAAGCCGTGCTATACTGGTAAGGCGTTACCAGTATTCGTTATTAATTAGCTGAGACCATTACGACTACGAGAGCTGTGTTTGTGACCTCGTGCTGCCGGGACGTGGAATCTGCACACCGTGTTTATTAGAATTTGCCGTAACTATGGGCAAGCTATTTATGCAAGACTTGCTATGCGATGAGCAATTAGACTATACTGACAGGTGGGCCAACTTTTAGAAAGAAATTTGCAAAATGAGTACCCTCTGAGATAAGGACGTCTAGATTGTTGTTTTTTCTTAATTTTGAATTTCCAGGATAAGCCCGTTAGAGTAAAAATGATTTAATTGAAGTGCACCCAATGCTAATTAGTCAAAGTAAAGTCTTAAATTTCCGGGATTCAGCGTGAACCTTACTTGCTTATATGAAGCATCTAAATGATTCTTGGATCCTCTGTAAACTTTGATCTTTCTCTTCTCACGATCCTGCTTCTACAATTCCTTGATCTGCTTGTGAGACGCATAAATATCATAAATACGTCATTTTCTCCAGATCGTGTCCAAGCACCTTTACAAATGTTATTTTCAGACAACTACACAATAAATCAACACAAGGCCAAGAGAACTAAAGCAACGTCCAACCAATCTCGCATCTACTGTTTCAATTGAAAGACACAGGAACGAGTCGTGGCAGATCTGCTGAACTCATGTATCAAAACGTCAAGCCTTGCTAGTAAGTTCCATTCCAGTTTCAGAGGTCATCACTTCTCACAGAGTCAGCATTGCTTCGGGTGTATAATGACGTACTTGTTAGTGCAGACTTAGGTAGAGTACTTGTCCTGGTTTTACTCGATATTTCTTTAGTTTTTGAAACTATTGATCCCCAAGTCCTTTTTGAGCACTTCTCAGCTTACCTGGGCATCACTTGCATTGCATTGAAATGGTTCAGGTCTTATCTCAGTGGGACGCTCCAGAGTGTCGATGTGAATGGAAGAAGATCATCGGAGGAACCTCGGAAACATGTGGTACCTCAGGACTCTGTCCTTGGACCCGTTCTTCATACGGTTTATAGTCTCCCTCTCGCCAGTGTGATTGTTAGGCGCAATTCGGGCTTTCACCTGAATGCAGTTGACACAAAGTTGTACGTTTCATTTGATCCCTCAAAGCCCTCAAGCTCACAAATTCTCACAACTCCATTACTGTATGTATTGATAAAAGTCTCACATTGATAGAGCCGAACCTTCTGAAATGTAATGATGATACGACCAACTTAGTAGTTACAGCCAAGCCAAGCGTGATTGACAAATTAGATATTTTATAGCTCAAAATTGGCTCCTCCAGCAAGTCTCCAATTTAATCCGCTCGAAATCGAGGCGCTATCTTCCAAAGTGACCATTTGTTAGACGACCAAATCAGCTTCACAGTCAAGTCTACCTACTTTAGAAACATAACAATGCTGAAATTTGGGTTTGTTTATATTGTGATAGCACATATAAATTGGTCCATGTATTTGTGTAATCCCGTCTCGACTTCTGTACCTCGTTGCTTCCTGGTCTACTGGCATTTGCACTCACGCTCTAACAGCTAGTGCAAAAGTTTGCACTAAGGCTTGTCTTTTGTGAGTGTCGCTCTCGCTATATCACACCACTTCTCGCTTACCTGAAATCGCTTCCAGTCAAGCAACGCATCGACTTCAAGGTTCTGTCACTCACTTTTAGGTCCCTTCATTCTCTTGCTCCATCCTACCTATCAAATCTACTGCCTCATCAGGTTAAGCATAGTACCGCCCGCTTTTCAGAAACTAACAATTTACCCATACCTTGTACAAATCTCAATATCTGCGGTGGCCGTGCATCTAGTCCTTAGGCTCCCAAAGCCTGAAAATAACTCCTAACTTGCGTAACGATATCTGACTTTTCCACATCTGCAGTTGTATCGCCTGTTAGAAAAACCAGCATAGCATTTGCTAAATCGTTCGATGAATATAAGTACCTTTTCTGTTTTAATAGGCCACCTAATAATTTCTGGTTAGTGTGACAGTCTTTAGAAGCACCGAAATCATATATTGAGCACATTGATAGTCAACGAGCTTTAGCAAATTGGAACCTTTTATGCATGACATCCTGAAAACAAGCATAGATATATTTTAATGGTTATACTAATTTTTTTCGCTTTTTAACAGCATCTTTTCAAAATTGCAATCTCTCTTACCGTGACTCAAAACACAATGCTAGATAATAAGCGTCCAAGGGTTAGCTGAATCCCAAGTGGTATTCTCGAGCTTCGTCCAGCGTGCTAAAGTGAACACACAGGTACTTGGGGCAAAAGGTTAGTACGAATTTTCGTAAGAGGCTAGTAGGTCTAATAATTTTAGCTGATTAATGCAGAATTACCAAAACTAGCAAGCTTGAATAAGAAAGTCTAGCTTACCAAAGGGAAAGGAAAGCTTACCTCAACAGATGCTTGAGAAATAAGGAACTTTTAGAATCTATATACATTTAACGGCTACAAGTTTATCGTTCGCATTAACCATAGCGAGCAGTGAATTCCTACATTTGTCCCAACTGGAGTACAAGGATCGCTGAACAAAAGACTTCAATTCATTGCCAGCGACAGAGAGATAATGTGCAACTGAGGAGTAGATTTTGTGTGAACACAATCAAATAGCAATATCAGCTGGCTAGGCTGGTACAAGTGAGTGGAGCGACGGCTAAGCAACGCTGAGGATTTAGAAATCAGTTCGATACTTGGTTTGCAGTGACATAAACTCAAGCAAGTGAGGTGATGCACAGCCTATGCAGCTGAAAAATCAGCCGAAGTGCTGCTGAGCTTAGCACCAGTTAGAAATAATAAAGCGAACTACCAATAAGCAATAACAATTTACTAGCCATGCTACGACACATTTTCATGGTTCAGTGATTGCTTGACGTTTCATATTCTCAATGGCCCAGGCATCTCAAGAGATCTTAACTTTAATTGAGAAAATTTGATACTGGTTTGACATTCATGTAGTCCTATCCGTATTTACTGCTTCAATATGTTAACATATAGTAAAAGAGCATAGTCAAACATTTTTCTTACTGTTCTATCTTGAGCAAAAAAGTGTAATAATAATAAAACAGCTGATGAAGTGCCCTTGGAAAACTCAATCGCTTTGTAGACACTTAATATTTGCTGCTAAGGAAGAACGATCGTACGGTTAGTGGTAGCATGCTACATAAACAACAAGAATAACATGGTTACGGTCACATGCACAGGATCAGCATGCAAATGTGGTTAGTGGTCACATGCAACAGTGTAAGCACGCATAGGCACGTCAAAGAGCGAATCACAGAGACCCACAAAAATCTGTCGTAAATAAATAATGTTATATTTACTTTTTAAACCTGGAAAGTCAGCATATGTCATGACGCAGGTTGGGAGTGAGTTACAGACTTTGGGATCAAACAAAATAAAGGCATGATCTCCGAAGGATTTGAGATCTGTGCAAGGTAGATTTAAACACATAGACCACGAAAAGCGGTTGGAACGATAAGCCTGGTGGGGAGAAAAATTGTTAGGTAAAACACTTAGAAACAATCTGCAGCTTCTGCAAAAGTTTTTTATTGACCTTCTTGATAATTTGACGCTACAAAAGGTAATAGACCAGAGTTTAAATACAAAGGAGGCTGTGCGAATTATCTGGCATCATGTTGCTATGGAAGGACGAAGATAAGTAATTCCGGTAACAATGCCAACAGTGGCACTGGTAATTAAATTGTAATATTGGAGTGCATTGGTAGTGATGTGCGTAACAACAACATGTGAATCAGTAAATACCCTGGTATTAATAATAATAATATTATTAATGCACTTGATAAAGTGCGCTCAGATAAGTCAATCTCTTTCTAGGCACTTTACATTTGCTGGAATTAGGATCTAATCTAAAAGCTGAAGTGAAGTAAGGGTTAGGTGCACTTGCATCCTACTTCCTACCCAGTAACTCTATTCTAGCACATAGTAAATGTGTGTATAGACTAAATTCCTGCTGCCTTTTGTAGAACCTATTCTCACACCTTGCAGATTGAATACATGTTCATCAGGGTTAATTATACCTGTGGATGTGGCACTAAAGCGCTTGATCGAGCTCAAAGCTGCGAATTCACATCCCTGTCAAACTCCTGAAAGTATTGACAGTAAATTACACAAAAAGTATATGAATAAGCAAAAAAAGGATCCGGAATGAATCGCAATAGAAGCATTTCGATGGAAACTGGATAAATGTCCAGGATATGTAAGCTGCAGTAATAGGCTTGTTCAAGCACATTTTAATTATAGTGCCTGTATTGCTTTCAAATCTGTACCCGTACTTTAATCTCTCCGAGTATTCCAGCATACCCATCATTCTTTTAAATAGACTAAATAAAGTTAAATTCACTTGCATTGAGCCCTGAAAAGACTTTGTCTCTATTCAGGTGCTTCACACCTACGGCAAAGCTCAAGCCCACGACTTCGGTAATCAAGAGCGTTCACAATGACCTCGGTCATCGGTGGCAAACAATAAATGACCCTGACCATCAAAGTAAAACATCCAAAAATATTTTCAAAATACTGCTCTTGGCTGCCTTGCAGCATGTATTGCCAACTTTGGACTCAAAAGGCGGCACTGCTTTTGTTTAAATAAGATACAATCGAACTCACTAGCTTAAAAACCTACTCGGATTCGAGAATAATGGAACCTCACACACAGTATCGGTTCGCAAGCCTAGTTTCTCTAAGACCGATCTGAAAGAAACCTATAAATAAAGTTCTGAAGCAACCTTTTGCTAACAAACCAAATTGGCAATGTATTACAAAAATGACTTTTAGCTATTAAATATTCCAATGGTCGTACCTGCTTAGGTGTGAAGTCCACATCAAACTAAGTAAATGCATTTGTAGCTCCACTTCTTGAATTGAACATCTAAATACTCATAGATATGTCTTACGATCTAATTAACGAGATCGGTAGAGTTGGAAAACTCTGCAGCTGCTACTGTCAGTCGTATCGGGTGCTATTCCCTCATCAAGTTACCTCATAAACTTCTGATGGCTCCTTAATAGGCAGCTTTTAGCATTTCGGGTTTAGAATGGTAATGATAAAACACTTGGTAAAGGGTCCTCAGAGAACTCAACCTCGTTCTATTCGCTTTACATATGCTGCACAGGAAGCATGATTGGGTTAATTTGCTCATGCTTAGTCCACTTTAGTTTCTTACACAGGCCTTAATATTGGAACTTGTTTTAAATCAAACAGTCTTTTGGAAATTTTCTCTTCAGAATCTAGTTGCATAGCTGTAATCTAGCCAACCTATAATATTTTAGGAAACCGTTCTTCAGCTAACATCTTTTAAGGCCACTAACTAGCTATAAAATTACGAGGTAGCATGACTCAACAGATCAGATTTATAAACCAAGCAGTGAAGCGCAGCTTCCTCTGAGTAATTGCTTGGTATGCTTGAATAGTCCTTAATTTTCTCTTGCATCCGGATACTATGCCTTAGATTGATAAAAAATTGATAGTTAGCGGGAATATGCAGTGCTTGGTGTAGTAAATTTATTTATTTCAGGTCATTGTGGCGAACACGTATTGTCTCTGTTCCCGTTTTCTCAACTCGAAGCTGAGAAATTAATTGCATAGTTCTTAAAACAAAATGAATACTACTAGAAGCTTTAGAGACTCATCGTATGAGTTTACTCATTTAAATCGATGCTCTTGAGTCTCTCACCAATGTATGACCAAAAATATTGCAGCCTAATCTTTTCAATACCTAGACGAGATGTGACTTTCTGGAGAAGGGCTATGGTATTTGGCTTTCGTAGTTGCAAAACTCAAATAGTTGCTCTGGCGGAGACAGGCAAACGAATTGAGCAAGAATAGCAGCTATTAAAAAGTCACTCCGAAATTAAACATTACAGCCAAAAAAAATTGACCGATACCTTGGAAAAAATACTAATAGCCTTTGCACCATTGCAAAGGATGGTCACGACACAATTTTCTATTTTAATTTAAATACCAAGCAAAATAAGTGTTACTAACTCTTTGCTAAGTAACATATCTCTGATAGCTTGCGAATCTTCAACTAAAATTTAGCGGAAGATTTATTTTGTACCGTCGTGCATATCGACTTTTTCTTTCACCTGTTCCGAAATTTTTTAATTCAGCAGATATAATGTATCCATGGTACAAATTGCTGACTACGACATCAGTAGGAAATAAGGGTTGACATTTAAGCAAATTAGGTTGACAGTACCAAAAATTACAGCTCCTCTGATGCCATACAGTAGTCGCAATGCGGAGACTCACTTGAGAGTGGAAGTATAAATGTATACTGGATTGTTAAAGCAATAGACTTGCGTTACGTAGGAACATGCATTGAATTCTAGCTAGCGACCAAAAGTTACTTAATTTGTGCAAGGAATTCAGAAACAAATATTCGAAGACAGCTTGCCTTCATCTGCCGAGGAGAGTTCAAGATCACGTGTATATAATCAGCTCTCCAATAGCATATTGAAACTATTTTTGGTGCCAGCCCGGCAGCTGTAATAATAATAATAATCTTTCGTATAGTCATATAAAAGAACTATATGACCTTTTCAGAAACTTGCAGGTGCTGTACCTCATTAGTTTAGCAGTACAATACAAAGATAATGAAAGCATAACGTTAGAGAACGAAAGAAAAAATTAAAACAATAAAACTCTCAGAATTAGGTTTCACAAGTTCTTATAATATCAATATACACAATCCAGGATTAAAAAGATGCGTTTGACTCTGAATAGCAAGTCCAAGACTTTCACCCGTGTTCCGTGAGTGGTTGATGGATAGGGATGTGTTTAGTAAAACATACCGAGTTAACAGTGTTTGCACTTGATTTATTTGTTAAACGTTGTGCCTTAACATGGGTCAAATGAAGTCTCGTAATGGTCATTATGGGTTCGCACAATTCTGCTAGTTTCTTCTTCGTTCCTCCATAATGACACCGTCACGAGCTCTGGCAAATGGAGATATTAGAAAAAGCTAACTTGGTGCAACGTCATCTCGATCTTAGTAAATGCGGCCACGAATCATGGACAATTCGCGTGAATAGTGACACCTACACACATGACGTCCTGATGAGTTAGGTCGACACAAACCGTGACTTCATGGGCAGTAGCTGCAATCTTCAGAAGTCTGGCAAAAATCACCATCTACTGCCGCATATGCTCCAAGAACGGCAATAATGGCAACTAATGGGACCACCTTCATTTCGAAGTGCTTAAAACAGGCACACAGGGATTTTGAAACTTGGTCCTTTAGAAATCGGCGATTGAATTGTGCGGGAAAAGTCGCTATTCCGTGATCACTCCTAAAAGCAAAAATTCAGGTAAAACACTTGATACTCACTGGTTAAAGCTCAGGTAGCTGTACTAAAAATATAAGATACTGATTTTTGATTGCAATTTAAGCAGCAATAAATTGATCGTATTTGACTTGCTACTAAGTAAAAAATCAGATAGAGCATGTGCATATTCTCCAAAATTTAATTTACAAATTCAATGGAGCTTAAAATTTAGGTAAAATCGCAATATGGTTAAATTTAAAATAAGATACATTATTGCATAATTAATCCAGCTACTTTCTCAGTGTTATCTTCCACAAACTAGATATATCGGCTAATAAGAGAGGGCAGCGGCTAGAGGTAAATGAGTGTAGCCTGTGCCTCGTCTTGCTGCAAACTTCCAATGAACTTACTTTCGTAATAGTACGAAAATAATTGCTTATTCTTACCTTCGATGAAGATGTGACGTCATGAGTTAGGACTCCCTCAAAGATTAGGAGGCTGTGATGAAAAGACCCGAATCAGCGAGCTACAAGCAATGCCAGGCCTACCAGATGAATGCGAATTAAGTAGGCGCAAGTTTGGTAAGCAATACTTCAACTTTGCCCCTGGTAATGGTCTCCTCACTGATAATTAGATTACCAGCGAAGCACACTGCCTTGGAATTTTCCCAGGCATATAGAATTAGCAGCAAATGTAAGCCTGATAGTCTACTCTTGTTTCGTCCAGGCAACGCTTAGGCTGTCACTCTTATCTCACGAGCTCAATTCAAAGATTAAGATAAGAGGGAATACAGAAATTTCTATGACTGGAGAAAATTGGTGGTGATCTGTGTTGACCAATACTCTGAAAGAGATACGGAGGCTATTGCCAAAAAAGGGTATTCATAGCAGGTCAATGATGCAGCCTTGGCCAATTACATGCCGATAATTTGTAGTCCGAATAAATAAAAATACTAGACGACATAACTGTTAAGCAGCCAGCTGCTGCATAATCCTGCTAGATACTTGAACTGTGACAAGTCTTGTTAGAATTTGTTGAAGATACTTGAAGCAGGTCCTCTAAACTACCTCAAATTTATACTGGAAACCTGAAAATTTAGGTTTACTGTAAATCTTCCTTATTTATGTAAACTTTCTAAGCAACTAAAAAGACACTGGCACAAAAGTTGCAGACCATATTAAATAATATATTGAAGCTTAACACAAAGTTGTTACATTTCAGTCTAGTTTTCTACCTAACTGCAACTCACAGCCGGCATTGCTTCGGGTGAATAACAATCATTTTAGGAATTCGGACTTAGATAGAGTATTTCTACTGCTTTCGCTTGCCATTTCAGCTAATCATTTGATAATGTCTAATAATAATAATAATAATTCACTGGTTAAAGCGCCCTCAGAGAACTTAATCTCTCTCTAGGCGCTTTACATTTGCTGTAAAGTGAAATGCAATTGAATGGTAAGTAAAATAATGCTTGAAAAAAACAAATGAAATGAATAACATGGTTACGGGTGACATGCACAGGGTCAGCATGCCAATGTGGTTAGTGGCACCATGCACAGTGTCAGCACGCAATAGCACATCAAGGACAAATCACAGGGACCCACTAAATGCTGTCCTAAATAGATGTGTTTTTAGGTTCCTTTTAAATGTGGTCAGGTCGGGGGATGTTCTGACGCAGGTCGGAAGGGGGTTCCAGGCTTTGGGAGCATACGAGCTAAATGCACGGTCTCCAAAGGATTTAAGGTTTGTATGAGGTATTTCTAGACTGTTGGATTCCGAAAAGCAGGTGGTACGATGCTTAGCCTGATGAGGTAGTATATCTGAGAGATAGGCTGGAGCCATAGAATGCAGGGACCTAAAAGTGAAGGACAAAACCTTGAAGTCAATCCGTTGCTTGACTGGTAGCCAGTGCAGGTCGGCGAGAAGTGGAGTAATGTGGCAAGTGCGACGCTCACGACAGACAAGCCTAGCTGCAGAGTTTTGCACCAGCTGCAATCGCCTGATCGCACATGCTGGTAGGCCAGTGAGCAGTGAATTGTAGAAGTCGAGAAGAGATGTCACGAATGCATGGACCAACTTGGACGTGGTATTTTTATCTAAACAGGCCCGAATTTTAGCAATGTTATGAAGCTGAAAATAGGCTGATTTGACTGTGGAGCTGATGTGGTCGTCTAACGAGAGGTCGCTTTGGAATATGACACCTAGATTTCGAGCTGATTCAACTGGAGATATGCTGGTAGAGCCAATTTTGAGAGTCAGCCTTTCCAACCTCTGGATCACACTGGGTTTGCCCATAACTAGGAAGTTAGTTTTATCATAATTAATTTTTAGAAAATTTGCTGCCATCCATGTGCGGATGTCATCAATGCATGCAGCTAGTGAGTTGAGAGAATTTGAGGTGCTCGAAGGCTGGGAGGGATCAAAGCAAAGGTACAAATGAGTGTCATCTGCATAGAAGTGAAAGCCTAGATTGTGCTTGGCAATCACATCAGCAAGAGGGAGAGTATAAACCGTGAAAAGAACTGGACCAAGCACGGAGCCCTGAGGTACTCCATATTTTAGAGGTACTTCAGATGATCTTTCTCCATTCACGTCAATACTCTGGAGTCTCCCTCTGAGGTATGACCTGAACCACTGCAGAGCAGTGCCAGTGATGCCCAGGCGAGATGAGAGGCACTCTAGAAGAACTTTGTGATCGATGGTATCAAAAGCTGCCGAAAGATCAAGCAAAACAAGCAGAGACACTCCACCCATGTCTGCATTCCTAAGTAGGTCGTTGTATACCCGAAGCAATACGGATTCTGTGGAGTGATTAGCTCTAAAGCCAGACTGGAACTTACTAGCAAGGTGTGAGGTTTTGATATACGAGTTCAGCTGGTCCGCCACGACCCGTTCGAGTGTCTGTGATAGGAACGGTAGAAGGGAAACTGGGCGGTAGTTGCTCAAGTTCTCTTGGTCAAGTGTAGCTTTCTTGCGAAGTGGCCTGACTGCAGCTTTTTTTAAAGGTGCTGTGACATGAACTGAGGCTAATGACATATTAATTATGTTAGTTATGCATGGCAGCAGCAGATCAATGCAATGTAGGAGCAGGACAGTAGGAATAGGGTCCAGAGGACTTGTTGTCTTCTTGGATTGAGATACGAACTTTAGGACTAGATCACTAGTGACCTGCTTAAATGCAGACATTGAGGTGCTGCCAGGAATCGAGGAACAGCATTCTAGTGGGGAGGTTGTCATCGCAGGGATGGATTCCCTGATTTTGTCTATCCTCTGCACAAAGAATCGAGAGAAGCGATCGGCTAGATCATCATTAGGATCATCAGGTAATGAGCTAATCTGGGAAAGGTTGAGGAGATGGTTTATTGTCAACATCAGCATTTCTGGGTTGTGCATCTGTGATTCAACAATGTTTTTATAAAAACCAGACTTAGCCTTTGCTAGGATCGATTGGTACGACCTACAGTAGGCTTCATATGCCTGTCGATGGACAGTTAGTCCGGATCTTTTATATGCTTTTTCAAGCTTTCGTTTAGTAGACTTGGCTAGTTTAATGTTTGCGGTAAACCATAGGCCATCTGGGCGGGGGCGCACAGTGCGCTTTGTCAGAGGGGCAAACTCGTCTAGCGTGTCAGCCAGTGTCGTGTTAAAGCTATCTACCAATGATGACAGATCGGAGGGAGGATTGAGCAGCAGAGGTGAAGCAGATATTCTCGCACGGACAGCATCGATGTCAAGGGTCTTGTGGTTTCGCGATTCACAGGTTATTTTAGAGGAGGATGTGGGCACACACTGTATATTGAATGGAATCTGCATGCGGTCAGATAAGCATGATTTGGTAATAATTGGTGATGACAACGTGCAGTTAAATGAGAAAATCTGGTCGAGTGTGTGACCCTTGATGTGGGTAGGGCCATACACATGAGCCACAAGAAACAATGAGTCAGTCAATCCACGAAATTCGGTGCTGAAAGCGTCAGATAAGTTATCAAAGTGAACGTTGAAATCACCCATTACGAGGAAGGATCGATTCCTTGCACACAGAATCAAAATGAGATCGGAGAAATCTGAGATAAAGGAGGATTTGGTACCTGGTGGGCGATAGACTACTGCCACTATCGGTGGCTTGTTTTCGGGTGAGACCAAGACAATTGATTCAAAAGACTGCTTCGAGGGTACTGCAAATGGTTTGAAGTTGAATTTCGAGCGCACGACAATAGCAACTCCACCTCCGGTTTTGATTGATCTAGGGGTCTGAAAGAACGAGAAACTAGATGGAGTTGCGTCTTTAATTGTCCGACCGTTTATCGATTTTAGCCAAGTTTCAGTTAGGGCGAGCAGGTCGATACCATTTTCAGAAATAAGGTTGCTTATTACTAGAGGTTTATTGCAAATTGAGCGAGGATTCCAAAGGCAAGCGTTAAGTCTGGCCGATGGGGTTACAACAGGCTTGATGACCACTAAGTTTGAGGAATTTACAGTGACGCATGTGGGGGAGCGTGCTGAGCGGTTCGAGACAATGCTAGGAATACCGAACGAGCTGGTACTCAGCTTGCTGGTTCCGCCCAACGAGCGGCGTCTGAGCTGGCGGTTCCGACCACTGAGGCGGCTACGGGACGCTTTTCTTTTTTTAATGCATAGTTCATGAATCTTAGCAACAACATTAATATCTAGGAATGCATTTGATATGCGACGACGAAGCGATAACAGCTGCTGACGATCATAACTAACAAGCAGGTTACTAGCCGCCGGCGTAGCTAAGGCAGCCGCCAGCGTGGGAGACCCAGCAGCCCGAAGCGATAAGCGTTTAGATGTCCATAGGCACGTAATTTCTTAAGCGCTACGGTCACATAACAATCAGAATAACTTTAAACAGGTCTTATCTGTGTCTACCACAAAGTACTATGATAGCACCTCTCATAGTAGCTAGTGCCTACCTGATACTTTACTGGAAAGTTTCAGAACCAATCTTAGCAGGAGATTGAAGAGTATTTGCGTGAAAGGAATGAGAAAACCACGAGAGAACATTAAAGTATTGCGAACCAGAGGTGTACATGCTTGCGCCGGGTATTTTCAATGTTTAACCCTCCCTCTTGCCGATGTGATTTCCAGTCACCAACCAGGTTTTCACCTCAATGGAGATGAAACTCAGTCGTACCTTTGCTTTGATCATTCCCAGCCCCCAGAACGTCGAATTCTCTTAATTCAATTTTTTCAAGTACTGACCCACATATTAATTGCTGCAAACTATCTTATACTACAATCAAGTCTGCCTACTTTCAGCTACATAAAATTGCTAGAATTCGAGCTTGCTTAGACGGGGATGCAACGTCTACCTTCCGACTCTACTTCTGTAACACTGCTTGCTGGTCAACAGGAGCGTGAGATCAGGTGTGCAAAGTCGGTACAAACCTAACCAGCTCGGCATGTCTGTCAGTCTGTCAAGAGGGTAGCAGGTGACATGTCACGCCACAACTCGCTGACCAGTACTGGCTGCCAGTCAAGCAGCACATCGACTCTAAGGTTCTATCCATCACTTTTGGAACTCCACATTGTTTCACGAAAGCCCAACTATCTGATACTCACCCACATGGTTAGGCATTGTACCAAGCGTACATCTGAATCTAATAATTTAGACCCAGTTCTTCCAAAACTCAAGTACTTTGGAGACGTTGCTTTTAGCTTGCAAGAAACCACAGCGTGAAACCTACTCCTGACTCACATCCCCTGAATTGGCTTTTCATAAAGAGGCTTAAACGAATTTAGTTATTTCAGAATTTAGCGAGTTCATATGATTCCTCATGTATGTGCTTATTTGTCCCAAAAGTGTTCTTGCTGCTAGTAAAGCTATGTGCATGCGACCGTTTGCATGCTACCACTAACAATGCTAAATTCACCATCACTGAACAGTCTACCACTAAACATGCTATCAGGCTAGTTTTTCAGCATAGGTAATGTGCCTAGATAGCCATGAAGTTCTATGAGAGCGCTATTTAAATTTAGTAATTTAATAATTTCCAATACTATGGAGCCTCGAGGTCAAGTTTGTCTGCAGAAGCATAGCAAGAGAAATAAATTGATACTGCATCAATGTTACAGGTGTATGCTCTGTTGTGTTAAACTTTATCACTGGTCATATCAATGGTACAGTGAATGCTAAAACGCAGGGCAAATAAAAACTAACCCTAGTACCTGAAGCTGACATCCATTATAGGCAAATATTTTGCATGAGAACTCACAATTACCAAAACTAGAGTTACACTTTTTCTGAAAAACGTCACCAAAAAGGGAACACTTCTATGAAACCAGTCACGCAGCCGTGTTACGTTCTCCAAATGAACCTTAGAACAAGTCTTATTCGCAAGTAACAAACCATAAATAACATCACAACCTGAATCAAAGCCATTTCCCGTTTCTAATCGTGAGCTTGCATTTTTGTAAAGAGGGGGCTAATAAGTTAAGCAATGTAATTCGGCTAATAATAATAATAATAATAATATTGCACTTGATAAAGCGCCCTCAGAGAACTTAATCTCTTTCTAGGCGCTTTACATTTGCTGCAAAGTGATACGCAACAGAATAGTAAGTAAAATCATGCCTGAAAAACAAACAAAATGAATAACATGGTTAGGGGTTACATGCACTGGGTCAGCATGCAAATGTGGTTAGTGGCAGCATGAACAGTGTCAGCACGCATAAGCACATCGAGGACGAATCACAAGGACCCACTAAATGCTGTCCTAAATAGGTATGTTTTTAAGTTTCTTTTAAATGTGGTCAGGTCAGGGGATTTTCTGATGCAGGTCGGGAGGGAGTTCCAGGCTGTGGGAGCATACGAGCTAAATGCACGGTCTCCAAAGGATTTAAGGTTTGTACTAGGTTTTTCTAGACTGTTGGATTCCGAAAAGCGAGTGGTACGATGCTTTGCCTGATGGGGTAGTATCTCTGAAAGATAGGCTGGAGCCATATAATGAAGAGACCTAAAAGTGAGCGACAAAACCTTGAAGTCAATCCGTTGCTTGACTGGTAACCAGTGCAGGTCGGCGAGAAGTGGAGTAATGTGGCAACTGCGACGCTCACGACAGACAAGCCTAGCTGCAGAGTTTTGCACCAGCTGCAATCGCCTGATCGCACATGCTGGTAGGCCAGTAAGCAGTGAGTTGCAGAAGTCGAGACGAGATGTCACGAATGCATGGACCAACTTGGACGTGGTATCCTTATCTAAACAAGCCCTAATTTTAGCAATGTTATGAAGCTGAAAATAGGCTGATTTGACTGTGGAGCTGATGTGGTCGTCTAACGAAAGGTCGCTTTGGAATATGACACCTAGATTTCGAGCTGATGCAACTGGAGATATGCTGGCAGAGCCAATTTTGAAAGTCAGCCTTTCCAATTTCTGAATAACACTAGGTTTGCCCATAACTAGTAAGTTAGTTTTATCATCGTTTAGTTTTAGAAAATTTGCTGCCATCCATGATCGGATGTCATCAATGCATGCAGCAAGTGAGTTGATAATGATTTATGTTTATCACCGAGTAAAAGTTTTGTTCTTGTAATCAAAAACCAGTTGTATGGTTTTTTATTATACAATGCCGTGAAATAATCTAGCTGAAAATAATGGTGCCCTAGGATGTCAGATATGCAAAGTCTGTGAAGAACGGTTTGGGCAGGCTTCCAACAACATATAAAGACTACTATTTCCTTATATTAGAATCTGAACGCCCCAAAGAAATACCTTCATAATGCAGTCACATGTATTGCATAGGTCGCCAAAGATTTTGGACTAGTAGGCAGTTTCAGTAGATCAAGAAGGCATACTAGGCCAGAAAAACCGAGCTCACTCCGATGCACCCCGGAGTGTGCGTGGTCTGACGAACAAACAAACAAAAAGCCACAGCTGATGCACAGACACGCACGACAATTATAAGGGGTAGACATTTATCACGCCAACCCGGCCATGCGCTTCTGTTTACACAAACACCTTAAATTAGTTCTAAAAATAAACATGGGCAGCAGTTTGAACTGCAACCAGTAGTAATGCAGAGGAACGAAACCGCTAAAGTTCAGTTGCTAACCATTCGATCGTGCTTCTTTTGCAGCAAATGTATAGTGCTTAGAAAAAGTTTGAGTTCTCTCCAGGGCTCAATTTCGAATGTATTATTTTTATTACAACTATTGATTAGGCCGGATCCAACTACAAATAACTAGGGTGGCTTTAGGCCCGACTGGAGTGCTAGCTTGAGCCTATTAGGCATAAAGGCTGGGTTTTGCTGACCTCTGCGTTTATAATTTCTTGCACAAATCCGTCACGGCTAAGGGCTGCTGCCGCTAGCCGTGCCCAAAGCTAAGTCACAGTTCCAAAATGCGAAACGCACCAGACAAAATCAAGCACAATAACAGCATGCTCTCAACTCGAAGCAAATATCGGCCGAGAGTCGGATAGTGCCTCGGAAACTCGTTAGTTAGGATACTGGCAAGTCAAAGAACCACTGCAATTAAAGTAAAGACAATCACGACAACTCAATTAGGCTGGATCCATCGATCAATAACCACAGGGCCGCTAGGCCACATTGGAGCACTAGCCGGATCTAGCCTAAAGGCCGCAGTTTGCCGGCCTCTGGGCTAGCAGCTTGTGGAGGGGCTGCAAAGCTAACAGCTTACAAATTACGTAGTTGGTAATAGCGAAAACCTAAATTGGTCGGAAGTCGACCTTATTGGGTAGCAACGTTGGACCTAAGTATTGGATGATAACAGCTGAAACAAGCTCCGTATAGCCAGAGCACTTCTCTAATTTCTAGCAGGGTTTTAAGCGGCCAGTTAGATTTACTAAGGCTGATAAGCTTTGACTTACATCAGCTGATTTTCGGGTTACCATGTTACTCAGGTAATCGAGCCAATCATTCAGATTGTCAGTAAGAATGAACTGATATACATGCCTTTGAACCAATTTAGCTACGAATAAAAAACCTATTCTTGTTACCATTTTAATGCCTCTCGACGATAGGCTATGGGCTTTTCAGCTGAGTCTCGATTGAGAGCTATATGCGTAGCCACTGAATTGGGACGCTTATAAGATGGATTCGATAAGATGAGGCTTATGAGTGGCATTATGTATGGTAGAGATAATTGTAACTTATGACCTGGCTACTATATAAGGCTTGTTCGTGACCTCTGTCGTGGCTGTGAAGCAACTGTCTGCCTGTTGGGTAGCCCTGACCGTGAATATGTTGGTGAGTTAGCAGGAAATCTACCGATAGTTGCACTGAATTTTTCTATTTTTGGGATGAGTGTATTATTTTTTGATAAGTCGGAATTATCAGTTATGCATATTTATAATGAAATCATGTATGATACCGATATCCACATTGCCACACTTCCATAGCAGCATGCATCTAAGTGCATATAGGGTGGTCTATTAGTCAGAAGGAACCATGCAAATGTTTTAATCTCATGCCCACCTAGTTTGGCCATGTGGTTAAGGTGCTCGACTTAATGTACAGAGCTTAAGCTCATTCATCTGATACCAGAGGTAAAAGGCTCGGAGCCCACTGTTATGTGTGAGGTGCAGGAAACAAGATTAAGGTTTCTTAAAGGGTACCTTGCGAACTACTGATAATATATTATATTTATAACATGTATTACAATCAAAGATCAATCGAATCAGGACTGTAAATATTAAGCAAAAAGAGAAGCTGCTCTTATATTGGCCGACCCAGAAATATCGTCAATTATCTGTTACATGCGAGTGGTATGATGATTCATGCTTTATGTTTAAATATGCAGTTTGAATTGCTCTGCAAAATATACTTCTAGAGACTTGACGAATTTTCGGAGGTTCATGTACAACGTCAGCCATTGAATAAGTATTGCTGATTGCTATTCTAGATGCCTTGTATGAATGTTAAATTTAGAGATGGGGCAGCATAAAAATATGCAGGCTGTTCTATCACTTCTTAGTAAACCTACCTAGCCGGTACTAATAATTTCACTGAACAGAATTACTTATTCCTTTGTAATCGGCCACCTAAGAAGTTCTGCTTAGTGGGACAGTCTTTAAAAGCCACGAACAATTATTTTGCCACATAGTCAATGAGCTTCGGTGAATTGAACTACGTTTTACGAATGAAAACTTAAAAAAGCTGCGGGTATGTTTTAAAATTATTAATAACTTTTACGGTAAACAGCATCCTAAGGAACTTACTCTGTTCCGGTAATCTAAAACTCCATGTAAAAGCATAAATCTCGAAGGGTTAGTGGCATGTCTAGTATTAAGTTTCTAAAGCAAACTAGAACGAGCTTCGTCCAGCATGCTAAAGTGTACATACAGACACTCGGGCCAAAGGTAAGTGAGACTTTTCGTAAGAGGTTAGTAGGCCCAACATGTTTTGCCTGACTCGTGCAGAGGTAGGAACCATCTACGAGTTTCAACAACAAACGCCAAGCTTACGGAAGCGAAGGTAAAGCTTACTTTAATAGATGCACGTGGAATCAGGAATATCTAGAATCACATGGGAGCGAAAATTGCACTGCTAGAAATAAGCACAGCGAACAGGGAATTCCAACATTTCTGCGAACGTAGGTTGTGTGGATAGATCACAAAAAACTTCATTTCATTGCAAGGAACAGAAGGATTATATAAAAGTGAGGAGCACATTATGTTTAATCTAATGTATCTCCGCCTGTAACTCCAGAAAAACCATACCCACTTGGTGTGTGCTACGCAGGATAGTTTTGTGTAGCCAACTCACAGCCTAAGCGGCTTTCGGTACGCATTCGGTAGCCAACAAACTTCATCTCACGCAGCAAAGAGAAAGTGAGAAGCATAGCAGATTCAGGAGATCAGTTGAGGTAGTGAGTAGCATGGAAATAGCAGCTCAGGACTTCTGAAAAGGATTAGCCATAGTCGGCAGCAGGAGAGTAGTTGTCGTTGCCTAAGAATTGTGGAAGCCTGTTCCACCTTCTAGGACCTGCCGAACTAAAGCTTCCGTCGCCAACGGTCTTAAAGTGAAAGAATGGAACAATAATTTACTGGCTATAGACCCCTGAAGGCATGAAGAGGCTGAAACTGATGCAGCAGTTCAGCTAGGTGTGGAGTAGCGAAGCCGTGGCGGCCTTGTGGGCAGCTTGTAAGCACACATGAGTAGCAAGGTCAGATGGTGCGAAGGAACATGACTCTGCAGCCTAGGAGCACTGGGCGGATACCCTATGAACGCTACGACTCTATAAGTTGCTGCAGGATCGCGAATGGTGGAGGCCTGACGATGACTCGGCAGGTGACTTGTGCAGTGCTGCTAAAATCCAGACATCGGAGGCATCCATGGAAACATCCACCTACCCCAAACTGCTGCCAGCTGTCGGGCTCATTCGGAACGATCAATTGCTCGACAGTGCAAAAACAAGGCATGCATGCAACATAAGGTCTGCAGATGGAGTACCAGACGGGAGGGACGGCAGGATATCCTCGTCTCCGGCAGCCGTCTAGAGTGTGTTGACTGGGCTTGGCCGGCTTGGTTTGGAGAATCGGTGCTTGAGTCAGCAGGCTTGTTGTTCTGTCGGGCTACCCAGCCGGGTCCATGACGACAGGTCATGTAGCGGGCTGTCAAAAATCGGTAGGCTGGTGCGTGTGAGTAAAGTGAAATGTAAGCAATGCTGAAGATTTGAAAATCAATTGAATACTTGACAGGATGCCACAGCAACTTGAACAGAAGTAAGGTGATGCACAACCTATGCCACTGACAACTGAGCAGACGAGCTGCTGAGTTTAGCACCCGTTGGAATGAATTCAGCAAGCTGCCTGTAAGTAATATAAACTTGCTAGCCATGCCATTATGAATTCACGTATTGCAGAGATTGTTAAAAAGCATAATTATCAAAATTGCAGGGCATTGACTAGTGCAATAGATTCTTCCATTATTTTGCAAATTCGATACTGGTTGAAAATCTACCGGAACTAAACATACTGGTTGAACATGCTAACGGATTTCGCTGCTTCGATGTGATAGTGGCCAGTAAAACAGCACACTGGACTGTAGTTCCTAATGTTTATTGAACCAAGTTTAAGCAGCTGAAACCGTGGGAAAGAGAAGCTGAAGGATCTGAAAAGTACTTACCAACCCTCCCTGGTAACCTGATGCCACTCCAGCTAATCAAGCCACATTTTATTGACGTGGAGGCCGTGTGAAGGTATCTGGCAGCATGCTCTAAATCGTCAAACCTTGCACCAGTCAGGCACCAGCTAAACAAGAAACTATGGACGACCAACGATCAGTATTTTCAGTATCATAGTGAAACAAAACTGGTAATTTGATTGGAATACTGAAATGGATAAGCAGTGATGGTGTGCAATGCCATCCTGGTAATCAGTAAACATCCAGGTATTCGGATCAAAGAAGACAGCTAAAGTAAAACGGGGGCTAAGTGCATGTTCCTCCTGCTACCAACCCAGTAACCTATATCTGTACATACTCAGCGACCATCTAGAATGATTTTAGCACCATTTCTTGGAACCTATTCTCACACTATGCAGATTTAATACATGTCCATAGGGGTTTGCATGTACGGTGGGTGTGGCACTAAGCGTTCGATCAAGTTATGAGCTGTAGCTTTATATCACTGTCAAACTCCTGAATGAATTGAATGTAGACACAGCTATACTTATAGGATTAAGCATAACAAAGAACCTGGAGCACAATAAAGGCCTTTTGATTGAAACAAAATAAATGTCGAGGGTATTTAAAAGGCAGTACTAGCCTTCTTCAAGCACATCTCAATTATAGTGCCTGTATATTTCACAAATCTGTACCAGTGCTTTAATACTCCTAAGTCTTCCAGTGTATTAGTCTTACTTATAAATATACGAAATAAAGTAAAATTCGCTTGCATAGAGCACACAAAAAGACTTCATCTCTATTGAGGTGCTTCACATGTGCGGCAGGGCTCAAGCCAACGACTTCTATAATCAAGAGCATTCACCATGACCTCGGTCATCTCTGGCAAATATGTACTGACCTCAACCATCGAAGTGAAACATCAAAAAACTTTTCCAAAAAAAACTCTTTGCTGCTTTCAGTATGCATTGAAATCTTTCGCCTATTAAGGCAAAACTGTTTTTTTTTCTAGTAAGATAAAATCAAACGCACTAGTTCCAAAAAAACCTACTTGGATTTGAAAATGGGAGAACCCCAGCCCTCAAAGCGGTTCTAAGCCAAACTGGTTTTTTCCAATGGTTCGGATCAAGGTCTGGCAAAGGTCATGGGCTCGAGCCCCGTGGCCGACGTGAAGTGCGTAAATAGAGATTGAGCTTTCTTAATGAGTTATGCAAATGAATTAAATTTTTGTAATCTGTAGGTCACGTTCCAAAGCGACATTTTGCTAAACCAAAAATCGGCTACATCGAAACATTTCTAACTTTTTGCACTCTTACAATGCCCAGTTCATATCTACTTAGACGTGAAGTCCACATCCAACTTGCTAAATGCATTTTCATCTTAACTTCTTGAGTTTCGCAGTTCAATACTTATTGATAGGTCTTACGAGCTATCAAACCAGCTCTATAGAGCTGAAAAACTCTGTAGTTTGTCCTGCCTGTCGTATCTGGTGCTGTGCCACATTGAGCGACTACTTAAAAACTTCAGATAGCTTCTCACTAAGCAGCTTTTAGCATTTGTAATTTTTTTGCTCAAGTTTAGCCCAATTTAATTTCTCACACGGGCCTTAGTTTTGAAACTTATTTTCTATTGAATTAGTCCTTTATACATTTTCTTTTCAGAATCAAGCTTAGTAGAAGTAATCTAGCCAACCTATAATCTAGTATTAGCTTGTTATTTAGCCTAACGACCTTTAAGGCCTTAAAATAGCTGTCGAATATCATCGAGGCATGATTCATTAGGATCAGATTTATTAAGCAAGCTGCGAACTGCCGGTTCCTCGGAGTATTCCTTGTTATCTTTGAATGGTCCTTTACACGTTCTTGCATCCTGATACTGTGAATGCTATTACTAGGGAGTTGAAATTTTGGTGTGAATATGCAGGGCCTACTATAATATACTTCTTTCTTTTCGGGCTCTGTTGCAATGTCCTACAGTCTTAGTTGCCATCTGATCTGCTCTAAGCTTAACAAATAACCAAATGGTTCTTGAAATAAAATTATTATAATAAAATCTTTAGTCACTCTTCAGATGACAGTTACCCGTTGACATCAATACTCACACCTCTCCAACAGAGATATGACCCTCATAATTGCAAGGGAGTCGCATTGATCCCCGGATGAGATGAGAGATGCTCGAGAAGTGCTAGTGTATCTCTCCTAGCCTCGAACTCAAATCTTGAGAACATAAGTGCGATGTTGAAGTATGTTGTCAGTACTTGTAGTAGAACCTTGCCCATAAGATTATTTTATTGCAGTAAAGAAATAAAAATGCACTATCACTAATGCATTATCTTCGGTGTGATTTGAAAAATGATGTCTGTTAGTATGAGTTGTCAGCGTTAGTTAGGTAAATGAATGTATAAACACTTAGGAATGTAGACATGGATTGAGTATCTCTGCTTGTTTTGGTCGATCTTTCGGCAGCTTTATATACTATCGATCTCCAAGTCCTTCTCAAGCCCGTCTCATCTCACCCAGGCATCACTGGCACAGCTATGCAATGATTCAGGTCCTATCTTAGTGGGAGACTCCAGAGTACTGACGTGAATAGACAAAGATAATCCAAGGCACCTCTGAAATATGGGGTAGCTCAGAGCTATGTGCTAGGTCAGGTTCTTTTCAAGGTTTATACTATCCCTCATGCCGATGTGATTGCCAAGCACTATCCAGGCTGTCATTTCTATGCGGATGACACTCAGTTGTACCTTTGCTTTGATCCCTCCCAGCCTTGGAGTACCTAGAATTCTCTTAACTGCATTGCTGCATGTAATGATGACATCCTCACATGAATGGCAGCAAATTTTCTTAAATTGAATGAGGATAAAAATAATTTACTAGTTATAAGCGAGCCAAGTTTGATTAAGAATTTGGAAAGGCTAATGCTCAAAATCCGTTCTGCCAGCATATCTCCTACTGAATCTGCACGAAACTTAGGTGTCGGATTCCATGGTGACCGTACGTTAGACGACCACATCAGCTCCACGTCAAGTCTGCCTACTTTCAGCTACCTAATATAGCTAAAATTCGGGCTTATTTACATAAGGATACCACATCTTAGTTCATCCAGCCATTTGTGAAATCCCGTCTTGACGTCGATAACTCATTGCTTGCTTACCTACCGTCATGTGCAATAAGGCCCTTACAGCTGGTGAAAAAATCTGCAGCTCGGTTTGCCTGTCGTGAGGGTACCAGTTTCCACATGACTCCACTTCTCACTGATCTGCACTAGCTACAAGTCAAGCAACGGATCGACTTCAAAGTTTTATTGCTCACTTTTGCGTCCTTCCATTCTTTGGCACGGGATTATTTTTTAGATCTACCCCCGCCCAACCGGCCAAACATCGTTCCCCATGCTTTTCGGAATCTTAATAGTTTACCAATACCCGGTAAAAACCTTAAATCCTGTGGAAGCCGTGCATTTAGTTTGTATGCTATTACTCATCACTCAAGTGCATTTCCAATTGCAGCAAATGTTAAGCACCTAGAAAGAGATTGAGTTCTCTTATGGCACTTTATGAAGTGCATTATTATTATTAATATTATTACGCTACCAAGCCTGGAACTCACTCCCGACTTGCGTCGCAACATCCCCAGACTTGACCACAGGTAAAAAGGACTTAAAACGCATGTATTTAGTACAGTATTTAGAGGTTCCCAGCGATTAGTACTTCATGTACTTGTGCCTGCCGACACTGCACATGCTGCCACTAATCACACTTGCATGCTGACCTTGTTCATTTCACCTCTCACCATGTTAGTCATGTTATTTATCAAGCACGACACTACTCACCATTCAATCGCGTTTCTTTTGTAGTAAATGTAAAACGCCTATAAAGAGAATGAGTTCTCTGAGGGCGCTTTTCCAAGTGTGTTGTTAAATTATGAGGGAACGGCTAATGTTGAATGTGAAGCTAACTTTCTACCATCATGAAAGATGGCGTTTTAAAAGCATTTTCCAGAATTCCTTTAGGCTTTGAATGGGCACTTTCTCCAAAACATGTTATTGTGCCAAATATGACTTCAATAGAAAATATACTTTGGATTTTATGTGAAGCACTTCGATGACATTGTAATGTACAGTTTACATGAGGCTTTTAAGTTGCTAGGTGACGTGAACACGAAGGTTATTTCATTAATTAATATGGCGAATTGAATTTAAAGCCAACTATTGCTCGTTTCTCTCAAGTTCCTGTTACGATATCGATATATAAAAATATTTTCTAGACAATAGTGAGGGATTGAGCCGTTTTGCTTGATTTATTTAAGACCATTATCGAATAGGTTAAGGTCCAATGATTTCTTAAAAGTGTGACTATTTTTCTCACGTGTAGTAGTGTAAGGCTCGTTCCTCGTTAGTTGGGCAGTTACCAGCTCAGGCATTTGAAGCTGCTTGAAGTGCAAACGAAGTCTTTATCAATCTGGTTTTGGATATCGGGTCCACAAAAAATCATGTAGGAATTAAATATTTCAAGTGTCACACAAACGCATGGCGTCCTAGCATTAGGTTAAATTGATGCAGATCCTGACTTCTTGGACAGTGATTGCAATCAGCGGAAGTTTGCCAATTAGCACCATTGGCTGCAGCATGAATGCTCAATAATTTAATGATGGCAGCCAGGATCTTCATTTTCATTTTCACGTGCTTACAGTAGCTTCACAAGATTTCTGAAGTGATTTGCTCTAACGGCGACAGTTGCAACAACTAAGAAAGAACGGTGTTACTCAAAAGTCGCTTATATTATAAACCAGCCACAATTGACGGATACCGTTTGAGAAACGAAAAAAAGCCATCTAAGTTAAATGATGGGCAGGAAATTGAATTGGCTTTTAATTCAAGTACTTAAGTACCAAGCAAATAAGACTTACCGGAATCTTTCATAAGTAAAACATCTCTGATAGCGTGCGATTCTTCTGCTAAATTACTTTTACAATACAAACGAATCATAATATTATGACCTGTATAATGAAGGCAAATCAAAAGCAAGATACAACTTTACTTTTTCTTCCCATCCACCAAAGATGTGTTCCTGGATACAGCCTTTGTATAATGTTAAGATAACTTCTCTCAGTCACTGTGCATCATCGCAGCATGATGTTGCAGGATCAGTAATTCTCCGTCGAAATTTTTGGGAAAGTTCTAACAACGGTATATCTCGTGCATGCATTGAAATTAATCCTCCATAGCCATAGATGCTAGCCTAGGGTAGTATTCTAGCTCTTAACAACCCAGGTTGTGGTTTAACATCTTACTGGTGTACATTATTTCTCGCCAAATAAAAACAGAGGTAATTTCTTTTAGGCTCTTTAAAATTTGTATAAACGAGGCAGGAAAAACTGATAGCATTTTATTATTGAATTAAGTGTAATGCAGCCATTTTTCCAAGACATAAACCTGTCAAAATTAGTGTGAATATTTTTTTCTCCTAGACGGATACCTTTCGACAGTTGAGTTACCGTAATTCTTTGTTTTGCTTTAGATTCCAGTTAAAGTTACCATAATACTGAAGAGTTTGAAAATTTGCACTCTTATAATTTAGTTAATTTAAATTATAAGTGATATAAATATAAGCGTATCTTAAACATTTATTTAAAAAATAAGTATTGATATGTTAGATGTATCAAAATTGTTTATTATTGAGAATGGGCCCATCCAATTTGAATAATTTTTACGTTATGACGAAGTTCTACATTTTCTGAATAAAAAATACATTTACAATCGTATTATGATCAGGATAAATCACGGAAACTGGAGCAAGAGTGGTAGCTCGCCTTCAGACGAGCCGCTGGTACTAATCATGACAGTTTAGCTGAGGCTCACTCCAAAATCTCTCACTTGCGTGGTTCGCGCCATCGTAGAGTGGCTACGATTTACCGGATTTTTTGTTTTCGCATGCCCATTTTTTCATTTAGCAGCTACATCCAGAGGAGAATAACCAATACTACAATAGGCGAATAAGTGTCTAGCTAGCACATTGACTGTTTCTAGATCGCACATGTCAATTCTTAATAATACACTAAAAACATTGCTCAGTCATTCATACTTTAAAAAAAATGGCAATTTACTTCTTGAGTTCCAATTTGCTTGAATTATAAGTGGCCCTGATACAGCAACCACAATCACTAAGCTGCAACAGAAACTGAGGCTGCGAGGTGCAATGCCAATTTAGGTACTGGAAGTGTGGCAAGGTGATACCTGACATTTACCAATAGCACCAATCTTACTGCTTATAAGATTACCTCGGATCAATGAATCTTGGAGTTCATCCTGTCAATAGTCAGATATATGTTGCTTTCAAATGTTTCCAAGGCTGTGCATCTCTGCGCCAGGGTGAAGTAAAATTTCAAAGTAATCCGAAAGCCTCAGTGATTAGTGCTTAAATCGAAGACTTAGCAAATGTGTAACTGCTATTCATTAGGAATGCCCAAGTAATATCGCACAGTTTTTTATTTCGGCTGTGTTTATCTCACCGCCTAGGTATTGAAACTAACGGTAAAATAGTGATGGCAAATCTTCTACGGCATTGAATAAATCAATAAATCATTGCAGAGGCGAACGTCTACTAATAAATAATTTCTTTGCAAGGTAGGTTGTGTGGCTCTGTGCTAGGTCCGATCCTTTTCACCGTTTATACTCTCCCTCTCGCTGATGTGATTGCCAAGCACAATCTAGGCTTTCACTTCTATGCGGATGACACTCATTTGTACCATTGCTTTGATCACTCCCAGCCTTCGAGCACCTCAAATTCTCTCAACTCACTTGCTGCATGCATTGATGACATCCGATCATGGATGGCAGCAAATTTTCTAAAACTAAACGATGATAAAACTAACTTACTAGTTATGGGCAAACCTAGTGTTATTCAGAAATTGGAAAGGCTGACTTTCAAAATTGGCTCTGCCAGCATATCTCCAGTTGCATCAGCTCGAAATCTAGGTGTCATATTCCAAAGCGACCTCTCGTTAGACGACCACATCAGCTCCACAGTCAAATCAGCCTATTTTCAGCTTCATAACATTGCTAAAATTAGGGCTTGTTTAGATAAGGATACCACGTCCAAGTTGGTCCATGCATTCGTGACATCTCGTCTCGACTTCTGCAACTCACTGCTTACTGGCCTACCAGCATGTGCGATCAGGCGATTGCAGCTGGTGCAAAACTCTGCAGCTAGGCTTGTCTGTCGTGAGCGTCGCAGTTGCCACATTACTCCACTTCTCGCCGACCTGCACTGGTTACCAGTCAAGCAACGGATTGACTTTAAGGTTTTGTTGTTCACTTTTAGGTCCTTCATTCTATGGCTCCAGCCTATCTCTCCGACATACTCCCCATCAGGCCAAGCATCGTACCAACCGCTTTTCGGAATCCAACAGTCTAGAAATACCTCGTACAAACCTTAAATTGTTTGGAGACCGTGCATTTAGTTCGTATGCTCCCAAAGCCTGGAACGCCCTCCCGACCTGCTTCAGAAAATCCCCTGAACTGACCACATTTAAAAGGAACTTTAAAACTTTAAAAGGAACACACCTATTTAGGACCGCATTTAGTGGGTCCCTGTGATTCGTCCTTCACGTGCTTATGCGTGCTGACACTGTGCATGCTGCCACTAACCACATTTGCATGCTGACCCTGTGCAAGTCACCCCTAACCATGATATTCATTTTGTTTGTTCTTCAAGCAGGATTTTACTTACCATTCAATTGCATTTCCCTTTGCAGCAAATGTAAAGCGCCTAGAAAGAGATTAAGTTCTCTGATGGTGCTTTATCAAGTAGATTATTATCATTATTATTATTATGCCAAAAAGAGGATAATGAACTACTTTTAATTACCGTTGATTAATACTTGTATTGAAATATTTAGGGGAGAACACTGAGATAAATGTGGAAAGCAAGGTGGACGTTCTCTTCAATTTTATATGCTGGACTTTGGACGTTGTAGTAATGACTGTACACAGCTAACCTGATGAGAGACTTATATGTAGGGACCACATCGGAAAAAAGATTTTCGTAATAACCTCACATTTTGAACATATGTTGTTTTCTTTAAATTATATTAAATGGTCATATGTGCGCATCTTCAGATTAACCACTTGAAGATTTTTATTCGTTGATTTACATATATTGCTGTATCATAAAAAATACTAGCTGATTTAACAGCCTCTTTTTGTATAGCGACGGAAGAGCCTTGATGGTTCACACCACCACTTGCAGTGGCGATAAAGGATCGCCCACCACAGGATACGAACCCACGACCTCGGGGCCGAGGTCGTAAAAAGCAACCGCCTTACCTAGTGAGCCATTACGGATCATAACTGTCTCGACTTCCATGATCTCGCAGTCTGGGTGTGGCAATTTGATTCTCTTCCAGCGTATGAGTGCTAGTTTGACTCTCTTCCTGGACACTAGTTGCATCTCTGTATCTCGCACTAATTACAAATATTTTCTTGATCACAACCTTCAAGTTCTATGCCTTAATTTTACCATTCGCTCCATTCTCCGGTTACTGCGTTTAATGGCCTTGCATTTCCCAAATCTCAGCAGAAAATATCTATCGTCTCGCAAGGTCCAATTATCCTAAATAGACAATTTCTTTTGTGTGTGTGTGCTATGCATTATTTAGAAAATGTTGTTAACCACACAGTCTTTTAAGCAAGTGCTTCAGAGAAATTTATTGTTTGTTTTAGCCAGCTAACCAAAGTGTTATAGTTTCTAGCATTTGAAAGCACTTCTAAGCAGTTAAACTTGCATGCTGTAGACCATTGGTTATATTTTCTATAACAGTCAGTTGTGACGTGCATCACTTGTGATTCATTTCCCTTGGGAAGCTATTCCAATAACTTATTTCTTCCATTGTGAAGTTCTGATAATGTTCATCTAGGAAAACCTTTGCACTTGCGATATAGCTGAAGCTTGCCACGTTAAATTTTCCAACAGCCAGCACTCCAGAGCCTCTAAATTGCTCATACATTTAGCTTCAAAATAGCCCAAAGTATTAAAAGGCAGCACTTTGACTCACAGTAACCTCAGTGGATGAATGAAAATTAGAGGGCTGAAAAGGCAACTGCCCTATAATTAAGTTGAGTAATGAATCAACGGTAAACCACATGGTCAATCTATGGTTGCAACTTGGTTATGTAGCTCTGGCACACAAAGAGCAGCAGCCTAAATGCTGGTTAAAAGGCTACACAGCTGTTGAATCGAAGCTCCCTAGTGAAGCTCCTGGTACTAGCAAATGCCAGAAACTCTGCGTTCGATTTTCCAGGCGGTGCATGGTTTTTATCTTGTTTGATGATTGTAACGAATTGGCAATGCATGCCATGCAGATACCAGCCCTCAACCAATGTCTTGCTAGCAGCATGCAAGATATTCTGGATTCTTTGAAATTCTGGTGGCCTCCTATAGGCACCAGCTTGCACGTGATTACCTGGGATCTGCTAAGTCCATAAACACGCGCTTTTTGGTCCTAGATCGTGTACGTGTGTGAGTACCCGTGTGTGTGTGTGTGTGTGTGTGTGTGTGTGTGTGTGCGTGTGTGGGTGCGTGTGTGTGTGTGTGTGTGTGTGGATGCGTGCATGCATGCGTGCGTGCATGTGTGTGTGTATTTGTGTGTGTGTGTGTGTGTGTGTGTGTGTGTGTGTGCTCACATTCAAAGGGTTACACCTGTAGAGTCAGAAAATAAAAAGGAAATAAATTAGCTAACAAGGAAAAAGTATCCCGCTCACTCAACTATATATGCAGGAAATTAGTTAAAAATATACTAGCTGCTTGAGAAAGGTAGCTTCTTTCTTGATGAACGGCCTTAAAGGTAACGTCAGGTAACTTCCAAAAGGATGTAAGTAAAACGGTCAGTTAAAAGAGAAACCACTAATAGAGCTCATATGTACACAGGGAATCATGCTGATAATGATTGCCGGCAGTATAACCATCTCGCTCATAGTGGCTTGCCATTTTAGCTTGATGTATATGGTTTGCTGACCGCAGACTTCTAGCACGGCCATGCCGTGCTAGAAGTGGTTACCGTTAGGAAACCATGCAGTTCACCGGACCGTGGGCTAACAGAATGGAACAGCAAAGATGCACATTGACTAACCAGACCAGCCTTAGTATACAAGCTATTCATTCAAAGGTTAACAAAATTAGAAAACAATTAGTGATGAATGAGGCTGGCTTATAAACTGTGACCATATTGAATAGTTATAAATAATTACTGGCTTTTCCATTTGAAGCCATAAATCCATATAATATCTTGAATAAATTAGAAAGAAGCATATTTGTTTATCAGACAAAGTAGCAAGTAAAATTGCCGTAGTGACAATTGCTCGACTTTTAGGTCTCTTCATTCTATGGCTCCAGCCTATCTTTCAGAGATACTACCCCATCAGGCAAAGCATCATACCACTCGCTTTTCGGAATCCAACAGTCTAGAAATACCTCGTACAAACCTTAAATCCTTTGGAGACCGTGCATTTAGCTCGTATGCTCCCACAGCCTGGAACTCCCTCCCGACCTGCATCAGAACATCCCCTGACCTGACCACATTTAAAAGAAACTTAAAAACATTCCTATTTAGGACAGCATTTAGTGGGTCCTTGTGATTCGTCCTCGATGTGCTTATGCGTGCTGACACTGTTCATGCTGCCACTAACCACATTTGCATGCTGACCCAGTGCATGTAACCCCTAACCATGTTATTCATTTTGTTTGTTTTTCAAGCATGATTTTACTTACTATTCTATTGCGTATCACTTTGCAGCAAATGTAAAGCGCCTAGAAAGAGATTAAGTTCTCTGAGGGCGCTTTATCAAGTGCAATATTACTATTATTATTATTATTAAGATACTGGCCAATAAAAAATGGCTCCAAAACACAGATATATATATATATATATATATATATATATATATATATATATATATATATATATATATATATATATATATATATATATATATATATATATATATATATATATATATATATATATATATATATATATATATATATATATATATATATATATATATATATATATATATATATATGGAGGGGGGCTTTAAACAACATCAAGACAGAGCTGTCATCACATAGGCTAAAACACAGGAGCGTGTTATGGATTCTTAGGAGCGAATAAATTTACAAGATGCACAACTTGAAGATTGAATTTCGGGTGGGGCTGATTTTGGAAACGTTTTGTACTGCATGAAACTTTAAAATTTTGTGTTTTATGGGAAACAAAGCAAATTAATATGACAGCCGAATATAGTAAGCGAAATGACACAATTAATGCGAACGGACCTATTTGGGAAATTTCGGTAGTAGTGAGGTTCTTAGACACAAACTAATGGGCAAGATTTTGTGTAAATCATAGTCCATGGCTAAAATTATTTACTAAACAGTGTTTAGTGCACTTTGAGTTAAAATATTTTCAAATGGCTTGCATCGGTGGCATTTAAACTGTGTAATTTTCAGAAAGCATTTACAAATGCTATTAAGAAGGGAAAACAAAATAGGTGCAAAAGAGACCGATAAATTGTTTAGAAAATAACCATGAGGTTATATTGATGGAGAATTTCATATCTACGTGATTAAATGCTAAAGCTGTAGATGAGCACATTACCAGTGCGGATTTTGCATATACATATATACTTCTGAAAACAATTACCATAGTGAGAAAAGCTGTCGAATTTTCGATTATTCACCACTTTTACAGCCCTGTGGTACAAGTGGAATTTTTTCGATGAGATATGCATAAATTTATTCCTATCAGCATCAAATTATTTACAAAAACATCGGAAAATAATTGAGCATGTTGAGCTGTTTTCAATTATTCTGTTGTCATTTGCTGATGTTTACTAGGTTATAGCTTGTAGAAACGAATGTTCAACCAATAGCATGATCATTGAAAGTTAATCCTACGTAGGAGCTTTAAAAAATGATGAAATGTAGGCTTCAATAATAATATCCAAAAAATTGTCACTGAAAAAACCAACTAACCTGGCATTCAAATTTCCTGATTTTAGATTACTTTAAGAACTAAGCCGAGATCTAGAAATATTAGTTAATCGATGTTAAAGAGGCGATTACAAGATGTATTACCTTTCCTATTCAAACTTGCATACGTCGCATGCATGGCACTTTTGGAGATTAGGACTTTAATATATTTAGTATAAATTTTGCATGCCAATTTCCTCATTGAAAATATTAGCAACATTTTCGCTGCAATGAGCTGCTTTAGTTTCACACCGATATGAAAAAATGTTGCATGCTAGAGAATGAGACGAAACACATTTTCATAACCGTAAAGTAGATTTGAATACTTGCATACATATTTATATTATTTTCTCGCCAAAAGTAAATTCTTCTAAAAGTCGTAATATCGTATTCCAGCTAAGGTGTTCCTAGCAAACCCTAGCACTGCTTCTGTCCTCAAGTCAAACCAGAACGGGCGGTAGCAGTAAACAGCCAAGTGCAGTCAAGCTTCGGCTGGATACATAACAGCATTAGGAAGGTCAATGGCATCGTATTCAGATCTTCCCTATCACCTCTCTTCAACCTTTGAGTCAATTTAGTATCTTACTGTATTATCTTAAATAGTATATATCCAGCCATCGATCTAAGCAAAATACTTTAAAAGTAGACGGCTAGTTACTAGTCCTCATCAGTTAATCACAGGTATAGTTAATCAGCGAGATTAGGACCAACCTTTGTGATTTTCGCTCGCTGAACTATTTAGGAATACATTTAAATTTTGAAGATTTTTAAATAAAGTAACTGTAAAATTTAGTTGATTTGATACCTAAGAGATGACAGTGCAGTTTAGAAATGTTTCTAATGGGCTACTGCTGCTATGGACTCACCATGAACAAGCTACGCTTCACATTTCACAAAATGTGTAGGCTTCCTATCCTATAATATTGAAGGCATACATGTTATATATACAGTTCTAGAAGTATAGATTTGTGGAAATGGGGTGAACTTTGCTGATATTGCCTAATTAGGGCGGAAACTACAAACTAGGCTACCAACAGCCCTGGCACTAATTATATTACTCCATAAAAACTATATCATTATTGTTACTACATTGCTCGTAATGTGTTTTTTAGGGTTGCCATTGCTAAACAAAATACATTCACTTAAAAAAAACTAGCAGAGCCCGAGTGGGTGACCACCTTAAATAGTTTTACTGAGCTTCTGGCATTCAAAACGGAATGTCAATGAAGTTAGAGCATTACCACCACAGTACTCGATTCTGCATTTTTAAATTTTGCTGCATCATTTAATATGTATTCTCATAGTCTTGTAGATAAGTTTTAAAACCCAGGCTTTCAAAGAATATATCTAACAGCCCAAATAATTAATATTTTAGTGGCATACTGTCCACATTCCTGAACTCCTGTCAATTAATTCAGAACTCCTGTCCAAGGCATTCGGTTTTAACTTGTGCGAAAATACGGCTGATTTTCTTGCGAATCTTACATTGAGGCATAGCTGCCTCACCAGAAAGTTTCAATCTATGCTAAACTAGTAGCATTCATGTAGCGAGCAAAACGGTACATTAAAATCGGTTGGTGAGCCGTCGGCTCCTATGCTCAACAAGCAGGAAACTCTCTTTTGGGATTTGTCCCCAATTGCTGGGTCCTGACGTAGCAATGGGCTCCCACGACCCTGCTGGCCAAAGTTGACATTTCTTTATTATAAGGCGCAAACAGGGAATGACCGCTAAGGATATAATGCAAAGATATATACATATATACATCGGACCTCGAGGCATATGTGAAGCGCCTGAATATAGATTAAATTCTCTTGGGGCGCTATATAAATTAATTATATATAAATTATGTATATGTGGTCGTTCAATGAGAGGTCACTTTGGATCGATAATCCTTACGGACACGGCGCATTGAGAACAGGACAGCCTAAAAACAAAGACCGAAAGTAGATTCTGCTATAATAACATTAGATAGGTATTTTTGCTTTCTCTTAAGTCTTCTTTGATTCAAATTTTCTCAAAAAAATATAAACGACACAACCTTGAGGTACTTCAATGTCTACAATGATGGATGAATGCTATACATACTTTATCAAACACCTGATTGGGGTGTCCTCCATTCGTAATCTGTGAAAGGCTGTGTGCTTTAATATTCTTTTCATGATCGTGAAGCTTCTGCGCTTTAGAGAAAAGTTTACGGGTAAAATTTTAGGGGATATGGAAGGTTCTGAAAATAAGGTGTTGAGGATCACAACATCAGCTGGGATATTAATTGCTCGCCCGTAAAGCTACTCCAATTCAGAGAATGGCTATTATTTCATAATATAAGTTAATCCTCTCGCCTCACTGGATTGCCCTTATCGGAAGCACCAGAAACTGATTTAAATCATCACCTGACTGCGAATCAGTTCGTATATTTGCCGCAACGATCATGTCAACCAACTTATAAAATGCTCTTAGCGGCACGTAAGGAAAACATCGAGTTTTTATCTATAGAGAAATATATTACCAACCTAATCTACAACATATTCAATCTGAATTGGCATTCCAAATATAAAATAACTTACAATGTGTCTAAAATCGGGATATTAACAATGGTAAATGAAAAAGTCTTTGAATGCGAATACTGAAGTTTTAAATACAAATACAAGAGCAAGTGCTTCTAAGTGTGTGCGTGTGTGTGTGTGTGTGTATGTGTGTGTGTGTGTGTGTGTGTGTGTGTGTGTGTGTGTGTGTGTGTGTGCATTCATGCGTGTGCGAATCTTTATATCTTCATATGGGATTGCTCCTGTAAATATCTTTGAGTTTCTGTTTGCATGTTTATTTATATCTCAGAATGTCACTCCACGAAGGAACACATACTAAGTTTGAACTATGCTAACGAATCTTATAGAGTGCAAGCTAATTCAAAGAGAATTTTAGTTCTTACAAGGTAACACAAAACTGCATGTAAGGCAACACGAGAAATAAAGGATTAGTGCTGTTCTAGGTCTGTCTTAGAGGAATTGAAAAGCGTAAAATTGGCAGTTCTGGATGGCTATAAATAATGACTTGCATTTGGCAGTGCGACAGTATGTGTCTTTAACAATTGTGGTGGGAAGTTTCATGATCACAAAACCTTCAAATTGAAAACATCCGTCTCCAGAAGTCTTCAAGGAAGAAAAGCTGAAGAATTAATTGATTTTGCATGCAATAGCAACCGGGAAACTGAGATGCGTGCATTCAGTCAGCACGGGAAGGCTGTCAAGGCTGGCTATTGTAGGTCATAGTGTGAATTGTGCAAGACTTCTGCTGATCAATTTGGATCCCTTGCTGCTCCTGGTGATAAGATGACGAGTGACTTAATCTTTGTTTGGACAGCATTAAAACCTTAGACCTGCCTTGCAGACTTAGTCCTCATATGCTATATATATATGTAATATTTTTTCAAGAAGCCCAACCTTAACTGAATTACAGAAGTCAAGCATGTACCATGCAAATGTAACCATGTAACCATGCAGCTATTAAGATATTTAGCCAGCCTGCCTTAAAATATATTCTAAAGATTGGGGGAAAGCAAACTAGATGAAAAGCCGAGGAAGAGGACTAAAAGATACTCCTAAACGCACGGCTGATCGGAAATCAATTCAATCCTCTGGAGTGTGCATTTTTATTCAATATCGAAAATCATGGCAATCCAGGGGTATAACAAAGAATTTTCCTCGGAACAAGACACGCAGACAGATGAATGAATTGTAGCCTTAGCCCATCAAAAGCTAAAGTTATGGAAGTAGCAAGCCATGGTAGTTTTCGTTGAGAATGAAAAGCTGCCCTAAAAAAAAACAATTCAACACGTGCTTTACAGCAGTTACTTTTAAATATCATTACGCATTTTCTCATCCTCTTTAATAAAGAGCTTACCTGGGAAACTCACCTTGATCACAAAATAATGCACTTAAAAGCGGTCTAGCTGATTTTCCAATAAAATTTATGAAAGGAATAATTTGATTGCGTTCGAGAAACTAACAGTGTTTAGATAAAAACTCTCAAACCCCGACAAGCCTCACTAGTTTCATTATAAATGATGCCTTATCAGCAACGTTTATGCAAAGTCTTTTATAATCCAGAGTCGTTAAGAGAAGTTACAGCAGAAATGACATAGCATAACTTTACATACTCGGTTGACAACTACAGTTAGTACAGTGCTAGCAACTTGCAGTCCGTAGTGTATCCAGAGAAAGCACTATTTCCAAGAGCTTAAGAAATTTTAAATTATAATAGCTTTTAACCTCTATACCAAGAGACCAACGTAGTGGAAAAGTGTGAAATGATACCAAAACAAAAGACACTTATTCAGCCTACAACGCCTATCTTTTGCTGTTGTTAATTGCAGAACATACTTTGAAGTTTCATGCATGAAATTAAAACCCGTTTGAAGTCCCAAGATTCATTCGCTTGTAGGTTTTATTAAAAAAAAAACATTTAAAAAAATGGTTTACTCATTTTCATATTTCAAAAAACCTCTTTTAGCAGCCACTTGTGATGTTCCTTACTTTTTTTTATCACATTTAAATCAACAGCTAATTTTCGTAATAGGCGACACTTTCTTAGATGTCCATAGTAATAAATTCTTAATCGATACATGTTTACTTGATAAAGGTAATGTGTGCAGAATACATGTGTATAAAGCAGATTTAAAAACTCTTTCAAAATCCACCAACGTTTTTTTAATGAATGTAATTGCGTCGTGCAATTTTTTAAGGGTTGTAATGTGCTGGCCAGAGATCCAGTAGAATGTCAATTTGGACAAGAGTCTTTTAAAACTGTCCTGCCCTCGGACTGTATTTGATGATCCGCATTTTTGAAGCAAAACATTACACTCATGCTGAAGAGAAGAATTCGCACTTTCTTCATCATTTCACGATTTGTTGACGAAAAATTCAGCAGCATTGACTCGTATAGACTACAGGCTATATTTCTTGGCAAACGAAGCATCGTATTTGAACCTAGGAGCAGATGGCTTTTTGAGTTGTGCACGTGGTTCGTAACACCCTTGCTCAGTTACTCATGCACGAAACTTCAAAGTTCCCATTATATTGGTATTAGCTTCCTTTTTCAAAGCCGAGACCTTGGTGAAAATGAATCCTAAAATTGCCTCAGTATGTATCAACGTTACTTCTTCTAGGCTCAGATTGTCAACAGCAAGTTTTATAGGTTTTTGGCAGTCAGACGAGTTTTGAGATCACAAAATCCGAATGTCTCGACTGTTTCTAGTTCTCCGAGTTTGGTTATTGTCTCATGTATTGCGTGCCGACACTGTGCATGCTGCCACTAATCGTATTTGCATGCTGACCCTGTGCATGTCACTCCTAACCATTTTGTTCATTTTATTTGTTTATCAAGAATGATATTACTCACCATCAATTGCATTTCCCTTTGCAGAAAATGTAAAACACCTAGAGAGAGATCGAGTTCTCTTAGGGCGCTTTATCAAGTGCATTATTATTATTATTATGTACAGCGACTTCTATCTTTAATTGCAGCTGTAATATTATTGGAATGAAGCTAGAGTGTATTTTTAGGTCAATATACAGTTCTATATTGAGTCTGAACTCAGCTTTTCCTTTCGATTGGAAGACATTACTTTGAGCTGTGGATTTTTTTATGAACTTGACACGACGGCATGATTTCATGAGCAGATCGTCTTAATAAAGGTGTCCTTCCCATGTTTCATCCGTGATTACTTCCAAGTTTTTATCTGCTTCAAAATTACCACTTTATCAATATCGTCACTATTCAGTTTGAAATCGTCTATCTCAGTACTCCTCTTGCACAATTTGCCATATACCCCACGGTGCAATCCAGGGTTTCATTTGATCTTTCCGGTCACATCAATGTGGCTAATGCCTTTTTTATTCACTGCTGAAGCGTCGTGAGTTGATCCCACCGAATCCCCCGTTGTTGATTTAAAGCACTTAAAACGGTTTCACTGATTAAAACATCTCGATAGCAGTGCCCGAGCTATACATGTAGACAAGACCTGTCCTGATTATTGCTTCTTCCCAGCTACCATGAATGCTGACTCAGAAGAATCATCGTCCTCTCACGGTTGTGTATTTAGCCACAGACGTGCTATGCAAACATTCATATCCTATCTCGAGTGATTTCTTGGTGTTGGCATTAGTTCTGTTTCTTTTTTATTTGCAATTATTAAACACTAGCTACATCGCACATATTTCATTCGCTGATTGTTTGAATCCGTTCCTTGAGATAGATTGTCGTATATACTAGTTTTTAGGGATAGGTTTAATAAACATTACACCAGTAGCCAGATCGGTTACAATCTCCTCCATATTGTTTTGCTCAATGAATTCAATGATTTTGTATTCCTTTATTGCTCACGGGCTTTAACTTTGATGTACACCCTCCAACAGGTTCATCCAAATAAATTCGATTTACTTCCAGACGATTCTTCAACGTTGTCCTGGATTTTTTAGAACAGTAGACGGTTTTATAGCAGTTCCACTTTGACCTTCTAGCTACTACCTAACTGTATTATTTTGTTTTGCTAGTTGATCCCAAACGAAAGAAATTGCTTAAAATAAAACCGATATTTGCTAAACTCTTACAATTTTTAATAAAAATTTTTACTTCAAGTTGGCATAATCGCACTTCAACTTTTTTTGTTTGCCAATTTGATTAAATAATCATTTTAAATTACTAACACACAGAAAGGAAATTTGAAAAATTGTTTTCTTTTACGTATTTCCTATCCGTAATAAAAGTAAGAGCTTTAGTTGTAGTATGTAGTACCATTTTGTTAAAAAATCCCTATAGAACTATTAATAGAGAACAACTATTCAGTATATTTTCTTTTCTTTTAATGTTCGTCTCAGTCTAACTTTAAGCGAATTAGATGGTAGAAAATAGAACTACAGCTGTAAGTAATACGATTTTGCAAGAGTCAATCACTCGTTGCTTTTCAGCCATTTTTGTCATTGCATTCTAATAAACTTCACGGCTCATACCTAGCTAAACTTATTCTGGAGGCTATTGCTTTTCCAAGCTCTTTCGTGAGATTAGAACAATTGAGACACGATTCAATACCCCCAAGTTTCTGATAACCGGCTTCTCGAAGATTGCCAGCTCGAAGTATTTATTTCCGTCTGTAGCTCCACTAAGTCATAAAGACCCGGTGGGTGTTACGCATGAGAGCTTTGTATAGCGAACTCACAGCCCAAGTGGTTTTCGGTGCGCATTTGGTGGCCAACAGACTTCTCTGCACGCAACAAAGAGAAAGTGGGAAGCATAACCGAGTCAGAAGAGCTTTGGGGTAGTGAGTATCATGGAGGTAGCAGCTCAGGACCGCTGAAAAGGATGAGCCATAGTCGGCAGTAGGAGAGTAGTTGTCGTTTCACAGGAATTGTGGAAGCGAGTTCCACAGTCTAGGACCTGCAGAGCTAAAGCTTCTGTCGCCAACGGTCAATAAGCGGAGGAATGGAACAGCTAATTTATTGTCCACACAAGACCTGAGAGCCCGAACAGGATGAAACTGGTGCAGCAGTTCAGCTAGGTACGAAGGAGCCAAACCGTGTCAGATCTTGTTGGTCAGCATAATAACTTTGCTCTGGATCCGTTGCTCAACCGGCATCCATCCTAGCTCTTTTAGCAAAGGAGATACATGCTTAAACCACTGGGACTTGAAGACTAGCCTTGCAGCCATATTCATAGTCTGCTGCAATAGTCTACTAGCTTTCTTTGGCAGCCCAGCTAATAAGGAGTTGCAATAATCAAGCCGAGACAGAACTAAGGATGTACTTAAATTTTTTATAAGCAACTGTGGGAGACAGCTCCTAATCTTGGATAGGGATTGGACGTGATGGTTAGCTGCAGAAGCAGTCTTCTGAATGAAGCTTTTAAAATTGATGCAGTCATCGAAAACGACACATAAATTCCGCGCACGTGGTGATGGTCGCATACTAGCATCACCTATTAGAAGAGCAAGGCCTTTTAATGCAGCCATTGGTTTAGGGTGTCCTATGAGCAGCAGTTCGGTTTTATCATAATTTAATTTCATGACGTGTTCTGACATCCAGGATCGAATATCGGCAATGCAAGCATTCAGTTTCTCAGTTGCCACATCAGATTCCGAAGGTTTGAATGACAAAAACAACTGAGTATCTTCAGTATAGAAGTGATATCCTATTCCATGGGCCTTAATCACTTTTTCCAGAGTTTGTGTATAAATGGAGAACAGCAAAGGGCCGAGTACGGACCCTTGAGGGACTCCACAGGTGACACTTCGCATTTGTGAGACCTGACCCCCACACGACACGGATTGAACTCGTTCAGACAAGTACGATTTAAAACACGCCAGTGCTTCGTCTGCCAGACCGATCGTTGTCCTCAATCGTTCAAGCAGAACCTCGTGATTAATAGTGTCGAAGGCAGCAGACAAATCTAGCAGAGCTAGGGCAGTGACATTCCCGTGGTCGTTGCCACGTAGAATGTCATTCTTAACACGGAGGAGAGCAGTTTTAGTGGAGTGCTGCTTCATGAACCCTGATTGAAATGTTTCCGACATTTCATTATTTTCAATATGTTCAACCAGCTGGTTAGCAACACTTTTTCCAAGACTCTTTGATAAGAAAGTAAGAATGGAAACTGGGCGATAGTTTGCAAGGACCTCTGTGTCTCATCCAGGCTTTTTACGAATGGGTCTAACGATTGCCGATTTGAACGACTTAGGGACGACCCCTTTTCCCAAAGAAGCATTAAAAATCTTGGTTATGGCAGGGTTAAGTTGGTCTGCTGGTGATGACCACCGAGATGAGGGCATAGGGTTTTCAGGAGACGAGCGCTTTTTCCTAGACTTTATGAAGGTAGCCACATCGCATGCAGAAACCTCGGAAAACCTTTTAAGGAAGGTCACAGGTTTAGGAACCACGATTGCTTTAGTCGGATGGGTCTTAATGGAGGCACGAATGTGCACAATTGTTTTAGTAAAGAAGGCTGAAAACCTTTCGGCTGAGCCCTAAGTATCTGGGAGTCGGACTTTACAGCACTGGCCAGTAAATAGTTTACTGTCTTATAAATCCATTTAGTGTCTGGCTGGCAGGAATTCAGCTTTCTAATGAAAAAAGAAGCCCTGGCTTTTCAAAGCTTTCGGGTGTAAACTTGAAGGAAGTCTTTGAAATTGACTAGATCTGCATCAGACCCCGATTTCTTGAAACGACGTTTAGGCCTGCGCTTAACACGGATGAAATGAACGGAAGCATGCTTGTCATGAGCACTCCTGAGTGTCATGCTCACAGCATCAGTAAGGGTATTGAGGTTGCCGGTCAAGTTTGAATGCAGATCAAGAAGATCTGCATCAAAAACAGATTTCAAAAACTTGCCCATGTGAATGCTTTGTAAGTTACGTCGTTTGACAAGTTCGACATTACCCCGTACGTACAAGGAAGCAGAAACAGTAAACGAGACCGAACAATGATCTGAGAGGGTCAGTGGGCACACCACAAGGTCCGTGGGGAGGACATCCTTAGTGATCACGAGATCTAGAATGTGGCCACCGACGTGGGTGCTATCATTAACGTGTTGGGCCAAACCAAAATTCTCCAGACAGTCAAGAAATGAGAGGACCTGGCTGTTTCTAGGATTGTCAACGTGAATATTGCAGTCTCCTACAATCAGTAAAGGCTTGTCACAATGGTTCAGCCACCTGCTGACATGACTATTGATAAAATTGGATTGATTCTCAAACGGCCGCAATGCATTTGGTAGGCTTTGCAGCTTTTAGATTAGTATTTCCTGTAAATTTTACGAAGCAGCTATCTGGGGAAGAAAGTCATGAATAAATGGTGTCGAAGAATTTAGTGATACAAGTTAATGGCTTTTAAGCAGCAGCTATTTCTAACAGTGCTAACCAAACAAGGCAGGTTCTAAAATATACTTTGATTGCTACACTGTTAACTTATTGGTTATAATTGCAATACATACAGGAAACGAGCTATCGATAATGCCGCTAGCTTCTCATAACTCACAACTTCTAGTGGCCATGCGCTTCGCGAGTCATGCCTAACTTAAATGAGCCCCAAAAGAGGCTTAAATAAGGAGCAGGCTTAAATGACATGCACGTTCAAACTGACACCACTGAAACGGTACGATAAAGGGATCAGATGACCAAGTGAGATTCTCTTCATATAACTTAGGTTGGCTTTAATATATGATTCATAATAATTAAAGTAATGCATTTGATATAGCTCACTCGGAGAACTCAGTATCTTTCTATGAACTTTATATATTTACTGCAAAGGAAACACGATCAGATGGTTAGTAGTACGGTGCTCGATAAACAACAATAATACAATGTTTAGATGAGATATGTGCAGGGTCGGGTGCAAGTTTGGTTATTGGCAACGTGCACAATGTAAGCACTCATGTGCACATGAAGGACCAATCGCAAGCACCGACTACATGCTGTGATGAAAACAGGCAATTTTAGTTTATTTTTAAATGTTTGCAAGTCACGAAATGTCGTGACGCAAGTCGGAAGTGAGTTTCAGTCTTTAGGAGAATACATACTAACGGCACATTCTCCAAAATATTTGAGATTTTGCGCTATTTATTTGTTACCCATCTCATCAACCGCTCCCAGATTAGCTCCTTACCTGATGATTCGTATGATGATCTAGCCGATCGCTTCTCTCGACTCTTTGTCCAGAAGATAGACAAGATCAGAGAGTATATCCGTGCGATGAGAACACCCCCCACTAGAATGCTGTTCCCCGATTCCAGCCTGCACCACAACGTCTTTATTTAAGCAGGTCACTAATGATCGCGTCCTGAAGTTTGTATGCAAATCCAAGAAGACAACCAGTCCTGTGGACTCTATTCCCATTGTCCTACTCCTACGTTGCATTGATCTTCTGCTGCCACACATAACTAGCATAACTAAATGTAATTAGCCTCGGGTCATGTCCCAGCACCTTTCAAGAAAGTTGCAGTCGGGCCATTGTCAAGAAAGCTACACTAGACCTAGAGAACGTCAGCAACTACCGCTCAGTCTCCCTTCTACCAATCCTATCAAAGAGGCTTGAACGGGTCGTTGCCGACCAGCTGAATTCACAAATTGAAATTTCACACTTTGCTAGTAAGTTACAGTGTGGCTTTAGAGCTCATGCTCCAAAGCGACCTCTCGTTAGACGACCATATTAGCTCCACAGTCAAATCTGCCAATCTTCAGCTTCATAACATTACTAAAATTCGGGCTTTTTTAGATAAGGATACCACGACCAAGTTGGTCCATGCACTCGTGACTTCCCGTCCCGACTTCTGCAACTCACTGCTTACTTGCCTACCAGCATGTGCGAACAGGCGATTGCAGCTGGTGCAAACTTCCTCGGCTAGGCTTGTCTGTCGTGAGCTTCGCAGTTGCCACGTTACTCCACTTCTCGCCTACCTACACTGGCTACCAGTCATGCAACGGATTTATTTCAAGGTTTCGTCGCTCACTTTTAGGTCACTTCATTCTTTAGCGGCAGCCTATCTCTCAGATCTGTTTTCCAAGCATCGTTCCACCAGCTTTTTGGAATGCAACCGTTTATCAATGCCTCGTACAAACCTAAAATCCTCTGGAGACCTTGCATTTAGTTTGCATGCTCCCAAAGCCTGGAACTCCCTCGCGACCTGCGTCAGAACATTCCCTGACCTGACCACATTTAAAAAGAATTTAAAACCATACCTATGGAGGACAGCATTCAGTGGGTCTCTGTCATTCGTCCTTGATGTGGTTATGCGTGCCGACACTGTGCATGCTGCCACTAACCACATTTGCATGCTGACCCTGTGCATGTCACCTCTAACCATGTCATTCAGTTGCTTATCAAGCACGATATTACTCATTCAATCGCGTTTTCCTTTGCAGCAAAAGTAAAGTGCCTAACAAGAGATTGAGTTCTCTGAGGGTGCTTTACCAAGTGTATTATTAATATTTTTATTAATATAAACAGCTGGACTCAGAAAAGCTGTGGAAATGATTCTTAGCCTGGTGGGAGACTAGATTTGATTTGCAGGCTGGAGCCAAGTAATGAAGGAACTTAAAAGTGAGTGACTCTTTTTAAAGGTGATGCGTTGCTTGACTGAGAGCCAGTGCAAACTTTGAAGAAAGGAGAGCTTTGAATCAGCCGCTGTTCGCACTGTAACATTGAACTCACAACACTCTAAACTAATTACTCTCTTAAGCAACTTTAAGGTGTAACCGGGGCCACACCCTTTTCTGGCTCAGTCCATGTTTTATGTCAATATGGCCACTACCAGTTACCCTACTGACCACCTATCTATAGTACCTCGTTGGCCATGGAGCTTCATAATGACTGATGGCCGGGTTGACCGACGGACTATGACTCAAATCTACCTGCAACCGTGGTACAGAAATAACCTCAACTGGTGTGCTGGAAGTTTTTTCCATGCCGCCCAAATCTTTCATCGGTGCTGCTACCGACAATTTGAATGACGACAATAATAACACAGTCCCGCTCTGATTTCAACTAGATGCTGTTTGAGGGACGCAATGTTGACCATCCTTTACTCATATTTCCTTGATGGAAGTGCCACAGGCGTAATGGAAAGGTTTAAACGGCATTACCCGTAATCATGTGGAGGTGGGCAGTGCTAGCCTCAAGCAGTGCTGGTGAATCACATGGCTTAAGGTCTCAAGACTTATGAGGCGAAAGCTGTTCACAGTTTAGGGAGAAAAATCTAAGCTAGGCATTCCTGAGCATTATTCGTCCGTTAAAGAAAGAACGACTCATGAATCGCTCGTAGAATTAAAATAGAGAGACGTAAGGCAGTGAAATAATTTTATACGTCCGGACAGTATGTAGCCGTAATGTTTCTTGTAACAGATTAAATTGACCCTGTAGAGTGATAAAACTGGATCGTATTCAGTAAAAACGTTGATTTTAATCTAAATGCCATTTTTTTGTACAAATCGCACGTATCATCTTTTAATATAATCGATACTTGAGTCTAGTATTACATGTCTGTTGGCTACCGAATGCATACCGAAAGCCGCTTAGGCTGTGAGTGCGCTATATAAAACTCTCCTGCGTAACACCCACATGGTCTTAATGACTTTGTGGAGTTACTGACGGAGATACATTGCATTGCATTACATTACATTGCATTGCATTACATTACATTGCATTGCATTACATTACATTACATTACATTACACGAATAAATACTATTGTATATTTTCTAAAAATTTGTTCTAGAGGTATTGTGCTAATATTTATTTCTTAAGTCACATTACTATTAAGAAGAAAGTATGAATAAAGGTCATTTATTGAGTCTGAAAATTTTATGTGAGACACAGTACTGCCTTGAAGCCATTCACCAGTCAATGGTCGAGAAAATTACGGTAGTTTAATAAAGCCGCCGAAAAACAGAACTTGGCCCGTATCCAAATACGGACTAAGGACAAGCAAGCAAAGGGTCCAATACATAGTAGTCTTACATGATTACCATTGGCCGAGCAAGCCATCATGCATACTAATCTCAATACTACTGGCTTCTTTTCCTGATCACACTCTGATCAGCCCTCATCAGCCGTAGCTGGTGTGGCCTTGGCAGGAGTCTATTGGCCTAGGTGCTGCCAATCAGCTTTGGCCTACAGCTCCGAAAATAGCCGGTGTACTGAATCAGTCAGTGATGCACTGCAGGCCAAGGTTAAATCGCCCGGTAGAATGGCTGTGAAGCGGATTCAGCCAACAGGTTACACTGGCAGTCTGCCTGCACAAGACAAAGACTAGGTCAACAATCTTGGTATTAAGCACTGCCCTCCAAGTTGCTGTTTCATAAATTAGGCCGAAGTGAACCTCAGTTGAGCAAACAGGATGATCGGTGGCAAGGGAGCCTATTTATATATGAAATGCTCAGCGGAAATATTTTAATTCTTAGGCAGGCATCAACCGGACACTTCTTTGGCAAGGTAATCATTTTTAGTAGAGAAAAACATATTAACCCTGTTTCCAGCCGAGCTGGATTGGGCCAGCGGTTAAGGTGCTCGCCCCGGCCAAGGTCTGTCTGGTTGAGGTCGTGTGGTCGAGCCCCGAGGCATACGTAAAGCGCCTGAATAGAGATTAAGTTCTCCTGGGGCGCTATACAAATGAATTATATTTATTTATTTATATTTCCTGTTTGTCTAGGTCTCCAGAGTGCTGGATTCCAATGGTCACCAACAATTTCACTGCAAATGCAACGTCCAATAAGGATCGGAACGTTTAGATGACGTCGACAAAGTCCGGTTGACCCGATCACGAGGGCTTAGGTTTGGTGCAAGAGAGCCTCAAAGAGTTCGCGTTGTTTATATTTAGTACAAATGCAATGAACAACGTGGTCGTTCTGATAATCATACACTCGTTTAACCTGGAAATATAAAAAAGAGGTAGACATGTATAAACTGTAGGATAATGATCCTGTATATAACAAGTTGAGACCAGTTTCTACTTTACCCGGTGTTACCTATTTTGCCGTTCTAAAAGTAGGTGGGCCTGTGGCGTTTATGGTCACACTAGTACCGCTGCGGCCAGTTTCGAACCGAGCCTTGCTAATGGCTCAACGGAGCTTTTGGCGCTGCCGCTAGTTTATGTGCCATGTTGGTTTATGGGAAATGCTGTGTGAGGGTGAGTCGCAGCTTACGGAGGAACAGAAGTTCGAACGGCGGCAGAGGGCAGGATGGCAGGTTCGGGTGTACCACGGGCACCGGCTTTGTCTTTGTAAGCCCACTTCGGTGTTTTGCGTTGTATCGCGTACCATCAGTTGGCAGAACAATAAACTACAACAGGCTTGGTAAATGCATACTAATTAAAGCGAGAAATTCCGTCCGCCACGCCGCAAGATGATGACCAGTACTTCCGGGAGTGAGGCTCAACATCCGCCCATAACTAAGCTTAGCAAGTATAACTGGTTGCATTGTTGGTCTCTTAAAATAAATAGATTTTAAGCTCACCCACATATTTAGGACGTATTGAAATGGAGGACTTTATATATTATTCGTTCGTCATGCGTATGTAAATCTGATAATGCCCAGATCAAATGAAACACACTTGTCAAAACAACGCGATGTAGAGGCATTATCTTTGTTTTGGGCAGTTTCTCTTTCTCGTCGTCTACGCACCAAGTAGAATGTCTGATAAGACCAAGGTCCATTCAAAATAGACGTCAAGTTGTACGAAGTATTTAAATATCATATAGGGATGTGACTGTTTGCAGGCCTACCGGGATGTGCAATCACGCTCTTATAGCTGGTGCAATACTCTGCTGCTAGGCTTGTCCAAGTAATGTATTTTATCTCCGTCTGTAACTCCACAAAGTCATAAAAGCCATGTGGGTGTTACGCAGGAGAGTTTCTTTAGCTCATGCACAGCCTAAGCGTCTTTCGGTACGCATTCGGTAGCCTACACACTTGCTCAGATTCCGATGCCTGCTGTCACTCATGGCATACCTCCTAAAATAATGACCCGATCACCTTAAAACTTTGGAATATATGTTTGATTGTAGTTACCTATCATTCCAGCCTTCTCGCGTGTATATTGGACCTCAGTAGAGAGACCTTTTTTGGTCAAAACTGGCTGTATTTGTCATGCTAAGCCTTTATCATCCTTTCACTCACATGTCGTAAAAATGTCGCAGGTAGGCTAATAGTGACCCAATCAACGCGAAATTCAAATTACACGTTCGTAAGTATGTGTTTTCAAGTTGTATGGCGAAAACTATAGTAAAATTTGTTTTCCGTCACCTACATGCTTTGGCAGCTTAAATTGACTTCTCTGAGTGCTGTCCTAGAAGTGGTATTTGGTACCTCATTAATTGTACAACTTGGTCGATACTGTACCGATCTATGTGAAATTTGGAATATAGGTGAGGCTCACCTGTCTCCACATTCCTTCCCATTGAATCTAAGCATAATGGGTGTGTATGCATAAAATGTGCCTGTCACAAAATGTATCTGGGGTGCAGTCGTGATGACAGTTAACAGTTTAGACGTCGTATTTTTTGTGGTGGGCTTAGCATGGAGTCGAGTGTCTTTCATCTTTTGAGCGTTTTGCCATATTTCTAAAATGACAAGGTATTAAATTTATTAATATTGTGGCAGAGCTGCAGTGCTATACCTTACCTAGGACTTTTACAGGTCATCAGAAGGTCAACACGGCAGCTATATCACATCAAACGATAGCTTATGTTACCAGTGTTCTTTGTGCCAATTTTCATGCCATTCATTCCGTTTGTCTTTGTAAAATATCAAATAAATGTGCTTTGGAGGAATTACTCCCACTACTGGTGGACATTTTGGGGGATCACTCCCAGTATTAGCCGAGCTGTCCCTATAAGAGATCTGTTGGTCTACTACAAATCGCTACAGTGTCTTTGATGAGAGCAGGAGATGGGAGACTTCATGAAACCTGTTTCAGTTGTGATGGTTTGTATCTTAAGGGCTCTACGATTTGGTCTATCCTGCTGATAAGAGCTTAGACACATGATTAGCCGGATCACCTAAAGGATCACATGGTAAATAGCTATTCTTGAATTTGTTATGTAAACAGTAAATGGCAGGCATAAATATTTTCGGATTTTTCATCTGCCATCCAAAAAATATTCAATTAAAGCTAGAATTGGCCTTGGCTAGGCCTAAATGGTATGGTCTACACCATTCTTTGTATGCCTGACAATGGATAGTCAATTTTCGAACTTTTTCTGTCTCTTCGAAACATGCACTTACCAGACCTAGCTGGTTGACAGTGTGAGGTAAGCTATAGGCCGTATTGGTGAGGGTGCACATCCTTCTTAGGTGGAGGTGCAAACTCATTGGGCAAGTCAGAAAATCTCGTGTTTTACCTCAATCTAGCGACTTGACTCAATGAAGCTCCACAATAAAGTCTGCCTATTTTCAGCTGCATAGCTTTGCTAAAATTCTTGATTGTCTAGACAGGGCTACGACATCTAATTTGGTCCATGCATTTGTGGTATCCAGTCATGACTTCTGTAATATACTGCTTGCCCGCCTACCAGTATGCACAATAAGGCACTTATAGCTGGTGCAAAACTATGCAGCTAGGCTTGTCTGTCGTGATCGTTGCAATTGCCACATCGCACCACTTCTCACCAACCTGCACTGGCGACGGGTCAAGCAGCCGATCGACTTCAAAGTTTTTTTGCTAACTTGTAGGTCACTTCATTCTTTGGCCCCAGCATATCTATCAGATCTACTGCTTTACTAGGCCAAGCATCGCACCACCCGTTTTTTCAGAATATGAGTGCTTACCAATAACTAGTACAAAACTCAAACCCTTTTGGAGATCCTGCCTTTAGTTCGTAAGCTGCCAAAGCCCAGAACTCAGTTCCAACGACCCAGAAACGACTTCCCGTCACTATATCCCCTGACTTGACCACATTTTAAAAGAACTTAAAAGCCTTATCTATTTACGACAAAATTTACTGGGTCTCTGTGATTTGTTCTTGGTGTGCTTATATGGCTGACACTGTTGCATGCTGCCACTAATCACACTTGCATGCTGACCCAATGCACGTAACCCCTAGCCATGTGATGTTTATTGTTTATTGAGCACGATACTACCAGGCATTCATTCATGTTTGGTTTTCAGAATATGTAAAGTCCCTCGAAAGAGATTGAGTTCTTTGGGGTGCTTTATCAAGTTTGTTATTGTTGTAGCAATCTACAAATTATAACAGGTCCAAAGTGGTATACTTTTAATGTTAGATTTCTGCAAAATGAAACACAAAATAGTTAATCCATCGACCTCGGCAGTGGACATTAGCATTTTTTGAAAAAACCTGATAATGTCAAACTTCGGCTTAACGTGGACTTTACTCCTATAATAATAAAGATACACTGACACACCTCAGACAACTTTATCTCTTTATATGCAATTTAGGTCTATATTGACTGACGAGTCTGAATCCATGATTAACTTTAGGGTAATGATAAAGTACAGATCAGCCAGAGGGCTTCACTCTTAATTTAACTGCACTGGGGCCGCCGACGGCAGTCATGTAAAAGCAGATCCCTCTTCTCACTGAGTTTTGGCTGGTGAAATAACGCAGTACGAAAGCGCTCCCAGAGAATAGAATGATTAGGCTTGCGAAGCAATTCTTGCTTCTATCGTTCCAGCAGTCACGACCACTGATCATTTTAGTCACTAGTATTTCCACCAGTATCCGGCTACCAGAAAGGCACCTGGGATGCCTGGGTACAGGCAGACACTCATTCTCAGAAACTTAATCAGGGCATCCGGGCCACAAAAACCTTCATGCGATAAATATTGCCAGCTTATGTCATTCTCAATCACCAAGGGAGGTTCAAGTTTTTTGCGTCTCTCCCAATGACTGGAAGCAATACGTGTTATTGTAAAGCCTACCCACGTTAAGCAAGACACACTGTTCCAAGTCACGCTAGAGTGAAATACCTACTGGTAGCTGCAGATGATGTGAAATTCCCGTCTGAAGGATAACGTGCTCAGTTGGTGCTCACTGCATTTCTGTGTGATTCATATATGTGCATTAGCATTATAATATCTTGTGTCCTGTCAAATGGGGGAGTGGGCAAAAAGTACGCACGGATCTCCAAACTCAAAAGAAATGCTTTCACATTGTTCTTATAAACGCTTTGGTAATTTAGGTAATTCCATGGGCCATTCAATGAATATTATGGCACTAATGTGACGGTTCCGTTTGAAGTAGTGTTAAGCAATACAGGCTTCTCAGTTGTGAGCTCCAGAATGCTATATCGATGGTCTTTCGCACACACACACTAAGCTATGCAAATGCACACAAGCCACTAGGCCTCCATAAATTGCTGTGAATGTGGCTGCGAAGCTAGTTTTGAAGCCCCTGAGGTTTCACCACGCATCTCCTTTGCTAAAAGAATTGAGATCCCAGCGGGTCGATCAACGGATACAGAGCGAAATTCTTAGGCTTCCCCACAAGGCCAGCCTCGGCTTGGCTACTCCATACCTAGCTAAACTGATGCACCGGTTTCAGTCTCCTCGTGCACTCCTGTCCCGTATGAACAATACATTAGCTAGTTCATTCATCGGCTTAAAAACCGTTGGCACCAGAAGCTTTAGCTCTGCAGGTCCTAGATTGCGGAACTCGCTTCTACAATTCTTAGGCAACGGCAACTAATCTCCTGCTGCCGACTGTAGCTCGTGCTTTTCAATGGTCCTCACCTGCCACTTCCATGCCACTCACTACCTCAACTGCTCTCCTGACTCTGCTATGCTTCCCACTTTGTCTTTGTTGCGTGTGTAGAAGTCTGTTTGCTATGCATACCGAAGGTCGCTTAGGCTGCGAGTGAGCTTTACGAAACTCTCTCGTGTAACAGCCACACTGTCTCTGTGACTTTGTGGTGTTACAGACGGAGATACATTACAAATTACATTACATTTCATGCCAGATGGATTTCCTAGTTTCATTGATGAGGGGCTTTAATTAGTGAATAGATGCAGGTTTGACCGTATATCGTATGTATAAATCAACACATTTCTAGATCCTGCTTGTAGTGGGTACCACCTATCAGTGACTAGACTGACCAACTAAGCTTGTTGTGTAATTCGCAAATTGTGTGACGTTATCTGGAGACCTTATTGCGACTGCATCTTGGTATACCTTTAATTCAAAGTACAGCGACACATTAAATGAGTCGATTCTTTAAATATAAGTCCAAGGTATGGCTTTGGTCCTGGCCTGTACCCAGCTGCTGCACATTAACCAGCCTTGACCGGTCTTAGGTTAGCTATTTAGTCCTTGAAGAACTGTTGGCTAGGAAAGGAGGATGTGCTGTATCTGGGGATTTTGGTGGTGCTATGAGATCCAAGATATGTGTTAACCTGGATTCAGGCTGATGCAATCTTGGACTCATCATGAAAAGTGACTTGCAATTTTGATTTGGTGTCGTGGAAATTTATGTTTACGGAATCGTTAACTATTTTAGACACAATATTTTAACTTCTGCAACTTAAAATATAAATATTGCCAGCAGTACTCAATTACTTTTCCACCGGTGACCGATAGTGAGACTTATGATTGCTTTCGGAGTCAGTGCAATATTATTTTGTGTATCGAATGGCAAGAAAAAATTAATTTTCATAGTATGTTACTTGAATGAGCAGAATAAAAGCTTAAGAGACTTCGACCGGTACAAGGGATGACCCCCACAAGTTCCTAAGCTAAATTATAATCGATATATGTGTGTTAAATAGGCACCTCTTGAGATTTGAATACATGTTATAGTGAATTTTCGCTTTCGTATCTATGGGGCTTCGCAATAGATCAGGGCGTTTTTTTGGCTGCATACATTGGGTAATGATTGGGAATTCAGCAAATTTAAAACGCCTAGAAATAGATTTAGTTCTCTGAGGCTGCTTTATCAAGTGTATTATTATTATTATTATTAATACCAATGTCAACCAAATACATGTACAATTTGGCCACCACTCTAGCATTTTTATTGTGTACCGTTCAAAAAACATAGTAGAATTGAGATAAGCAGTTCTGACTACAAAAACGTAAAGAAACATTGATGGTGCAAACCTTGTCTATACTAAATTTAATTTGCAAGCAATATATCTTTGCATTTTCTGTTTGCATATGAAAATGATTGTAGGAAAAAAGTAGCTCAATGACTTTCCTACGTAAGCTAATCGCTAACATGACAAAACATAGACTGTTCTACTTTCATATTAGCAGAATTGAACACGAATCTCGGTTTTAATTTGATTGAGTAACGAAATGTACAAGGAATAAAGCAACACTTAAAATAGAGATGCAAAAAAGTCACAAGAATAAACCTCAATAAGTTTGGCACAAATACCTCGACCTACAAAATTTTGGCAAGCTGGAATGAAGTCTCAAGAGATCGGTAAAATTTATAATTTTTAGATATTATGCTTGTGGTTTGCATCCAGGTTATATGTTGGTTGCATAATTAGGTTTCATGGAAGTCGGTAATACCTCCGATCTCTTACCTATTATGCTTGTTGTTTGAATGGTTCTCTAAGCAAAAACTTGAGTGTCGGAAGACTTTTTAAGTATTTTCTTGACATTTCCCATCGAAATCATTCAGAATATCCGAATAGTCGTCTCATAATAATTTCTAGTATGATAATATAGGCTTTGCTGTGGCAAAGCTAAGGGTAAGGTAGTGTATAGTGGGTCACCACAAAGGTCATTTCTATGAGCAGTGTCAAACGGTAGGCGTAGAAATACAGGTCATTTTAGTGTTGGCGCTGTTAATTTTCAGGCACAGTCACCAATCTCACAGTGCTGGCCTACTTGGCTTAAGCAATGCAAGCAAGCAATCCGCAGCCTGTGCCGGTCATGGCCGTCTGGAGTGACCGACGTTCTCACACTACAGCACAAGGAAAGCCAAGCAAATATTAGCACGTATCTTGCAGCTGCCTGCTTAGTTTACATGAAAAAGGTGGTTCTCATTACATGGGCCAGGCATGCCGTGGGAGGGTTATGTACAATGTCACTGTCATAAAAAAGTGAACCTCAGAGGATATGCTTACCGCGACACAAACATGCCTAGGGCTTAGCCCAGGCTGGCGGAACTAAGTTCACCATAAATCAGGATGAAGCAGCCCAACACTTTTTAGATACTGCACAGCCACCTCCGGCTAGTGGTTGTCTGGTCGGACTGACCTTTAAACTTCTACCACAAAAGCACTATCATTTATCACACAAACCGGTAAACCGGTAAGCTTCATAATGGCATGTTCAATTTCAGCCCGTAAATGCAAACGAAGAAGTACTTACGCAGTATAGGTTCTTGTGTTCAACCCTAGTTTTCACCTATCAAGAGTTTATTATGTTGAAGGATCGAGGTGCACAGTGATATGCACTAACACTTTAAACGTAGAGGCACAATTAAACAGGGAACTTACCTAAAGGGAATAAGAAGATTTTGTAGCTACTTCATGGGTCGATAATGTAAACTCGACTATTTCTAGACGTGTTACCTGTAAAGCTGCAGCGATCTTGGTTAAAGGTAAGCCGGGACGGCACTACTACCACAAGAGTTTACATCTGTGTTCTGAAGATCTTCTTTTGAATGGCATTATTTAAGATCCAAGTCGTTTTACTTGGTGAACCTTCTCTCTCTTTCTCACTCTCTCTCACTCTCTCTCTCTCTCTCTCTCTCTCTCTCTCTCTCTCTCTCTCTCTCTCTCTCTCTCTCTCTCTCGCTCGCTCTCTCTCTCTCTCTCTCGCTCTCTCCCTGACACTCTAGCACCCTGTCTTGCTTGCCCTTTCCTCTCTACGGCTCATTTTTCCAACAAGCACTATCTGGGCTTACAGTGGTGTGCAAATGACAAGTAGCAATACTTCTGAAATGCTGGAAACTATTAATCTTCTCTCTTCGCTTTCTGACAGCCTGTATTGCTGACTTGCAGACTGATATTACTAAATACAGCCTATATTGAAATACCGACGTTACCGAATAGCTAGCTCCATTGCATGTCAACTCAGCACTATTCGGAAATAGGCAAGGCTAGCCAACTCGTTTGGCCGTACTAGCATATATCCAGAGGCCTCCGAAGTGAATCTAGTCATAGTCCGCCAAAGTGAGCTCATTTACTCCACAATCAAATTTTCCGAACTCCAACTCCATAGCATAGTCATTAATTTGAAACGTTAACTTGAAGACACGGCTGCAAAGCATATATTTCCATTCCTGACTGTGCAAGTAGGTTTCTCTAAATTGCTGTTCGTCTAACTTCTTGCATGAGCAGTAAAAATCCTGCAGTTGTTGGAAAATTCAGCAGGGAATTTAAGTTCTGGAGAAATAGCAACTGATTTGCCACACTCCAGATTGGGAACCTGCACTACAGGCTGTTTATAAAGCTTCTTAGTGACTTCAAGATTGTGTCGTAACGTATAGATACTTTTATTTTATTGTTCCGGCCCAAGGATTTGAATAAATTTTGTACACCTAGCCTCCTTTTGCAGCCATTCAATTCTGACTAGGGTTGATACTTTTCCACTAATTTACATCCATTGGGAGACTGTACCCTTCAGTTATTATTAACCTAAAACGTTTAGCTCACTGCCAATAGTCATACAGGAATTCTTTAATTAAGAGGTCATACTAGTGAATCTAAAATATACATCGTATGCCTAGCCTTCCCTCTCACAAATTGCAACGTCTTTATGTTCGGTATCACTAAACAAATTATGTAAAACATGATTTCTGACGATAATGTATTACCTCTGCTCAGTGTCATATTTCAAAGTCTTTCCAGCAGCGCTTTAATAAACTTAGTACGTTTAAATGATCCCTACCTCAGGGATCATGATATAAATTTGCCATTAGCGTCTATAGGTGAGTATTGTGTTGCTCATTCAAGCAATACTCTTGGATGCTTTTGCCGGCTAGCATCAGCAAGATACTTGGTTAATCTTTAGAAATTTATTGATACTTCTCATGCATGGAGTCGTGAAACAGCCGAATAGAAATGAAATTGCTGTGCGGAAATGTATAAAATCTGTTAGTATTACCGTTTCGAATAGTATTAATTTTGGTGTAAATATGCATTTGATACGTAGTTTTTATACTTTATTCCTGATATATGTAGACTGTTTAGCCTCCAGTTGGATGCTCTAAAATAATTTCATTATTCAAGGGATAAAAAGTCAACAGTAGACTCCCCGAGTCATGTGTGCCTATTTGGTCTCAAGATGAGCTGTGGGGCTAGAAGTCATATCAGCCATGCAATTCTTTGTGCCTAGACTCAAGTTATGAAGCTCTAACAATGTAAACGACTTCCCCACGACCACAGTTCACAATATCTCCCAGCCAAACAGAACTTATTGAGGGTAGTAAGTGTATTTGACTAAGTCTTTGGAGACCGTGCCTTTAGTCCGTATTCTTCCAATGCCTGGATCTCACTCCCGCCTTGAGTCACAATATCGTCCGACTTGACCAAGTTTAAACAGAAACTAAAAATGCACCTATGGATCGCAGAATTTAGTGGTTCTCTGATTCACCTTTATGGGCTTATGCGTGCTGAAGCCGTTCTTGCTGCCACAAACCATGCTTGCATGGGGACACTGTGCATGTCGCCTTTAACCATATTCTTGTTGTTTATCAAGTACGATACCTCTCAACATTCGATCGTGCTTTCTTTGCAGTAAATGTAGAGGGCATTAAAAAGAGATTGGTTCTCTGAGGGTGCTTTATCCAGTTCACTATTATTATTATTAATGTCATTATAAATCCGTATCGGTCACCTGAACATTTCATTACGAAGCAACTCGCATTGCTTTTAATCAACGAGATCCCTTCTTAGTGCAATGAAGACCAACGGGCCTACGACCTACAGTGTCATTTGAGAAAGAAGCTTCTTCGGTCTGCCGGAAGATGTTTTTAAATGGCTTCGCATTGGTCGTTTAAGCCCTTGCCCAGCATCGTACAAAGGTCAACAATTGCACTTTGCCCTTCCTAATGTAAACAAGGTCCGGCTCGATGGTCACACTGATGACCAACTGCTTACTAAGGATTCCTTACGGGAAATACCAGGGATCTCGCAGAGTGGCCTAGATGATGTCGAGCAACAGCAGTGTGAGCAGGACAGTTCTAGCATCAAACAGTGCTGGAGAATCACCGGGCCCTAATGGCCAGCCAAGCATGCAGGTATTCCCAGTTTTCCGAGAATTATCTAAGTCGATCCCTCGGCAGTCACTCTTTTGAAAAAGTGGTCTGCTGTTTCCTAGTCCTAGCCCTGAGTGAAAGCCAGTGTAAGTCTGTTATTATGTCGGCTGAAAGTAACCTGTCGCACCAGCCGTAATATACAAGTTATTGTTCTGATTTTTCTGATACTTTGGTTTTTTCAGGGCTGCATACAGAATATAAAGCACTGTGTTGCTATCGTTCGCGATTTGGTGGGTTAGATCTTGGAAAAATTAGTGGTACTACCAGAAATAGTGATAGTTTGATATCATAACAACCCTAATCACACGTCAGCGTTCTGTAATTGTCAGATGCTACCATGCTTTGCCATCAAAACCTTACTAAAGCTCATCATTTAAAAGTGATTTTATAGATGATCATTATATCAGGATTAAATATGATTTTAAAAGCGAAGAGGAATGAATCCTTATAATAGGGATAACGTAACTAAAATAAAAAAGAATGCTCACAATTTGTGGGATAGTGACGAATTTTACTGTCATATATGGTTATACATATCATTTGTGCAGCGCCCTAAGAGAACTTGATCTCTATTCAGACGCCTCACACAGGCCTCTGGGCTCGAGCACACGACCTCAGCTAGACCTTGGTGGGCTGAGCACCTTAACCGCTGGACCAAACCATCTCGGCAATGCTTGAACCTTTCTGTCTGCAGTGAAGAAACTAGCATGCATGCTGTGAAAACGTCTGCGAAAAAAATGCAGGCTCTCTAAATCAATCTCACAAATGTAATTAATGATGCAGCCTAGTATTACAATTTGTATAATCGACAATACTAGTAATAATTAAAACAATCTGGCCCTATTGTATTCTCCTTATAGTTACTCAACCAGGCGCACCAGCAGCTAGACGAAAGCTTAAATACAAATCATTCAATTTGAACAACAAGTTTACAATGGTAATCCACGGTGCACACAAGGAAGCCTATGTCAGCGTTTTATGTAACAAGAAATGCAATTTAAGTTTCGATTCAGATTTTCAAATGCATGTCGCTCATGTCAAACCAGTAGGACAATCAGTGGTTTCGGAGATGAGTGTCGCCGGAAAATTTCACCTGAACAACCAATCCTTTCAGTAAAGCAATATCTTCACCATTTTCTGGCGATGCCATTTTTTTAAGTAAAGTAAATGATTTGAGATGCTGCTTTCCCGGCTGTGTAGGTCGCTGGAGTCTATGATTTGAATGGTCGCCAACAGGGTCACGGCAAATGCACCGTCCAATAAAGATGGGAACATTCAGACGACGTCGGCAAAATCCGGTTTGGCCACGAGGACAAGGGCAGTCCCTGGCTTTGGTGCACGAAATTCTTGTAGAGGACACGCTGTTTGCAAGAATAGAAAATATCGTGAACGCCATTGCTGTGTGGATTATAATACTCTTCATTTTACCTGTAACAGAAAAATTAGGTTACGTGAATTGATTGGCTGAAAGAGTAATTATTATGTAGGCAATCAGTCTGAACATGCTGCCAGTTTAACTGGCAAAGTATATTGCAAGGCAGGAGTGGTTGATTTTTTGTCCTGAAATTAATTGCTGTTCCGCTTAGTAGCAAACTTGGAGATATGAGATGTAAATAGTATATGTTCATGCTGTGTATATGAAACCAATAATACCCGGATCCTACGAGGTAGACTTTTCTAAACATGATTACTTAGAGATGCCACCTCTTGTTTGAAGCGTCACTTTTTTCTATTGCTTCCACACCAAGTTTATTGCATACTAAGACTAACCTCAAATCTTGAATCTAATTAGAATTCTATTAAATTATGTGCTAATGGCTCTCTCAAACTCAAGCTGCTTCCATGCGAGCATATTAATGCATATGATTATGGACGAAAACATCAGATCGGATTGATGCCTGTAATTCAGAGAGAATAAAGTACAATCTGATCGTTTTTATTTAGTAGTATAATTCTGAAGAATGTGTCTGTCATTCACAGACGTAGAACTAGCATGGTGGTAAACAGTTCAGCATTGGCTGATGTTCGAGAATCGTTCTGGGAGAGAAAGGAACTTCAGAACCTGTGAAGATTAGCTGGACCCTAATTTGATAAAGACTAAACCTTGCGGCCCAACACCGACGTTTCTCACACGTTTACTTTGATAAGAAATTTAACCCTTATAACCAAAAATGTGTTGCTTGACTAGTTTCAAAGGCGTTCATAGAGTCATTTCATATCAGGAGCACCTCAAAGTGCAACTGAAATCCTTGGGTTCTTTTACAATATAACTACATCAAACCTCTACGGATAGGCTGTTTCTGAGAAACCATTATTGAATGCGAAAGACTACGTAGATAATGGCGAGCTACCTTCAGATGACCATCTTCAGAAATTCACCTCATTTGTAGGAGAATATATTATGAATAGGTTCACCCACTCACTTCTGCCTTGATTTCTCCTAAAATCTGGAAGCAGTAGTCTCGAGGGTTAGTAAGAAAACTTGAAAGGACATGTACCAAAAGAGACCGGCTTTTGGTAACTGCTTGAAGTAGCTTCAACGTATACATAGCTGCTCAGGGGAGCACTAGAGTAAGTAAACACAGATTGTTCTGGTTTGTTATTAGGGCCAGCTTCATCCAGTGGTTCGAGTAAAAAGAACTGACTCAGTTATATTGTCTTAAGTGGACGCAAATAAAAAGGCTTTAATCGAATTAGGCATAGTGACCACTGCAGAATGTGATCTCTAAAGTTAAACTGTGTGTTCTTAAGCCAGTAAAGTCAGAAGAGTTCGACCAGGTAGCTGATTTAACAGCCTCATTAGTACACCAACAGAAGAGCCTTGATGGCCATCACCACTGCTTGCAGCAGCAAGATAGGTTCGTTCATTGTACGATTCGAACCAAGACCTCGTGGCCAAGATCATTACAAGAAACACAAGTAGACAAGACAAACATGCAGAGTGTTTATCCTCTGAATACCTCCTGCTATTCAGACTTCAATAATGCACCTATGCAATAATTGCATTAAAGCTCCATTAAAATTTAAAAAACGATCGGGGAACCATCTTTTACAGTGGTACTTCTTTACGATGCGAATTAAAAAGCTACCACCAGAACAAAGAAAACCCAAGTTTTAGGCAAACAATAAACAAATCAAGTAAATGGACCAGGGTGACATATTTTTTAGTCGCGTGGTATGTTGGCTTCATTGTTGGACACTGAAACTTGCGGTGATTTTAAAATGCATCACTTAATTCAATTGCCGTTGTTACACTATGGTAATCATTTTAAAAGTGCAGCAACGCATTTTAGTATTAATTTGACTAGTATCTAGATACTAAACGATTGTTTGGTAAGCAAAATAATTACCTTTGTAATTAATATATTCATTAAAGCCTGCCGTAAGTACTCACTTCACAGGTAGCCGTACCGTCCCTCTGCACCGCTGGGATGAGTTAAGTGCTCGGCACCTGCAGGTAGCAGCCAAATCGTCGAGATATACCTCTGAGAGGAATGAGTGTCCCCCTTCACTGCAATGAATTGCTCAACCCGAGAGTCATTGATGCATGAGTGGAGGTGTAGACTCATGCCATGCATAGGTAACAGCCTTTATATGTGGAGCACTTGCATGCTTAGGTCCAATAGAAACTCGCGGATTTCGAAGTCTTTCCATTATTGGCCACGCCTCATCGGTTGTCTTTTTCGCCTACCTGTACAGGCTTTACTGACGTAGGTAGTAGGGATTGGGCATAATCAAGATTTCCATGGTAGAACGGCTAGTTTTGGTAGCATATTAACCATTAAAAGTCTAGCAATTATCAAATTAGCTTTCAGATATCACTGACTCTATTTTAGATGAGTGGTCAGTTGGGCTAACTGCTTGAACCTATTTTTGCCCAGCCAATGATAAATTGAATTTAGGATTATATACTCCCTTAATTCACATCTGATACAAGCTTTCAGATTGTCACTGAGATGGCTAGCAGATCTAGCAATAGCCACAGTACGATGATTAAGCGGAACCAATTACTGCTGGGTTTTTCAGAATCACTAATTTGTTTGGAGACTAATAAATGCCAGAGCTCAGGCAGAGTTCATTCTTTGTATACATGTGATTGGCCATTACCTAATTTATTGCAGACAATCAGTATTAGCTGTTTCCTTGCATCTTTGTAGTCTCCTGTCGTGGTATTATGGGTAATGGATATCTATTTAGTCCTACCTCAGTTTCGATTTGAAAAAAGTTCATGTACCACTAATTCTTCAAAAGCCAAGTTAAGGCTGAAATTATCTCGACCGGCTCCTTTTCATAGGTTATCACAGCTCAGTGCCGATGGATCAATTGCTGCTAATGCAAAATCCGACCTCCTTCCTCGATGATTCTTTTCCAGTTCCCGGGATCCTTATGACCGTGTCCCAGTGTTGCCCTCTCCCTATGCAGTCTCAGCATCAGCCTGCTACCGCCTGTCTCCTCTTTGCATTTAGCTTCAATCCGTAGAATTTTATTTTTTCAGTCCCAGGTTTGCTATCTCTTGGGCAAAACCTTACCTTCATTTGAACTGTCTAGTCATATCTATTTTTCTCCTCATTACCTGGCCTTCACTTATGATTGAGTATTTATAATAATTATTTTATTAAATATTTTCTTAAATTAGCTTATCCAGTCTGTTTGAGTTTATTAGTTTTCCGTGCATTCTTTTACCATCTCAAATCTACATTACTAGTAAAAACGATCTTTATAATAGTGCCACAAGAAAATATCAATTCGCACAATTTGTTAAAACAGTTTACTTTGAAGTTGTCCTGTTCAGACCTATGAAGTTATATTTGGCGTGTCGTTTATTAAGCCGATTTAGTAATTCCAATAACTGCAATTACAAAGGTCAAAGCCTAGCAAGATTGTGCCAAGTTACCAGACCAAACTAGCACGATTACTATGGTGGAAATTTGTGTTTAACAAATGTTTACAATTTCGGGAGTTTTATAATAAAGTCAATAACTAAACTTGAGCATACAATGAAATATATATCTCCACATGTAATTCCACCGAGTCATAAAGACTATGTGGATGTTACGCAGGAGAGTTTCGTATTGCCAACTCACAGCCAAAGCGGCTTTCAGTGGGCATTCAGTAGCAAACAGACTTAGTGTCACGAAACAAAGAGAAAGTGGGAAGCATTGCAAAGTCAGGAGAGCAGTTGAGGTAGAGAGCAGCATGGAAGTAGCAGCTCAGTACCGCTGAAAAGGATGAGCCACTGTCGGCAGCAGGAAAGTAGTTGCCGTTGCCTAAGAATTGTAGAAGCGAGTTCAACAATCTAGGACCAGCAGAGCTAAAGCTTCTGGTGCCAACGGTTTTTAAGCCAATGAATGAATCAGCTAATGTATTGTCCATACTGGACCTGATGGAGCGAAGAGGCTCAAGCTGGTGCAGCAGTTCAGCTAGGTATAGATGAGCCAAGCTGTGGTGGACCTTGTGGGTCAATGTAAGAACTTTCCCCTTGTTTCCAATGATCAGCCGGCAGCCTCCTAGCTCTTGTGGCAAAGGAGACGCGTACTCAAGCTTCTGGGACTTCAAGAATAGCCTTGCAGCAATATTCATTGTCACCTGCAGTGGCCTAGTAGCTTGCTTTGGTAGCCCAGCCAAATGGGAATGACAATAATCAAGCTTAGGCAGAACTAAGGAGGTAGTTAAATTATTAGCAAGCCACGGTAGACGACAGGTCCTAGGCATGGCTTAGCCAATCATAGAGAATGCTAAAATAATGATTGATTTTGCACAAATGGTAAAAAAAAACATTCCTTTAATTTTGTTAAATATCGCTAATAACAGACGAGACTGTTGCTGTATGAGGATTTATTAGCAACTGCTAATTTTAGAAAATAGCATAATATCAGCTGTTGGCGACCTTGCTGCCAGTGTATTCTTAAGGTAATTAGTTATTAACCAAATATATATTTAAACTAAAGCAAGAAAACCTCACACCGTGCTAGTAAAATCCAGTCTGGTTTTAGAGCTAATCACGCCACAGAGTCAGCATTGCTTAGGGTATACAACGACCTACTAAGGAGTGCAGACATGGGTTGAGTGTCTCGGCTCGTTTTGCTCGATCTTTCGGCAGCTTTTGATACTATCGTTCACAAAGTTCTTCTAGAGCTCCTCTCATCTTGCCTGGGCATCACTGGCACTGCTCTGCAGGTGTTCAGGTCCTACCTCTGTATGAGAACCCTAAGTATTGTTGTGAATGGACAAATATCATCTCAGGTACCTTTAAAATATTTGGTACCTCAGGGCTCCCTGCGAGGTCCAGTACTTTTCAAGGTTTATACTCTCCCTCTTGCACGTGTGATTGCCAAGCACAATCTAGGCTTTCACTTCATGCAGATGACACTCAGTTGTACCTTTGATTTGATCTCTCCCAGCCTTCGAGCAGATCAAATTCTCTCAATTCACTTACTGCATGCATTGATGACAATCGCACATGGATGACAGCCACTTTTCTAGAACTAAACGATGATGAAACTGACTTGTTAGTAATGGGCAAGCCCAGTGTGATTCAGCGATTGGAAAGGCTGACTGTCAAAATTGGCTCTGCCAGCATATCTTCTGCTGAATCAGCTCGAAATCTAGGTGTCATATACCGAAGCAACCTCTCGTTAGACGGCCACGTCAACTCCACAGTCAAATCTGCCTATTTTCAGCTTCATAACATTGCTAAAATTTGGGCTTGTTTAGATAAGGATACCAAGTCCAAGTTGTTCCATGCATTCGTGACATTCCGTCTCGACTTCTGCAAGTCACTGCTTACTGGCATACTAGCATGTGCGATCAGGCGATTGCAGCTGGTGCCAAACTCTGCAGCTAGGCTTGTCTGTTGTGAGCGTAGCCGTTGCCACATCCCACCACTTCTCGCCGACCTGCACTGGCTACCAGTCAAGAAGCAGATTGACTTTAAGGTTTTGTCACTCACTTTAGGTCCTTTCATTCTATGGCTCCAGCCTATCGCTCCGATGTACTCCCCCTCAGGCCTAGCATCGTACCACCTGCGTTTCGGAATCCAATAGTCCACAAATACCTCGTACAAAAGCATAAATCCTTTAAAGAGCATGCATTTAGTTTGTATGCTCCCGAAACCTGGAACTCCCTCCCGACCTGCGTTACAACTTCCCCTGACCTGACCACATTTAAAAGGAACTTAAGAAACACCTATTTAGGACAGCATTTAGTGGGTCCTAGTGATTTTCCTTGATGTGGTTATGCATGCTGACACTGTGTATGTTGCCACTAACCACATTTGAATGCTGACCCTGTGCATGTCACCCCTAACCATATAATTAATTTCGTTTGTTGGTCAAGTATGATTTTAGTTACCATTCAATTGCATTTCCCTTTGCAGCAAATGTTAAGCGCCTAGAAAGAGATCAAGTTCTCTGAGGGCGCTTTATCAAGTGCATTATTATTATTGTTACCACGATTTTTTCTCTTCCGGATAAAATGTGTAATTTAGAACTAAAAGATCCAATATTTTTAATACAGGTTATCTTGAGTTTCCTGAATCCACAGAAACCCTTCAAACTGCTGACAATAAATAGGCTTCGAGCATAACTTCTTCTGACTTCACTTTACTAGTGCAACATTTTGTATTTTGCATCGATAGATATTTATAGATAATTCCTCAGAAATATGTTTAGATTTTGAATTGCCTTTTTTATTCAGGCTCCATATAAAACAGAGTTAGAACGTTACTTCAATAGGTTTTTCAGGTACAAATTTTAATAGGTTACATGATTTCAATTTGGTGTTCCTCACCAGATGTAAATGGTGCAATCAGTCATTTTCCGCTGTGCATCACATATCAACTAGCATGAAGTCTTCATCTTATTAAACAAAGTAGGACTAATTCAAGCTTTCAGCTTAAATTGTGACTTTCTGTAAAACATTCGTTGACATTTGCAACCATGAAACGATTGCCATGTTAGAATCGGTGAAAATCTTTTCATCAAACATGGACTTAATACTAGTTATTATTATCTTAAAACTGGCAGCAAACCTAGCACTGCGATCGCTCAGATTCTAAATGATTGAGTGGCTAGAAAATAATTTAAAAGTCTTTCAATTCAGCCGTCGCTTCAAATGCTAGAAAGAATTTAGTTGAAACCTGAGTGCAAATACAGATGACACAATTCTTTGTTCTTATATATTTTTGAACGTTCCAAAAATTTAGGATAAGAATAAGTTAGCAGAACCTATCTTCAAAACTAATTGGATGAGAACTACGGACAGGATACGTCAAAACCTTCGACATCATGCTACTTACCTCCTGACTATAACAATAACAATAACAATAATATTAACACACGGGGTAAAGTGACCTCAGATAACTCAATCTTTTTCTAAGGACTTTACATTTCCTACAAAAGAAGCATGATTGAATGGGTAGAACCTCTGGGAAAAGTGATTAAGGCCCATGGAATAGGATGTCACTTTCATGGTGACGATATTCAGTTGTATTTGTCATTTAAACCGTCGGAATCTGCTGCAGCAACTGAGAAACTGAATGCTTGCCTTGCCGATATTCGATCATAGATGTCGGAAAACTTCCTGAAATGAAATGACGATAAAACCGAACTGCTGCTCATAGGACACCCTAAGTGTGTGGCTGGATTAAAAGGCTTTGCTGTTCTAATAGGTGTTGCTATTGTGCGACCTTCACCACGTGCTCATAATCTAGGTGTCGTGTTCGACAGCTGCCTCAATTTCAAAAGCTTCATTCAGAAGACTGCCTCTACAGCTAGCCATCACATCCGATCCCTATCCAAGATTAGGAGCTGTCTCCCACAGTGGCTTGTAAAAAATTCAACTAGCTCTTTAGTCATGTCTCGGCTTGATTATTGTAATTCCCTTTTGGCTGGGCTGCCAAAGAAAGCTATTATGCCACTACAGTGGACTATGAATATGGCTGCAAGGCTGGTCTTCAAGTCCCAGCGGTTTGAGCACGTGTCACCTTTGCTGAAAGAGCTAGGATGGTTGCCGATTGAGCAAAGCATACAGAGCAAAGTTCTTATGCTTACCCACAAGGCCAGCCATGGCTTGGCTCCTTCCTACCTAGCTGAACTGCTGCATCAGTTTCAGCCTGTTCGTGCCCTGAGGTCCTGTGTGGACAATAAATTAGCTGTCCCATTCCTCCGCATAAAGACAGTTGGCGACAGAAGCTTTAGCTCTGCAGGTCCTAGACTGTGGAACTCGCTTCCACAATTCTTATGCAACGACAACTACTCTCCTACTGCCGACTATGACACATCTTTTTCAGAGGTCCTGAACTGCTACTTCTATGCTGCTCACTACCTCAACTGCTCTCCTGACTGTGCTATGCTTACCACTTTCTCTTTGTTACGTGAGGCGAAGGCTGTTGGCTACCGAATGCGTACCGAAAGCCGCTTAGGCTGTGAGTGTGCTATACAAAACTCTCCTGCGTAACACCCACATGGTCTTTATGACTTTGTGAAGATACAGACGAAGATGCATCAGATTACATTACATTACAAGTAGCACACTCATTTAAAAAGAATGGCATGGTTAGGGCTGAAATGCACAGGGTCAGCATACGAGTTCGGTTAGTAGCAGCATGCTTGGAGTCAGCATGCATAAGCACAGACAGGACGAATCACAAAGATCCACTAAATGCTGTCATAAAAGAGCGTATTTGAAGTTTCTTTTAAAATGTGGTCAAGCCAGGGGATGACGGTATGGAAGTCAAGAGTGAGCTATAGGTTTCGGGAGCATACGAACTTAAGGCACTGTCTCCAAAAATTTGAGGTTTGTACGAGGAATGGGTAAACAGTTAGATTCCGAAAAGCGAGTGGTATGATATTTAGCCAGGTGGAGCAGTAGATCTGATAAGTAGGCCGGAGGCAAAGAATAAAGGGACCTGAAAGTGAGAGACAAAACCTTGAAGTCAATCCTTTGCTTGACCGGTAACCAGTGCCGGTTGGCGAGAAGTGGTATGATATGGTAGCAGCGAAGCTAACGACAGACAAGCCTAGATGCAGAGTTTTGCACCAGGTGCGATCGCCTGATCGCACATGCTGGTAGGCCAGTTAGCAGTGAGTTGCAGAAGTCATAATGGGAGGTCGCAAATGCATGGACCAACTGAGATGAGGAATCCTTATCTAAACAAGCCCGAATTTCAGCAATGCTAGGTAGCTGACAGTAGGAAGACTTGATTGTGGAGCTGATGTGGTCGTCTAAAGAAAGCTCGGTTTCTAACGTGACAACTAACTTTCGTCCAGATTCGAAAAGATGTATACTGACAGAACCGATTTAAAGTGCAAGCCTTTCCAATATCTGGATCACATTAGGTTTGGCCATAACTATTTAGTTGGTTTTATCGTCATTCAATTTAAGGAAATTTGATTCCATTCATGTGGGGATGTCATCAATGCATGCACTAAGGAAGTTGAGACAGCTACAGAGCTAGGAGGGATAAAAGCAAACGTGCAACTGAGTGTCATCGCCACAGAAGTGAAAGCCTAGGTTTCGCTCAGCAATCACATCGGCAACAGGAAGAGTATGAACCATGAAAAAAACAGTACCAAGCATGGAGCTCTGTGGTACCCCATACTTCAGAGGTACCTTGTATTAATATTGCCCTTCACATCTATACTCCGGAATCTCCCACTGAGATAGGACCTGAACCATTGCAATGTAGGGTCATTCATGAGCAGGCAAGATGAGAGGACCTCAAGAAGGACTTAGTGATCAATAGCAACGAAAGCTGCTCAAAGTTAGTACTAATGACAAAATGCGAGATGATCAATACTAATGATATAATGCAAGGTAAGAATGATATGTAATTAGACGGCGTACAGATTCAATAGATGTGATTATAAACATAGTTAACTCAGTTAACGCCCAATAGAACAACCTTAATGCAGCCGTGTGCATGTGCTTTTGGGATAGAGCTGATGTCCATGGCCATACAATATATTCACCTAGACCTCTGTCAGGTTGTGCAGCTCAACCACTGGGCCAAGCCTGGGCAGTGGTCATGACAAAGTATGTCTAACCAGTCTCTGTTTGCCAGATTGGCACGTGCAATGCCAGTGTACTTGCAGAATGCCCTTCCCGAAAACCGTGTCAGAGTATCCTGGCGATTTAGAAAAAAATTTTAGCAACATTATCAATCACCAGCTTCTGCCATTTTCAACGGCCAGGTCCGGCTTGAGTTCGCTACCCATGATGGACTGTCTCCGAGAAGTTAGGGGATGGGCGGCTTCTGGAAAGTAGGGGAGGAGCTATTAGATATATAAAATGATGGTTTCCGAAATTGGATGCACAGCTGCGTCGTCCTCTGTTGATGCATTATTTGCTTGCTGAAGTATGTCACTTAATCATGTTTTTTTCCTGTAAGTTCAAGCACCACTAACTGTCAGATACATATAATCTTATTTTTCTAGCCTCCTGACATAGAGATCTCCAACTGGCGTTCGTGTTCGATGCAAAATGCATCCAAAAACCAAAGTTCTTGCGAACGTCATATGCGGAAACGATACAGCTAAAACCTGTTTAAATCATTCTGATTGTTATTTGACCGGAGCTCGTTAGAAATTACATGCCTATGGATATCTATCTGATCATCGCTTCCGGCTGCTTGGTCTCCCATGCTGGTGGCTGCCTTAACTATGCCGGCAGCTAGTAACCTGCATGTTAATTATGATCGCCAGCAGCTTTTATCGATTCGTCTTGTAGATCAAATGCATTCCTTGAAATTAATGTAGTTGCTAAGATTCATGAACTATGCATTAACAAAAGAAAGACACCCAGTAGCAGCCCCAGTGGCCAGAACCGCCTGGTCAGAAGCTGATCGTTGGGCTGGAACTGCATGCTGATAGCCTGCTCCTTTGGTATTCCTAGCATTGTCTCGAACCGCTCAGCACGCTCCCCTGCATGCTTCACTGTAAATATCTCTAACTTACTGGTTATCAGACCTGTTGTAACTCCATCGGCCAGACTTAACGCTTGCCTTGGGAATCCTTGCTCAATGTGCAATAAACCTCTGTTAATAATCGGCCTCATTTATGAAAATTCTATTGACGTGCTCGCTCTAACTGAAACTTGGCTTAAATCGATAAACTGCCCGACAATTAAAGACGCCACCCTATCTGGTTTCTCGTTCTTTCACACCCTTAGATTGATCAAAACTGTAGGTGGAGTTTCTATTATTGTGTGCTAGAAATTCAACTTCTAGCCATTTGCAGCACCCTTGAAGCAGTCTTTTGAATCGATCGTCTTTGTCCCACCCGAAATCAATCTATAGCTAGTGGCAGTAGTCTATCGCCCACCAGGTACCAAATCCCATTTTCTCTCAGATTTCTCCAAACTCATTTCAATTCTGTGTGCAGGGATTGATCCTCTCTCGTTATGGGTGATTTCAACGTTCACTTTGATAACTTATCTGACGTTTTAAGCACCAAATTTCGTGCATTGGTTGACTCATTGTCTCTTGTGGCTCATGTGCATGACCCTACTCACATCAAAGGTCACACACTCGACCAGATTTTCTCATAAAACTGCACTTTGTCATCACCAATTGCTACCAAATCCGGCTTATCTGACCACATGTAGATCTCATTCAATCTACAGTGTGTGCTCACGTCCTCCTCTAAAATAACCTGTGAAAAGCAAACCTCAAGACCCTTGACATCGATGCTGTCCGTGCAAGAATATCTGCTTCACCTCTGCTGCTCAGTTCTCCCTCCGATCTGTTATCATTGGTAGATAGTTACAACACGACACTAGCTGACCAGCTGGATGAGTTGGCTCCTGTGACATAGCACAGTGGGGGCCTGTGCCAAGACGGCCGATGGTTTACCACAGACATTAAACTAGCCAGGTCTCATAAGCACAAGCTTGAAAAAGCGTACAAAAGATCAGGTCTGCCTGTCCATTGACAGGCATATGAAGACTACTGTAGGTAGTACTGATTGATCCTAGCAAAGGTCAGTCTAGCTACTATAAAACCATTGTTGAATAACAGATGCACAATCCAAACATGCTGATGTCGACGATCAACCATCTACTCAACCACTCCCAGATTAGCTCCTTACCTGATGATCCTTGTGATGATCTAGCCGATCACTTCTCTCGATTCTTTGTGCAAAACATAGACACTATCAATGAATCCATCCCTGTGATGACAGCATCCCCACTAGAATGCTGTTCTCCCGAATCTTGGCTGCACCTCAATGTCTACATTTAAGCAGGTCACTAGTGATCTAGTCCTTGAATTTCGTTACCCAATCAAAGAAGGCAACAAGTCCTCTGAATCTTAATCCTACTGCCCAGCTCGAACCTTACATTGATCTGCTGCTGCCATGCATAACTAACATCATTATTTGTCATTAGCCTCAGGTCATGTCCCTGCACCTTTACAAAAAAGTTGCTGTCAGGCAACTTCTCAAGAAAGCGACACTAGACCAACAGAACTTAAGCAACTACTGCCCAGTCTCCCTTCTACCATTCCTATCAAAGACACTGGCACGGGCCGTTAAGGGCCAGCTGAACTCATATATCAAAACTTCACACCTTGCGAGTAAGTTCCAGTCTGGCTTTAGAGCTAATCACTCCACAGAGTTAACATTGCTTAAGGTATACAACGACCTACTTAGGCATGCAGACATAGGTAGAGTGTCCCTGCTTGTTTTGCTCAATTTTTCAGCTGCATTTGATGCGATTGATCATAAAGTTCTTCTACAACGCTGCTTATCTCTCCTGGACATCGCTGGCATTGCTCTACAATGGCTGAGATCATATCTCAGTGGGAGAGTCAAGAGTATTGACGTCAATGGACAAGGATCATCCAAGATACCTCTGAAATATGGGGTGCCTCAGGGCTACTTGCTTGGTCCGGTTCTTTTCACGGTGTATACTCTCCCTCTTGGTGATGTGATTGCCAAGCACAATCTAGGCTTTAACTTCTATGCAGATGACACTCAGGTGTACCTTTGCTTTGATCCTTCCAGCCTTCGAGCACCTACAACTCTCTTAAGTCACTTGTTGGATGTATCGATGACATCCGCTTATGAATAGCAGCAAATTTTCTAAAACTAATCGATGAAAAAGCTAACTTACTAGTTAATGGGCAAACCAAATGTGATTCAGAAATTGGACAGGTAGCCCAAAATTGTCTCTGCCAGCATATCTCCAGCTGAGTCAGCTCGAAATCTAGGTTTCATGTTCAAAAGCAACCTCTCGTTAGACGACCACATCAGCTCCACAGTAAAAATCTGCCTACTTTAGGTTACATAATATTGCCAAAATTTGGGTTTGTTTAGATAGGGATACGACGTCCAAGTTAGTTCATGCATTCGTGACATCAGGTCTCGACTTCTGCGACTCACTGCTTACTGGCCTACCAGTATGTGTGATCAGGCTATTGCATCTGGTGCCAAACTCCGCAGGTAGGCATGTCTGTCGTGACCTTTGCAGCTGCCATCCCACACCACTTCTCTCCGACCTGCACTGGCTACCAGTCAAGCAACGAATTCACTTCAAAGTTTTGTCGCTTGCTTTTAGGTCACTTTATTCTTTGGCTCCAGCCTATCTCTTAGATCTACTCCCCCATCAGGCCAAGCATCGTACCACCTGCGTTTCGGAATCCAACAGTCTACTAATACCTCGTACAAACCTCAAACCCTTTGGAGACCGTGCATTTAGTTCGTTTGCTCCTAAAGTCCGGAACTTCCTACCGGCTTGCTTCAGAACATCCCCCGACTTGACCACAATTAAAAGAACTTAAAAACACACCTATTTAGGACAGCATTTAGTGGGTTTCTGTGATTTGTCCTTCATGTGCTTATGGGTTTGGACACTGTGCATGCTGCCACTAACCACATTTGCATGCCGACCCTGTGCATGTCACCCCTAACCATGGTTTTCGTGGCGTTGTTTTTCAAGCATGAGATTACTCACCAATATTGCATTTCCGTTTGCAGCAAATGGAAAGCCCCTGGAAAGCGATTGAGTAAGCCGAGGGCATTATATCAATAACATTGTTATTATCATTAATATTATTATTTTCTATTATTGACTGAAGATTAAGCTCACGTTAGCCTTTTGATCTGTTGCTATGGAATCATTTGGTGGAATGTCGATCCGACTTATTTTTTCAAGTGAGTGTTAGTTAAGAACCGGTACCAAATGTAAAACATTTCGAAAGAGGTTAAATTCGCTTAGGGGTCTTTATAAAGTGTGTTAATATTACTATGTTACTTTCACTAAAAACTTATCAAGCAGGGTACCAGTAGAAGCAAGATCAAACAAAGATTACCATATCTGAATGGCAGTTTCTTTATGTGCCCAAAGTAGGCATCACTTGTAACAAAAATCTGCTACAGGTAGAGTGATATTTTTATGTCAATAGAAAATATTAGGGGTGCACTGGAAATGGTGTAGAGCTTCAGGCAGATAACTAAAAAAATAATCATTAAATTGGGTTGTTTACTCAAATTTATTTCCATGTTAGCATATGAACTTTGGTCACCTTAAAACGGAAATAGAAATTCGGACAAATTCCACTTACAGAAAAAAGAACATTTTGCGATCCCGATGTGAACCAGATGCATTTTTCTACAAATAAAAAAATATATAATTTACTGGTCCCTGCTTGGTATGCCCCATCTATTCCGATATGCTGAACATGGATCGATAGAGGCAAATGTGTCAAGCACATTGAGGTGCATTATTGTGACTTGATATAGCTTCATTTATGGTCAAGCTTGATGCATTGGATATTATGGAACACAGTAGCACTAGCTCAGGCAAGCGAGTAGCCCTGCGCTCATGCCCAGCCCGCATGCCTGCTGCTTGGGTGATCGCCACCACTGCTAGCTCCAGCAGCTCACCACCACTGGCCCTTCTCTGCATGCAGCAGACAGAACATTCGGCTTGTCAAATTTTGCTATTTTTTATAGCTCTCATCAACGACGAGTTCGGCTGATGTCCATCGGCAGTTTAATCCCTACCATGCTCGAATGCTGGCCTGGTCCTTGTCGTCGAGGCAGAGGCAGGCAGAACTATTTCTTTCGTTCGTAGCAGCATCTGTTTGCACTGCAAGCTGCTGCCACCATCGCATGCTTCCAGCCAGACCAACGATTTTCAGCTATTTTTCATGTTCAACTATATTTCAGCTATTTGGCTGCTTGGCTCTGACATTTGAATGTGCATTGACTGCTTTCGAAATGGGTATTAAGTACGTTTCCTTTTTATCTCCACCATTGCTTCCACGTTGGATGTCAACGCAAGATTTACTGCTTTGCTCTGCCGATTAAATTATGCACTGAGAGCCCATGGCAGGGACAGTAGTGCAAAGCAAAGGCTATGCAGCTGGTTTACAATTGATTGTCTCAGCAAGCGGCCGGAAGTCAATAGTGCACGTATTCTGCTCTTCTATCCATACTGTGAAAATTAGACGGTTCACGTGGTGCATTTGAATCTAGTGTCTGTGAGTAAACTTTGCAATACTTTATGAATTCAGCAAATATAAAGCGCCTAGAAAGAGATTAATTTCTCTGAGAGTGCTTTATCAAGTGCATTTTTTATTATTATTGTTATTATAACTCATGTCAAAAATGCGACCAGAAACCTTTAACTCGATTGAGTTAGTGTATGATATGTCAATATGCTTACTAGGTGCAGAACTTGCAAAGTTAGTCTGTAATGTCAGCTCGTGAAAAAAAACTGGCGATATCCTTATTTTACAGGAACTTTCGCTGTTGCTACGACATGATACTGCCTAGTGGGACGATCTGGATTTCTCAAGTATGCAAGGCTAGGTAATGTTTAAGATTTGAAATTCAAAAATTCCCAAACACCTTATAGCGTCAGACTTAGTTTAAGGCTATAATAATAATTATCACACATTTTGTGAAACGCCCTTTTGAGAGCTCAATCTCTTTCTAGTCCCTTTACATTTGCAGTAAAGGAAGCACCCTCGAATGGTTAGTGGTAGCATGCTCGATAAACAACAAGAGTAAGATGGCTAGGGGTGACATTTGCAGTGTCAGTATGCACATTTGATTAGTGGTACCATGCACAGTCTTTTCATGCATAAGCATGTAAAGGTCGATACACAGGGACCCACTAAATGCTGTGATAATTAAATGTGTTAATAGTTACTCTTTAAATTTCGTCATTTCGGGAAATGTCGTGACGCAAGTCGAAAGTGAGTTACAGGCTATGAGATCATATCTAATAGAAGCACGAGCTAAGGGCATTGTCTCGAGGATTTGAGGTTTGTACGAGGTAGATAAAACGGATTGGATTCTGAAAACACTTGCCACGATGGTATCTGGGTAGGAGAGTAGATAGGTAGGCTGGAGCAAAATAATGAACGGAGCTAAAAGTGAGTGACAAAACTTGATGTCGATGATATGTTTGCCTGGGAGTTAGTGCAGCTCGGCAAGCCTAACTGCCGAGTTTTGAGCCAGCTGTAAGCACCTGATTGCCTAAACAGGGAAAGAAGCAACTATTGGATTCCGAAAAGCAGGTGGAATGATGCTTGATTTGGTGTGCGAGTAGATCTTCGAGATAGGCTGGAGCCAAAGAATGAAGTGACGTAAAAGTTATAGACAATACCATGAATTCGATCCGATGCTTGACTGGTAGCCAGTGCAGGTCGGCAAGAAGTGGTGTGATGTGGCAACTGCGACGTTCACGACAGACAAGCCTAGCTGCAGAGTTTTGCACCAGCTGTAATCGCGTGATTGCGCATGCCGGTAGGCCAGCAAGTAGTGAGTTAGAAAAGTTAAGACGGGATGTCATGAATGCATGGATAAACTTAGACGTGGTAACTTTATCTAAGCAAGCACGAATGTTAGCAATGTCACCTAGCTGAAAGTAGGCCGACTTGACTGTGGAGCTGATGTGGTCGTCTACGTCTAACGAGATGTCAACTTGGAATACGGCATCTAGATTTCGAGCTTATTTCCCAGGTGGATGTGTTGGCAGAGCTAGTTTTGAGAGTCAGTCTTTCCAATTTCCGAATCCAACTGCTTCGACATGATGACATTTTTCATGACTTTCTTTCCCAGGGTAAGGCTTCTGTATTTGTCCTACTGTTCGTCAGATGTAAACTCTGATACGGGTAACCGAGTTGTGAGCAGCGCTTTGATGCCAAAGGCATCAAAGCTGCATGTTGGAAGCTCTTTTGGAAACTATGTGTAAGCCTCACAGTGTGGCAGTGCAAAGGTGTCAACCGTACTGTCATTAAGCATACAAACGGTCTGTGCTCGGTGAAGACGGCACACTACCTGCCAATGCTTCATATTGGCATACTAGAATGAAATAAATTGATAAAAATTATAACACACTTTATAAAGCATACTCAGATAACTCAAGCACTTTTAAAGCACTTTAAATTTGCTATATTGGAAGTGCGATCAAACGGTTAGTGATATGATGCTCAATAAACAACACGAATAAAATGGTTAGGGATCACATGCATAGGTTCAGCATGCACAAGCACATAAAGGTCGAATCAAAGAGACCTACTAAATACTGTACCAAATAGCTGCTTTTAATTTCTTTTTAAACGTGATTTAGTCAGGAGATCCCGTGGCGCAAGTCGGATAGAGAGAGAGAAAGAGAGGGAGAGAGAGGGGGAGGGAGAGAGAGAGAGAGAGAGAGAGAGAGAGAGAGAGAGAGAGAGAGAGAGAGAGAGAGAGAGGCTTCGGGACAATAGAAACTCAATGCAAGGTCTCTCAAGGATTTGGGATCTGAACCAAGTATAGGTAAACAGTTGGATTCCGAAAAGCGAGTCATACGATGCTTAGCCTAGTCGGTCAGCAGATCGGATAGGCAACTGGGAGACTCATGACAGACAAGCCTAGCTGCAGAGACTTGCACCATCTGTAAGAGCCTGATTGTACAGGCCAGACTGGCTACCATTGAGCGACAGAAGTCAAGACATGATTTCAAGCATGATTGGACCAACTAAGATGTGTTATACCTGTTTAAATAAGCCCGAATTGCAGCAGTGTAATCCAGCTGAAAATAGCAGACTTGAGGGTGGAATTGAGATGGTCGTTTAGCGAAAGGTCACTGTGAAATCAGACACCTATATTTCGTGCATGTGCAACTGGAAATATGCTGGCAGAGCCAAGTATGAGCGACAGCCTGTGCAATTTCTGAATCGCACTTGGTTTGCCCATAACTAGGAAGTTGGTTTCATTATCGTTCAATTTAAAAAAATCTTCTGTCACCCATGTGAGGATTTCATCAACTGATGGAGCAAGGGCGTAGAGAGAATTTAACAGCCTTGATGGCTGCGAGGGATCAAAGCAAAATTACAAATGAGTGGCATCCGCATAGAAGTGAAAGCTTAGATTTTTCTGGATATTACATTGGCAATAGGAAGAGTATAAACGGTGAAAAAATTGGACCAAGTACGAAGACCTGAAGCATCCGTATCTAAGTAGTTCATCGCATGGACTATCAGTTCACATGAACACTCTTGAGTGTCCCATTGAGATAGGACCTGAACCATTGCAATGCAGTGCTATCAATGCATAGGTGAGATGAGATGCAGTCGAGAAGGACTTGGTGATCGATAGTATTAAACGCTGATGAAAGATCGTGCAGAAAAGCAAAGATCCTCTACCCATGTCTGCATTCCTAAGTAGGTCGTTGTACACCCGAAGCAATGCGGACTCTCTGGAGTGATTAACTCTAAAATCAGATTGGACTTACTAGCAACGTTTGAAGTTTGAATATATGAGTTCAGCGGGTCTGTCACCACTCGTTCAAGTGTCTTGGATATGAAAGGTGGAGGGGAAACAGGGCTTTAGTTGCTTAAGTTCTCTGGGTATTGTGATGCAGTCTTAAGTAGTAGTCTGAATGCAACCTTCTTGATAGGTGCTGGGATATGACGTGAGGCTAATGACATTAATGATGTTAGTTATGCATGGCTGCTGCAGATCAATGCATGGTAGTAGCATCACATTTGGAATAGGGTCTAAAGAACTAGTTAACTTTTTCGATTTGGGATATGAACTTAACGACGAGACTACGAATGATCTCTTTGAATGTGGAAATTCAGATACTGTAAGAAACTGAGGGACATCATTCCAGGGGGCGTTGTTACCAGAATGATGGACTAACCGATATCGTCTATCGTTGGGCAAAGAAGCTAGAGAAGCGAAAGCTAGAACAACACACGGATCATTAGGTAAAAAGCTTAGTTGGGAGCAGTTAATGAGATGGTTGATCGTCAAAATTAGCATCATTGGATTGTGCTCACGTCATTCAACAATGTTTTTATAGAACCTAGACATGCCCTTTGATAGGATCGATTTGCTATGATCTGCAGTAGCGCTCGTATGGTTGTCGATGGACAATCAGTCCTGATCTTTTGTATGCTTTTTCAAGCTTGGACTTAGTAGACCTAGCTATTTTAATGCATGCTGTAAACCACGGGCCGTTAGGGCAAGGGCACATAGTGAGCCTAGTCAAGGTGCAAAAACGTCGAACATGTAAGGTAGTGTCGTGTTGTAGTAATCCACCAATGATGACAGGTCAGACAAGGGACTGGGCAGCAGAGGCGAAGCAACTACTCTTGCTCGGATAGTATCGATATCAAGGGTCTTCAGGTTTCGAGATTCACGGGTGATTTTAGAGGAGAATGGGGCAGAGAGCACACATTCAAGACTAAATGAGATCTGCATGTGGTCAGATGAGCAGGATTGATTAATAATTGGTAATGACAAAGTGCAGCCGTATAAGAAAATGTGGTCGAATTTTGGATCCTTGGTGTAAATAGGGCCATGCACGTGAGCCACAACAAACGCGAGAGTCAGGAAATATATGAAATTCAGTGCCGAAGGCATCTAATGAGTTATCAAACTAAATTTTGATATCACCCATAGCGAGAATGAATCGATTGATAGCATGTATAATCGGAACCAGATCGGAGAAGATACTAAATGAGCGAGTACTCAGCTCTTTAATATTATTGGGCTATTATTGTGTGAGTCGGACTGAATTTTAGAATAGAATCTCAGCTCCACTGCTATAACACCTGAGTAGATCGTATCTGATTTTGGCTGTGCAGGGCATGCTAAGAATGTCCATGCTTGCACGGCAAGTTGCATATTGCTTGATGAACAGCATTTCAAAGCTTAAAAGTTCCATACAATGCAGAAATCTGTAAATTAAAAAAATTTAGATCGTATGCTTCCTGTGTGCATCCAGGTTTGATACGGATTGCATGGTCGGTTTTTCTTTTATGTGGAAGGCTTCAGAGCTTGAGATCAAATTTCTCAATTGATCTTCTTGAACAAAAATACCTTTAGCGAATAATAAAAACTAGACTTTTCTTTATTGACATTACCGATTCGAATATCAACAGGAATATTCTCGTAGTCATATTGTGGCAACTTTAAGATGTCAGGGGAACTTGGCTGCAGCAGAGGGAGTGGCAAAGTGGTGTTAAGTAGGACACCTCTGGTCAAATTGATTTTCACAAGCAACGCCCGTCGGCAGGCTTAGCAATACGGCTTATACGTATATATATATATATATATATATATATATATATATAAGATATATATATATATATATATATATATATATATATATATATATATATATATATTAGGGCTGTACCGGATTTGATTTTTTCAAATTCGGCCGGAGCCGGATTTGCCGGATTTTTGATGACAAATACGGCCGGAGCCGGAGCCGGATTTGTTCATCGGACAAATTTTTACCATTTGTACTACCAAGTTTTTACTTGAGGATATATACTACAATAAATATTTAATTAAAAAAATATTATTAATAATAAGTAGCATCATTGTCTTTTGCTGTTTGTTTATTTTTGTGTAATAGGTGTTGCTGTGGGAGACCTCAGTGATAATCGTATAGCAGTGACATTTTATTAAAAAATTGAGTAAAATTTTTTACATCATAATATTGGTAATAACACAAAAAAAATGAAAAGAGACTAAAGTTCAAAATTCAAAAATACAAAAATAAGTACTGTAATTTTTATATATTTTTCATACATTTGTTTCTTAAATTTATTTCATCAGTTTTGAATTATATTTGAGAAATATCAGTCGAGCTGCATTCTCTGGCAGAAGTGAACTTCGATGATCACTGAGGACTTCCCCAGCAACACTGAACAAACGTTCTGAAGGTACACTTGTTGGTGGAGCACCCAAATAAACGCGAGCTACTGTTGCCAGAGCTGGCAGTCGTTCCCTGTTCTGTCTCCACCACTGTAGTGGATCAGCCTCTCTGTTTATTAATGGCTCTGCCAAGTATTTGTTCAGCTGACTGTCAATGTCTGGTTGTTGCTCACTGCCTGTGGTACCAGCAGTAGATTGAACAATGTCATCAAAACATTCCCAAAGTACTGATGATTGAGAAGAATTATCCAGCCGGGCTTGCTTGGCTGGAATTTCTTCATTTGTGTCAACCTGCCGCTCAGACTGATTTTTGTGGCTTCCATCTTGCACAGTTTCTATCTGCCCTGTCAATTCATTGAATGCAAGCAGAACCCTTGCTTTTGTAGCTGTCAGTGTAGCTTCTGATGAGAAGAATTTTGTTTTGAATCGTGGATCAATCATTGTCGCCACTGTATACAGGGCTTCCTGCTCGATACTGTCAAAGCGTTCATTCAATGAGTTGATTAGGGTTGACCTCATAGTCTTTACACCTGCATCTGTGCAGTCCTTCTTCAACAGGTTCCGCAGAGCTGTTACAATAGGAATAACTAGTGATATACGTGCTGCTTCACGGCTAACTTCTCTTGTTGCCTCTTCAAACGGAGCAAGCACGGACACAGCATTTTCAGCCACGGACCACTGATGTGCAGTTGGGCAGGAAGTGCCAACGACTTCTGAACAGTAGAGGGTTAATGCCCGACGCTGTTCACATAGACGACGCAGCATGTAAAACGTTGAGTTCCATCTTGTGCTCACGTCTTGTAACAGCTGGTGGTCTGGCAAACCCAGTTCAGCCTGCAACTCCTTGAACCGACCACTCGCAGATGAAGAATGTTTAAAATGACCAACTAATTTCTTTCCGATACTTATTATGTCTGATACTCCCCGCTGACTGAGCAATCCGTCATGCACACATAACTGCATGGTATGTGCAAAGCACCCGAAGCTTTTTATGTTGGCATCACGAAAACATTTTGATATGTTCGCCGCATTGTCTCGAAGTACGACATGACAGCGTCCAAAGCTAATGTTCCATTTGTCAAGCATCTGCTGAAAGGCAGTCATCAGTCCAGCAGCAGTGTGATGACCAGCAAATGGCATGCAATCCAACACAAAACTCATGTTTTCAAACTCCTCTGTCAGCCAATGGGCAGTTAAGCCCATGAATGATTGCACAGTATTGTCTGCTGTCCATGTATCAGTGGTAAAGGACAGAAACGGAATAGTTGCTGGATCGAGTATTACCAACAGCTGGGTGCAAACTTCATCATTAATTTCAGGAATGACTCTCTCTGCAAAATATTTTCGTGATGGAACAGTGTAACGCCTCTCTAAAACTCCCATGAGTTCAACAAAGCCTGCCTTCTCAACAATCTGAACCGGTTGCATATCTGTTATTATCATCTTAGCAATGGCACGGTGAATTCTCACTGATGAGCTGTTATTGATATCCCATACTTTCATGCATGCAACTTGTTCGGGAATCGTTTTCTGGATCATGACTTTGCCTATTGCACCAGGTGTAACATTCGGCAGTGCTGCAGTTTCAGCCGTCTTCTTTGCATTAGCAATTTTGGTTTGCATTTCGTTGTATTCTTTATAATGTTTTGAGCGAAGATGTGTCAGCATGGCCGAAGTTGAAAATTTTTTGGGCTCATCTGGTTTACCACGTGACAAGATGCTTGGACACAGCAAACACTGGGATTTTGAGCTGTCACCGTCCTTTTCTCTGAAGTATTCCCAAACTGGACTGTTTTTCATTTTGTCTGTCATCTAGTTAAAAATAAAAACACAATTAAAAGACTTTTGGATTTATTTATAAGGCCGCCCTTTACGCGTATAGCCAGCAATTTATGGGCACTGCACGCACACACACACGCATTCTCCACGGCAGTCACACTGACCTGGTCCTATGTACAGAATTCAAATACGTGAATGCAGCCCCGTTTTAGGTTACGTACTTCAGCGGGGCGCGATTAACTGCCAAAAGCTGTCGCGGCACACCAGACCAACCAACCAAAATGTGTTCAGTGACTTCTGTAGTGACGCGGTCTGGCGCTAGCAACACTGCGCACTACGCAAAACTCAAATTTCGGAAAAAAGCGCAAAAGATATACAGTGCTAGTGGTGTTGTTACCTGCACGGATTTGCAAGTTGTCTCGCCTTGGCTGCAGAGTGACTGCTATTGCAATGAAGGTATACCGTGAAGAAGTTCCGCACGCTTCCGCCAAGTGCGGCTTCGTGAGACCAAATGCACTGCGAACGAATCTATGGTGCGGCCTGACCGACGACGGGCTGCCGCTCGCAGCGTTCCGCTCTGACGTCTAAGAATCTAACCGCGCTCGGAAACGTTCCGCCGCTAGCCGAGGTCAAAACCATGTCGTTACGACCTGACGTCGGAGTGCTCAATCAGCGTCTGAACGTCCTCTCGGCCTCCCCACCCTCTCCCGACGCAGAGCGCAGGGACGTCGGGCCAGCTCCTTCCTCTTATAAATGGAACGAGTAATATATTCAACCAAAATTCGAAAAATCCGGCCAAATCCGGCCAAGTTTTGGCCGGAGCCGGAGCCGGATTTGTAAATTGGCCGGAATTCGGCCGGAGCCGGAGCCGGAGCCGAATTCCGGTACAGCCCTAATATATATATATATATAAAGGAAGGCCATATACATACTTGCATGTAGCTTGCAGCTGCCTGCAGGGTTTACTGAAATCAAAATGGTGGTTGAAGTTACATTGGCAGGCGTTTCGTGGAAAGATATGTGCTTTGTCAATGTCATGATAAAATACTAGCCTTTAAGTAGATACATTTACCACGATTGCAAAACTTACCTAGCTCTTAGCCCAGTCTAACAAATAACTGGAACTAAAAATCAGAAATAATCATCATTTCAGTACTTGGACTGCGCTGTCAACCTTTGTCAACATGATTTAGAATTTGGTAAGGCTGCCGTCCAAATTGGCTCTGCCAGCACATATATCCTGGTGAATCCGCACGAAATCCTGGTGTCCCGTTCTAAAGTGGCATTTCGTCGGACGACCACATTAGCTCCACAGTAAATTATGTCTAATTTCAGCTACATAAAATTGCGAAAATGTAATGTTATTTATACAGGGATAACACGTCTACATTTGTTGATGAATTTCTTATATCCCATCGTGAGTTCTTTAACTCACTACTTGCTAGCCTATCGGCATGTGCACGTAGGCACTTACAGCTGGTGCAAAACTTGGCACCTAGGCTTGCCTGTTGGGAGTGTCTCAGTTGTCACATCACTCCACTTTCTGTCGACCTGCACTGGCTAACTGTCAAGCAAAGCATCGACTTCAAGGTATAGTCGCTCACTTTCAGGTTAGTTCATTCTTTGCCTCCAGATTACTTATCGGATCTGCTACCCCAGCAGGCTAAGCTTCGTTTCACCTGCTTTACGTAATGTAACTGTTGAATTATATCTCGTACGAACCTCAAATTTTTGGAGGCCCTGCCTTTAGTTGTCATACTCCTGAAGCCGTTACTCTCTTCATTCCAACAATTTATCTATTTATGAAAGTATTTATAGGGTCCATGTAATCGTTCGTTTATTTGCTTATGTGTGCTCACACTGTTGCATGCTGACACTAACCACACTTGCATGCTGACCCTGTGCGTATCACCCTAACCTTGGTATAATTATTGCTTATTAAGCTTCTTATCGCTAGCATTTCACTCGTGCTTCCTTTGCAGCAAATATAAAGGGCCCACAAATAAGTTGAGTTGTCTGACAGCACTTTATCGAATGCATTATTATTAATATTATTACTTGGTAGTAAAATGACGTGGACGAAGGTGAGCCGACTTTTTAACTTCAGTCCGGAAAGATGTACTGTCATTTTACAAGTATTCATGATCCCTAATGACGAGCTCAATTTCAGCTTGTAAAACCACCCAAAGTGAGACATACATTTAGTTCCCTGGACTTATCGTAGAGATACGAATATTAAATTAGACTTTTCAAGAAGAAGATTCAAATTGGACGAGGAATAAAGCCGTGATGGCACACTAAGTACAGTGGTTGCTTTTCATTACCTCGGTTCCAAGGTTTTGGGCTCCAATCCTGCTGTGAGTGATCCTTTATTGCAGCTGCAAGCAGTAGTGACAGTTGTTAAGGCTCTTCTGTAGCTAAAAAAAGAGACTGTTAAATCCGCTAGTATTTTTTGCTTTTCTTTGAACTGAAAATAGAATACGAATATGCTAGCACGCGTGATAATATTAGCTAATTTAACAGCCTCATTTGTAGAACGGCAGAGGAACATTCAATACTGTCACCACCACTTGCACGAGCTGGTGCAATCAAGGATCCCCCACTGCAGGATTCGTACCCACGACCTCGGTCCGTGACCTCGGCCCACGAGCTCAGTCCTCGAACTCGGTCGTGAAAAGCGAGACTAATAATATTATTAATAATACAATTAATAAAGCACCCTCAAAGAACCCAATCTGTTTCTAGTTGCTTTACATTTGCTGAGAAGGAAACACGATTGCATGGTGAGTGCTATCATGCTTGATATTAAATCATGAATACTATGGTTAGGGGTGACGTAATAATAATAATACATTTGATAAATCACCCTCCAAGAACTCAATCTCTCTATAGGGGCTTTACATTTTCTTCAATGGGAAATTCAATTGAATGGTGAGTAAAATCATGCTTGACAAACAAACAAAATGAATAACATGGTTAGGGGAGACATGCACAGGGTCAGCATGCAAATGTGGTTAGTGGCAGCATGCACAGTGTCAGCACGCATAAGCATGTGAAGGACGAATTACAGGGACCCACTAAATGCTGTCCTAAATAGGTGTTTTTTTAAGTTCTTTCTAAATGGGGTCAGGTCAGGGGATGTTCTGACGAAGGTCAGGAGGGAGTTCCAGACATGCATTGGGTCAGTATGCAAGTGTGGTTAGTGGCAGCATTAAGCAGTGCCAGCACGCATAAGCACACTGCGAAACGTGAGAAGCAAAATAAAGCAAAGTAACAGTTAGCTCTCAAAGCAAAAAGCGGCCAATGGAAGGCTTGAACCTCAAAAACTCGTCAATTGGTATCCTTGTATGTCAAAGTACCTCTATTGTGAAGGGGAAGAAAACCGCGAAAACTCAATTAGGCCACATCCATAAATAAATAACTGGTAGTAAATCAGTAATAATCACTAACGGTCATACCTGACAGGGAGGTCACTAGCAGCCAACTGAGATATTGTCACCTTGCTCGGGGATAAAAATACCAGAAGGGCAGCAGACCATGGCAGCATGGCCAAAGGACTAACGATTAAAGCAGATTACTGACAGTCGGTGATGGTAAAGCTGCGGTCTGCCTGGGTGAAGAATGCCTGGCTAGTTTGGCAGCTGGAACATGTGAGCCATGTGGCCAGATACGAATCTTAATTGGTAAGCATTTTAGTATTCAATTAAGCCCAATTTCTTATTCCCTACAGTCAAGAATCACGTGTATGCTTTAAACTGGTCTCACCTGCACCGATTTCCCTATTAGAGTCATGCAACGTTACACATATGCAATTGAAAATTCTGCAACTGACACGAAATGGTGCTAGTGCTTAGTGTGGGAGGGCTTTAGATGCTGGAGGAAACTTCTACAGATTCGGAGCCTGCTTTGCGGCCTAGCTGTGCTTTGCAGCTTAAGCCACTACACCTGAATCGAAGTACTATATCTGAGACCTGTGGGAAATCAATAAATCAATGCCCATACCTTGCTTTGCTGAAGGCAATACACAATCTTAAGATCGCCCAGTTAGTTCGACATGGTTTTTACAACAGCAGTATATAATTGCAATACATACTTAGCTATATTAAGGTGCCTAAAAGAAATATGTATTGATTTCAGGTCGTCTTTAATTTTCAGCTTACTCGTACTTTATAATGAAGCAGTTGCACCTTATGTAGTTCACTTTTTATGGTAGTTTTATTTAATTTTACTTGCCTTTAGTCTGTATCTTTTGCTTAATTTTAAGTTTATAAAGTTCTCAAAGGAGAGCCAAGTTTCGTTTTGACATGGAGAGTTTGTACAGCCTGCTTCGGGACTATTAGCTTGTTGTAAATATGCAGCAGTCATTAATGTTAAATAAGTTTCTAAAAATTTCAAATGTGGTAATATTGCTATTATATATACCGTTACAATTGAGATATTTGATTGTCCTAACTGTCGTTTAAATTGATTTCAAAGCTCCGACAAACTTCATGACAGCTCTTCGATGGATATGATCAGTTAATTTAGAAGACTTCTTAAGTGTTTTGCACATCACTTTAGCAAGCTAACAATATTTATTACTGCTGAATCGAACATAAATTAATCTGATTATTTCACTAGTTTTCTGAATAAGAATCATTCAAGCTCGTATTGATATTCCACATGCTGCTTGTAGAGACTTGAAAATCCTAACAAGTCATGCAGCTATGCTGATCCGGCAAAACTTTTACAAGCAGAACCATCAACAAAAACCTTTCGTTAAATCATGAGATTGGCTGGCCTGCAAAAATTGGTACCAAAAGTGACAACTAAAAAATGCTTGAAAAACTGCTGCAGGTAAGTGTTAGGAGTTTTTTCACAGTCAACGGTTTGCTCAGTCAATACTTTACCTCATGCTGCGTTAATCATTATGCAAAGTCTAAGCTTTAATTTCCAGGGTCTTATTATTTTCACTTGAAAGTATATGGGAGGAACACAGGTTTCTCATTGTTTGGCTAACTGCAACCGAATGTAGATAGCCGTAAGCCTGACTTTGTGGATCTTAGGAATCTCCCACTAATGGAATTATACTAATCGTTTGGACCTGATTCCTAATGTAATAATTCAACGATTTACAGGCGTGCTGCCTTGCAACGCAAACAGCATAATGTTTTTTATTATTTATTTCCTCAGCCTTAGGTTATATCTCTGTTATTTCAAGAGCTGTAATCAGGCAATAAAGTGAGCGAGCAATGCAACTGTTGAGAACTTGAGGAACTTCATGCGAGTCTTGGATTCCACGGGTATTATCCAAACCAGTAAGAGAAGTAGGGGAACACTAGCCGACCACTTGTTTGCAATATTTAAACCTGACAAGTGAGTTACAGCCTGGATTTAGAGCTGACGACTTCATAACACCGTGGTTTTGAATGCATACCATCTTTATCAGGAATTTAGATTCAAGTAAAGGCTCTAAGACTGTTATAATAATAATAATAATATTGCACTTGATAAAGCGGCCTCAGAGAACCTAATCTCTTTCTAGGCGCTTTAGATTTGCTGCAAAGTGATTCGCAATAGAATAGTAAGTAAAATCATGCTTGAAAAACAAACAAAATGAATAACATGGTTAGGGGTTACATGCACTGGGTCAGCATGCAAATGTGGTTAGTGGCAGCATGAACAGTGTCAGCACGCATAAGCACATCGGGGACGAATCACAAGGACCCACTAAATGCTGTCCTAAATAGGTATGTTTTTAAGTTTTTTTTAAATGTGGTCAGGTCAGGGGATGTTCTGATGCAGGTCAGGAGGGAGTTCCAGGCTGTGGGAGCATACGAGCTAAATGCACGGTCTCCAAAGGATTTAAGTTTTGTACGAGGTATTTCTAGACTGTTGGATTCCAAAAAGCGAGTGGTACGATGCTTTGCCTGATGGGGTAGTATATCTGAAAGATAGGCTGGAGCCATAGAATGAAGAGACCTAAAAGTGAGCGACAAAACCTTGAAGTCAATCCGTTGCTTGACTGGTAACCAGTGCAGGTCGGCGAGAAGTGGAGTAATGTGGCAACTGCGACGCTCACGACAGACAAGCCTAGCTGCAGAGTTTTGCACCAGCTGCAATCGCCTGGCTGTTCTGCTTGATCTTTCGGCAGCAACTGATATTGCTCAGTTAGTTCTTCTGAAGCACCTCTTACCTCGCCTGAGCATCACTGGTTTAACGCTCCTATGGTTCAGGTTGCATATCGGCGGACGACTCCAAAGTGTGGAAGTGAGAAGACAAAGCTCATCTAAATTACAACTGAAGAGGGACATGAGAAGGATTTACTACATGGGCCTGGACCTTTGGTAGAGGAGGGCTTAAGTAAAGGGGCTCGGTAAATGTTGGGCTTCCTCTACAAAGTTGCATTGTATAGCCCTGTCTTTATAACAAATAAACACCAAATGGCTCACTTGAAATCGTAGGTAATTATGAAGAAGCTACTGTGGCACATTAGCATTGTCTATTTGGAGACTAGTAAAAATATTAACAATTATATATATTACATATACATACATATACATATACATACATATTACATATAAATACATATGTAATGTACTTGAATAGAGATTAGGTTCTCCAGGGGTGTTTATATATATATATATATATATATATATATATATATATATATATATATATATATATATATATATATATATATATATATATATATATATATATATATATATATATATATATATATATATATATATATATATAAATATATATATATATATATATATATACATATGTATGTATATGTATATATATATATATATATATATACATATATATATACTACAGTGGGACCGGACCTGGGAGGGTGAGTCACTCTGGATGCCTGGGTATTTCGCTATCTTTTGATCCTCTGCCTTTACCAGGGCATTTTTGTCGTTGTCGAACAGAACCACCACGTTAACAATCAACTTGGTCCTGTCTAATGGTCAACGACAAGGTCATGGGCAGTGAGCTGTTGCTCATAGCCGCCCAGCTGTATAGCACCATCCAATGCAGCGGGAGGTCCAACATGGCACCGTAGAGAAGGTTTAATATATTTGGCCCTGATTGCAAGCGGCAGTTCGAGAATGCTTTCGGAAGGGTCTGCCTTTCCTAGGGTTGTGACGGCATGCATTTGACTCCTAAGATTGAATTGGTGGCAATTAGAGAGCACCGAAAGCAGGTTGATACAGGCTTGGAGGTAGAAAAGTGATGCCTTAAACGATTCTAAACTAGTGGTCCATAAAAAGTGGCTGTGAGCAGCTAAGAGGTCGGTGAGGAGGCACCGGGCCATTTTTCCATGGTGGAACTTGGCAGCCTACTTCTCTCGGCAACTAACCTCTGGAGCTGATGCAAGGTGGTCGCCTTTTCCAATGGTTTTAAGATGCCGTCAGGCAAAGCTTTACTGCTTCCGGGTGCTCTCGAGCTTGGCACAACACAGTCAGAAGGAGCAGCATAGCTTCCTCAGGCACTTCTTATCGTCGGCCCAGAATGTTCAGGAGCCATTTTTTTCACTATGAGCAGTCCCTTGATCAGTGTGCTGCTGAGGAACGACGAGCACTGATTTTCGCTTATCGGAGCTGGGGAACAAATCGACTGGCAGCCAAGTCCAGCCGGGCTGCCCTTGTACTCTAACCCAAAATGAATTTTTCCGACTTCTAAATATTCCTACCGTTTTTAGCCAATTTTTTTAACTTGATGCTGTTGGTTACCATTAAAATCAAGGATGCCGTAAGCCAAGAAAGTCTAAAATAGGATCTCAAATCTTGTGTGTACGCGAAATCATTGCACTGTCAGAGAGCAGTCTAGGTACCACCTTCATAAAGATTTAATATTTTAGGTGAAACTTTTATCAGATGTCAGCTCCAAAACTAACGATTTAGATTCACGCTTAACTATTTTAAAATTCTAGAAAATATTTTCGACCGAATATTTGAATAAAGTGGCATTGAAGAAAATTAGCCCTGACTTATTTAAATGTAACACCAGTTCCTGGATAAAATTATCAACGGAATCAAAACGTTGTATTATACTTATAATAATCATCACTTTTTCTTTCATAAATAAAGGATAGCATCATTAGATCACAATTTAGATAGTAGAATGCTCGTGAGGGCGCTTCAGAAAACCTTCATTTTGACTATCGTAATGCCAACCGTAAGTATGCCAGTTCTTTATTTCGAAGCTCCAATAATAGTTTGCAATACCACTTTCACCTTCATGAGCACTCAGGACCTCTGTGGAAGTTACGTAAGCTGTTCTATTCCTCAGCTTGACCACGGGCTACGGGAGCTTTCGCTCTGTAGATCCTAGAATTCCGATCAACCCTCTACAATTCCTGCACGACACTTAACTACACTCCTGCTGCTTTCTATTGCACATCCCTTTCCAGCCGTTAGGAGCTGCTAATTCATTGATACTCAGTACGTGCGATATTTTATTAGCTTCCTGTCGTTTGGCCGTAAGCAGTGAACTGCAGCCTAACCTGCGTATTAAGAAAGGCATAAACTCTCCATTGCTAACGAAATGAGGCCGGTTCTGTGGCCTGAATATTCCGACTGTGTTTTCTAAAAGTACTCTATGCAAGTAACCTTACAACTAAAATCCTTTTCTGGTATCTGGGCACTAGTCTTACATACTTTGGTCATCATGATTATATTTCGTGACACATGGGCAAGGAACATCAAGGCCTGCTTATTTGACTTCAGCATAATTAATCACTCAGAGCGCTTTCTAAATGTATTATTTCTCCCTAGCCATCATTGGGTGACATCAGCGATGCCGTTTTTCATATGGTTGGAATCTGGCGCTTCCGATGTGGCTTCATTATGCTAGAAATAGTGAGTCTGATCTGTACTCGGCCATGCATCTAACGTTATTCCTAGATGCAGCCTCATCGGTCAATCCCAGTAAGATAGATTGATTATCGTATTTAGTGCCACCCTGAGCCCACTTTACCAATAACTGAGTTTTCCCCAAAAACTCCAATGGCCAATGCAGAGGTCGATGTAATAGTTATTTTCTGCTAGAGCTTAAAGCTCTTTATTTTGTGAGTTTTATATTAGCCAAAAATATGATCCTGCATAACTAAACTTATCTTTCAAAATTACCTCCATATACAGCTCTAAAAAAAATACGTAGACTCTGTCGTGCTGCAATGAAGTTTATAATACCCCATTTAAGGAATAGGGGAATTTTTGTTTGCATTTTTAGTTAGTCAAAAAAACTTATTCTCACGCGAAAAGAGAGGAAGTGACGTTATTATCTGAGTCGGGAAAGAAGTTTAGCTATTATAGGCTAGCCAAAGACAGATCGTCTCAAGCCCTGCTGGAATGCAGTATTGACGTGCAGCTGGTGACCACGCTAGGTGTCGTTCCTGAAGTTTAATGTGCTCAGTCGGTATTTAGTCCTTTTCTGGCTGCTGCATATTTCCACATTAAAAGTGTTTGGTCATGAGCCTGCTGCCAACGGGAAGAGTGGAAAACCACTAAATATAAATTCCAAAGCTCGATTGGGGTGCACTATTCTGGTCAAAGCAAACGCTTTGATAATTAAACTGCTTCCAAGAGCCACTGAATCAATTGAGAGGTACTCAGAGGGCGGCTGCTGTAGAAATATCGTAAATTCATGCAGGACCATTAATTGCGAGGTACAGCATGCTAGCCAAAATATTTCAGCTTTAGCACAAGCTGAATTTTGCAAATGTCTTTCATCTGAGCCAGAATTCATGGTCATTGATTTTTTGCTTTGATTGGTTAATATAGAAGTGTTTGAACTTCTATATTATATGGAAATCCGTATAATATAGCAGTTAGATCCTGCCTGTACAGCTGTACTGTCAACCTTGATATGAATTGGTCTACTCAGATCGTACAGTAAGATCGCACATTAGGTAATTTTATCTTGGAAAATGTAATAGATTAAATGCTGAAAACTAGTATTTATACATTTACGTTTTAGTACCTGGGCTATGTGAGCTGTTGATACGGGAAAGCCTGAAGTGGGGCTTGGGTCCAAACCTATACTCACTTTTGCATTTTAACTCGCATTTGATTGGGCTTGGGGTAGCCCACCAGCCGTATATGCACTGTTTCTGAAACTATGGTAAGGATGATCATTGGAGTCATATCATTGGAAGTAAAATATAATTCACTTGTATAGACCCTTAACCGAATTTCCCTATATTACGGCGCTTGACATTTGCCACCGGGTTCTAGTCCACGAGCTCGGCCGGACCTGAGTCCGGATGAGCATTTTCACCACTGTGCCAAACCAGTGCAATAGGGGTAAGGACATCTATAGCATAGATGATTTTATATCTTGTACACTTGGCTGAGCTGTTGCCTGCAGGTGTGGTGTAAGATTGGTGGACATGCATGTTTGCTGAAACATGCTACTTTGACAGTCTTAGTTATGCATTCATGTCACTTAAAATCAACTAACTTATACGTACACAAAACAACTTTTCTATTGGCGACTAAATATTACGCTCATGATTGCCTTTGGAACGATTGCAGTTGAGTGTGTTTATGGACTCACAAGCCTGCTTAGTTTTCCCAATAGTTGAGTGCAGGAAATATTACATTCAAGTATAAATGACAAGGACAGGTTACATAGTAGCAAGAAGTTGATGCACAACATTTCACATCTGTATTTTAGTGGCCTCACATGACAATGATAGGCATATCTTAAAGGCATTCTTCAATACAAAAATTGACCAAACCATTTTGGAGCAATTCGATCAGTAAGTACACTTTTGGTAGTGAAATCGTGGTCCTCAATAACCAATCTCCCTTGGCCAGCACCTGAGAGGTGGCAGGCCTTGGTTATGAGCCTTCGTCGATAGGATGTCACACTGTAATTTATCCCAGGTGAGCAACTTCAAATCACAGATGAGCTGAGAATTGCATGCCCAGTTAGCAGTGAGGTTCGATATGCTTGCCAGGGTACATATTCTATTAATAGCTGAGGCCAACTAAATTTCGTAAATAGTCTTGGATACCAAGCTAGTTTCTGCCTATGCTGACTACAGCAGCTTACAAATGCTGATTTTCCTCAACTCCTAAGTAATCTATTAACTGACCTTCGTCAGTATTTTGATATTTTTGATGTCCTGCGTCATCAAGATAGCATCATATTGAAAGGTGAGTGCCTGTTGATTTCAACCTTGCTAAACTAAACGATGATACAACTCCTTTAATCTGCTCACATAGGATACGATAGCATCATTCTTACTTTATAGCAAATACAAGTGCCTACAAAGAGATAGAGTTCTCTGAGGGCACTAAAACAAGTGCAATGTTATTATTATTACTTTCGTTGCTATCGTAATTGCTACAAAAAGTGCCAACCTGAATATGTACTTGCCAAGCACTGTGAGCATGCTTAAGCTAAAAGACGGGAACTGAGCTGCTTGCATACCGATAAAACCACTTCAGCCGAAATAGAGCTTAGTGCAACCCGACGACTGCTGTAGATCGTGAAAAAGGGTGGTTGTGGATATCTGTTATTTTTATGTTGACCGTATCTGACTTGTCCGGACTGTTTCCCTGGACTTATTGAGGTCGGAAGGCTTGAAACAACTAAGTCGACTTGTGTCATTCTTCAACTTAAGCCCTACTTGGCTCGTAATGGCATCTCATTTGAATTTGTCACCGATAACTCACCACAGTTGATATCGGTAATATTAATACGGTTAACTGAAGGCTGGAAGATATGGCTTCTCATATCTTTGTCATTCTTCGTTAATCCTTCATCTCCCGACTTGACCTCTATTAAAAGAAAACTACAAGCGCATCAGCTTATCTCGGCATTTGTCCCTACGATTCGATCTGTATGTGCTTATGCATACTGATACTGTGCATGCTGCCATTAAATATACTTGCATGTTGAACCTGTGCACAGGTGAGCATGAAAATGTCATCCCTAACCATGTTTTGTTTGCCGTTTATTGAGCATGGTATGATTAGCAGATTCCTACATCTGGAAATCACCACTTGTCTGAGGTAGTAGCTGAAACAGCTAGACGCCGAGCAGTCACCAAAAGGCACTACCACAAAAAGATCAAGGTCACAGCCCACTCGCAATCAGTTAAGTATCAAATACAGGAAGGTTAACCGTGACGAGCAGCATTGAAACTGCACCGTCCAGGGCACCAATGGCAGATAGCCCTCCCCGTCACGGGCACCTCGAATTCTATTAACTCACTTGCTACATCTATTGATGACATCTACGCATGGATTGCAGCTAATTTCTTAATACTAAACGATGATAAAACTAACTTGCTAGCTATGGGAAAACTAAGTCTGATTCAGAAATTGGAAAGATTGAAGCTCAAAACTGGTTCAGCCAGCATATATCCTGTTATAATAATAATAATAATAATTCACTTGATAAAGCGCCCTCAGAGAACTTAATCTCTCTCTAGGCGCTTTAAATTTGCTGTAAAGTGAAATGCAATTGAAAGGTAATTAAAATCATGCTTGAAAAAACAAACGAAATGAATAATATGGTTAGGGGTGACATGCACAGGGTCAGCATGCAAATGTGGTTAGTGGCAGCATGCACAGTGTCAGCACGCATAAGCACATCAAGGACGAATGACAGGGACCCACTAAATGCTGTCCTAAATAGGTGTGTTTTTAGGTTCCTTTTAAATGTGGTCAGGTCAGGGGATGTTCTGACGCAGGTCGGGAGAGAGTTCCAGGCTTTGGGAGCATATGAACTAAATGCACGGTCTCCAAAGGATTTAAGGTTTGTATGAGGTATTTCTAGACTGTTGGATTCCGAAAAGCGGATGGTACGATGCTTAGCCTGATGGGGTAGTATATCTGACAGATAGACTTGAGCCATAGAATGAAGGGACCTACAAGTGAGGGATAAAACCTTGAAGTCAATCCGTTGCTTGACTGGTAGCCAGTGCAGGTCGGCGAGAAGTGGAGTAATGTGGCAACTTCGACGCTCAAGACAGACAAGCCTAGCTGCAGTTTTTTGCACCAGCTGCAATCGCCTGATCGCACATGCTGGTAGGCAAGTGAGCAGTGAGTTGCAGAAGTCGAGACGAGATGTCACTTATATCAACTCGAACTCTAGGTGTCGTGTTCCAAAGTGACCTTTCGTTAGACGACCACGTCAGCTCCACAATAAGGTCTGCCTGCTTTCATCTAAATAACATTGCTAACATTTGGGCTTGTTTAGATCAGAATACCGCGTATACATTGGTCTATGCATTTGTGACATCCCGTCGTGACTTCTTTAACTCAGTGCCTGCTGGCCTACCGGAATATGAAGTCAGGCTCATACAGCTGGTGCCAAACTCTCTAGCTAGGCTTGTCTGTCGTGAGCGTCGCAGTTGTCAAATCACATCACTTCTTGCCGACCTGCACTTGGCCACCAGTCAAGCAAAGGATCGGCTTTAAGGTTTGGTCTCACACTTTTAGGTCTCTTCATTCTTCGGCTCCAGCCTATCTCTCAGATCTACTGCCCCAGCAGGCCAAGCATCATACCAACAGCTTTTTTGAATCCAGCAGTTTATCAATACCTCGTAAAAACCTCAAATCCTTCGGAGAACGTGTATTCAGTTCATATGCTTCCAAAGCCTGGTACTAACTTCCGACTTGAGTTAGAACATCCCCCGACTTAACCACATTTAAAAGGAACTTAAAAACACACCTATTTAAGAGAGCAGTTAGTGTGTCTCTGTGATTCGTCCTTCACGTGCTTATGTGAGCTCACACAGTGCATGCTGCCACTAACCACACTTGCAAGCTGACCCTATGAATGTTAGCCCTAACCATATTATTCATTTTGTTTACTAAGCATGATATTACTCACCATTCAATCGAGCTTCCCTTTGCAACTAATGTCAAGCGTCTAGGAAGAGATTGATTTCTCTGAGATCGCATGATCAAGTTTATTATTATTATTATCATAATTATTATTAGCCCTTCACCATCCAGGAACATTCAGGAGCGTTCTACCGGTAGAGCCGGTGAGATATTTCCTTCAACCCAAGAGCAGCAGACCAAGCTCCCATAGGTCACTTTGTGGAGCAATACCAATGAGCCTTCGAGTAACAACCGCCATCGTCAGCCGGTCAACGGAGACGATTTAACCGACTTACTCTGAGGGCAAACATTTAAAAATCCAGCTGCAAGACCCGCCGCAACACAGCCAGGTCGGCTAATGCGACCTGGTGGACCTCCATCATGGCAAAAAAACTTTGTACATTTGTAGCAAGGTTGGATGCTTGCAGCTGTATCGCCCCTTTCATTCTGTGCAACTTCCAGTTGCCAGAGGACCATTATACAATACCCTTCCAATACAACCCAGGCTTGAATAAGCTCAGCACCTGCCTTGCTTGTTTGCTCTCACTTATTTGGTAATGTCGGTAGTTAGTAACCCCAATACTGTATAATTGTGCCTCTTATTATCATTTCGCTATCAGCATTTCGCGTGCAAAACCTACCTGACGATAGATTTTTCCGGCTGGACGATCATTTGTTTCTTTTTCTCACCCATTGCTTTTGCCACTCTGGGCGATCTCTCTCATGCACTTCGGTGAACCTGTCGAACTAAGTGGTCATCGGGCCTATTAGAAACCCATACATCGTGATGTAGCTTGTGATAGGAACTCTTGCTCGACGGGCTAAAAACTCCATACAATGTGTACACGGCATGATTTTTGAAGATAATCTCATTCTGTTAGCTTTGTACAAGTCCTGGCTGTTATGGATTAACTGCCCATAAAATCTCCACCACCACTGGCTGCTGATATGGATTAACTGCCTGACTAATCACCACAACCAAATGGTTCTTCATCTATGCCCATAGATCACGCCGAAGACTTTGATATGTCACAATTGTTGCATGGTATTCCCTCAAATTCACAGCAGTATAGAGTTCATTTGAAATTTACTAAATATTTTGTTTTGAGTTGACCTGACGATAGGCCGACAGTATTTTAAATAAGCAAGGGTTCACTTTGTATCACTTCTCCCATTACCTCTAAATTTTAATATCAAATTCCGCCTCTGTATGCAAGAAATAAACCATTCCTCGTCAGGGGTGATCTGTCAAATTGTATGCACCGGCTAACTGATTTTACCTTGCTGCTTTTGCACTCGGACCGACTAGCAATTAAGGTCACACGTTCGATTAGAAATTCTGCTATGGCTTGAAGATATCATCTGCTATTATTATCGTATCATGTTTATCCTACCACACCTAAACCTCAGTCAGCCTACATTGTGGGTTCTTTTATACGAGAAAAATTGTCAGTGCACTGCAAAACCTGAAGAAACTTGCAATCGATGCCCATAAATAGTGTATCTAACCCAGCTGCTTAATCCCCTCATGACACGTCATTATTGATAAAATACCACAACACGATCGTACGATCCATTCTTCACGGCATTGCACCTTAGATTGAGCTTACTGCATGCTCGCTTAGGCAGCATAAAGTCGTTCTCAACAAATCCACTAGCTAGGCCTGATTGAACCAACCTCTAAAAATCGTAGATATGATTTAGACTGAGAGTCAATCGGCAGGCAGGCGAGTACCACTGTAGATCATACCCATTAATACTTGCAAAGACTTTGTCCAGCTTCAGTTAAATTATGTTTCATTACAGATGCAGGATAAAAAATGGTATATGTCTTTATGAAATGCTGACTCGTTCCTTAGCATTTTTGTAAGCAAGGTCGTGAAGATCGGAGAGGCCATCAAGTAAAGTATACCATTTGTTTACTATCTATCAAAAAATTCCCACATGCCTCGACTCCCTTCATTCTATGAAGCAACTCAACGTCTGTGTTCCAGTAAGCCTCTCGTGAACCCATTTTGAAATTAATCCCCCACAAATAAAATTCCACTAATCCTCTAGACCTTGTTCCTTTTGCCCTCATTATATGATGTGCAGACGTGCAGCTGCTTAACACAAGCAACAAAATGTTATTAGCATTCATGACCTCAGCCCCAGGTCATATCCCTGCCTTTCAAAGGCTGTAGCTAGGACATAAGTTGCTCAAGCATCACAGGTGCTGAGAACTTGAGGAACTACTGGTGAGTCACGGATTCCATGGGTATTACCCAAACCAATGGGAGAAGTAGTGGCACACAAGCTGACCTCTTATGTGGAACATTTAAATCTGGCAACTAAGTTAAAGTCCGGATTTAAAGCTAAGTACTTCACAAAGCCGTCGCTTTGGGTGCATAACTTCCTTATCAGAAATGTATACTACTGCGAAGTCTCTATGATTATTCAGCTTGATCAATCGGCTGCAACAGATATTGCTCAGTGAGTTCTTCGGAAACACCTATTATTTTGCGTAAAACGATACTGGTAGAGCCCTGCTACAGTTCCGGTTATATATCAGTATGATGTTGCACAGTTTGAACGTGAGAAGACGAAGCTCTTCCGAAGTAAAACTGAAGATGACCATGGGACGGATTGACAACATTGGCCTGGATGTTTGGTATAGGAAGGCTGCAGTAAGGGGGCTCAGAGGAAAATTTTGCTCTTTCTTCACAGAGCTATAACCTATAGCCCTGCATCTATCCCTCATAAACACTACTTGGCACATTTGAAAGCTTAGCTAATTACTACGATGCTATTCTTTCACATTAGCTCTATCTACACTGGTTAATTATAAGAATATTCATAACAATAAATGTGTATGGGCCCTTCAGAGAACACGATATCTTTTTGGGCGGTTGAAATTTGCTATGGAGGAAACACGATCGATCGTTAATGGTAGCATCATCAATGTCAAAGTCAAAACTTGGGTAGATGTGAAACGCCTACGGGCAGCATGCATAGCTGACTAATGGCACCATGCTTAGTATTTGCACGAAAAACATGAAAAGTACAAATCACAGGGACCCTCTAAATGCTGTGATCAGTACATTCATTGTTAGCTCCTTTATTTAAATTTTGGTAAATTAGGGGATGTCGTTACGTAATTTAAAGCAGTTTCCATGGTATTGGAGCATACGAACCTAGAACATGGTTTCCATACTATTTTAGGCTCCTACTTGGTATTGGTAAAATATTTGATTTAGAAAAGCCGGTGATACGATACAGCTTAGTGGAGAGTGGATGTCGTAGGTATGCTGGAGCCGAGGAAAAAATTGATGTATATGTAACTGAGTTAACCTGGAAATCGATTCGAGAGTTGAAAGGAATCTAGTGCAGAACAGCGACAAGTGGTGTGATTTGGCAACTGCAATGTTCACTACAGGCGACCCTGGCTGCAGCAGAGTTTTACATCAACCGTAAACCCCAGCATGGGCTATTAGGTGCACCAGGAAGCAGTAGATTACATTAATCGGTTCGGGATGTCATACAATCATAAACAATTTAAAAAGTAGTATTCCTGAAAATGCGAGAATAGTTAGCAATCTTATGTAGCTTAACATTGGTAAAATTGACAGCAAAATTGACGTGGCCTTCAGATGAAAGGCATTTTGAAACAGCACACCTAGATTTCGAGCAGGTTTACCAAGAGATATCATTCGCAACCACTTTTGAGTGTTTAATTTTCCAATTTCTACAAATCACTTGGTTTTCCATTAGCTAGTAGGTTTTCTCATCAGCTAATTAAAAAGGGTACTGTGTATCGTGTTATATTTCACAAAAACGTATTAATATTAATAATAATAATAATAATAATGTACTTTATAAAGCGCCCTCAGAGAACTTAATCTCTTTCTAGGCGCTTTACATTTGCTGCAAAGGGATATGCAATTAAATGGTAAGTAAAATCATGCTTGAAAAACAAACAAAATGAATAACATGGTTAGGGGTGACATGCACAGGGTCAGCATGCAAATGTGGTAAGTGGCAGCATGCACAGTGTCAGCATGCATAAGCACGTGAAGGACAAATCACAGTGACCCACTAAATGCTGTCCTAAATAGGTGTGTTTTTTTAAGTTCTTTCTAAATGTGGTCAGGTCGGGGGATGTTCTGACGAAGGTCAGGAGGGAGTTCCAGGCTTTGGGAGTATACGGACTAAATACATGGTCTCCAAAGGAATTGAGTTTTGTACGAGGTATTTCTAGACTGTTGGATTCCGAAAAGCGGGTGGTACGATGCTTGGCCTAATGGGGGAGTATGTCGGAGAGATAGGCTGGAGCGATTGAATGAAGGGACCTAAAAGTGAGCGAAAAAACCTTGAAGTCAATCCGTTGCTTGACTGGTAGCCGGTGCAGGTCCGCGAGAAGCGGAGTAAGTTGGCAACTGCAACGCTCATGACAGACATGCCTAGCTGCAGAGTTTTGCACCAGCTGCGATCGCGTGATCGCACATGCTGGAAGGCCAGTAAGCAGTGAGTTGCAGAAGTCGAGACGAGATATCACGAATGCATGGAACAACTCAGATGTGGTATCCTTATCTAAACAAGCCCGAATTTTAGCATTATTATGAAGCTGAAAATAGGCAAATTTGACCATGGAGCTGATATGGTCGTCTAACGAGAGATCGCTTTGGAATATGACACCTAGATTTTGAGCTGATTCGACAGGAGATATCCTGGCCGAGCCAATTTTGAGCGTCAACCTCTCCAATTTCTGAATCACACTGGGTTTTCCCATAACTAGTATTAGGGGATATATATATATATATCGATCTATCTATCTATCTATCTATCTATCTCTTTCTCTCTCTCTCTCTCTCTCTCTCTCTATATATATATATATATATGTATATATATATATATATATATATATATATATATATGTATATATATATATATATATATATATATATATATATGCATGATTAAATGGAGTTCATGTTCTATTAAAATAAAAATAAAACTCAGTATAATTAAAGAAATTAATGGATTGAAAGGAAACGAGCAGTGGTGGTGGTGGTTTCGGCAGCTGCCGGATCCGAGAGCTATACAGTTTCATCCTGCGGAGTATGTTCCAGCTCGATGCCGCCAGGCATGTGTTCGAACCCGTCTAAGCAGGCGGATGCTACGGCGTGCAGAGCTCAAGCCTCAGAGGTCTACTGAGTATTACTCGACCGCAAGAGATTTTGTTATGCCCTATTCGCACAAATTAAAGTGCAGAATACGAGGAAGGCTGTATATATATATATATATATATATATATATATATATATATATATGTATATATATATGTGTATATATGTATATATATATATATATATATATATGTGTGTATATATATATATATATATATGTGTAGATATGTATATATACATATATATATATATATATATGTATATATATATATGTATATATATATATATATATATATAGATATGTATATATATATATATATATATATATATATATATATATAAAGCACGAGTAATCTGCTTCCTGACCAATCGGTTGAGCTTAACCCTGATGAACGACAGCACGGTCTTTTCCCTCAGCTGAGATCTGGGTCCCCTGCTTCAAAGTTGCAACACACTGCTTCGCTTACACATAGTTTATGGAAGAGCATCTGGTGCACATCTTCGATGCCTTGGGTGCCTTTGCACCACTCATTACCCCAATACCAAGACCGTAGGGTTCGTACCACGAACGGTAGGACCGAAGTCGACGCCTGACCCTGGTACCGGAAGTCACTTGGGATGCATTTCGTGATCTTCTGATTCTCGGCCTCACCATGGCATCCTCAGAGTTTTTGAACAGGACGTCCGATTCAATAATGATGGTGGTTTTTCCATGGTGGAAGATATGATACATGGCGTTGACCTGTGGCTCACAGAAGCCCAGCTGTCTAGTATCGCCTATTGCAGCAGTAGGTCGTGCAAGGCTCTCTAGAGTGCTTTACATTGTCGCCCCTGATTGGTGGCAGCAGTTCTAGAGAGCTTGGGGCTCGGTCTGCCTTTCTTAGGGCAGCGACGGCATGCAGTGGAATGCGAGGATCAAAGTGGTGGCCTTAGAGCACACCGGAAGCAGGTCCAGGCTGGCTCGGCGATTGTAGAGCCTTGCCTCGACCGATGCTCCGTGACCAGTCACGAAGAAATGGATGCTTTTGTCGCTCGCTTCTGGGTCCCTTCATTCTATGGCTCCAGCCTATCTGTCAGATATACTACCCCATCAGGCCAAGCATCGTACCACCGCTTTTCGGTATCCAACAGTCTAGAAATACCTCGTACAAACCTTAAATCCTTTGGAGACCGAGCATTTAGGTCATATGCTCCCAAAGCCTGGAACTCCCTCCCGACCTGCGTCAGAACATCCCCTGATCTGACCACATTTAAAAGGAACCTAAAAAAAACACCTTTTTAAGACAGCATTTAGTGGGTCCCTGTGATTCGCCCTTGATGTGCAAATGAGTGCTGAAACTGTGCATGCTGCCACTAACCACATTTGCATGCTGACCCTGTGCATGTCACCCTTAACCATATTATTCATTTCGTTTGTTTTTCAAGCATGATTTTACTTACCATTCAATTGCATTTCACTTTACAGCAAATGTAAAGCGCCTAGAGAGAGATTAAGTTCTCTGAGGGCGCTTTATCAAGTGAATTATTAGTAACATTATCATTATTATGCGAGCCGGGAAGAGGCTGTAAGGAGGCACCGGGACATTTTGCCCTGGTCGATCTGGGCCTTCCAATACTCTCGGCGCAGACCTTTGGAGGCAACACATGGGGGATGCATTCCTCACTGGTTTTAAGATTACTCCAGCAGAGCTTCAACACTTTGGGGTGACTCTAGTGCTGCACCACAATCAGACGGGCAGCATGGCTTCCTCAGGCACTTCTTATCGTCAGCCAAGAGTGATAGCGAACCATCTAGGTTGACAGTGAGCAGGTCCTTGAGCACTGCTCTGCTGATGAACGTCGAGCACAGCTCACTGGTTTTTTAAGCCAGAGCACCCATCGACCGGGCTGTCGAGCCCAGCCGATGTCTTGACGCATTCAAGATGGTGGTAGCAGGGAGCTGACCGCTCGGCAGGCCTGAGTGGCCTCAGGATCCACGTATTCCATTGAAGTCGCAACATATCAAGAGCACCACATGCAGCATAGTGCTTTAGGCGATTCGACGTGCCGGGCACTATTAAGGAGCAAAGCAAAATTACAACTGATTGACATTTGTACAGGAGTAAAGCCAGTGATGGACTATTCACTGAAATTGGCTAGATGAAAATGAACAGAGAGTATAAAAAGCGAAAAATACCGGACAAAGCCTGGAGCCCGGAGGTTGTTCTTCAGATGATCTTGCTCCGTTCACACCAAAATAAACGTGCCCCATTGATGTGCAGAACAGTGAAGTCGAGCACGGAAAGACGCACTAGAGCAGATCTTGACGATCTACAGCATCAAAAATTGTCAGAAGATCGAGCCAGAAAAGCAGAGAGACAGTATCTAAGTAGGCATACCTAAGAAATTCATTTTACGCCCATAGCAGTACAAACTATCTGGAGTGATTAGCTCTAAAGCAAAACAGGAACCTATTATCTAGGAGTGAAGTATGCTAGCAGTTCAGCTGGTCTGCCGAAATTCATTCTAGTGTCCTTGATAGGAGCAGAAGAAGTGATACTGGGCATACATTGATTAAGTTCTGTTTGCCTAGTGTGTTTTAGGGCGTTCTAGCTTGAATATTGCTAATTTCAAAGATGGTTGCATATATCATCTGTTTAATGGTATTTTGTTATTTTTCATGGCGGCAGATCTATATATCATATAAAAAGGACAGTAGAAATAGGGTCTACAGAATTGATTATCGTCTATATTGTGGATATAAAGGCCGTTCATAGCCTCCTTAAATGCTTACATTGCAATGTTGCATAGGATTGTGTAAGTTCTAGGTCGTCTGGGCGAGAGTCCCCTGTGAGTTTAATTAGCTTAGCTGGATTTGACAGTAATAGGCGATGACAGCATGTAGTTTCGGAAGAAAATTGGGTCTGGTCTGTGACGATGGCTGTTAGTAGTGCAATGCACGATCGTGCTACCAGAAAAATTGAGTCAGTCAGTGAACAAAATTCGATGCAGGGAGAGACAAATATATTTTAAAATTAATGTTAAAATTCATCCCTCACCTAAATACATCTATTTCTTGCACAAGAAATGAAAATAAGAATTAGCCACACACGAGATCAAGTAGGACTCTACCCCTTAAGGGCGATAGACCAAGGCTATCGCCGGCAGCTTGCTATCGAATGAACTCATAACAGATTGGAATGGCTTTTTTCGAGGGGATCGCACAAGGAAATTGAGTCATTGGTGTGGAATAGCAGCGAATCGACCACAATTTGTCGGTAATCTAGTCGCATGAAAAGTAAGAAGTCATGTGACATTTTGGTGAATATGAAATGTGCCTTTGCCCAATCGGAAACAAATGAGCAACTCAATGCAGGTCCCACCATTAGCACAGGATGCAAGTAAGGTTTTAATTTGAAAAGTAGTTGAAGACCTTCCCAGTGCTGCTGTTCATGCTTTTAGTCGAAATGAGATCATTATTAAATACATTCAAGGGTAAATACCCTAACTGGCTTCGTTTTTAAGAACTTGATGAAGGGTTAGATCATCTTTGTTCTACACATAATTAATTCTAACGGAATCGCTATAATATTTCCACGATGAAGATATGACAGTTAATATTGAGAATATTGCATGTATCACATGACTTAAAAAAACTCTACTACTATGGTAAGTTAGCCTCCATGTCACAAGTCCTAGGTTCGCCTGTAAAGGCCTTCTTTAAGGCCTATTCATAACAGTGAATTTATATTGCATGGGAAAGTTTCTGTGGACAAACCTCCTTGCAAAAGTTCCTGAGAATTTGCTTTATCACTTCAACAACAGTTTCAAAGTTAAATAAATTTGCCACTGATCTACAGCAATGTACAACCAAGCCTGATAGTCGGCATTCATGAGGAGCAGGGTTAGAAGAACTGCCTCTAAAATATCACCTATAAAGTCCTTGAAGTCGTGCATTATTCTCGAGTTGACTAGATTTTGTTTACTTGATATGCTGATTAAAAGTTATTTGGTTAATTAAAATATATTTGGCAAATCATATTTTCAATCCGTAAAAATTGAAAAAGCTGACGGACACAAAGAATTGCATACTTTAAGGTCATTAGGCAGTAATGTAGAACAATACAGTGATAGAGCAAGCATGCCAGTCTCCAGTTCAGAACTCGGCTTAAACGACCCATTTATTTGTAATTCTGTATCTTGCAATATTGCGTTTGTAGATGGCTATTCCTTGCTAAATCTCTCTTATCTTAAAAAGACCTTGAAAAACATCGTTTGTCAGTGAAACCTTAATTCAAACTTACGACAAACCCGCTGAACGGAGCATCTATAACAACTTTGTTGACTTGCCAACGTTTTATTTTTTGCTGAGCAGTCAAATAGTTTTAAACTGGAGAAATATGGTGAAACAATCACCCATAATGCTTTAACATAAGATGCTGGTAATGATGGGGCAGGAACTTAACCCTAAGCTGATAGCAAGGGTATGGTTAACGCTCCTAGATGATTTAGAGCCTATACATTTTGTCCGGATTAATTAGTGCTGAAAGGCTGCGAAGTTGCACGCTTCCTTCAGCAATTCTATTTCGAGAGATGAAAACTTTACTGAGCTCGTTAAGCCAGGCCCGGCTTGGGACAATAAACTAGATATGTATATTAAATAGACGATGAATACACACACACACACACACACACACACACACACACACACACACACACACACACACACACACACATATATATATATATATATATATATTTATATTCGTACATATATTTACGGTTATTTTATATTATATTGCAATCACTTCATATATTAGATACACTGCTGATCTCTGACCATGCACTGTAAAACTTTTAAAGCTTTTCTCAATACAGCCCTAACGGGTGCTAGCAAAGGCTGAATCTGTTCACACGCATAGTGGTTTATTCTTGTACGTCTAAGAGTTAGATCGAGTCGTGTACACCTGTTTGCAGGAAATAAATTAGAGACATGAATCTTCTAACTGCCAATCCTTTTGGTATCGATTTCAGTCTAGCCTCCCTAAATCAGTGAATATTTTGCCATTGTCAAAGGGTCTAGGGCTGCCTTTCTACTGACTGCCGAAAAACCTTGAGTGTGCACAAAAATGAATTCACAGCCATTCTTAACTTTTTAAGTGATTATATTTGCCTCAATGTATCGCCCCTGGGCAAGAGTCATAGCGGCTGCAGTTGATTCTCTAAAGACTGCCTATAAACCTTAAATGTGCAGGCCAATATAACTGACGGCCATTCTTAACTTTTTTAGTGACTATTTGCCTTGATAGATTTCTCTGTTCTTTATTTTATCTAGGTTTAGGAGTCACATTTCTCATCACGTAACAAGATCACTGACTAGTAAGTATCACTAGTTTAGCCTCCACCAATAAAATGGCATTTTCATTTTAGTGAATTATTTAGTGCGTGGGACCTCAAGTTGCGGTTTCCAGCATAAACAGGAACATCATCTAACTTAGTGACCACTCTTTCAGAAGAATAAATTACTATGCTGTAAATAGAGTTTTTGCAATCAGACACAGCTTACAATGCTCCCGTATAATCTTTATTTTACAAATCTATCTTATTTTTTGACAATTTGGAGTTCTTAGCACATGCTGTTTGGCAATGTAATAATAGTGATAATAATAATAATGCACTTGATAAAGCACCCTCAGATAACTTAACCTCTCTGTAGGCGCTTTACATTTGCTGCAAAGGGAAATGCAATTGAATGGTGAGTAAAATCATGTATGTCTACGAGTTGTAAAAACCAGACAAGTTGTTCAGCCTTAAGCTGTAAACCGACAATGGTCGCTACGCTTTCGAAGCTTTTTATTTACCTTACGAAAGATTCACACCTTAAGACTAATGAAAGCCTGGTAATTCTCTTGAAAAAAGTATAATGTATTCGGTAAAATGATCCCAATGTTTACAATGAACTGGAAGCGATTTAGCAGGCATTCAAGTTACTCTTATAAAAAAGGTAGACAATCACCTTGAAGAAAATCCTAAATATTCGTGAACAAGCTGCTAGGTCAAAAAGCAGGTCTAGCTACTGTTAGTCTGGCGACCTTTAATTACCTTTTAGGAAAGCTATGTAAACACGACACAGCACTAGGATGAATTTTAACCTCATCGATAGAGCTAGGCTTAGCAGTGGTAGGTCTCATAAGCTGGAACAATTTAGGCACAGTTATAGAGCTGTTTTATGAAGCATTCGTCGCCAGATGATCGCAAAAAGTCTCGTCAACACCTACTAAACTGAATTAGTGTAATAATGAGGTCGGTAATGCAAGCACAGCAATTACTCGGCACGGTCAAAGCTAGGCGACCCTTTATAGCAGCTGACCTTAGGTGCTGCAACATCAAAACAGCCAGGTGCATAACAATCTATTCCAGCTTCCTAAAACGCGGCCATTATTCTCTTTTAACCTTTGATTAGTCTGGATAAAAACGAAGCATCTACAGCTACCAAAAGGGCTGACTTAGCACACTAATTTGTGGTGGCTTTTGTAGCTCTGCCCAGACTTTGTAACTTATACCTCTCCACGATTTGCACTCTCCTTTTTTTGAAGTGACTGCCAGGCATAACCAATGGGTTCACTTGCATGCAGATGATTCTCAGTTATACTTTAGATTTGGCCCCATCTGGTCTTCCAGCACGTCAAATGTTGTCACTCCGCTGCTTTGCATATAGATGGCATCCCCAAATGACAACTCGCAGGGTTTGTAAATCTTTTGGAGACCCAGCCTATTGCCTGAAACTCACTTTCGGCTACCAAAGCCTGAAACTCACTTCCGTATGCCCCTATTAAAGTCCTGACTTGTTTAAGTTTAAAAATAAGCTAAGTCACGCAGTTTCTCAAAGCCATAAGTTTTTCAATACGATTCGTCCGTTGTGTGCGAATGTCTACCGACATTGAACACGCTCCCATTAACTATATATGCATGCTCACCCCAAGCACATCACCCCTAACCATGTTTCGCTTATTGACACCTAGAATGCCATGATCACATTCGATCTTGCTTTTCGGCAGAAAAATCATGCCAATAATGAGATCGACGACTCTTAAAAAGGTTTACAAACTTATAGTTATTATCGTTATTACTATTGCTTTAAGACGTACTTGTGCTTAACCAAACTTAACACTCGTTTGAAAAAAGAGTTTTTTCTGTTAATCTATTGCATCTCGAGCACAAGCATTAAGTAATTCTGCCAGACTGACAAACGAACAGAAAGACTTTGCTTACTGTCGAGTACTGTACCAGGAATATTATCATATAAGAAGTAGCTTAAAAAGAAACGGTTCTTATTTAGACAATCAAAGGGTAATTCGAATGGATTAACTATAATTTATTGAGCTCTCCCTCACTGCGTTCATTGGTGAACATACTTCAGTTACCAACCGTCTTAAGCTCAGTTTGTTGCTATTCTCGTCCTTCAGAATCATGGCCACTTTCCTGAAATTGGGCTAAGCGGTTTACGACGTCAAGCAAGAGAGTGTTGCTAATCTATTGTATTTTTTTATACCTCGCAGCTTGATTTTTAATATCAGATACGACGGCTTTGAACGGGAAAGCCTCGGGAGCTCGAGCTCACTGAAGATTACCTGAAAGGCTGCAATTCTACTTTATTAGAATTTTAGTTTCTTTTGAATTTGGTTATAGGTCATAGTTTAGTCGGGTGTTTTGACGCATACCCAATGAAACACTTTGAGTGCACAGCCTTCGTCTCTGTCAGTAGATCAATTGCACTGCTGAAGACCAGGTCGTCGCACCTCAAACATTCCTTTAGACGTTCGTCACTACCTTTTGGCATTCCTCGTTTCTAACTTACAACTACCTAAAATTCAGCTTTGGATTGGGCGTCCCATCGCATAAACTAATATGACATTTACTGAGAAGACCGAATGGACGGTTTGCATCTTCAAAGTACAAGACCTAGACTGCTGATACCTGGTCCTGTCCTGTGAACTTAAAATGCCCATGCTAGTATCAGCAGCAGAAGTTTCTATGTCGCATGGGTATCCAAATGCCTTCATCACCAGAAAAGAGAACCTTAACTGACGTAGTCACCATGTAGTCGCTTAATACATGGCATCAAGTAGTCAGCTAATGCTAGCCCACGTGTTATGTGAGCCATCTTAGTGCAGCATGACGGGCTACGGGTCAGCCATTGAACCTGCCTGGAAATCTTAATTAGCAAACAAGGAGTTGGCTTCTCAGAAGCAGCGTACTTATATTGAGCAGGGTGGTTTTGTCTCGACTTCCTAGAGGATGTGATTCGGTCGCTAGTAAAGCCGTGGCTAACGAACTCTACTTTGCAGCTACAGGTGATCGATTACTCAACTTACTTACCCTAGCCTTAACCGTCAGCTAGCCTCGTTGCCTGGCTATGCCTGATTATTGCTCTACAGCTTGACGAAGTTCTTTAAGCTGTCACTACTTAAAAAAATGTGTTTAGCCTTTGTTTATCTATATATGTTTTTTTATCTATGCACTTGATAAAGCGCCCTAAGAGAACTCTATCTCTTTCTAGGCGCATTACATTTGCTGCAAAGGGAAATGCAATTGAATGGTGACTAAATTCATGCTTGATAAACAACATGAATAACATGGTTAGGGGCGACATGCACAGGATCAGCATGCAAATGTGGTTAGTGGCAGCATGCACAGTGGCAGTACGCTTTAGCACATAAAGGAGGGGTCACATGGACCCGCTAAATCCTGTCTTAAATAGGCGTGTTCTTTTTATATGTGATTAAGTCAGGTGACTTTCTGACGCAAGTCGGGAGGCACCTTCACATGTTCTTGGTGCTGATGCTCCTACCTTCGGGTGACTTTTTAACCTGGACGGCTAACTCATCCAAAGAGCTGCTTAAAGCTCTTCGGCTGCCCAATGGTGATGTAAAATGCGCACGTAATGCAGCCCTGGCAAACGCCTTTACTGCCAAGCAAGCAGGGTATATTTTATGTAATTACCAGGAGCCTTTCCTCTTACCACTGGACCTCAGTGCAAGTGATTTTGCTCCTGCTGACCCACACATTACCGGAGCCAGGTAGAAGTGAGTTAACTTGCTCCGGCTCAACCAGAGAGCTTATAGCGTAATTGCACTAGCATTCAATGATGTGATGGCTAAGCAGGCAATATGCCTGAATTGACCAGAAGTCTCATCTCGACTTCCTGATGTGACTGATTCGGTCGCTTGCAGTTTATACTTTCTAGTCACACTGAGCTTGATCTGTATGTATTAAAGTCAATCGAGAGGGTTATTCATGACGTTTTTTGGGTCAGGTTAAGAGACTACTAAGTGGTAGGCAATTAGTTTTTCAGACTTGGCTAGTTAGCACACACATTTATTCAACAGACGGCAAGAGTGCAAGTGCGTCCAAAGAAGCAGGATGCTGAATCACAATTCCTAGTCCTGCAGACCAGGAGATGGTGTTTTTTCTGCTTAACTCTGAGCTTAGCACTAGTAGCTAAACAATAATAAGAGGATACCATTCGGCCGACACCGGAAGCTTAGATATCTGCCCATGCTGCTGAGGAAACCTCGAATCAGCGCCTTCATCGTGTAAGCCAACCACTAAAGCTAGATGGGTACTGGCAGATGAACGTGGTAATCATCGTCGCACAAATGAAAAGAACTCATTCCATCAAGTCAATCATACCAACGTGTTTTGAGCGGTCATGCCACGATCTTGATGGTATTCTTGTTTTAAAATCTTTGAGGTTGATTTTGAATTAGGTATGTAATGTCAATAAACTAAGGGCTTCTTAACTGCTTAGGCGCTATTCGCTTTTATAATCGTAATACCTTGATGGCTGCATTTACGCATTGTGCGGTCTCTGCTGTGCCGTGCTGGATAATCGTCCATAGCCCCTCATCTGTTTTGTTGGTTAGGGAAGTTGTGTAATAGGTGCTTACGTGTCTCTATCTTAGGGGTTAGATTGTTGTGGCTCGATGCCCTCATTAACAGACGTTTGGAACTAAGGTTTGGCTTACGGTTCGGTTGCACATTATATTGTAGCGTTTGCCTCCGGAGCCACTCTATGCATTTCATTTGAATACATGGCAGTTCTGCGATTGTCGCGATAATTCTATTAGTGCTTCTGCAAGCCTGGCTATTGAGCCAGCCGTATTCAATTTACATCTTGCAAGGCCTTACTTGTGTTTACATTAGCTCTGTATTCCTCGTTTACGTGTTGCGTTGTGGCATGTGCAAGACTGATTTTGACAGACCAACTAGTCCAGTCTCAATATTAGGCCCACCATTAAATCGTGTTTCCCTTTGCAGCAAATGTAAAGCGCCTAGCTAGAGATTGATTTCTCTGATGGCGCTTTATCAAGTGCATTATTAATAATATTATAATTCAAGCCACTTTTATCCGTTACCAGTGAAGTCAGGTGTGAAGTCAGGTGTGAGGCTCGCTTACATTGTTCGATAATGGATGAATAAGGTTTTAGTGCATCGAGTTACTAGGTTAGCTAATGAATTGAATCGACTGCTAGCTGAGTTGAGATGTGCTGAGCATTTTATGTTTTTCTTCGCACCCTGGGGTGAGGGGAGCATGATAGTAGGTTTAGTGTGGGTTACGGATAAAATTACAATCCTAAACACAAAGTGATTGACTGCAGGATAAATAAACTAATTACCCTTCCTGGGCTGAGATGCACCAATATTAGCTATCTCCTCCTTGGTCCCTAGTTGCGATTCGAGTGAGAGTGCAATGCAACAAACTGAATACAGTATGACTGTTAAAGCAAAAGCAATTTATTGCTGTAGAAATAAGCTAATTTGCTGGCCTGCCACTATCATTTGAAATCCACAGAGCCCTAATTAAATATTTTTTTCAATAGGCCGAGGGCTTAATACGTGAAACTGATGCATTGTCTCATTCATTTGAGTATGCTAGCCTTGTAAATTGTATTGATAAAGCTAATTGCTCAATCAGGATCTTCAAATTGGATGCTAGTTGTTAGTGCTTTAAATGACGTTGTTCTTAAAGATGAGAGCATTTGCATCTCATGTTTTCCCAGTGACAGGATTTGACTGACAGTTTGCAACAGTCGGATGTGGCTTTATGTGACCATGAGCTCTGTGCCATCTTGGCAATGATGTAGAATAGGTGAACTGTAAGCCATAACATCAATATTGGGTAAGGAAGATACTGATCTATGTGACCCTGTGTACATCAGTGATATTCTAAATTCTTAAAACTGCGGTAAGCATGTAGTTCACCTGAGATTATTTTAAAGATTTTAAAGAACAATAAACGACATTAGGCTATGACAAATCGAACATGCTGTATACAATTGGGTGAGATAGTCAAGAATACCAGTGACCTTCAAAATAGCTTCATTAATACGATTGTGAAGGGCTTCTGCTGACTATAAATGAAGATATAAGAGACCAGCATCAGGCACATTTCCCAAGAAATACTTTCTATGTTAAGTTGGTTGAAAATATTGGATCTTTTACGGAAAACCGTACACGTGCATTACTGATTGCATTAAGACTTAGCTAGCTGTCTCAGACTTTAAAAAGAAGAGAGGGCAAGTCTGAAATTATTTTTTATCATATTTTTAATTCATATATCGCGAAAAATCATTTTCACGATAACATTAACAAACACAGATGCAGATTTGGTTTGGAATATAGTTTGCATGAACGAAATTCAACGCATCCTCATTTCTAAACTGGCAATGTAATGAATATAAGATTTATATGGTAAACCTACATCTCAACCAATGGTGTAGCTGATTAGTATATCCATAACAATATCTCAATGCTGAACTTTCGGTTGAATAATCCTGCTTGACCTGGCTTGAAACTACTCATTCTCCTTGTATGCTTTAATCAGGTTGTTTGGAACCTAATGAATCTTCACGATGGCGAACGTCCAGGCTATTAGGCTTTATAGCATAGTCATTGTAGCACGAGGTTTCGTAGTAAATTAGTATAATTTGAGATTCACTGTAGCGATATTTATAAGCAGCGTAATAAGGTGCCAGTTTTCTTTTCGAACTCCAAATTAGGAAGAAATGCCTTACATAGTTGTTTTTCTCAGGTGGCATATAAGGATCGAGTTCAATGGGAATTGTGAAGCTGCACCGGTAGCAGCGTACAACCATTTGCTTTAATATTGTCTAAAAAACTAGACAATTGAATATTAGCTAAATAATAGCCGTAAGGTATAGGCATATATGCATTCTTTTACTGATACTCTAATACCCTAATAGGTTTATTAATGACGAATAGACCAACGAAAAAATCACGTAATGAAAACGGTTCTCTCACTAGAGATATAGTAACATGGAACGAGGCATGCAGAGCTAGTTAAAACACTGAGAAACAGAAAAGTAGAATAACGAGGTTTAATGCATTTTAAGGTGCTTGTGTTTGACCACAGAGCTCTTGGCCTGGAGCTTATCACGAGTGTGAAGTGCCTGGATAGTGAATTGGTTTTTTTGTAGCCCTTTGCAAACATATTCACTATCTTGCATGAAAGATGCAAGTGAAAAGAGAGCTTGGGCATATATAAACAGTTAAATGGTAAAACTATTAAACTCGCATAGGGTTAAGACATAAAGAAAAATGAAGAAAGATAAAGTTTAGACACAGTAAGGTATGGTATATGGTAGGGTATAAGCATGATGCCTCATGGGCTGTAAGCAATGATCGTGAATGGAGAAGAGGCTTATTTAATACATTCCCTTCTTAATTAGGTAGCCAAAAAGTCGAGCCGGGCGAATTATTTTTAAACTCAGTGAATATGTTGTACAACATCCTAATCCATCAACCATAAAGCAGGCAGCACGAAGCGCAAAACCAAGTTGAAATGCTAATCGACATTCCGTCCATAAAGTCCAGCAAACAGCAACGCCAGCAGCAAATATGCTATACGTAAAATCAATCCAAGCTGATTTAACAGCCTCTTTTTGTATAGCGACAGAAGAAGCCTTTACGGCTATCACCACTGCTTGCAGTGGCGATAAATGATCGCCCACCGCAGGAATCGAACCCGCGACCTCGGGACCGAGGTCGTGAAAGCAACCGCCTTACCTAGTGTGCCATCACGGCTCACCGCTATTAGCACATGGCGATTGTAAAAAAAGACCATATTGCCTGTTCAACTCGTGCTACTGCAACAATTTGTGTGCTTTTCATCTATAGTAGTGGCTGAATGCTCGATATTGCACACTGTTATATATTGTGAGTCCTAAATCATTAGTGGTGCGCACCATTGTAGCTAAAAAGAGTTTTCGAGAGATCATTAAGTTGGGCTGGATAGCTAGCCAGACTAGGGCTAATTACGATTAGTACATCAGTCATCATACTCGGACTAACAAGTTACCACCAGTCATTACATCTTATGCTTAAGCTCGAGAGTACCTGATGTCGTCCACTGCCTACTACATATCCGGTAGCAATGTCATTCAGCAGGCCTACGTCAGCAGAGCCGACAGTGTTAGGGTTTACTGGAAAAGGTGCTGTAGATGTCAGCACAAACATCTGCGTTTGGCTGGTAGCTTTTGGGTGTGATCTGAAGCTGCATCACAACATAACAGGTGTTGGCTACACTTTGTACGAGATAGGGCTTCTACTTGCTCGTCCATGGTTCTGGTTTCGAGGAATGCAGCAATTCGAGACGGGAGCTGCTGCGGTAGAAAACACTCGGTGGATAACAGGGACAGAAGTTTGACAAATGTCAATAAAGCAGATTTACAGATTTCGCTGGATTTTTTAAATAGAGCACTTGCTGCAAGCACACTATTCAACTGTTCACTAACCAAAGAAATGGTTTAACAGCTAGACATAATAATTTCATCCGCAAACAGGATATTTACTTTGGTTTCTGGAATGGAAGTAGTACATTCTGGAACATAATTAGCTGATCTGACTGTCTCTGCAGAGGAATTACATGCAGATGGGTTGCAATTAACGTGCAGTCGTAGAGTTTATGGGAAATCATTACACCAATCAAAGCCCGAGCTATGGGCAGTCTATGGGATGGTAACGTACCGCAACACAGCACGACATTTGCCCGAAAAAGTGAACAAATGAAGCTCGCAGTTCCTGTCTCAAAGAGGCCAATCGCTAGGCTATAGCTATGCCGCACTTGCACATGCTTCAGAAGGCCTAAGATTCTTTTATTGAGTGGGGAATTCTTGACCTACATTTCATCTATGGTATACTTTCTAAATGCTTATGCTTCTTTAGCAATTTGTAAGCTACCTACCTGAGCTGCTGCATCAGTTTCAGCCTGTTCGCGCCCTCAGGTCCTGTGTGGACAATAAACTAGCTGTCCCATTCCTCCGCTTAAAGACAGTCGGTGACAGAAGCTTTAGCTCTGCAGGTCCTAGACTTTGGAATTCGCTTCCACAATTCTTACGCAACGACATCTACTCTCCAACTGCTGACTACGGCACATCTTTTTCAGAGGTCCTGAACTGCTACTTCTATGCTACTCACTACCTCAACTGCTCTCCTGACTCTGCTATGCTTCCTACTTTCTCTTTGTTGCGTGAGATGAAGTCTGTTGGCTACCGAATGCGTACCGAAAGCCACTTAGGCTGTGAGTGCGCAATACAAAACTCTCCTGCGTAACACCCACATGGTCTTTATGACTTTGTGGAGTTACTGACGGAGATACATTACATTACATAGTAGGAGTGAGGCACACCACTTTCGGGATTGAACCACTGAATATAGTTATCTGTGATATTGAAGAATGATTATTTTCATTCTGAAATGCAGCCCTCATATCAATAAGCGTAATAACATAAACAAATCTAGACCGGAATAGATTTGAAGAAACCACTTTTGCGTCAGGTAGACTAGAGTATCTCGTTAAGCGAAAGTGAAGTCACTTAACCATTAAAAAACCCTCAGGAGCGAGCGCTCAAGCGAATGCGAGCTGAAGAGAAGGTAGCCAGTTCATCAACAAGCACTTCATGATTCCAGCATCATGTGAGATTGAGAGACTTTTCTCCATGGCAAAGCGAGTGTTCTGTCGTCAACGTAGTAGTTTGCAACCTAAAACCTGGGAGTCTCTGCTTTTTCTGAATCAAAACAAGCTACTGTCGAATGTGGCTCTGGTTGCCTTGAAAGTGAAGGAAAATTACTCAGAGCCGGCAGATGATAATGAAGATAATGAAGAAGACTATAAATATAATTGGTGAAATAACAGACTATAAATCTCAATTTGAGATGTATAAGATGCGCAATATATTGAATTACTGGCAGATAATATAACAATATACTCAATTTTTGGAATTGAACACTGCAATGTATTTTTTTGAACATATTAGAATATTGAATAGAAGAGCAACACTATTTTGAGCAGCCTTGGGTTGAAGTGTCATAGGAGGCCAGTGGTCGGCCACCACAGGCGGCAACGTAGTGGCCATGCAGCACCTATGTTGGAGCATGCATCTCCAACCAGCACATAGTAGCAGCGTAGTCGGGCCGAACAGCGCCTGGTCGGCGAAGCAGTGAGACACAGTCGACAGTACATATGTAAAGGGGAGCGTCGCCGACGAGCGTTGAGTGGCGGCGCAGGAGTGAAGAGCATACCAGTTGGTCGTGGTTGGTTTAGTCACCGAGTTTTCCAGTTGAATCGTTGGTGGTCGGTTTCTGAGTTGCGTATTTGCGTCCAGTTGTTTACGGTCGAGCAACGTTGTGCGTTTAAACCAATCGTTAGAGGCACCAGTTTGTAGGTGCTCGAGCTCATGATTTCGGCTTGACGAAGACAAAAGCTCTCCCCCACACACGCTCTTATCGTACTAACGACGACAGCTGTACTGTGTCACACCCTGGAAAATGCAAAAGAGTGAGCGTACATGCGGATGTAGAAGCCGTCGTGTTGCAGCTACGGAGAGCCAGCACAGACGATAGAAAAGAGACTGAGAGGAAGATAGAGGAAAAAGCGTCAACATAGCGTAGTTCGTATCACGTGTGTGTGTATGTATTGTATGCCTGCTCATCTGATGAGCCTGTAATGTGGTGTGAACACAGGCCAGTAACCCACTGGTGGCCAGATGTTGGATTTCAGTCTAGAAATACCTCGTACAAACCTTAAATCCTTTGGAGACCGTGCATTTAGTTCATATGCTCCCGAAGCCTGGATCTCCCTCCCGACCTGCGTCAGGACATCCCCTGACCTGACCACATTTGAAAGGAACCTAAAAACACACCTATTTAGGACAGCATTTAGTGGGTCCCTGTGATTCGTCCTCTATGTGCTTATGCGTGCTGACACTGTGCATGCTGCCACTAACCACATTTGCATGCTGACCCTGTGCATGTCACCCCTAACCATATTATTCATTTCGTTTGTTTTTCAAGCATGATTTTACTTACCATTCAATTGCGTTTCACTTTGCATCAAATGTAAAGCGCCTAGAGAGAGATTGGGTTCTCTGAGGGCGCTTTATCAAGTGAATTATTATTATTTACCATCTGGGTCGGCCGGTGCACCTCTGTGGTCTACCTGTGATGTGGTATGGACACAGGCCGGTAACCTGCTGGTAGGGAGATGGGGACTGGAGAGTGGAGGAGTGGGGGAGTCGAGTGAGAGCAGGGGCCGAGGGGAGCCGTGCGCTCTTCGGCTCCGTGCGTCGGGAATAAGCTGTCGGCGTTGAGCATCGGCTGGCTCTCTGCTATGCCCACAAACGACGCACAGGCCGATGAACACGCAGAAAAGTCATTGCTGCCGGACTAGTAGTTCACGCGATCACAGGGGACCTGTTGCAATTAAATCAAGCTTAGGCAACAGATAGATTCTAAATGCAGCTCCTAATGAGGCGGTACTCATCCCGTGAGTCGGTGGAGTGGAGTGATTCCAGCTGGGGCGGCACTGCATTGTGGGAGTGGTCACGCCCACAACCGGTCATTTTTAAACCATACGGATCTATCTCATGGAACCTATTGAATTAGAACTGTCTGTGCAGAACTTAATTTTAATCTTAGGCTTTTAAAGAATGCAAATGTTAATTCTGAAACTGTGATTATTAAAACTATTCTACACGTTTCCTTTGGTACTGTTTAACAGCAGGTCAAAAATAATCCATTAAAGCAAGTTCAACTTAAAACTTATAAGCTTCAGCTGCATCTTTTTCAGGAGATAACTAGTGTGATCGTAATTTCTCCCAAATGTACACACTAGAAGCGAATACCAAATTGCTAATTCTCCAGTAACTATTAATCAATCTCACTATGTCAGGCTGAGACGGACAATCAGAGTAGCGTTTGACCAGCTTTCAGTGTCAATGGCATGGTGCATATTGCTTAAACCACCATACGGCATAGGCGCGTATCGACAGCTACTATTTTATAAAAAGATTGATGTAAAGCACCTTCATAGCTAAATTTTAAGCCGTTTGACAGATCGGAGGTTTCGATACAGTTCTTACCTTCCTCGGGTTATTTACGTGATCCTCAAAGTGATCGGCTAATCGAACTAAGGGTGAAAATTGTATCAAAACACTAACTAGGAGAATAGTGCGTTGGAGCTTATGGGGTAGGACTGCAGTCTCAAAGCTGAATTACCTGGGTGCCGTGCAAATTTCTAGCGCTGTCAATCACCAAACTTTCATGGGACGGCAGAGAATATAGGTATCGTGACGGCATTGTGGATTATGAGTAAACAGGGGTTACCAGTATAATACATTATCCTTATACTACGCTCCCAATACGAAAAACTTTGAGAATTAATACTCGAAAATAGTACAGCATTTCCTGTAACTTAATTGTAGTCATCATTGATTGTCATTACTGGACGTGAGGGCACGAATACGCTTAAACTGGTCCCCAGTTAAGGTAAGTATTTAAGAGCCAAGCAGTGGTAAGCCTTGGGGTCAGCCGAAGAAATTTGCCCTGTAACAGTGAGTCAACAAGCATTCATCTGGCATTATACTTTTCCGACATCTTGGATCAAATGTCGGCATGGCAAACATTCAGTTTAGAAGTCGCTGCAGTGGGTTCCGACGTCTTGAATGACAAAAATAGGTGAGTATCATCAAAATAGAAATGCTATCCTATTACATGGGCCTTAATCACTTTCCCAAAGGTTGATTATAAATGGAGAACAACAAGGGACCGAGGACGGACATTTGAGGTACTCTGCAGTTGACCCATGTCGTGTGTGAGACTCACATGACACGGAACGAACAAGATCAGATAAGTACGATTTATAGCATGCCAGAGTTTCGTCTGCAAAACCGGTCTTTTTTCAATCATTCATGTAAGGCATCGTGATCATTAGTGTCAAAAGCAGCTGACACATCTAGCAGTGCTTCGGCAGTGACATTTCGGTCATCATTGTCACGTAGAATGCTATTGGTAACACGGAGGAGACAAGTTTCAGTGGACTCCTCCATCATGAACCCTGATTGAAACGTTTGTGATATTTCATTCGTTTCAATACGATCAACTAACTGATTAGCAACAATTTTTAAGGAAGAAATGCAGAAAACTTGGTGATAGTTTGCACGAACATCAGTATCGTATCCAGGCTTGTGAAGTGTTGGTCAAATAATTGCTGATTCGAAGGACTTGGTTACCAGTCGTTTTAAAACAGAAGCATTGACAATCTCGGTTATAGCTGGCCTAAACTGGTCTGCCAGTGAAGACCACAGAGATGATGGTATAGGGTCTTCGGGAGACAATCTATTTTGCTAGACCTTGTTAAGGTTGCTACATGGCAAGCGGAAAAGTCGTAAAACCTTTTAAGGAAGGTCACAGGTTGCGTTTCCACTATTTATTAACTTGGAGGGGGCTTTAGGGAGGCACGAATGTGCAAAATGTTTAAGTCGAGAAGGCTTAAAAATGTTCAGGTGAAACTTTAATATCTAGCGGAGTCAGAATTCTCATTATTGGGCTGTATATGGTTTACTGTCATATAAATCTGTTTAGGGTCCGACTCTCAGAAATTCAGTTTTCAAGTGAAAAAAAGAAGCCCTGGCTTTTTAGGCTTCCATCTATAGACTCAAAGAAATACTTTGAAATTGACTTGGTCTGCATCAGGACCTGATTTCTTAAAACGATGTTCACGCCTGTACTTTACACAGTGCATCTTTTGAAGTTTTTTTTAAATTGAAAGGAATCTCTGCGAATCTGTACTCGAATAGAATAAATGGAAGCATGCTTGTCAAGAGGATCCCAGAGAGTCATGTTCACGGCAAAAGTGAGGGTATCAAGGCTGTCGGTAGAGTCCGGATGAAGATCAAGAAGAACTGTGCCACAGACAGATATAAAAAAATATCCATGCCAATGCTTTTAAGATAAGTCACGTGACAAGTTCGACATTACTCTGTACATACAAAAGAACAGTAACTGTAAACAAGACGGAACAATAATCTGAGAGGGTCAGCGGGTACACCACAAGGGTACTGAGGAAGACATCCTTAGTGATCGCGCGATCTAGGACCTGGCCACCGAAGTGGGTGGTATGATGAACTGGTTGGACGAAACCAAAATTCTCCAAACAGTCAAGCAATAAGCGGAACTGGCTGGTGCTAGATTTTTCAAAGTGATTATTGAAGTCTCCAGCAATCAGTAGCGGCCTGCCACACACAAATGTTTTAGGGAGGAACTCTGAAAAATCCTCTATAAACAAGTTTAGACAGCTCGAAGGATGTCGGTATAGGACAACAGTGCGAGGCATTGTCTTAGATGAGGACCTAATTGCAACTGATTCAAACGATGGTCCATGCAAAAAATTATACATTTTATAGTCAAATGATTCACGAACAACTATTGCAACCGGCCACCAGCTTTTTCAGAAAGCAATGACTGATAGAATGAGAACCCAGGTGGGGTGGTCTAAAATATACAGCTACTTGAACAGGCAACATCCAAGTTTCATTGATCAGAAATGCATCTAGCTTCTCCGGGACCACCTGAGCACGAATAAGTAGCTCCTTGGTTATTAGTGAGCGGACATCTAGTAGGTGGAATTTAATAGGTGGTCCAACAACTTCGCGACACCGATAAAGTTGCTTGCTCTCACCTCGGTATGCACCCGGCCCGGCTGACCCAAGCCTTTCGAATTGAATTGGACCTACCTTAGTAATACCCACTTGTTGACGTTTCACAACATGCTGAGGCGCAGCAGGAGAGCTTCTACCACAAAGAGCAATATTCAAAGCTTAAAACTTACGGGTCATTGATTTGATAGCGGAGCTGTTTATAGGGCGAATGCGAAATGCAGGAAGGTTCTCGCTGACCCAGCTAAGAAAGCCGGCCGGTAGGTTGCAGGCGACATTGCACCTTTTGTTAAGCGGGTCCTGTTCGATGTAGCACATCCGAAACCAGTTCATAAATATTCATTGCGAAGATAGTAGCAGAATACCCAAAGATATCACGGAGAAATCAAGTAAATTTCCATACCACGCCATGAGTCACCCGAAGCCTGTTTCTAGCGCTCTAAACTAAAGCGCTAGAAACAATTAGAATCTAACTTTCAAATGATAACAAATCGATGAAGCAGCTCAGTCGGGCAGTTTGTATTTTCGCACATCAAAATCTATCTGCATTCGATACCGTGAAACGTCCATTGATTTAAATCGACATATATTACAGAGTCATTTCAGAAGTTCGGACAATCGTCTTAGTATTGCAGACCCATAAGTTTCTCAAGAAATTAACCTAGGCTTGGAGCTGCATTTCTTAGGTATGCGTACAGATCTACTCTTGATATCGTTTGAGTGTGGTTGCTCCTAGGCTGCATACCACCTAGCCTGCAAGCAATACAGACTTAATTGTTACACTGCCCCTCTCAACTCCCAACTCACAGTGATCATTCGGTGCATTTAGAACAATGACGCCACACCTTCGACGGAAGATTTCAAACGACTAGCTTTTTGGAATACCCCACACAGGTTTCAAGTTAAACTTCTTTAGTTACGGCTCGTTGCGTAAATTTTAGCTATTTTTGACCACATACCCTGTCCAACTTAGTCCAAGCATTGTGTACTTTCAGTCTCAGCTTCTCTAATTAACCTCATACCGATCGTCCTTCACGTGCAATGCAAATTTTTAAGTTAGTGCAAAAATTTCTTCACTTCTAGTTCCTTTAACTTTCTTGTTTCAACCTACCTACCGATAACTTCCACAAGTGACCAGGCATCCTACAACCAGCTCTTCTGAATTCAGAGACATCTGAGCTTCCAAGTTAAAATTCTAACATTTTGTGACATTATTTTGCCTCAGATCGTTGTTTCTGCTCTATCCGTGAGCTCGTCTTTTGCCAGAATTCACGATGTATAGTTTCTAAAGAAAGTTTAAAAAAAATATAAACCAGCATTTAGCTTGCAGCATGGGCTGGGTTTGTGGCAGTTCTCCATTGAATTCTTATGAGTATTCAGTCTGTGCATGCTCTCACCATCCTGTTGAAATGCTTGATTGACTGTATATGTTAAGTTCATTTCGATAGATTTAGTTATCTTCGAAGGCTATACTACTGTTATCGTCATGATAAATCGTATTTTTCTATATATGGCTACGATACCTATGACGGATATGATTATCAGGTGAGATATTTTTTAATCATGTCAGTAGTCTCAAACTTGTGTTGACTAAAAGATTATAAATTGAAACTTCGCTTATCCTTTTCTCATCGCTGTCAACTACCCGAAGGACTTAGCATGGACAGTCGACATACGCATGGAACCTCTAGCCTTTAGCAGGTTGAGTAGGTGAGTCATTGCATGATTCGAGGTGTTTCTTCTGTACAGTATTATACGAACCCATAAAAGACCCATAGACAGGATAACCGTGGTTCAAGCGTTACTGGATATTGTCCGAGAGGCCAACTATTGCGTGATTAATGTCACAATTTGAGAGTTTCGAAGTAGGCAACTCTAGACGCGTTTATTAATACCTGCCAGGTGGAAAACTTTGGCAATCTACTTTGCTCTTTTCTTCTGCTTTCACACCCCTAGATCAATAATAACTGGAGGTAGAGTTGGTATAGTCAGGCTATCTAAATTTGACTTAGAGCCAATTTCCGTACCCTTGGAGCAGTCTTTCAAAGCTGTTTTCATAATTTCACACGACAAAAAGCTACTGATGGAGGTAGCAGTCTATCTCTCACCAGGTTCCAAAATTTCCTATATCTCATTACCTCTGTTATCTCATTCCTATTCTATGTGGGACAAGTTGAGCTTTCTTCATTATGGTCAATTTCCCCATGCATTTTGATTACTTATCCGACACCTTCCGCACAAAATTTAGTGCACTTACTGACTAATCGTCTCTTGTGTCTATTTGCAATTGCCAAGCACAGCCTAGGCTTTCACTTCTCTTCATATAGCACTCAGCTGTTCCTTTTTATTTATCTCACCCAGCCCTCTAGCACGTTCAATTCTCTGAACTCCGTTGCTGAATGTAGCGATGTGACCCACGTGTGGATTTCTGCGAACGTTCTTTCGTTAAATTAGGATAAAACTATCTTTCTAGCTATGGGCTAACCAAGTGCGATTTAGAAATTGGAAAGAATTAAGCTCACAACTGGCTCTGCCAGCAAATATCCTGTTCAATCTTCACAAAGCCTTAATGTCATGTTCCCAGGTGACTTTTCCTTAGACAAACTTATCAGACCCCCAGTTAAGTCCGCATAACTTCAGCTACATAATGTTGCTAAAGTTCGAGCTTGTTTAAATAGAGATACCACATAGAAGTTGGTCCATTGATTCGTGACATCCCGTCTTGACTTATGAAACTCATTCCTTGCTGGGCTACCGGGATGTGCAATCAGGCGCTTACAGCTGGTGCCGAAATCTGAAGCTAGGCTTGTCTGCCGTAAGCATCGTGGTTGCTATATCTCGCCCGTTTTCTCCGATCTGCACTGGCAACCTGTCAAGCAACGCATTAACTTCAAGGTTTTGTTACTCGCTTTTAGGTACTTTTGTTCATTCGCTCCAGCTTAACAATCAGATCTACTCCCAAACAGGCTAAGCATCTTACCTCTCACTCTTCGGAATCTAACGGTTTACCCGTAGCTCCTACAAACCTCAAATGCTTTGGATACCGTGCCTTTAGTTCATAGGCTCCCAAATCCTGGAACTCATTCCTGAATTGCGTCATGAAATATGTTAACTTGAGCACATTTCAAAACAACCTAAAACGCATCCATGTATTACATATTTGATAGTGGGTCACTGTGATTTGTCCTGTCAGCACTTATGCGTACTGACACTATGCATGCTGCTACGAATGACGCCTGCATGCTCACTCTGTATTTGACCCTAACCATGTTATCTAAGTCGTAAAATAAGCATGCTACCACTAACCATTCTATCGTGCTTCCTTTGCAGTAAATTTAATGTGCATAGAAAGAGTTTGAGTTCACTTTGGGTGCTATATCAAATTTATTATTACAATTATTTATATTAACACTAAGGGTCGCTGGACCTCGTCCTTTATGGGCTCATTTGTGCTGATGCTGTTCCTACGGTCACACACCATACGTGCATGCTGATCCTATGCTAGTCACCCCTAAATATGTAATTATTGTTGCTTATTGAGCTTGCTACTACTAATCATGCGATCGTGCTTCGTTTGCAGAAATTGTTGAGGGCCTAGAGAGAGAGAGAGAGGGAGAGAGAGAAAGAGAGACTGATTTCTTTGGTTTCGCCTTATGCGATGCATAATTATTATTGTTGGTGGTGGTGTTATTAGGGCAGCTGGCATCCAGCTGGCTCGCTCACAGGCTTATAGCAGATCCTGCTCAGCTCTAGGAATATAGAAAAATCAGACCGTTTTCTTCATGAGAACAACAGTTACCAGTACCTAACCAAATGTGTAGGTAAATCATTATGCTACAATCTTCCTCAAGCATAATAAAAAATATCGCTGTTCATAAGTGTTTTCTCATCGGTGCTATTTTGTGGAGGTTCAGTTCCAATTCAGAGGCGAAGCTTATGAATTTATAAAGATCATAGTTTCTAGTCGAGTTTCAGCTTTTGAGCTCATAATAACGGTGACGGTCATTACGCTTTCATAAAATTATCTATATATTTTGACACTTAAAATTGCAAAGTGTTTA